>ML058483.1:1989972-3189972 GCA_003013855.2 Liriodendron chinense
GGAAAGAGAACTGCAAGTTCCTTTCGAAAAGCTTCTGTAGAAAATCAAAGAAATGGCGGACTCCATAATTTATAGGTAATCATTCCGCCGTATCTGATGGACGTGGCAGTCCCTCCTTCGGCGCAGCACTTGAGCAGGCCACGCCCATTAACTCCTCAAACACGTGGCAAGCGCCCCTTCATTTTCTGTCTGTGGAAAGGCTGCGGAAAGCTGGCGCTCATTAATTTCAGCCCATCATGTGAGGTTCCATTCTTGATGAAGGCATCGGGCGGTTACGTGTGATAGTGAGCTAAGTCCTTCCCTTAAAAATTCTTGGCGGCAAGGACTTGGGGGGCATCTGTTATAGACAAAATAATGGAGACCAGCTCAGCTATTAAAAATTGTACACGGACGCCCATTCGACTCTCTAGATCATCTGATC
Source organism: Liriodendron chinense (assembly GCA_003013855.2). NCBI lineage: Eukaryota > Viridiplantae > Streptophyta > Magnoliopsida > Magnoliales > Magnoliaceae > Liriodendron > Liriodendron chinense. The sequence continues at coordinate 1,990,394 of ML058483.1, forward strand.
GAGAGTCGCAGATTTGGAAGGTACGGAAGAATCCATTAGACTCTCGAGATCATCTGATCGAGAGTCGCAGATTGGGAAAGTACGGAAGAACCCATTAGACTCTCGAGATCATCTGATCGAGGGTCGCAGATCGAGTAAGTGCGGGATGCCCATCCAACTTTCGAGATCATATGCTCGAGAGTCGTAGGATGGATAAATACGGAGCACCTATTCGCAAGGCTTCGAGCTCCCCTATTCGATGGTCAGATAAAGCGAAGCAAAGATTCCCTTCTTGAACAGCGAGCAGACCTTCTCACAAGTCGTTGAAAGGTGTTACGTCAAAATGAGCGAGCACTTGGACTCGTGACCAGGTTCCAACATGCGAACAGCTTTTCTGCGGCTACATCTCTTAACCTTCAGTACCAGCACCCGATTCCCGTCGGGCAGCTTGTTCAATCCCTCTGCGATGCCAGGCAGGGCTTACACCCAGTTCGGTGGTTTCCGTCTTGTCTGCGTCTCCTTCCTTTTCGCTGGCTATGACTCCAACTACGGTTTCCAGCTCTACATGAGCGATCAGCGCTATTACTACGCCTACCGGCAGCCCGTATAGGTCGGTTTTTGGGCTTACCTTCTCTGGTGGTTCCGGATCTCAAGGGATTGTCATCAAGGAACGTGATTGCCGAAATAAGTCATTGGGTTGGATCTCGTCTCTAAAGATGCGGATCTTATCCCATGAAATCGGCAAGATCTCAGTATCGTATACGAGATCAACGGGATCTCGATATCTTGCGTAACAGATTGAACCCGCTCCAGATCTATATAAAGGGACGACTCATTGAGGGAAAGGTACACACACAATAATCTCGATCCCATTTTGCTTGGTTGCTCTTCTTCTTGCTTTGGCCTGACTTAAGCATCGAAGGGCTAACGGCTGGAGTCCAGCCACCCTTAGTTGCTCTGTCCTCTTTCAGGTTTGGCGGAGGAAATCTCTATTGGAGAGAAGGCGAACATCCGGAGGATCCTGTTACAAAATCTGACATTAACAATGATGCCTCTGGAAGAAGCCTTAGGTGTCCCTTTATAGTATAGTGCAGAAGGTTCCGGATTGCGCAAGAAATTCCGAACTGCACAGAGAAAATCGGAGCTTCACGGACAAGCTCTGTTACCCAGACGACTGGTCGCACGATCTGTCTAAGCTCCTGGACAACCGGTCTCAAAAACGCAAAAACAGTCCAGTGAGTTTTGCAGAAATCCAAAACCAAAATTTTAATTCAAGGATCGGTCGGACGACTGGTCTGAGCAGTGTACAACCGGTCGCATGACCAGTCGTGGATGGTCCAGTGAAGTTTGCAGTGAAGGCCCTTTTTGTTGAGTGTCCAGACCAGTCGGACGACCGGTCCTGGCCTATAGACGACCGGTCTTGGCTGCTCTTTCCTGTCCTCTTTTCTTCTTTCCTTTCTTCTTCTTACTTTCTTCTTCTCTCTCTTCTACTTGCTTCCTTCTTTCTTTTATCCTCTTTCAATCTTTATCCCATGCATCTAAATACAGTTCTTTTGGTCTCCGATTGGGTGAACTTTGCTCTCATTCCTACAATCACAAAACATACATTAGATGGGCCTTTTAAGCATGCAAACCATGCATATAATGTGAATGTAATGGGCAATGCAATGTATAAATTGGAGGTTTAACAAATTACAATACATGAAGTGGAAGACTCCCTATTACGATTTCACGCTAGCCACTAGTCACCAGAGGTTCTTAGGACACAAGCCCATAGTTTTGCCCGGCTACGTGAGAAACAGGACGCTCATAGCTCAAATCTACACGTGACAGTGTACGGGAGAAGTAGGACGCTCTAGCCTATTCTCAATTCCGTACACTCACATGGAGCCAAGTGAATGCATGACTTTAGTTTCACCTTTATTTAAGTAATTTCACATCCATCCGTATTGAAAGAACTTAATGGTCACTATGGGGAGTTGTAAACAACCCAACATAGGCCGACAGCTCGGTCTTAGTGTCCATGGCACCAACCCTGGCTCATGAGAATTTCTATACCATTAGTGTCCACTCATTGTCCCGTTTTATGATTCCATCATGTTCCAAGAAGCCAATGTTGTACTTCATAGCCAAAGTCATTAAAACACTCATGTAATGTATATAGATCCAACCAAGTATCATATACATGTAAGGATCTCTTGGCAAACAATTATTGCATTCTCTTAATCAAGTCAAGACATATCTTTCCATTATGAACACTCCTTATGAGTTTCATCTCTCTACATTAAGTGATTTTACCAACTTAGGGACAAAGAATGCACGTTAAGGAAATATCCACATAATGATCTTACACACATATTGCATATAACAACATGAAAGCCAATATCACTTGTAGAACATAAATCAAGAGAGTTAATACAAAAACGACAAAATACACATGCTTCTTAGTAAAAATCCAAACAATGAATCACATTATTATATAATGATAATTATTGTAAATCCTACGTTAATCTTCATGTTATATGGATCAACAATTTAAAATAAAATAACATCATATGTCACAAAGAAACTTAGAATAATCGTATCATTATTAATGAAAGGCTTCAAGGAAAATCCTCACATTAGAATGGTCTTAGAAGAAGATGTAGAGACCGGCTTAATTGCTGGAAAAATAAGAAAACTCTCTCTCTCTCTCTCTCTCTCTCTCTCTCTCTCTCTCTCTCTCTCTCTCTCTCTCTCTCTTAAAATCATGGTTGGGACAGCTCCTATACTAGAAGAGAGGTTTTATATGTAAGAGGGTTGGATTTTAGGGTTTTGAAGAGTTACACACGGTTATAAGTGCGCACATGAAAGATAGAGTAATAAAAGTGAATTTTCGCGTCAATTTTGGAAGAGATACACATGATGGATGGGCAAGATGTTTCGTATATGAAATGTGTTGAGGATGGGCCACAAAATAGTCGTGCTGGATTCCATAATGGGGCCCACAATCAGACGAACCATCCTTGTGCAAGAATAGGAAAGAGAGAGAACGAGAATGACAAGTTTTGAACGGATGGTTTATCTGACAATCAGATACCTAGGATGGGTTTAGATTAGTCCATTTAGGTAGGTGGGGTTCACAAATCAAAGCTCCACAGCCATTTGATAGGTCTCTTGCACATGAGGAGGTTTTAGAGGAAAATCTTCAAAAAGTTTAGAAAGATCGGTTTTAGAGGGGATTCTCCACGTTGGTTAGCTTGGAGGGATCCTAAGGATCATCTAAAAGTTTACTTAGCTTCTCATGCAAGGAAAATCTCTGGATTGGAAGATCTAATATTCCAACGGTAGATTTGGAAGGAAAGATCGAGACGGATACTGGATAGAATGATCGAGGGGATTTTGATGGTCTACAAAGAGGATGGACGGTTCAGATCTTCGAAACTGAGCCCCCAAATGGACGGTTTGGATGGCCAGTGGTGGCAGCGGACGCGCAGCCTACATGCTATATGAAACGCCGCCAGGCCTGACGTGAGTTGGTCGCAGGCTAGTCGGCCCGGACAGGGGGTTTGACCATGGTGGGTCCCACTGTGATGTATATTTGAAATCTATTCCATCCAGCAGGGTCGGTCACTTAAAATTAGGCGTTGACAAAAAAAATAGGACAGATCCGAGATCGGGGGTGGCCCACTTATGATCCAATTTCTGATTAGGGCACTTGTAGGATGATGGGAGGGTTGAAATTCAATATCTACAATTAAAATGTGTCCAAATGCTAAAGTCTGGGGTTTTGCGTCGATATAATCGTCGGGAATTAGTATACTTAAAAATGTCAGGTTAACTTAAGTTTAACTAATGACATTTTTGTAATTATAACAGATTTTTTAGTTTAATAGAATTTAACCCTTTTACGTTGTTAATGGGGTTATTCTAAGCAACTTTAATAAAGGGTACCCTATCGGATCTCCTACGGATGGTTCGTTATTCTTGAAACAAGGGTAAATGTATGATAATTAATTAAAATAAAATTAAAATGAATTTTAACAACTTTTCAAATAAATCTTGAAAATCTGGGACGTTAGATTGAGTGGAGTACCAAATGTTAAGTAGCATTTTCAAAGCTAAAGAACATGCTGACAACCACCCTCATTCTACAACCACCGGATTGGTCGTTTCCTTTTAAGTTGATGTGTGATGCGAGCGACTATGCTGTTGGGGTAGTGTTAGGACAAAGGAGGGATAAGAAGCCTACGTTATCTACTTTACAAGTAGGACTTTGAATCCAGCCCAAGTTAATTACTTAACTACAAAGAAAGAGCAAGAGCTCCTAGCTGTAGTTTTTGCCTTGGGCAAATTCAGGCCTTACTTGATAGGATCCAAGGTAATCATTTACAAAAATCATGCGGCGTTGAAGTATATTCTTTCTAAGAAGGATGCCAAGCCTCTTTTCCTTAGATGGATCCTCCTCCTTCAAGAATTTGACTTAGAGATTAAGGACAATAAGGGAATAGAGAACGTGGTGGCGGATCATCTATCCAGTCTAGTTTTGCTTGATTCAATTAACGAGTCACCTATCGAGGACTTATTCCTTGATGAGCAACTCTTTGTTGCTACACATTTACCATTGTAGCTGATATATCGAATTATCTTTCTACAGGTTCAATGTAGATTCATTGGATTGCGCAAGCCAAACGTAAATTTCTAAAAGAAGTGCATAGATTTTTCTGGGATGAACTTTTATTGTTTAAATATTGCCCAAACCAAATCATAAGAAGATGTGTCCCTGATGATGAACAAAAGTTTGCCATCTCCTTTTGTCATGCTCAAGCATGTGGTGGACACTTTTTCACCAAGAAAACCATGGTAAAAATTTTGCAGTGTGGTCTTTATTGGCCCACTATGTTTTAAGACACCCACGAGTTTTGTAAAGCATGCGAGCGTTGTCAAAAGTTAGGAGAATTGTCCTATAGGAATATGAAGCTTTTCAACTCTATCCAACATATAGAAGAAGTATTTGATTATTGGGGCATCGATTTCATCGGACCATTCCCCTCATCTTTTGGATATGTCCAAGTGGGTAGAGGTGATTCCATGTAGAACCAATGATCATCCTACGTTTCTATGGTTCCTAAAGAAAAATATCTTATCTAGATTCGGAATGCCTAGAGCCATCATAAGTGATGGTGGCTCTCACTCTTGCAATAGGCCTTTTGAAACCATAAAGGAGAAATACGGCATATCGTATAAAATGAGCACCCTGTACTACCCACGGACAAGTGGGCAAGTTGAAATTTCCAATCGGGAAATCAAACACACTTGGAAAAGACGGTGAATCCAAATCTCAAAGATTGGTCACTGAGATTAGTCGATGCACTTTGGAATTACTGTATGGCTTATAAGACCCTGATTGGAATTACCGTATGGCTTACCGTATGACTTGTCTATGGGAAGGCTTGTCACTTGCCTGTGAAACTTGAACACAAAGCCTATTGGACAATTTGCGCATTGAACTTCAATGCTGACAAGGCTAACTCGCTTTACAAACTCCAATTAAACGAGCTTGACGAGATCCGAAACGATGCTTATGAAAGTTCACCGATATACAAGAGTAGGATGAAGGCCTTCCATGATAAACACATATTGAGAAAATCCTTTCATTAAGGCCAAAAAGTACTTTTGTATAATTTGCGATTACATCTTTTTCTGAGAAAATTGAGATCTCGGTGGATCGGCCCATATATCGTAAAAGAAGTTTTTCCTCATGGGGGTCGTTGAGATAGAGAATCCAACAAATGGTAACTGTTTTAAAGTGAATGGACAACGCTTAAAACTATTTGTTGAGAAATTTGATTCGGAGGACATGTCCATCCCTCAGAATGATCCTGTTTATCATAATGATTGATCTCCTAGTTTGACGGAGGTATATAGTAGTTGAGGTTAGGTTTATTTTTGTTTTTTGCTTTCATTTTTATTGATTTCATTAGGATTAGTTGTTGGAGGTAGATTTTCACTCTCTCTTGTATTCTCATTCTCACTCTCTTTTATTTATGTCATTGCTCTCATGTTATTGTATATTGCACATGTTTTTACATTGAGGACAATGTAAGATTTTGGTTGGGGGTGAGATTCCTAGATGAATCTAGTATTTTTGTGACATTTCAAGCAAATTATGGGTGTGAAATTTTTCGATTTTTCCACTTTAAAACTCTTTTGAAAAACGTTGTTTCCATGTACTCGAGATTATATGAATACGAGAGAAAGAGAGATGAAGTGATTTGATTTTATAACTGTTGAGCTCTTAAATGTGTATATTCTACACTTGGGGAAGCGAACAGAAACTCCTAAAATTTTTGTGATATGGTGGTTTTTCTATATGAGTTTCCCTCTTTTATATGATTGATAGAAAATTTGAATATTTTTAGATTCTAGTTCACATTACACGATTCTCATGATTGAAAGGGTTAGGAAGATTTGTAGATTGGTTAGACTATGATTTAAAGTGTTAAGGAACCATGCCGGGGATCTTTCTCCATCACATTCGTTAAATATTTTAAAGAAAAGAATGTTAAGATATGGATTTCTAAAAATCCTATCTTATGATAAAAAAGAAAAGAGAGAGAGAGAGAGAGAGAGAGAGAGAGAGAGAGAGAGAGAGAGAGAGAGAGAGAGAGAGAGAGAGAGAGTTATGTTGAAAATTTAATGACCCAATATCGAAAAGGGCTGCCTACGATCAACTAGGGGAGGGCTAATAACCCAAGCTACTAATGAGAACTAGTGTGAAAATCATAAAAAATGGTAATGCAAAATCCTGCCAAAGGCTTGTTGTTGATCTGTACACTTTTAGATCTTTGTCTAGGTGATCTATCAAAAGGGTTAATCTTGAAATTTTATGAGTTGAACATTTACTAGGCACACTAGACCACACTTGTTCGGATTCTTCTATTTGTCAAGCAATCGACGGAACTCTATTTTGAAAAACATACTATGTTTGAGGAGGGTCAAGGTTTCAGCATCTGTCATTAACTTTCTCTAAATTTTGCATTCATGTCTTAGAGTCTATAGAAGCATATTTTTTGAAAGAGAGTTGAGTTTTGGAGGATTGGATTTGTTCCACGCATGTTTTGCTCAGCACTAGCAAAATGTTGGTCGGGGGGGGGGGGGGGGGGGGGGGGGGGGGGGGGGGGTGGGGGGGGGGGGGGGGGGGGGGGGGGGGGGGGGGGGGTGGTGTGAGCTCTGAATTGTGCATGTTCTAACCCCAATTCATCACACATTATACATGTTTTGATTGTTAAAAGACCTATCTTATATATGTTTTTGTGTTTGTAGGGATGAAAGAGGAACCTCATGATGTTATAATGAAAGAGCCATTTTTAGCATACATTGAAGACCATTTGAAGCAAAGCTAAGAGATGAAAGAAAGAAGCAAGAAATATGGAGAAGAAGAAAAGAAAATTCTCAAATTCATTGTCTCCACAACCGGTCGTCCACTACAGAGGACTGGTCGGGCACCAGTCAAATTTCCTGAGACAACAAAAGTTTCAATGCAAAACTCGCTAGACCAAAAGAGTGGGTCAACGACCGGTCGTCCAACTGGTCGTGTGAAGAAGAAATTTCAAAAATCAGTTGAGATCGTTGCTGCTCCAGCTGCAGCCGGTTGGCCAGGGGGCTACAATCGGTCGTCCAGTGCCCTCACTACGTAACTTGTTCATAAATTTTGGAAGATTCTGAGGCGGTGGTGCATTTTTGCTATGAAGGGACACCTCTACTCTAGTATAAAATCATCCTAAAAGAGCTCTAGTTGCTGAAGTTGGAGAGGATCAACGTGGAGAGTCTATCTTGCCCTTCGTGGCGGAGCGTTTTCTATCCTTCGGGTCCTTACCCTTGTCGACATGATGCATTTCCACAACTCTTCCTCCTCTTTTCTAGCTTTCAGGCCTGAAGTGGACTCTTGAGGCGGCTTCTCCACCAAGTGTGCTTTAGTGGCTAAATCTTGAAACGAGAGAAAGTTATTGCTTGATAACCCATATGAGATCATCGGGTCTAGGGCCTGCAAACACATATTCATTTGTTCTCCTTCATTGGGGAACACTTGGCACTGGGCCGCCATTGTTCCCCATCGGTGTATAAACTTTTCTACCGACTTGTCATGTCTTTATCTAACTAGGGCTAAATCTGTCAACGAGATCTCCCTCTCCGTAGAGAAAAACTTTGAAATGAAACTATCTTACATCTGCTCCCACATCCTTATCGATCCGGCAGGTAATGACATGAACCACTAAAAGGCTTTGCCTATGAGTGTCGATCCGAACAACCGCGGGCAATATTGTGGTACAACGGACCAATTCCCCAATGTTGTCGAGAAATTGGTTATATGCTCCTCCAGTGATCCTCTACCGTCGAATTTTCCAAAGTCCAGGCATTTGAAGTTCGCTGGGAACGGTACTTCTTCCACTTCCAATGGGTATGGAACCTGATATTTATAACTGCCAATTTTCTCTCTCTTCCTCCTGTTGCATCAGATTCGCGATTGTTTGTGATAACACTTCTCGCGTTATTTGTGATGTTGGGATGGGCGTACGTTCAATTGGTACAATCCTGGGCTGGACAGGCGGCTCTATATCAGCTGGTCCCTCTGCTGCCCCTTGGGATTCTTCTGCTAACTGATGTGTAGGAGGTATAACACTTCAGGTAGCATTCCAGGGCCTCTTGAATAGCTCTTAGTTGGTTTGTTGTATCATGCTGGACTCGAATCAACCTATCAATCTGATCTTGGACTGGAGGTACCTCTCTTTCTGCCTCATACTATCCTTCTTCTTCGACCACTTGGACCATCATGACTTACACCAATTGTTCTTCCTGGACCTGCCTCTGTTTGCCCCCTATGGATAGTGCGACATCCGTAAACTTGGAGTTCTGCCCGGGTATCGGTTTGATCTGTTCTCGCAGGATGTAGATTGCCTTGGGCAATGGCGGAAAATGCTCAGTTGAAAACACGGGTTCCGAAGGCTTTTATGATGAGGTTCAGTGGACAACGAATGTCGTTCGATTCTTCTTTGACTGCCACTGCCTCTTGATCATGTGGTGTAGCTTCGTGGCACCCATCTTCTCAGATTCAGTCCTCATTGTTGCTTTCTTTGATTCTTTCTTTTGCCGTCGTGTGTGGACTGGCTGCCAGTTCAACTCGGGCTCGACTGCCATGGTTGCTGCGAAGTGGAGGAACTGAGTCCTCCTGTGGCGAGGAAGACACATGGGCTGATCATTGGTTGTGCCATCTCTATTGTCTTTGTTAGTAACTTGCTAATCTTGTCTGCACAGTCACACATTTATTAGAATGTTTCATAAATGCGATCGAGAATGTGCGAATTCACCGATCGTGGTGGATAAATAACCAGAATAAGCAAGAAAGAAAGAAATATGTGTGAAATTGTGAAAGTTTGTGTATTTTTTAAAATGTTGGTTAGATGTTTATTGCCTTAAAGATGAAAGGAAGAATGTTCCCATTGAGAGTCGCTATTTTAGCACCCGCAAGCACCGAAACATTTCTCCTTGCGGTAATTTTCGCATGTATACATTCCTGTTTACAAGCGATAGTCTTAGAATTATGCCTTTACTTAGAGATAACCAGAGATTCTGGGTTCGATCCCCAACAAAGTTACCAATTTGTTAAAACTGAAAATGCTATACAAGGACATTTTCTATGTATCGTTGCTCAAGGGTTCTGAGTATTGGAAATATTCATAGACAATTATAAGCATTTACAAAAATACACACAAGAGAATATATCGCAAGGTGAATTTTATTCTAGAGATTATGAGATCTTGTACATTGTAAGCCGTGATCTGGCACGAGCCCTTAATTACATCGAATGATCGATGACCCTTGATTAAAAGCCAGAAGATTAAGTCAGCGAGGACTTATGGTCTTTCAGTTCAAGGTCGTAGAAACCGATATATTTTGTTATGGACAGAACCATCTTTCGGATAGATCGGATGCCTATGTCCGATGTTTTGTAGGAAATCCGGGTTGAGATTGCTAGGGTTCTTAACTGAGGGGTACAAATCTAGGCCCTTGCCTTTTATTCTGAACAGGTGACCTCGGAAAGACCAATCTGTGTTGTTTGTACTTGAGTGGCCCAATCAGCGGATGCCGCTTTGGATGGGTAGGACATCGACTGGTTTCGAGATAGCAGTTTGTAGCAAGTACCACGTAATAATTTGAAACTCTTCAATCTTGTTTCTAGTGGTGACCATGGTCCCATTTGTTTTAGTCCAAACCTTAATTCGGATCATATTGTAATAATTATACAAGAAATAATGGTACATTTGCATAAATCTGGATGTTGATGACTTCTCTCTAGAAACCTCCTGCATTTATCGTACTGGACCGGATCGGCCTCCAAAAGCCTTCTCTTCTTGTTATTGATTACCTCGAGATGGGCGTTCAACTATATTGCAGCTTCTGGAATACTTATTTTTGTGTAAAATCGATCAAAATGGGGTCCGTCGCACCCGAAAAAACTAATTCTGGAATTACTGAATTTTCGGGTGCGCTGACCTATTTTTATGGTGCGCTGACACCATTCATGCTGAAAAACAACAACGTCTGGATTTGGTGAATTTATAGGTGCACTCCCGTAATTTTAGGGTGCGCTGGCACTATTTATGCTAAAAATAATAAAGTCTGGATTTGGTAAATTTATGGGTGTGCTCCTGTAATTTTACGGTGCATTGGGACAGATAGGTTATTTTAAAAAGTCCCGAGACTCATGGGTTTTTGGCCGGACTTGCGATGATCGAAAAAATAGTTTCTGACTAGGGATTTCGGCGAGCAATTTCCAACGGGCTTTCAGCAAAGGGTTCTGACAAGGTTTTTCGGTGAGGTTCCCCCCCCCCCCCCCCCCCCCCCCCCCCCCCCCCCCCCCGACTTTGCGAGTGTGCTGCTTGATTTTGCGAGTGCGCTAGCATTGTTCTGTGCAGACATTTTGTGAAGTAAAAATGTAGGATTTTGCAGGTGTGCTACCATCTTTTTCAGGTGCGCTAGACTATTTTTACAGTGCGCTGGCGGACTCCTCTCTTTACTATTTTGAAAGGTTTCTTTGGATTATTGATTTGTGGGGCCCGCTTCGTGATGTGTGTCCATGCACTGGTTCTGGTGATCTATGCTTGTGGCCACAACCTTGTTTTGAGATGGTTTGATCATCATGTGTGGTGGGGCTTACCAAAAGTTCAATTATTTATGCTAGGTTAGGTCTGGCGCACCTATAAATTCACACTGATTTTATGGGAGTGCTACCCTATTTTGTGGGTGCATTGGTCAATTTTGGCCTGAAAATTGTCTTATGAATTTATGGTGATTGTACAGGTGTGCTCCTTGAATTTGCGAGTGCGCTGGAACTGTAGTATGCTTACATTTTACTATTTTAAGTGATTGTTTTTCATGTTTCTTTAATAGGTTTTGTGGATTCTCTGGCTCGATTAAAGGGGTGCATTGCGGCCGTTGCTTATGAAATTTTGCTCTAATAGCCCCAAATTTTGGGACCCTAACAAGATTAAGTACCTTCCTATCCCCCGTGGACTGAAAACAACCCAAGGCAAAGTCGACCGAACTCAGCAAGGTTCGGTCGACTGATTGACCAATATCAGTTGATTTAAACAAGGTTGGTCTCTAAACACTTTGGAGCCGTTTTGATCGCCCATCCAGCTGCATCAGTTGACTGACCGATTGCCTGAATTCTCAACCTGGTCAACCGACGGCGACCGACGGACGATGCGGAGGTGCGCAAACTTGCTTGTTTTCTTAGTTTCTCATGATTTATTCCCTATTTTGTTTAACACTCTTTTAATGCATTTTAGGGTTTTGTTTTAGGCTATATAAGCCCTCCTAAACTCGTTGTTAAGGAGGCCTCTTCATATTTCTCAATCAAAACTCAATTTTATTCAACTTTCATCTCGTGGATTCATGGAAAGCCCTTGTGGATTCAAGGCAGTTATACCCCCGAGGAAGACGGCGATCGACCTCATCACATCCCTCCATGCGTTACATGTGTACAATTTTTAAGTACATGTGTATTAAACGTCATACACTGTTAGTGCATCAAATATCTCCCTTTCACATATTATTATAATCAAACCTACATAATTTTATTTTCTAGCATGTCTCTACTGGCTAGGGCCCATAAGTTGAGTGGTTTGATGATTCGAATCATTAATAGAGCAAAAAGTAAGCAATTCAAATTGGAATAGGAAACGCTCAATCAATTATTGAGACCATCAATATTGGTTGATGAGATGTAGAAAATTTTCAATACCTACCAATCAACTATAGAAATCAAAGGTTAGGATCATCAATGAAGTGTAATTATGAAAGAAAAATTTACCTATGATATTAATGTTGAAATTGATGTCTTCAATCTACACAGGAACATGGAAGTTCGATCCCTCGACCCCTTGGATTGTGTGATTGAGCCTACTCAATTTTATTTCGAATTATTGCAGGAATTCTCTGGACGATTTTTGGCATGTTCGAGCGAATGAACATTTGGCCCTCGAGCGATCAAGGATTTCTTAATCACTCTCGAGTGATCGACGGTTTGTGCAGTTGTGCACATTTTTTATTTTTCATTTGTAATTCTAGGTGTAACACCACTTAAGCGGGTATAATGCAAGATTAGGGTATTGAAGAGATGTCCAAAGGGGTTTAAAGGGTTTTGGGAGAGAAAAAGCTAGGGTTTTCTCCAGGGTTTTGATTCAGTAAGTTTGTTTCCATCTCTTGTAACTTCGTTTTCATAATGGATTATCGCTTTGTGTCGTGGTTTTTGTTTGTGCTCTTTTCTGTGGCATACTAGTGCACCTTATTTGTCAATTACTTAGGTCAGTGGGTCTAGTGTTGGTTGAGCTTAATGAAGACGAAGACAGAAGACTCAAGACGGGCCTGCTACATCAAGGAAGAAGAAACAGGTAAAAGAGATGCCTTGGTGATGCACTTTTCTGTGGCATACTAGTGTACCTTATTTATCAATCACGTATATTTATGTGTTGTAATGTCGGTTGAGCCTTGGCAAGCAGAAGACCGAAGATTCAAGTGGACCAAATGCATCAAGGAAGAAGAACAGGTAAATGAGATGCCTTGGTGACCCTAACATGATTTGGACCAACTAGAAATACCCTTAGTCATCCTTATTAGCCTTAGATCATATAGAAAAACATAATAAATTAGGTTAATAAAGGAGGTGAAAGTTGCTGTAATTAATCTGACCCAAACAACAATTTTCGATAGGCCTTCGATATATCGGAGACCAGTTCAATAGGTCTTCGATTAATTGAATGACCAATTCGATATATCAAAAGTATGTCCAGCAAACTTACAAACTCTCTAAATAGTTTCTTCGATTAATCGAATTGATCATTCGATATATCGAAATGAGTGGTTTAGATATATCGAAAACCTTTTTGATATATTGGGAATTTTGTCCAGCAGCTTGCTGATTCTCTGGACAGATCCTTTGATATATCGAACAGGTATTTTGATATATCGAAGATCACTTCGATCAATCGAAACACCCTTTTTGATATATCGAAGCGACCATTTTCTGCCCATTTTTGTGATCGTTGGAGATTTTTCTAATATGAATGCTGAATTCCTCTTTTCTTTTGGCCAATCCAGGTCTTTCTGACGTGATTCTTCAAGGCTTCTTTTCAATGTCTTTAATGTAGTTCCAAAGGACCCTTTTAACAACAAATTCATGGCTTCTATCTCATTCTTACATACACAAAACAAGCATTAGATGGGTCTTTTTAAGTATACAAACATGCATGTAATGTGATGTAATGGGCTAGAAAATGTATAAAATAGAAGTTCAACACATCCCCAACCAGCTTTTTGCTAGTCCCGAGTAAAACATGCGTGAAACAAATTCAAATTTCCAAAACCAACTCTCCTTCAGAAACTATTTTTCTATTCATTCCAAGACATATAAGTGTAATAATCAGAGAAACTGGGCGATAGAAGCCGAAACCTCAAAATCTCAACACATAATAAGTTCATACAGAATTCCTGCTGATAGATTGATAAATAGAAGAACTTGAACAAATTCAACCTAGTGTGTATAGTGAAAGTTCATCTCATGAATTTTCGGGATTATCTTTTTCGTAGATCAACTAAACTTTGGATCTAAAGGTGTACATATCAACAACAAGCCTATGACAAGAATTTGTCATACCATCCTTCCTGCAGCTTTCACACTACGTCCCATTTTTTGCTTTAGTTACAGGTAGACCATCCCCCAGTTGGTAATAGGTACCCTTTTTCAAAATTTTCCACCTTATTCTCCATTATTTCCATATTTTCATCATTCCTTTCCCTTTTTTTTATATATTAGATAGGATTTTTAGAAATCCATGTCTTTCGTTATTTTCCCATGAATAAGGATGGACAAAGTACCCTGGCTTGGTTCCTCAACACCTTAAATCAAAGTCTAGCTAATCCATAAATTACTCCTTTCAACCCAAAAAAATCATGTAATGTGAACTAGGTGTAAAAGCGTTCAAATTTTTTATCAATCATATAAATAGGGGAATTCACATATAAAACCATCATATTAGAAGTAGTTGAAGACTCGCAACATTAATCACTTCATATTTCTTTTATACTTGTATCATCTCGAATGCATAGAAATAAGGTTTCCCAAATGAGTTTTGAAATTTTCAAAAAAATTTGAAAAATTTTCACATATGAGATGCTCGAAATGTCCTCAAACTGTTAGATGAAGAATCTCATCTCACCCCCCAACCAAATCGTGCATTGTCCCCATTGTAAAAAGATATGCAATGAGCATGAACATGAGAGCAATGGTAAAGTAAAAGAGAGGGAGAACTATAGTACCTAAGAGAGTCGATTATGTAAGTCTACCTCCAGTATCAAGATCTACGAAAGCAGTTAGAAACAGAAAAAACAAACGAACCTAATCTACTCTATACCTCCGTCAGACTAGGAGATCAATCATTCAGAGTGATGGACATGTCCTTTGAATAAAATTTCTTGGCAAATGGCTTAAGGCGTTGTCCATTCACTTTAAAACAGTTACCATTTGCCTCATTCTCTATCTCGATAGCCCCATGAGGAAATACTTCTTTGACGATATAAGGGCTGGTCCATCGAGATCTTAATTTTCTCGAAAAAAGATGAAGTCGGGAATTGTACAAGAGTACTTTTTGACCTTCATGGAATGATTTCCTGAAGATATGTTTGTCATGAAAGGCCTTCATTCTACTCTTGTAAATCCTCAAATTCTCGTAAGCATCGTTCCTGATTTCGTCAAGCTCATTCATTTCGAGTTTGTGAAACGAGCTAGCCTTGTCAACGTCAAAGTTCAATGCCCGAATTGCCTAATAGGCTTTGTGTTCAATCTCCACAGGCAAGTGATAAGCTTTCCCATAAACAAGTCTATATGGGAACATTCCAATGGGGGTCTTTTACGCGGTACGGTGAACCCAAAGATCATCATCTAATCTCAATGACCAATCTTTGCGATCCGGCCTCACCGTCTTTTGCAAAATCTGTTTGATTTCCCTATTGGAAATTTCAGCTTGCCCACTTATCTGTGGGTGGTAAGGGAGTACACTTTATGCCTAATGCCATATTTCCTCATTAAGGCTTCAAAGGGCCTATCGCAAAAGTGAGAACCACCATTATTTATGATGGCTCGAGGCATTCCAAATCTGGAAAGTATGTTTCTTTTAGGAACTTTAGAACCGTACGATGATCGTTGGTTCTACATAGAATAGCCTCTATCCACTTGCACACATAGTCTACGACAAGCAATATGTAAACATGTCCAAAAGATGAGGAGAATGGTCCCATGAAATCGATGCCCCAACACTTAAAGACTTTAAGATGTTGAATTGGGGTCAGAGGCATCATATTTCGATGAGACAAGCCTCCTAGCTTTTGACAGCGCTCGCATGCTTTGCAAAACTCGTGGGTGTCCTTAAATAACTTGGGTCAATAAAAACCACACTGCAGAATTTTTGCAGTGATTTTCTTGGCGGAAAAATGACCACCACATGCTTGATTATGACAAAAGGAGATGACATAATTTTGCTCATCATTAGGGACACATCTCCTAATCATTTGATCTGAGCAATATTTAAACAGTAAAGGTTCATCCCGGAAAAATCTGTGCACTTCCCTTAGAAATTTTCGTTTTTCCTATGCAGTCCAATGAATCAGCATCACACCTATGGAAAGATAATTGGCTATGTCAACGTACCATGGTGGATGCATAGCAAAAAAGAGTTGCTCATCAGGAAATGAGTCCTCAATAGGTGACTCGTTAATGGAATTGGGTAGGACGAGGCGAGATAGATGATCCGCCACCACATTTTCTACTCCCTTCTTATCCTTGATCTCCAAATTGAATTCTTGAAGGAGTAAGATCCATCTAAGCAAGCGGGTCTTAGCATCATTCTTAGAAAGAAGGGGTTTTAGTGCTGCATGATATGTGTAAACAATGACCTTGGATCTTAGTAAGTAAGGCCTGAATTTGTCCAAGGCAAAAATGACGGCTAGGAGCTCCTTTTCCATAGTTGAGTAATTGACTTGGGTGGGATTCAAAGTCCTACTCGCATAGTAGATCACGTGAGGCTTATTATCCCTCTTCTGGCCTAGCACCACCCCAATAGCATAATCGCTCGCATCGCACATCAACTCAAAAGGTACGAACCAATCCGGTGGTTGCATGATAGGAGCGATTGTCAACATGTCTTTTAGCTTTGAAAAAGCTAATTGACATTCGGCACTCAACTTAAATTGGTTCTCCTTTTGGAGAAGGTACATAAGGGCATTGAGATATGACTGAAATCCTTTATGAACCTTCTATAAAAGCCGGCGTGTCCAAGAAAGGACCGCACATCGCGTATACTCTTGGGTGGTGGTAGGTTGGAAATAATATCAATTTTAGCCTGGTCTACCTCTATTCCATTGGAAGAGATGATATGTCTAAGGACTATTCCTCTTTGTGCCATAAAATAGCACTTCTCCCAGTTTAAAACAAGGTTCTTTTCCTCACACCTTGTTAAGACCAACTTCAAGTGATCAAGGCACTCATCAAAAGTACAACTAAAAATAGAAAAATCATCTATGAATACCTCGAGAAATTCACCCATCATGTTTGAGAAAATACTCAACATGCATCGTTGGAATGTAGTAGGTGCATTACATAGCCCGAATGACATTCTTCGGTATGCGAAGGTGCCAAACTTGCATGTAAAGGTGGTCTTTTCTTGGTCTTCCAGGGCTATCTCAATTTGGTTGTAACCGGAATAGCCATCTAGGAAGCAATAATAGGAGTGACCCGCTAACCTCTCCAAAATTGGATCCATGAATAGGAGAAGGAAGTGGTCCTTCCTAGTAACCGTGTTTAGCTTCCGATAATCTATGCACATTCACCAACTGGTGGTCACTCTAGTCAGTATAAGCTCGTTGTTGGCGTTCTCAACAATGGTAATACTAGACTTCTTAGGAACAATTGGGTAGGACTCACCCATTGGCTATTCGAGATGGGGTAGATGATACCCACATCTAGTAGCTTTAACACCTCAGCTTTAACAACCTCCATCATGTTTGGATTTAACCTTCTTTGAGGTTGTCTAGTCGATTTCGCATTCTCTTCGAGGTGTATATGGTGAATACAAACTGAAGAATCTATCCCCTTGAGGTCCGCTATTGTCCATCCCATGGCTCCCCTATGTTCTTTGAGTAGCTCAATCAACTTGAGCTCTTGGTCTTTTCCTAGTGAGAGACAATGACAACCGGAAATGTTTCTTCTTGACCCAAATATACATATTTCAGCTCAGATGGCAATGGTTTAAGGTCAAGTTTCGGCGGTTTGATGTTAGACGGTAGAGGCCTTGATGTGGTAAGTGGAAATCTTTCAAAATGGAGCCTCCACCGGCTAGTCCCAACTATCGGTTTCTCAGTATTCAATGCTTGCACAATTTCACTAATGACAGGGTCTTTGGAATTCTCGAAATGTGCCAAGCATGTCTCCAAGCTTTCTAGTGGTTCAAGTTGGAGGATCTCCTCTTCTTCAAAAGATTAGAGCATGTTTACCTTGACGAGCTCATCGTCATCAACATCCCTATGCCTTTTGCCCAAGTGGAACACATTCACCTCTAATGTCATGTTCCCAAAAGATAATTCCATCACCTCATTCTGGTAATTTATCATTGCGCTTGATGTAGCAAGGAACGGGCGGCCTAAAATCACCGGTATTTGAGTGCTAGCATTTATAACTGATTGTGTGTCCAAGACGATAAAAACCACCGGGTAGTAGACTTTATCAACTTAAACTAGAACATCCTCAACTATCCCTCTCGGTACATGGATAGATCTATCAGCGAGTTGTAATGTGGTTTTGGTGGGTTTTAATTCACCACGACCCAAGTACTCATATACCGAGTACGGGATCAAGTTTACGCTTCCCCCAAGTCTAACAATGCACGTTCAATCCGGTAGAAGGGCACTCACTTGCTGATTCAAAAAGA
The DNA here is from genome assembly GCA_003013855.2 of Liriodendron chinense. Lineage (NCBI taxonomy): Eukaryota > Viridiplantae > Streptophyta > Magnoliopsida > Magnoliales > Magnoliaceae > Liriodendron > Liriodendron chinense. The sequence goes on from ML058483.1 coordinate 2,008,894, forward strand.
CATTTGGTTATGCATAGGTCCTTTAGAAACTTGGCATAAGAGGGGATTTGTTTAATGGCATCAAGCAATGGAATGTTTATCTTGACTTGTCTGAAAATTTCTAAAATATCAGGAGAGTTTGGAAGAGATGTTGGAGCAACCAATCTCGAAGGGAATGGTGCTACGGGCTTGTAAACACATTCTGTTTCTTGTGGGGCTGAGTTAGATCCGTCCTCATCCTCAGGATTTACTGGATCATTAGGCTTATCGGCCTTCACCGGAATAGATTTGTCAATTTACTTATCACTTTTAAGAGTGGTGACAAATTTGGATTGCTCCACATGTTGGTTGGGGAGATTAGGGATGCTTACTTCATGTACTTGCTTTGGATTGGGCTGAGGTTGGGTTGAAAAGGTCCCTTCCCTAGCATTCAAGCGTCCCTTAATCTCATCAACTAAGACTTTAAGCTCTTGAAAATTTTGCTGATTTAATTGATTGATTAACGTTTGCCCTTGCATAAACGCCTTTAGAGTATCCTCCATTGAGAATTGAGGTGGGGCCATGTTTTGCATGGGTGGCCCTCCTTGAGAGTTGGTAGAATTACTCGTAGGATTATTCTTCCAACTGAAATTTGGGTGGTTCTTCCAAGTAGAGTTATATGAGTTACCCATCGGTCCATTAAAAGGCCATTGATATCCATATGTAGCATTTGCGTGTTCTTGTAACACCTCTTAAAACGCAGGAATTGTAGGACAATCTTTCGTAGCGTGTATATTAGTGGCACAAATTCCACATATGTTCTCAATAGCTTCGTTGGACTTTGAAACTCTACTCTTACTAAGTTGCATGGCCTCAATCTTCTTTGTGAGGTTGGCTAGCCTTGCATTTACATCATCTTCCTCTTTAAGGATGTAGATACCTCCTTTGTACTTTGTTGAGGAGGCTTGAGGTTATTAGATTTGTCCGAGGTATCCCATGATTGGGCATTCTCGGCCAACATATCCAAGTAACTTCAAGCTCCATCTGGATTTTTGCTCATAAACTCGTCGTTGCACATCATCTCTATAAATTGGCGCATGTTGGAACTTAATCCATCATTGAAGAAGTTTATAATTCGCCAACTTTCGTAGCCGTGATGTGGGCAAGCAAGTAGGAGGTCCTTAAACCTTTCCTAACATTAGAAGAATGATTCATTCTCTTTAACTGAAAAGTTCATTATAGCTCTTCGAATGGTGTTCATTTTATGAGCCAGGAAAAACTTTTTCAAGAATCCTGAGTCATCTCAATCCATGCCCCTATCGAGTGTGGTCTAAAAGAGTGGAGCCAACTCTTGGCTCTTTTTTTCAATGAAAAGGGAAAAAGTTTAAGTTTAATGGCATCTTCTGAAACATTAGCATATTGCGAAGTAGCCACCACTTCTTCAAATTCCTTTAAGTGTAAATATGGGCTTTTAGAGTCTCGCCCATGGAACTTTGGCAAAAGTTAAATCACACCCGGCTTTATATCAATGTTTCCCCCAGTTGGTGGTAAGAGCACACACGAGGGTGTAGTTGTACGGGCCGGTTGTAGGTAGTCCCGTAAAGATCTCATTGGAGGAACATTGTGTACCTCATTCTCTTCTACTCCCTCTTGATTTGCGTTTGTAGTTGGAGTAGGGGGGACGATTCCTTAAAGGTGTTTGATCCATACTCTCCAAACTATCACAAAACTCTTGTTATTTTCGGACTCGTCTATGGACTGATAATGGTCCAACTAGACCACCTTTGAATTGGAGACGATTGGTGTGATCACGTTCCCAACGGGACATAAACCACACAACTAAGATCTAAACTAATCCTAAGTCCTAAAACAGAATTTAACAAAAATCCGAAAATTGAATAATCTGTAAAAAGCACTAAGTTAGAAGGATATTACTCGATTCGCTTGAGCTATGTAAGAATTCCTACAAAACAAAACAACTTATTAGTCCTAGGAAATCAGAAAGAAAAAAAAAAAAAAAAAAAAAAACTATCTATGTCTACTTCTACAGTCACTAAAATAATCTAGAATCGTTTATCTAAATTCCCCGACAGCGGAGCCAAAAACTTGTTCGCTTGCATCAAGTGCAAGGTTACGATGTAGTAAGAATTCTCGGTAAGACCGAGGTCGATCCACAGGAAATTTGGATAAACCAATTCAAACTATTCTAGCAACTTCAATTTAAGCAATTTTGAAGTTTGAATTCATAAACTAAGTAAAAATAGTAACTTTTTGTAAAAATCTATTAATTAATGGAACTAAGGCCTTAAGGATCCACTTATACTAGTTCCATATGAATTCATTCATCCAAGCATAAACACAACTAGATTCAAAGTTCTATCTCTTATCTAGTTGGAAGATTAAGCATCCAAACACAAACAATCCCACTTAAGTTAGAAAATAAGTTTCTAGTTCTAATGAAGCACATAGAATTCAACCATGTAGCCTTCGAAGTAACAACCATGCCAAGAGACTATGGTATGCTCTAGGGTTACTACAATTCGAATCTAATCAATCCAAGCATGATAATTTTAGAGAATTGCAAGGAACCCATGTCCGAAGCACATGAACTTTCATGAAACATTCAAAAATATCGACTTTATTCAAACTAGAACTTTAAAAATCCAAACTTTAAGTAAATGTACTTGAATTAAACAAATTCAACATGAAAACTAGCCACACAAGCTTCACCTCTTAGCCTTAGCTAAGAGGTTTTATCCAAGCATTGTCATACTTGAACTAAAACAAAAGAAAAACTAATTAAAATCATAGAAAACTAGAAAAACTAGAAAAAAACCCTAGTTGGAGGAGTTGTGGGCGCTCCACAATGATCTCCCTTGCTCTCCACGAACTTAAAACTCTTCTAGGATACATTAGTAAGGATGTCAAGGTGTCCTTCTATAGGAAAAATCATGAACTGCCTTGGATTGTGTAAAAACTTACGCATTTACGTCGGTATCAGACGTTGGTTGGGCGCCCAGTCAGGTGTTGGTCGGGCGCCCAACCATGCTTCAATCAGTCCAGTGCGCTTTTGATGCAATTCACTTTAAATATCGGGTGCCCGATCAGATGTTGGTTGGGTGCCCGGTCAAGTCCAGATTTGTCCAGCGGGTTCAGCATATTTCCTTCCAATTTCGGGTGCCTGACCATGTGATGGTCGGGCGCCCGGTGGCCTTCTAATATGAATGCTGAATACCTCTTTTCTTCTGGCTGAACTAAGTCTTTCTATCGTGATTCTTCAAGGCTTCTTTTCAATGTCTTCAATGTAGTTCCAAATGACCCTTTTAACAACAAATTCATGACTTCTTTCTCTCATTCCTACATACACAAAACAAGCATTAGATGGGTCTTTTTAAGCATACAAACATGCATGGAATGTGATGTAATGGATTAGAAAATGTATAAAATAAAAGCTCAACAGAAGCGACGCAACAAAGGGGCTCAATCCGACAAGTAAGTTGTCATTTGTAAGAGTTTGGTTCCACTCTATTCCTGGTGGGAATTGAGTGTAGAGTTTGTCTTCAAATTCGATAGGTTTAATTGTAGGACCTAAACCCGGTTGTAGGGTCGAATTGAGTCTCCACGTGGGGAGCCTCCGGCGGGAGTAAATGCTTGGCTTGGTTGTAGGAACCTTAGCTCGGTTGTAGAGCCTAAATCGGTTAAGGTTCAGTTGTAGGACCTTGACTCATGAGTGGAGTCTAAATTGAGGTTCGGTTGTAAGACCTTGGCTTGGTTGTAGAGCCTAAACAAGTCTCCGGGGGAGCCACCAACACAGGTGCGAACGTGTAGGTTGGGAGGAACCTGTAAACTCCTCAGTTTGGTGGATCCGAGTTAAAACACCTTGGTTGGGAGGAATCAAATTTGAACTCCCTAGTGAATGCCTGTGTGGTCAAAGGGGTTGGGTACTTGAACCAGGAGTGGAGTAGACCTAAAGTCGAACCACCATACACCATTGTGTTTGTGATTGTATTTGAGCACATTTCTTATTATGCATTGTGTTTAATTGTTTAATTATGAATGCTTAATTAGAATGTATGCTAAGCACTTGATAGGTACATCCACATACACAAGATGTAATTTCACTTACTTGAGTAGACTTGAGCTTATATGATCCATTGTCATATAGTATACTTAAGATGCATAGATTAGGAGCTTAATTAATATAATATTTTATAATCTATGCTTGCTTAGACTAAGTCATTAATTGCTTTATCCATATGCTAGTCTAGTGATTGGACCCACTTAGGCTTGGAAGCCGAAGTGTTAATCGCTTACTTAGTTTAATTTGTTAAAACTGTTAAGTAGGCGAAAAGATTTTAAAATGTCCTAATCAACCCCCCCCCCCCCCCCCCCCCCCCCCCCCCCCCCCTCTAGGACTTAACTGTAATTCTAGTTGCTCTGCCAAGCTTCCGTGTGTATGCGTAGGGTGCCATGTTAGACTACCGCCGCAATTTCACGACCGATTGTGACCGGTCATGATCATCCAAGACAACACAACAAGAATTTTTGTCTGTCTGGCCATTGGCCGACTGGTCGGCTACTAACCGTTTTATAACCATTTTTCATTCATTTGTCTTTTTCTATAACATGGTTGTGGGTCATTTTGAGGGAAAAGAAAATGAATTTTGAGGAGATTGAAGCCACCATTGTTGGAAACTATTAGGAGCTCAAATCTTAACCCTTGTAAGGCATCTTCCTTGTGATTTAACACAAGAATGAAGCATTCCAAGATCATGAAGAAGATGTCCTTCCCCCTCTCTTGATCTCTAGAGTTTGGATTGATCTTGATAGTTACATGCCCATCCAAAACTCTATGATGAGATCCTTGTAGGTGAGATATTCTAGGCAACTCATTCCCATCAATTGTAGAGATCTCAAACCTACCCTCCTATCACCTTAGACATCTCAAAAGCATCACATGTAAGGTGATTGATCAAGTGGAGCTGAAGCATTGGCAACATAGCGACAACATAATCGTGGGAGCAAAGGGGAGCTAATTGAAGCACGGGAGAGCGAAGATCAAGCAACCCAAAGCTGCACTGAACAAGGGGCTCATCCGACAAGTAAGGTTGTCATTTGTTGAGAGTTCATCCACTCTTTTCCCTGTGGCAATTGAGTGTAGAGTTTCTTTGTCAAACTCGATCTAGGGTCGTTTACCAATCCTTAGCTTGTTAGTTTAGGCTAAAAGTCCAGGGATGTTTGTCGTTCCTTGACACATTTGTCTGGCCTAAACAAGTCTCCAAGAGGGAGCCTTCGACATAGAGCGTACGTGCGTCGGGTTGAGAGTTAGCTTATGTCCAAAACTTTGTTTAGGTTGAGAGGTGAACTGGTAAAACCTCCGTGTAAAGGTTATGAGGTGAACCTGATTTAAAACCTTCATATAGTGAATGTCGGTGTGCTCAAAGGAGTTGAATACTTGACCGGGAGTAGAGAAGACTCAAAGTCAAACCACTATACATGCTTGTGTTTGTGATTGATTTGAGCACATTGTTATCTTAGCACAATATATACTTTCACTAAGTAGAGTAGACTTGAGCCTTATGATCCATTCTCATATAGTCCACTTAGGTTGTATAGATTAGGAGCTTGATTAGGATAATCATTAGATAATCTATGCTTGCTTAGACTAGGTAGCTTATTGCTTAAACCATATGCTAGTCTTGTGATTGGACTCGCTTAGGCTTGGAAGCCGAAGTGTTCTTGCTTACTTAGTTTAATTTGATAAAACTCTTAAGTAGGTGAAAAGAATTTTAAAAGGTCCTAATCCCCCCCTAGGACTTAGCCATAATTCTTGTTGCTCCTTAACCTTCCGCACGCATACGCCATTACAAGTGTGCTAATCCAAAAGGCATAATTTTAATTTTTTCCTGTAATGGATTTTCCATGTTAATCTCATGTGTTCTCTAGATGGATTTGCTTGTGCAATTGTGAATGCCTTGTTTGAATCTTCTCTGAATTGCTTTCGCGGTCCCAACAAGTGGCATTAGAACTATTGTTGGGAATCAGATAGAATCTGAGACAAGACATGGGAATTTCAAAGGAAAAAATAACTTTGAACTATGAAAGGTGAAGATGAAGGGCCTTTTAGTTCAACAAGGTTCGGATGATGTACTCCTTAGGAAGGACAAGCGGCCGAAATCTATGAAGAAAGAAGAGTAGAACAAACTGGATCAAAAGGCTAACACCTCTATTCAATTGTGTCCATCGGATGAAGTCCTCTATAATGTTCTCAAAGAGAATACTACTTCAGGGACATAGGCGAAGTTGGAGAGCCTTTATCCTATGAAGTCTCTCTCAAATCATTTATACCTAAAAAGGCAGTTTTATAATCTAACAATGGCGGAGGGGGCTAATGTTAATGAACACATTAATCTCACTTTAATAGGATAATTTTTCAATTGTTGGATGTGGAGGAGATGATCAAAGAAGAAGACTAAGCTCTTATTATGTTGAATTCCCTACCATATTTTTATAAGAATCTTGTAGAAACTGTGCCACGGTAGGGATAATATTAATGTCAATATCGTTATCTCAACCTTTCAGCAGAGACAATTGAGAAAGAAAAATGGTGGCGAGGGTACCTCTATGGATGCGTTGGTTACAAGGGGGAGGAATTCTGAAGGGGAAAAGGGGACTTTAAGATCTAGATCTAAATCAAGGGTGAGTGCAAGATGAAGTGCTGAAAGTGTGGGAAGATGAGACACATGAAGAAGGACTACAAATCTAAACAAGAGAAAAACATATGGATATTCAAGGAAGGCTAATGTAGCAGAATTAAATGAGGCAGGTGGTTCTGACATATTGACCGCATCCACATCTGGGTATCTTAGCGATGGGTGGATACAGGGGCTTCGTATCATATGACCCCTCGTAGGAGTTGGTTAAGCTGTTACAAAGAGTGTGATAATGGCTAAATGTTTATGGGACAGTGGTTCTGATAGGATACTGGTATCGATCAATCGAACAGGGGTTCCGATAGGACTCCGATCCATCGGACACAAGTTCCAATCAATTGAAATTTGTTCCAGAGGATTTGAAAAATTCAATGGATAGATTTTTTATCAATCGGATAGTGTCACTGATCAATCAAAATTTGTTTAAGAGAATTCTATGGACAGATTTCTGATCAATCGAACAGGTCTCTAATCAATCAGAAGTGACCTCTGATCAATCAGACCTTTTTTCGATCAATTAGAGGTATGCGAATCTGTCCTTTTTTTTACGAATGGAAGAAAACTTATAAAATGAGGGGGATTCGTTTTTGGGCTCAATTGAGAGATTTTGAGGAGATAGAAGCTACCACCACTACTTACATTTAGGAGCTCTATTCCTAACCCAAGCAAGTGATCTTCCTTGTGATTCATCATAAGAATAGAGCATTCCAAGCTCATGACGAAGATTCACTTGTCCCTCTATTGATCTCTAGAGTTTGGATTAACCTTGATAGTTATATTCCTATCCAAAACTCTATGATGAGATCTTTGTAGGTGAGACTCTCTAGGTAACCCACTTCCATTAGTTGTAGAGATCTCAAACCTACCTCCTAGTACCTTGGGCATCTCCATTGGAACATCATATGCAAGGTGGCTGATATTGGAGCTAGAGGATTGGCGACGCAATGGCATCAAAGATCGAGGGAGCACAAGGGTAGCTAATTGAAGCACGACAGAGCGGAGATCAAGCAACCCGAACGGCGCTACAAAGGGACTCAATCCGACAAGTAAGTTGTCATTTGGAGTTTGGTTCCACTCTTTTTCCTGTGGGAATTGAGTGTAGAGTTTGTCTTCAAACTCGATAGGTTCGGTTGCTGGACCTAGACCCGGTTGTAGGGTTGAATTGAGTGTCCAAGTAGGGAGCCTCCAGTGGGAGTAAACGCTAGGTTCGGTTATAGGACCTTGGATTGGTTGTAGAGTCTAAATTCATTGAGGTTCGGTTATAGAACCTTGACCCATGAGTGGAGTTTAAATTGAGGTTTGGTTGTTGGACCTTGGCTTGGTTATAGAGCCTAAACAAGTCTCCAAGGGGAGCCACCAATATGGGTGTGTACATGTAGGTTGGAAGGAACCTGTAAACTTTTCGGTTGACTGGATCCGATTTAAAACACCTTGGTTGGGAGAAATCAAATTTAAACTACCTAGTGAATCCGGTGTGCTCAAAGGGGTTGAGTACTTGAACAGGGAGTAGAGTAGACCCAAAGTCTAACCACTATACATCGTTGTGTTTGTGATTGTATTTGAGCACATTTCTTATTATTCATTGTGTTTAATGGTTTAATTATGAATGCTTAATTAGAATATATGCTAGGCACTTGATAAGCACATCCACACACACATTATGTAGTTTCACTCCTTGAGTAGACTTGAGCTTATTTGATCCATCCTCTATAGTCTACTTAGGTTGTATAAATTAGGTACTTGATTAGTTTAATCATACGCTAATCTATGCATACTTAGACTAGGATGTTAATTATTTTAATCATATGCTAGTCTATTGATTGGACCCACTTTGGCTTGGAAGCCAAAGTGTTCTTGGTTAACTTAGTTTAAATTGTTAAACTATTAATTAGGTGAAAAGAATTTTAAAATGTCCTAATCACCACCCTCTAGGACATAGCCATAATTCTAGTTTCTCTCTAAGCTTTCGCACGCGTATACATTGGTGTCGTGTTAGACCTACCGACATAACTTCAGTTTTTCCTTCGTGCAACTGTGCAATGGGTTGTGCGACTGATCTTCTTGCAATTGCGCGACTTCTCTACTCACTATTCTGAGACTTCTCTACTCACAGTTTTGCCTTTGCGCGACCACGCAATGGGTTGTGCGACTGATCCGCTTGCTGTTTCGAGACCTCTCTACTCGTAGTTTCACATTTGCGCGACCTCTTTGCTTGCAGTTTCGCCTTTGCACGACTCCTGTGCTCACACTTTTTCCTGTGCGTGACTCGTCTGCTCATTGTTGCGCGACTCCTTTGCACAACTTTTCATGACTTCTCTGCTCGTAGTTTCGCCTTTGCACGACTGATGTTTCACACATGTGGGGGCCTATAAATACCCCCCAGGCCTTTCATTTGAGGGCTGATAATTACCCCCTAGGCCTTTTATTTGAGGACTTCTGAGAATTTGAAGATTCTCCAGAGAATTTGGAGCTTCCCCAAGGAGGCCTCGAACAAGCCTTCACGCGGCCGCACAAAGTATTAAAAAACCGTGCAAAGTGTTCAGAAGTCGCACAAAGCCGCACAAAGTGTTATAAAGCCACACAAAGTGCTCCAAAGCTGCACAAAGAGTTTCAAAACCCGCACAATATTTTTACCGCTTCGGTGGAATACAAATAAGAGCTGAAATTCTGCCATAATTTACTTTTAACTCTTATATGATGTTGTTTATTGAAACATATCTTGTTTCAGAAGCAAAGGATATAATTGAAGGAATGAAAAAAAAAACTCAAATGATTGAAACTTTTGATGAAGAGCATCTTTTTTACACGTATTTCTTTGTTGTTTGTTAGAATATAGATATTTCAATCCTTGAAAACCTATACTAAAATAATACGACATTTTATGTGTAAACAAAATGTTGACTTTGATGGGGATCAAACCTAGAATATCTTGTTGAAATATTTGTCTCTAATAATAATAAAGGAATAGTTGGAAGATGCTCATCTTAAAAAAGAAGCGTCGTGAAGGTTCCAAGGTGACGACTCTTAACAGGAAAATTCTTCCCTTCATCTTTAAAACAAGATGTGATTCTGACTGATCAAGATGACTAATAATGATATATTTATAGCGAAGTACGTTACGTTCTTTCAAACGAACAAACATCATGGCACTTCCTCCCCATGTCATCGTTTACTTCATACCCAATGGGTTTGTTGGAGCCCACAGAAGTACAGAAGGTGTCAAACAAAGTTGACTCAATTCACATCCGGGACAAACTACTTCAAGGTACAATGGGAGTAATTTTTACTTCACCTCTTATGGAAAAAGGACAATAAAGAATGGACAGTAGTGACATCCAGGAGGAGAAAGATTCATTCCCCCATTGGTAAGAAACTTGATTCCAGGATGGGAAGTATGAGAACCAATTACCCGAAGCGTTGCGAGGTGAAATCCTTTCACCACTTTATCTAGGAAAAGCTGCAACTTTATTCACTCTAAAAGTTTTTCTGGCATTCTTAGATTTGGTCAGAATATAGAAGAAGGAGAAAGTAGTTATGATTCATGCTTCTTCTCTTGTGACATCATTGACAGTAAATTCACCAAAAGTTTTTGCACAAAAAATAATGCATTTTAAGTAGACCAGTTCCTTGAGATAGTGATGCTCCAGTTCCAGTTCGAGCAACGGCTTGGTTTCTTTGATGTCACCGACGAAAATCTGCTCGTCTTCTCCATCAGAATCAGGTTGACTGAAAAGCAAAAAGGCCACAGTCTTCATGACTGGCATCAATAGAGCCAACTTGTTGTCAATAGGCGAACATCTAGCCAAGATGGTATGTATGCAGGCTATGTTAATGATAGTGCAAAAGCCTTCGAGAAGCGGCATTAACCCGCAACATGACTCGAACCACTACCCTTTAAACAAAAGCGGCTAGGAACAGGAATGGACTACATGCGAAAGAATTACAGTCGCAAAGGGCCAGACCTCACAAGCCTCCACCTACCACTGCTCAAACTATAGCACAATAGGAGATCCAACAAGTTGTAGTCAAAGCTGTTCATATAGAAAGAGAACAGGATCAACGGGGAAGATTTCGATACCAAACATTCTATCCTCGCAAGATAGAGGAAATAACATCTCCTACCAAATTTTAATGTCTGGAATTTCAAAATTTTTAATGGGGATGGCTCACAAGAAGAGAACATGATGCAGTTCATAATCACTATGGATACTATTTATGAATGTTTTAGTCATCGTCGATGGAAAAGGCATTTATTCGAACATGGGAGTAGATGCTAGATGCCTTCATGGCGAACTTCTTTATTGAGCTCTGAATTATACATATTTAATCCCTAATTCATAGCATAGTTACATGGTTTATGCATATAAAATTACTGACTTTCATGTTTCTATGATTGTAGGTAATGAAGAGATATCTAATGATTTTAATTCCAAATAGGATTTCCTAGGATGCTTAGAAGACAAGCCTCTGATATGCCAAAGGATGGAAGAAATAAGCCTCCAAAGAAAGAAAGTGAAAATTGAAGTATAGAAGAAAATAGTCAAAATTGACTAGTCGACTGTCATTATTGACCGGTCACCAGATGTGATCGACCAACCAATAACAAGTATTGACCGACCAAATTAACTTCAAAACAGCCAGTTTCAAAGCTAAAGCTGCTGGACTATTCTAGACAATTTTTGTTAGTGCACTTTTCCATGGCATACTAGTGCACCATATTTGTCAATTACGTAGGTTTGTGAGTCTAGGTATTGGTTGTGCCCAAAGAAGATGAAGACTGAAGACTTAAGTGGACTTGCTGCACCAAGGAAGGAGAAACAAGTATATGAGAAGCCTTGTTGAGCCAAAACCCTTGAACTTAAATCAAAACCAAACCTCTAGATGACTTAAACCAATAGGTAAACTTTTAGTCATCTTAGAATGGCCTTAGGTATCCGAAAAGACCACTCAAAAAGAGGCCTAAGAGGTTGCATGAGCTACTGTAAACAAGATAGAACAAATAGTAAAACTCATGGGTCTATCAATCGGTCGTAGGTACAGGTCGACTAGTCGCTAGAGGCTAAAGATGGGTCGGCGAGCAAAGTTGGATCCCTGGCTAAATTAGATCGGTCGCAGACTGGTCGACTGTTATGTGTGATCAGTCGACCGGCTTAATAAGACCAGTTGCTAGGGCTTTTGTTGGGATAACAAGTTATCACCAATCCCAGGCCTAATTAAATTGGTCGACGCATCCTGTGCGACCGATTGATGACCCTGTATGACCGGTCACAGTTGAGAGTCAACCGATTGCTAGTTAGCCATTTTTTTACCATTTTTCGTCTGTTGAAGCTTTATCTATATAAAGAGGAAGAGTGGTTTAGGGTCTTGGGAGAAATATTTTATAGTGTATTAGAAGCCACCCACATTGCTCACATCATTAGGCTCTAATCCTATCATACCTAAGTCATCTTCCTTGTGATTCATCACAAGATGGAGCATTCAAAGCTCATATGAAGATGAATTTGTTCTCTCTCGATCTCTAAATATTTTAGACACCTACACGATAGGTATATCCTTAGTCTAAACCTCTTTAGAGATCCTTATAGGTGAATTCCTCTAGGCAACAACATTCCCATTAGTTGTAGAGAATTTCACCTATCTCTCATCACCATGGTCATCTAAAGAATATCAAATGTAAGGCGATTGATCGTTGGAGCTGAGGCGTTAGCAACGCATTGACAACAAAATCAAGGGAGCAAAGGGGGGCTGATTCAAGCATAGAGCGAGAAGAAGAGACCCGAAGCAGCGCTACAAAATGGGCTCAATTCGATAAGTGTCTAGTTTGAGAGTTCGTTAGCACTCCTTCCTTTTGGTAGGATTGAGTGTGAATTTAAGGTTGATGATTAACCTATTAAAAATCACGTAAGCCTCAAAGGGGAGCCACTGATATGGGTGTGTACATGTAAGTTATTGATTAGCTTGAGAAACCATTGTTTGTTCTTGGATTGGAACCAAAGTGTTGGGAGGAACCTTGTCAAACTCCTGGGTTGGATGGAACTCATAAACATCTAGGTTGAGAGGTGAACTTGTGTCAAAACATCCATGTAAAGGTTGGGAGGAACCTATTTAAAACTCTTAAATTGGGAGGAACCTGATTTAAACTTCCTGGTGAAATCCAATGTGCTCAAGGGATGAGTACAACAACCAAGATTGGAGTAAACGAGTAGTAGAACCATTATCATACTTGTACTTGGGATTGATTTGATTACATTCTTATTCTAGCATCGTTGTTTAATTATTAATTATATGGATGCTTGAATGGAATGTATGCTTGCATGATAGGTCGATTCTTTTACACAACTTGTAGTTTCACTTGCTAGACTGGTTGCTTGATTAGGAATATCTTTAGTAGTCTAGATGATTGCACATTGATTAGTAGTTCAACATGTTGTATCTTTATAATCCAAGTGCTTAGGCTAGTTTGCTTAATTGCTTATTCTTTTATAGCCTTTGTGATTGGACCCACTTATCCTTGGAAGCTAAGTGTTCTTACTTAACTAGTTTAATTACTAATTAGTTTAATTAGATAAAAGGTTTTTAAATGATTTTAAAAATGGTCCTAATCACCCCCCCCCCCCCCCCCGTCAAGGACTTAGCCATAGTCTAGTAGCTCCGCTCTAAGCTTCCACATGCTTAACGTCTACAAGTGTGAGCGATAGACGCAATTTCAATTGGTATCAGAGAGGGTTACTCTGATAGAGCAAGTATGAGTTGCTCTTGAAGGACTTTACCACCTGGAGTAGATACAAATGAGCTCTAGCACAATGTCTACCCAAGATGGGAATTTGTATTTGAAAGGTAAATCTATTTTTATGAGTGATACTTTGTTGAGCCTTGAATTATACATGTTCTAACCCGGATTCATCACACATTATGCATGATTTCTATGTTTAAAGACTTATCTAATACATGCTTTTGTGATTATAAGAATGAAAGAGAGACTTCACTTATTTTATGCTTAAAGACCATTTTAGAACATCATTGAAGACCAAGGAAGAAAAGAGAAAAGAAGGAGAGAAGAAGTAAAGAGAGAAGAGAAGAAAAGAAAGGAGAAAATCTAACTTACAGAGTGGTCCGACCGGTCATGACCGGTCGGCCACCCCTTGTTGTCCCCTCTAGACCACGCTGGACCAATTACTAGTGCGTCAGACCGGTCGGCCAGGTCTGACCAGTCATGACCAGTTGGCCACATATAGAGTGTAAATTTGCAGTTTCTATTTCTGGATTCTGGTTTTCTAGTGTGAGAGACATACGCGGTTTCTCGAATTTTCTCACTTAGGTGGCGGATCTATGCTATAAAAGGATACCTTCATTCCCTTCCTAAGGCATCTAACAATGTGGGGAGTAAAGAGATCAAGACTTAGGAGGCTTCCTAGCCTCCTAAAACTAGTTTTCCTTTCTTTTATTAGTTCTAGTTCTAGTTCTTTTATGCTTTCTTTTAATTAACTCTCAACTAGAGCTGAGAGGTGAATCTTCTTAGTTTTTAGTCATGCTTTGATCCTTTGATTTTGAATTATGTTTTAGCTTTTGAATGATTCATTAAAGTTTGAATAAAGTTGATAGTTTTAGATAATTCAGGGAGTTTTGTGCCAAGTAGATGAGTTCTTGTCGGATTTCTGATATTAGTTAGATTGGTATATGGGTTTTTTGTTATGGAAGCCTTTTGATTTGTTATGATTTCCGGATACAGTGAATGCTTCGAGTGCTTCATAGATCAAACAGTTGGATCTCTATTAGAACCTATTGATGGAAAGTTCATCTATCTTTTGTATGTAATCTAAGATAGATGTTGTTGCTTGTTGAAATTGGTTAATTAGAGTTCAAATCATTGGTTGTAGTCAGATCTAGTGACGGGATTTGATGAAGGCTATGGTTGTGATCTTAACTAGATTGAAAGAGGATTAGTGTATACAATTGAGTGTGCTCAAGGACTGAGCTTTATTGAGGGAACTAAATCAATGAACACCCATCTGTTTCAGATTGTTTGAGTGCTTTGATTGTTATATCTTTTGACTGGATAGAGATAGAACTTCAATTCCAGTTGTGATTTGAATCGAATCATTGGATTGAGCATAGTTAAGACTAGAGGTGGATCCTTGATGCTCTAGTTTTTGTTATTTATCAGATTTTCTGTTTAAGTTCTTAAACTCTAAATTTCTTAAACCTTCAAGATTCTAGTTATTAGAATAGTTTGAATTCATTTACCTCTTTTCCTGTGGATCGACCTCGGTCTCATTGAGTTATTACTATATCGCAGGCTTGCACTTGAGGCAAGCGAACAAGTTTTTGGCGACGTTGCCGCGAAAAAGGTTAAACGGTTCTAATTGTACTAGTAGCTATAAAGTAGTTTTAGTTAGGTAGGATTTCTATTTTTTTCTAGAAATAGGTTTTCTGATTTTCTTATATTACTAACAATTTTTATTTTTGTTTTGTAAGAGTTGTTGCTGACATAGTTCTCTCATCCTATTGGGTAAAATCTCCCCATCTCCCTTCTTTTTATTATTTTTCTTAGGTTAGGTTAGGATTCCAATCTTTTAAATTTCATTATGGCTGATTGGACGGGTGGTGCATATGATCACCTTTTGGAAGATGAGATGCCGGATCATGGGATCCAAAATTATTGTGATCGAAACCCCCCAAGCATGAATATTTTTTTCTGAAACTCACACCACCTTCACTACTCCACTACGTAAGATGTTGCGTGATTATAAAAACAATTTACATGATGAGACATGGCATAAGACGATGGGGGAGTACCGAAACGAAGTTAGAAAACATGATGACCAATCGGGTAAAACTGCTGCGTGAGTATTGAATCGAAAATAACATATATAGCGTTTCACCAGATATGTTAGGTGCACATCAACAAAAGGAATGGGTGCAAAATGGCCAACCAGTTAAGATAATGCGCGAACACTTGTATGAATATACTTATCAACCATCATACAATTATTCATCCTACAACGCGTATGGTCTTAATTGGGAAAGCCATCATTCGTCTTGTTCAAGGTAAGAACCAACCGTGGTTATTAATAATCACCCTAAAACAGTCTTCTGTTGAGCTCTTAAATGTGCATATTCTAACCCCATTTTATTCACTAACTATGCATGATTCACATGTTTAAAGACCTACCTAATGCATGATTTTTTGGTTGTAGGAATGAGAGAAAGACTTCGCCATTTTGGTGCTTAGAGACCCTTCTTACATGCCTTGAAGATAAAAGGAATAGGGAAGAAGAAGTGGAGGAAAGATAAAAAGAAGATCGAGAAAGAAATCATGAAAAATTATATTTTATAGACTGATAGACCGTCTGTCCAGCCGGTCGGTCACTGTAGCAGTGGGTCGGCAAAGTGCTCCAGAAATTGAAAACTCGCTGGACCTATTTTTGCATTAACAAACCTGTGGTCCAACCGGCCGGATGGACTAGCAGGCTGACTGACAGGTCGGCCTAGTGTATTCACACCTCCAAAGATTTTTGTAACTGGCTATGTAAGCTCTGACCGACCGAACAAGGGGGTCCGGCCAACGTCCAGAAACAGAAATTTCATTTTCTAGATTGCGATTTTTGCTACGCAAAGCGTAAGTGCTACACGCTTTCTTGAAGATTCTTCATTGCTGGGGCCCAAAGCCTATAAATGGACACCTCCACTTCATTCCTAACTAATCTCATGAGAGATCCATTGCATTGGGAGTTGGAGAAAGTCAGATTCGGAGTTCTACAACTCGCTCTACTATGTTTTCTTTCTAGTTCTTCATGTTTAAAATAGATTTCCTATTTTCTTTTAGCATGGTTGGCTAAACCTCTTAGCTAGGGCTAAGAGGGGAAGCTTGTAGTTGTTCTAAGATGTTTTAATTCATTTTTTATGGTTTCATGGATCGGATTTAATGTTGAACAATGGTTTGTTGAGTTTGAATGACGGTCCTAAGTAGTTTTTTCTTAATCTTATGATGACTCATAGATGTTTGGTAGGATTTTACTTAGTTCTTAGTTCTTTTGCAAAAATCTAAACCTGTACGCTCAGAGGAATTGGATTTAATACGCTCTAGAACTTGGATTTCATGTGGGAACTTTAAACCAAAGTTCTAACTTTTCTGAAATCTGAAATATGAGTTGCTTGTCTATGTGATTTGAATCAAGTTCAAACTATGATCTTAGTCGAATCTAGTGACAGGGTTTAATGATTATCATAGTTGTGATCTTAATCTATTGGAACTAGGATTGGCCTATGCAATTGAGTGTGCCCAAGTCCTAACTTGAATTGAGGGAGTCATGTTCATAAACACCACATATCTTAGATTATTTTGCTTAATTAACCGTTGTATAATTCGGCTAGATAGGATTTAATTTCGATTCTAGTTGTGTAGTTGAGAAACCAAAGCGAATTATGCATCAAGGATAGCTACAAGTGGATCCTTGGCACTCTAGTGCTTCTTTAGATTGTTAAACTCATCTCAAGCTTACAGATTACTCATCTATATTCAAATTCCAGTTTGTTTTAGTTTAATTTCAATTAGAGATTATTTGAAGAAATTCTGTGAATTCCTGAGTTAGTCCCTAAGGGTAATCTCAGTCTCTACCGAATTATTACTACATCGCAACCCTACACTTGGGGAGCAAACAAGTTCTTGGAGCCGCTGCTGAGGACTTGACGATTTTTACAGGATTTCTAAAAATACTTTTCTCTTGAGATTTTTAAGAATCTTTCTAATTTAGTTTGTTTTGTTTTATTTTTATTTCTAACTTAGAGCTCAACACACACCCCCAACCAGCATTTTGATAGTCCCAAGCAAAACATGCGTGAAACAAATCCATTTTCTAAAACTCAACTCTCTCTTGGAAATATTCTTCTATAAACTCTAAATATACAAGTATAAATATCTGAGACAATCAATGATAGATATTAATATCCTGAACCCCCCAAATACCGTAAGTGTTCCACATAGAATTCCCACCAATTGATTGAATAATAGAAGATTTAAAACAAATGTGGTCTAGTATGCAAAGTGAATGCTCATTTCATGAACTTCAAGGATTACCTTCTTCTTAAATCAATCAAACTAAAGATTCAAAGTGTACAGATCAACAACAAGCCTCTGACAATAATTTGCTCAAAGTGTACAGATTAACAAGCCTCTGACAAGAATTTGCCTTACTGTTCCTTTGATGGCTTTCACACTACTTCCTATTTCTAGCTTAGGTTACGGGTAGACCTTCCCCTGGTTAGTTAGTAGGTAGCCATTTTCAGAATTTTTTAACAAATATTCAATAATCACTGAACTTCCTTTCTTTTCATATACATTAGATAGGATTTTTAGAAATTCATATCTTTCATTCTTTTCTCTTATTTTCTCATGAACAAGGATAAACAAAGTTCCCCGGCTTGGTTCCTCAATACCTTAAATCTTAGTCTAATCGATCCACAAATCTAATAATCCCTTCCATTATGAAAATCGCGTAATGTGAACTAGACTCAAAGTGCTCAAAATTTCTATCAATCATTCAATATAGGGAATTCATATAGAAATCTACTATATTTAAGATAATTCAAAGATTTCAAGATCACAACACTTCATTTCTCTTCCTTTTATACTTATATTATCTAAAGTGAATAGAAATAATGTTTTCCAAGAAAGTTCGAAATTTCAGAGACGAAAAATTTCCTACATGATTACTTGAAATGTACAAAAGACTAAATGATGACTCTCACCCCCAAACCAAATCTTACATTGTCCTCAATGTAGCAAGATATGAATGCAATGATAACATGAGAGCAACGAAAAAAATAAGGGGAGTGAGGAATGAGAGAAACTGATAAAGAAAAAATTGGGATTCTACTTCTATTTAACAAACGTACTGAAAAACAAATAAAGCAAAAACAAAAATCCTAATCTTAAACTACACTATACTTCCTTCAAACTAGGAGATCAGGTATCCTGATACATAAGATTAGTCAGAGGTATGGACATACCTTCTAAAGGAAAGTTTTCAAAGAACGGCTTTAATCGCTGACCATTTGCTTTGAAGATGTTGTCGTTCCTTGGATTCAACAACTCGACAGTCCCATATGGATAAACAGTTTTTGACAATGAAGGGACCGATCCATCGAGACCTCAATTTACCCGAAAATAGATGTAATCGAGAATTGTTCAGAATGACCTTTTGATTGATCGTGAAAGTCTTACGAAGGATGTTCTTATCATGGAACACCTTCGTCTTATCTTTGTAAATTCTCGAATTCTCATAAGCCTCATTCTGAAGTTCTGCAAGTTCATTCAATTGAAGCTTGAGCAACGAGCTCACTCTGTCATAATCGAAATCCTTCTTCTTTATCGCCCAATATGACCTATGTTCCAACTCCATAGGCAAGTGACAAACTTTTCCATAGAAAAGTCTATAAGGTGACATTCCAATGGGGGTCTTGAAAGTTGTACGGTAAGCCAAGAGTACATCGGTAAGTCAAATCGACCAATCTTTGCGATCAGGGTTTACTGTTTTCTCTAGAATGTGTTTGATTTCCCTGTTAGATATCTCAGCTTATTCACTTGTTTGTGGGTGATAAGGAGTGCTCACTTTATAAGTAACACCATATTTTTTCATCAATGCTTCAAATGGTCGGTTACAAAAGTGAGACCCTCTATCATTGATAATGACTCGAGGCATTCCAAACCGAGAAAGAATGTTTTCTTTTAAAAATCGAATGACTGTTTTATGGTCATTGCTCCGGCATGAAATTGCCTCGACCTATTTTGAAACATAATCAAAGGCAAGCACAATATACAAATTTCTAAAAGAAGATGAGAATGGACCCATGAAATCGATGCCCCTAACAAACAACAAAAAATTCGATTGGTAGGATGGGATTGAGTGGCATCATATTTCGATGAGATATTCCTCCCAATTTTTGATAAGGCTCACACGCGTTATAAAACTCATGTGTATCTTTAAACATGATGGGCCAATAGAACCCACATTGCAGAATTTTGGCTGTGGTTTTCTTAGCCAAGAAGTGGCCACCACATGCTTGAGAATGACAGAAGGAGATGATACTGTATTGCTCATGATCCGACACACATCTCCTTATAATCTTATCAAGACAGTACTTAAATAAGTACGGGTCGTCCTACAGGAATTTTCTTACCTCGCTGAAGAACTTATCCTTATCCTGCTTTTTCCAATGTATCAAAATTGTACCTGTAGCAAGATAGTTAGCAATGTCCACATACCATGGTAATTGGGAGATTTTAAAAAGTTGTTCATCAGGGAACATGT
Source organism: Liriodendron chinense (assembly GCA_003013855.2). Classification (NCBI taxonomy): domain Eukaryota; kingdom Viridiplantae; phylum Streptophyta; class Magnoliopsida; order Magnoliales; family Magnoliaceae; genus Liriodendron; species Liriodendron chinense. The sequence goes on from ML058483.1 coordinate 2,028,875, forward strand.
CATTAATCGCAGTTGTCTTAGAGGAATCAGTGAGGACAAGTCTAGAGAGATGGTCAGCCACTATGTTTTCTACTCCCTTTTTATCTCGTATTTTTATGTCAAATTCTTAGAGTAGGAGGATCCATGGCAACAAGAGCGGCTTAGCATCCTTCTTAGAAAGAAGGTACTTAAGCGCGGCATGATCAGTAAATATGATGATCTTGGATCCGATCAAGTAGGACCTAAACTTGTCCAAAGCAAATACTACGGCTAGGAGTTCCTTTTTCGTAGTGGTGTAATTTGCTTAAGCCGAGTTTAGAGTTCTCCTTGCATAGTAGATGACGTATGGCTTCTTCTCTTTTCTCTAGCTTAACACTGCCCCAATAGCTTAATCATTTGCATCACACATGATGTCAAAAAGAATGCTCCAATTAGGTGGTTGCATTATAGGAGCACATGTCAACATATCTTTGAGTTTGACAAAGGCATTTTGACATTCCTCATTCCACTCGAATGAGTTTTCCTTTTGGAGGAGGTTACATAAAGGATGAGAGAGGATACTAAAGTCCTTGATGAATCTCCTATAGAATCCGGCATGTCCTAAGAAGGACCATACCTCTCGTACGCTCTTAGGTGGTGGAAGGTTAGAGATAAGATCAATTTTAACTTTGTCCACCTTGATTCCTTTGGCTGAGATAATGTGACCAAGGATTATTCCCTTTTGAATCATAAAGTGACATTTCTCCCAATTCAACATGAGATTCTTCTCTTCACATCTTTTCAAAATAGTGTTTAAGTGCATAAGGCACTCATCAAAGTCACAACTAAATACCGAGAAGTCGTCCATGAAGACTTCGAGAATTTTCCCTACCATATCAGAATAGATGCTCAACATGCAATGCTGAAAGGTGGCAGGGGCATTACATAGTCCAAACGGCATCCTTCGATAAGTAAAAGTGTTGAATGGTCATGTGAATGTTGTCTTCTCTTGGTCCTCTAGGGCGATCTCTATTTGGTTGTACCCTAGATATCCATCGAGGAAGCAAAAGTGAGAATGACCCGCTAACCTTTCTAAAGATTTGATCAAAAAAAGGTAAAGGGAAGTGGTGTTTCCTCGTGACTATGTTTAGCTTCTGGTAGTCAATGCACATTCTCCAACTAGTAGTGACCCTAGTTGGCACGAGTTCATTATTGGCATTGGCTACGATGGTTATTCCAGATTTTGTAGGCACGACTTGAGTTGGACTCACCCATTGACTATCGGATATTAGATAAATGATACCCACGTCCAATACTTTTAACACATCAGCCTTAACCACCTCCTTCATGTTTGGCTTGAGGCGTCTTTGTGATTGCCTAGATGTTTTTGCATTCTCCTCAAGGTGTATGCGATGCGTATAAATCAGGGGATCTATGCCTTTGAGATCCGCAATTGACCACCTAATGGCATTCTTATGCTCTTTTAGAATAGCAATCAACCTACTCTATTGTTCCTAATCCAAGTAGGAAGAAATCACTATTGGATAAGTCTCATCTTGACCTAAATATACGTATTTGAGATCTGTAGACAAGGTTTTAGGTTAAGCTTCAGAGCCTTGATACTAGATGGAAGGGGCTTGTTCTCAGTTAAAGGTAAAGGCTCAAATGGGTTCTTCCATCGGTTAGTATCAAGTACCACCATAGAGTCCAAAATGGCATCCATCTCTCGTATCATGTCATCATCAGTGTCATGAGAATCGGGCCAAACATGCTTCTAAGTAATAGAAAAAGAATGTCAAGAGGGATGTATCTTCCACGAATGAATCAATTAGACTTATTTCGTGGACCTCATCATCACCATTCCAGTGATTGTTTACATAAATAAAAACTATTCAGCTCAAGTGCCATATTTTCGAAGGACATTTGTACAAGCCCATTTCTATAATTGATAATTGCATTAGAAGTGGCTAAAAAAGGGCGACCAAGTATGACTGGAATTTGAGCACCGGCACCAATCACAGGATGTGTATCCAAGACATAAAATCCACTGGGTAGTAGATTTATCAACTTGGACAAACACATCTTCAATCATCCCCCTTGGTATGGGGGCACTCCCTATGACGATGTCCCATCTCCCGCACCCATAACAGGGGCCTATGACCTACTATTGTGGTGGTGCTGGGGGTGTTACGAGTGTCACTAGTGCCGCTGGTGCTCGGAAGAGAGGACGAGCTACATGCCTCTGCGGTGGTCGAAATCGCTGCTGTCGAAAGCTGCTAAAAGGAGCCTTTCTCTTCCCCTTTCGATCTTTGCCTTAACCACGGATCCTCTATGCATCATCCGACTCTGCCTCATAAATCTGGGCCCATTCCACAACCCCCTCGAATGTAGGAAGCTTGTGTCCTGCGACACGACCCTCAAGGCCAAGGCACAAACCGCCCTCAAACTGACGGGCCTTTCACCCTGCATCGTCCACAAGATATGTCACAAATCAGGACAACTCAATGAATCATGCCTCGTACTATGACATAGTTATATCTCCCTGGACCAGTGTCTCGAACTCTAATGCACGTTGCTGACAGACATGCTCAGGAAAAAACTTTCGGTCAAAGCGGTCTACAAAATCCTCCCAGGTCCACTCGAAATTTGCCTCTAGTGCGCGGGTAATCGATGTCCACCAATGCTCAGCCTCTCCCTGAAGAAGGAAAACGGTGAGAGGAACTCGCTGCTCAGTCGCGCATCGCATAATAGTAAAGATCTTCTCTACCTCAGATTTCCATCTCTCCTCTACCACCGGGTTCGGCTTGCCTAAGAAACGTGGGGGATCCATCTACCTGAAATCCCTAAGTAAAGAACAGGGTGCCATCCTGCTCTAATGTGGCAGATGCATCGGCTAACCTCCTCTCCTAGCGCTCTACCATGGAGGTCATGGCACGCAACATCTGCTGGAACTGACCAACAGTCATACCTGGAGTTAGGGGCTATCCAGGATGTACCCGCACTAGACGACTGCCTACCGGTGGCTCTCTTGGGTGCCATGTCCTACAGAAAAGGGCAAAATTCTCTTAGCATCGGGTTACTCGCGAGTGCACACACGTTAAGAAGGTATATTCGGAATTTTCTAGGCGTACAATAGGGAATCATATTTTAGACTAAGTTCGAAGCAGGTGAGTAAGACCAGGGTCCTAGCAATCATACAGTACAAGATCGCTAATCTAAGGTTATCAGTAAATATGTAATGTTGTGGACGGGTATTCCCAAGTTACGCTCTGATACCAACTTCTGTCATGCCCTAAACTCAAGGACTGGTCTCACTAAATTCCCGGCTGCCGAATCCGATGCCGACAGCCTCCGTAGTACCCCATTCTCAGCTCCTAGCTTCCATACGCCAGGTTCGGATCCTGGGATCCCACAAGGAGGATTTTCAGGGTAAACTTTTGTTTCTTTCTTGATGAGTATAACTACAAGTGTACCAAACCAAAAAGCATCACATCACATATCCACTAAGACAATCTTTTAAGTACAGTGCTGCAAAAAGGGAAATACAATGCACAACTAAAAAGCTGAAAGATCAAGTGTGTGCCCCTGTCTCATTGCTGTCTCACTATAGCATATCCTGCATGTAAACAACATGCATAAGCTTACTATGAAGCTTAGAGAGTGCGTGGTGTCTGCATAATGCATATGACAGGTATACAGATATCAGAGTAAGCAAAAATGATGGAGGGCTACACTACCAAGTCTATGAATGTTATCAGTCATCCCGAGGCTATGCAATGCAAGGGCCTATATGGCCGAGTGTCATATGTTAAAGATGCAATGTACGAATGTCAATCCTCAACTGCCATATATCATAACGGTTTACAACTGGGACATCACTGGGGTCTAGTATACTCCTTACATTGGCTGCCGCCCATTGCGCGCATAACCAAGCGAGTGGAAGAGACCTCACTATCCGCCTCGTCAATGGCATACAAAAATCCACCCGGCTCGTCGATAGCGAACCCATTCACAAGCTGGTCAGACTAAACCTAGCATATAGCCCTCTGCACCCGAGCGGGTAAGGTCATACCCCCTTCCAACCGACCTCGACACAGTGGGAGACACGGCCTATTGGTATTTGGCCCTCGTGCGCTCATAAATCGACTCAATATAGACATTGGACCATCCTACAGGTAGCATAGGGTTTAGGGACTTTCACCCAAGGATATCTTTGGCGCCCAAGTGCTAGAACATATTTTCAGTGTTCATTTCTACCATCCACAATATGACTGTGGTGGCCACAACCCCGATGCCGCTGGGGTGTGAAGGTGATCGTGACATACATAATGCGATATGCATGAGTCATACTATTAAAGCCATGCACCAAACCTGCGCATACTGCGCGATCATGTGGGGCGACCCTATCTTGTACAGGTCCCCAAAGTATCTCAAGCCGTAAGGCGTATGCTATGATCAACATCATCCATAGTCAGGCATACATATAATGCGTATGCACAAATGAATGTGCATGGTATTCATCACGCTAAGCATATTATCAGTGTGACCTATCAGGCTAAGTATATTAGCATGTTTCAAACGTGTCATGTGATAATCGACCTCAAATGGTGGAATATAAAGGGAGTGGGATCTAAATAGAGGGCCCTACTAATAATAGAAAAGTTTACGTGGCATGGCCCACTTGAGACTTGAATCGGTCCATCATATGGCTCGTATACTAGGAATATCTAGCAAATAGACACAGATAGATCATACGCATCAAGGCAGCGATCTGCGACGGTCCTCGCAAGTCCCCAAAGTGAGGTCCATAGTGGGCCCTACCGATAAGTTGGATGGCAAGTAAACGTTACAATAGGCCTTTGGAAGTTTTCAATAGTAGGCATTCAGTCCCTACTATTTTTCCTAAATGTGGCCCATCCAACATCGGGCCCCACACACCTCATGGGATGTCAAGATGGTTAGGCAGTGTGGTTAGAATAAATACCCCACGGTGGGCCCCATGGCCCCTAGCTAGATGTGGCAATAAACATTACAGTGGTCCCAAGAAAATTTTAATGGTGGGCATTCATGACCACTGTTTCCCGTGGTGTTGCCCACCTGAGGGTTGGATCTGTCTCATTTTTAGGTCCACGTCCTAAAATGACATGGAAAAACAGATGGGCAGTGTGGATAAGACAGATACATCACGATGGGACCCACAGGGTGGGCAACCTGCTGGACAGTGTGCGCACGCATGCTGCCTGCAACGTGGACCCGCATGGGTCATAAAAGCTTTGGATAAAGTTGATATTTGTGTTATCCCTTCACCCAGACCTGGCCTCAGGAAGGTTTCAACTGGTGGACATCATTATCTCCACCATTACAGATGGTATGGCCCACATGAGACTTATATCTGGTTCATTGGGCCCATGCCCTGAAATGATATAGCAAAATGGATGGACGAATGGGCATGGTGGGTCCAACGGGTGGGCCACTGCTGGGCAGCGTGTCCAACACGCTACCTTCAGCGTATCCCCAAGAAATTGTGGACCTAGCTGATATTTATGTTTTCTTTCCATCTAGGTCTGCGTGACCTTAACAATAGGTTAGATGGTAAATAAACCTCATGGTAGGGCCCCACACGTGCAACAGCAGCCCCCAACCATTTTCAACGGTGGCCATTCAGCCCCACCGCTTCCAATAGTGTGGCCCATCAAAGGTCTGGATCGGCCTCATTTTTAGGCTTTCCTCCTAAAATAATTTGGAAGAGGGAATGGACGAAGTGGATTAAACAGGTACATCAAGGTGAAGTCCATGAGTGGGCCACCTGCTGACAACGTGTGAAGGCTCGCTGCCTTGCAGTGTGGACCCCTCTGGCCCCAAAAAGTTTTGGATTAAGATTGATATTTGTGTTTTCTCTCCTCTCAAGCCCCACGTGGCCCTATCAATAGGTTAGGTGGAAGATAAACATCATAGTGGGCCCTGGATAAGTTTCAATAGTGGGCGTTCATCCTCACTATTTACTGTGGTGAGGCCCACCCAAGATCTGGATCTTCTTCATATTTGGGGTTTGGCCCTGAAATGATTCGGGAAAACAAATGGATGGAGTGGATGAAACGTATTCATCATGATGGGTGGGGAGCCCTGGTCACGCCCAAAAAGGGACTGACACTCCAACGTTGCAGGGCAAGCAGCGTCCAGAGGACGCTGTTTGCTCCAGCACTCTTTTTTTCTTTATAACAGGTGGGGTCCACATGTGGACTATCCACTCCATCCATTAGTTTGCCCATTTATAGAGGGCCCCAAAAAGCTTTGGATCAAGACGATCTTTGTATTTTCCCACCTTCCAGGTTTGCGTGAACTGATCAAAAGGTTGGATGACAATTAAATATCACAATGGGCCACACAAGATGGTCCACGTTATGACAACTTGCGGGGACACTGTCTCACATCGTAGCCCACTTGTGGGCCCCACAATAGTCCATATGTACATAAAAGAAAGGAAAAAGGGAAGGAAGAAGAGGGCGCGGCCATCGGAGGGGCCTCGCCACTATGGGGCCCTCCATACTAATCAAACCACATCAAAGTGGTTCCCACCCTTGTGGACCCACAAAATAATAATAAAAATGGAGACTATGTCCTCCCTAATTACACTCACAATAAAGACTGGCGGTTGGATCGGGTCGGATCGTCGATTGAACGGCTCGGATCGCCCTCCAAGCAAGCTTCTCCCCTAATTACACTCACTTCTCTCTCAACTCTCCCCACAACTCTCCCCAACCCTTTTCCAATTTCACTCTTTCTTCTCTAATCTCTTTCTAATTTCTTAATCTCTTCTCTTCACTTCATCTTTTCTTTTCTTCTCTCTCTCTCTCTCTCTCTCTCTCTCTCTCTCTCTCTCTAGTAAAATGGAAATGGGGGAGGCCATACGTATGCTACCTTTTGTGGTAGGGGATTTAGAGACATGGAGGGGATTTTAAAAGAGAATGAGGGTAGAAAGGAAAGGGAGCATTTATGAGGGGGAGTGGCATAGGTATGGGCTTAGTTGACTTGTGAGGAGAGAGAGGGATGTGATTGATGGGGCATTTGATTGACTGATGGGATGCTTGATTGATTGATGGGACAACCTTGAGATTTATGCAAGTGGAGCCCATGCCATGTATATGTAGCGTGGCCCACCTTGATTTACGCACATGTATGCATCTTTCAAACTGGGTATCAAAACGGAGCGTGCCATGCGGTGTTAGAATCGTGGCGTCCGCGTGGTCGCCGAGGTACAAGTCTTGGGTCGTTGCGGTACTAAAATAGGGTGCCTAATCGGAACTTGCCGGTTTAGACTGTTCCAAGTATGCCGAGTTCAGAAATGAGGTGTACGGAGGGCTAATTAGGGTACGGGTATTACATCGTCCTTAGGGACTAACTCAGGAATTCACAGAATTTCTTCAAATAATCTCTAATTGAAATTAATCTCTAATTGAAATCAAACTAAAACAAACTGGAATTTAAATGTAGATGAGGAATCTATAAACTTGAGATGAGTTTAACAATCTAAAGAAGCACTAGAGTTCCAAGGATCCACTTGTAGCTATCCTTGATGCGTAATTCGCTTTAGTTTCTCAACTACACAACTAGAATCAAAATCAAATCCTATTTAGCCGAATTATAGAGCAGTTAATTCAGCAGAATAATCTAAGATATGTGGTGTTTATCAACATGACTCCCTCAATTCAAGTTAGGACTTGGGCACACTCAATTGCATAGGCCAATCCTAGTTCCTATAGATTAAGAGCATAACTATGATAATCATCAAACCCTATCACTAGATTTGACTAAGATCACAGTTTGAACTTGATTCAAATCAGATAGACAAGCAACTCATATTTCAAATTTCAGAAAAGTTAGAACTTTGATTTGAAGTTCCCACATGAAGATCCAAGTTCTAGAGCGTATTGAATCCAATTCCTCAGAGCGTACAGGTCTAGATCTTTGCAAAACAACTAAGAACTAAGTAAAATGCTTCCAAACATCCATGAGTCATCATAAGATTAAGAAAAACTACTTAGAACTTCATTCAAACTCAACATACCATTATTCAACATTAAATCTAATCCATGAAACCATAAAAAATTAATTAAAACATCTTAGAATAACTACAAGCTTCCCCTCTTAGCCCTAGCTAAGAGGTTTAGCTAACCATGTTAAGAGAACATAGGAAATCTATTTTAAATATGAAGAACTAGAAAGAAAACAAAGTAGAGGGAGTTGTAGAACTTCAAATTCGATTTTCTCCACCTCCCAATGCAATAGATCTCTCCTAAGATCGGTTAGGAACGAAGTGGAGGTGTCCTTTTATAGACTTTAGGCCCTAGCAACAAAGAATCTTCAGAAGGCATGCAGCACTTACGCTTTGCGCAGCAAAAATCGCAATCCAGAAATAGAAATTTCTGTTTTTGGACGTTGGCCGGCCAGCCGGACCCCCCTGTTCGGCCGGTCGGAGCTTACATAGCCAGTTACAAAAATCTCTGGAGGTGTGAATACACAAGCCGACTTATCAGCCGGCCAGTTGGACCATAGGTCGGCTAATGCAAAATATGTCCAGCGAGTTTTCAATTTCTGGAGCACTTTGCCAACCCACTGCTACAATGACAAGCCAATCAAACGGTCGAACAGCCAGTCGGTCAGTCTATAAAATCTGATTTTTCATGATTTCCTTCTCGATCTTCTTTGTGTCTTTCCCCCACCTCTTGTTCCTTATTCTTTTGATCTTCAAGGCATGTAAGAAGGGTCTCTAAGCATCCAAATGGCGAAGTTCTCTCTCATTCCTACAACCACAAAACCATGCATTAGGTAGGTCTTTAAACATGTGAATCATGCATAGTTAGCGATGAAATGGGGATAAAATATGCACATTTAGGAGCTCAACATCTTCCTTCCATGATAATGAATGTATAAAAATCCTTGAGGACTTAGAGAAAGAGTACGAGTATGAGCAATCAAATCAAGCCTATTCGCCATCCTTCGAAGACTGTTGAGCCCAAAATTGGGAACACCAAATCAATCCCCACCAATGAGGAGGATTGGGCTATCCAAGCCTGACCTTCTCTAGATTTAATGACTAAACTTCTAGAGGATATTGATCTCGGTGATCCCAATATCATCATCGATTATGGTGAATCCACTATCTCTTTTAGATGCCCTAATTTTAATGATGAAGAGATTCTAATGAAAGATGACGAACCCTAGGAATCTACAAAATCTGAAAGTGATAGTGTGATTGACTACAATGAGGGTTCGATGGATGATTGTGAGCCCGTGATTTCTTTTTTCCAAGGGTAGAGTGTTTATGAGTCTCTAGAAGATATTTTTGCTAGAGACCTAGCCAAAGTCGATCTTTTTTAGTCCTTCCACCAACATAACATGTCAAATTCTATTGTGCAGGACCTCCCTTAGGTTGAAAATTTTGTTTCTTTGGATGACGGGGTGGCACAATCTAAAATTTCAAACGATCAACTTATGAGAGATGTTATGCCTCCCACTAACGCTGAAGAATTTTTCTTAGAAGACCTCTTCTCTATAGAGGAGGAATTCCTTGCTATTGAAACAGAATTTCTTCAATCATTAAGGGGGGATGATGACCCTTCATTCGATTACCTCGATTTCCTAGAGGAATGCTTGGCCCACTCCTATGATGTTAATGATGAGATGATTAAGGAATTGGATAGTTTGTTAGATACGGTGTCGGTGCCTGAAGAACACCATTCCACTTATTTAAACTCATCACCATTAATTGTGGAGGCACCAACTATTTCTGAAATTTGGAGGAGATAATTTAACCGATGAAAACATAATGAATGTCTCTCCACCACCATGAGTTCTTCAGCCTATTGAGAATTCTGATTGGGAGGATCCGTTTCTAATCAACCATTATCCAGTCCAGAATTTGAGGAGATATCTTTTTGCTGCTCTTATCTCCCCTTTTCATGCATGTGGTGCACATTACGATTGGAGTTTAATGAAGGAAAGCACCCATGTCTACCGTTGAGCAGGACTTTGGATGGTCCTCATGAGAAATTTATTGAAATTCATGAAGATCCTACTCCAATTTGATCATGTAATCGATCAGACTAAACAAAGTTAGGTAGAGTAGGTAGGTTAGGTATTTTTCTGCAATTAGGATGGAATCAGTCTCATGGAGACATGAAAGAAGCTAGCCTTGATTAACTTGTTACCTCAGGTACTCTCGTTCTCACTCTTCTTTATTTATTTCATTGCTCTCATATCTTCGCATATCGCCTTTTTTTTTTTTTTTTACATTGAGGACAATGTAAGATTTTGATTGAAGGGTGAGATTCTTAGATGAATTTACTAGCTTTTTGTGACATTTTGAGCAATTATGATGAAAATATTAGATTTTTCACAATTCAAAACTCTTTTGGAAAACTTCATTTCTATGCACTTGAGATTAGAGGTGGACACGAACCAAGTTTGATCGTTCGCATTGACTCGGATCGACTCGTTAAAACTTTGTTCGAACAAAAAGTTTTTATGTTCGAACACACAGGGTCTGTTCGAAAAAAAATCAAGTCAGTTTCAATCACAGCCCTGTTCGACTCGACTCGAACTCAAATATTGATCGACTCGTTCGTTCAACTCGGTTAGAGAGAGAGAGAGAGAGAGAGAGAGAGAGAGAGAGAGTACAGGTTGGATGAAAAATAAACATGACTGCGAGCCTAGGAAGGTTTCAATGGTAGACATCATTTTCCTCACTGTTTCTTGTGGTGTGGTCCACTTGAGCTTTGTTCTACCTCATTTTTTGTTTAATGCCTCAAAATGAGTTGTGCAAATGGATGGATGGAGTGGATAAAACAAATACATTATGGTGGGACCCACGGAGCTTTGACAGCAGCTTGTTAGTTGGTGTTCGCTCACCAGCCAACTCATGTTTGCGGATTGGGTACTACTAGTCTACCCCCCACCAAGACCTATCTAGAGATAGACAGTCCTGTCATTGCTCTATGGGGCCCACAGTGATATATTCGCTTATCCAAGCCATCAGTCCATTTTTTAAAGATCATTTATGGCATTATTCAAAAAATAAACTGGATCGTAGGCTCGAGTGGACCACACCACAGGAAACAGTGGGGATGTTAACTATCTATCTTTTGGTTTTTTATTTAGTTAGTTAAAAACTTTAAACCTTGTGATTTGTCATTTGTGATATGTAATTTGTGAACAAATAGGTATTCACATTCAATAGTAGAAAAAATATTTTCAAGCGAAAAAAGCAAAATTGTTCAAACTTATTCAAACTCATAAAAATTGTCTGAAATCCATACGTTTGAACATGTTAGAACATGGCTGGGTTAGACCAAACCGAGTTTGAACAAAGCCACCCTGTTCGAATTATTGTTCAAACATTGTTCAAATACACCCACTCAAGCAGCCAAATGATTCGATCTGGTCCATGTTCGACTCGGATTGGATCATTGCCCACCTCTACTTGAGATGTTATAAGTATGAGAGGAAGAGAGATAAAATGATATGATTTTAAAACTTTTAAAGGACTTATAACATAGTAGTTTTCTACATGAATTCCCTTATTTTTATGATTGATAGAAAGATTTGAACACTTTTGAGTCTAGTTCACATTACACGATTCTCATGATTGACGGGATTATGTAGATTTATAGATCATCCAGACTAAGATTTAAGGTGTTGAGGAATCAAGCCGGGAAACTTTGTCCATCACGTTCATGAATGAAAAAAAAAAAAAGAATGGAAGATATGGATTTCTAAAAATCCCATCTTATGTTTATAGTGAAAAGAAAAAGAAAGAAAAGAATGATTATATTTAAGATATGTTAAATTTCGAAGAGGGCTACCTATTACCAACCAGGGAAAAGGTCCACCTATAACTTAAGCTGGAAATGAGAAGTAGTGTGAAAGTTGTCGAAGTAACAGTAAGGAAAATTCTTGTCATAGGCATATGGTTGATCTAGACACTTTTAGATCTTCAGTTTCGCTAATCTATGAAGAAGGTAATCTTGAAAATTCATGAGATGAGCATGCACTATGCACACTAAACTATACTTGTTTGGATTGTTCTATTTATCAATCAATCAATGGGGATTCTATGTGAAATACTTATTATGTTTAGGGAGTTTAAGATTTCAAGTTTTTATCACTTAGTTTCTCTGAATTTTTTACTTGTATGTCTAGAAGTTTATAGAAGCATAGTTTCCGAGAGAGAGTTGGGTTTTGGAAAGTTTGATTTGCTTCACGCATGTTTTGCTCGAGACTAGCAAAATGCTAGTTAGGGGGTGTGTTGAGCCTTAAATTATACATATTCTAACCCGGATTCATCACACATTATGTATGATTTCTATATTTAAAGACTCATCTAATGCATGCTTTGGTGATTACAGGAATGAGAGAGAGACTTCACATATTTGATGCTTAAAGACCACTTTAGAACATCATTGAAGACCAAGGAAGAAAGGAGAAAAGAAGGAGAGAAGAGAAGGAAAGAAAAGAGAAAATCCAACTTATAGAGTGGTCCGACCGGTCTTGACCAGTCGGCCACCCCTTGCTGTCCCCTCCAGACCACGCTGGACCAATTGCTGGTGGGTAAAACCAGTCATGACCGGTCCACCAACCAGGTCTGACCGGTCGGCCATACGCAGAGTGTAAATTTGTAGTTTCTATTTCTGGATTATGGTTTCCTAGTGCAAGAGGGATACGCGGTTTCTCAAATTTTCACTTGGTGGCGGATCTATGCTATAAAAGGACACCTCCACTCCCTTTCTAAGGCATCTAGCAATGTAGGGAGCAAAGAGATTAAGACCTCCTAGAACTAGTTTTCCTTTCTTTTCTTAGTTCTAGTTCTAGTTCTAGTTATTTTATGCTTTCTTTTAGTTAACTCTCAGCTAGAGTTGAGAGGTGAATCTTCTTAGTTTTTAGTCATGCTTTGATCCTTTAATTTCGAATTATGTTTTAACTTTTGAATGATTCATTAAGATTTGAATAAAGTTGATAATTTTAGATAACTCAGGGAGTTTGTGTGGTAAGTACATGAGTTCTTGTTGGATTTCTGAGATTAGTCAGATTGATATATGGGTTTTTGGTTATGGAAGCCTTTGATTTGTCATAATTTCCGAATACGGTGAATGCTTTGAGTTCGCCATGGATCAAAATAGTTGGATCTCTATTAGAACCTATTGATAAAAAGTTCATGTATCTTTTGTATGCAATCTGAGATAGGTGTTATTGCTTGTTGAAATTGGTTTAATTAGAGTTCAAATCATTGGTTGTAGTCAACTCTAGTGACAAGTTTTGATGAAGGCTATGGTTGTGATCTCAACTAGATTGGAAAGAGGATGGGCATATACAATTGAGTGTGCCCAAGGCCTGAGCTTTATTGAGGGAACCAAATCAATGAACACCCATCTGTTTCAGATTGTTTGCGTACTTTGATTGCTATATTTTCTGGCTGGATAGAGATATAACTTCGATTCCAGTTGTGCTTTTAATCGAATCATTAGATTGAGTATGACTAAGACTAGAAGTGGATCCTTGATGCTCTAGTCTTTCTAATTTATCAGATTTTCTATTTAATTTCTTAAACTCTAAATTTTCTAAACCTTCTAGATTCTAGTTATTAGAATAGTTTGAATTTGTTTACCTCTTTCCCTGTGGATCGACCTCGATCTCACTGAGTTATTATTACATTGCAGCCTTGCACTTGGAGCGAGCGAACATGCTTATGGGAACAAGAGAGGTTTTAGGACTGATAATCATATTTGTGTAACCTCCTCATTTCCTTCGGTGATAAATTTAGACTCTAGTGCTTTAGAGAGTAAATTTAAATCCTCTTCCGTGTACCACTCATGTGGAAGTGTTGGGCATTTTAATTTAAATGTGACACAATGCATGAAGAGTCTTCATAAGAAATAACTAGAGAAAAAGAGAAGTTTCCCATTCCCTCAAAAATTAACATATCGGAGTTAATTAAAAAGATTGCCCTACTGAATTTGAAAATGATCCATTAAGTAGGAGCAATACTAATATAGGTAGGACTCAAATAGTTAAATTCCCTACCTAACATAGATCTCAAAATAGGAGTTCACGTAAGAGAGATATATTCAAAGAAGAAACATTCTCTCTCGAGTTTAGTCCGGGTCCTAGAAAATCACACACAAGGGGGTTGTGAAGTAGGATAGGTGACCTTAAGAAGTCAATTTGAGCTTAATAGTTAAAATCTGAGGAGTAAGCCTCATATTAAGTCTATTATTGAATTTGAGGAATTTAGGCTTTTTTATTCTAAATACTATAGGTAAATCTGAGGATTTTAGCCTCATTTTGTGCTTATGGACAAATCAGAGGATTTAAGCCTCATTAGCTCACCTTGATAGTTTAGCTTCTGCTTTCATTTGACATATTTAGTTGCTAAACTGACATCTTTCTTAGATTAGCATAATCTTGCTGAATTATGCTAATCTATGCCTTGGTCATATATGATTTCATGTTTATCTTAATATGGCCAATTATTCATGATCATCTATGCTTAGATAGGTATAATTTCTTGTTGATCATGTTCCATGCATGCTCCATGTCTTAATGTTCATGCACCCTTATACTCTCCTAGTTAGCATGATTTTATAATTATATGTGTGACACTCTAATCTCTATCTCTCATTCCTTAATTGGTGTACCATTAAGGGAGAGAGATTGGTTTGTCAATTGCTGACAAAAAAGGAAAGAAAAATCAAGTTCCACCAAAATAGTTTGTTATGTTTTATGTTATAGGGATTGACAGATTATGGGAGAGTAACTCAAGAGGAACTTTGCTTAGTTGTACATGTCAAGAGTCTTGTATTTTATTAAATATTATTATAATCTTGTACATGTATTTTGTTTTGGTAGGTTAGGTTTTTATTGCGTAATTGACAAAGGGGGAGATTGTTAGTATACTTTTCTGTGGCATACTAGTGCACCTTATTTATCAATTACGTAGGTCTGTGAGTCTAGGTGTCAGTTAAGCCCAAAGAAGATGAAGACTGAAGACTCAAGTAGACTTGCTGCATCAAGGAGGAAGAAACAGATAAATGAGATGCCTTTGTGAGCTAAAACCCTTGAACCAAAACTAAAACCAAACCTCAACCTCTAGATGACTTGACCCAATAGGTAAACTTTATTCATCTTAGAATAGCCTTAGGTGTCCCAAAAGACCACCCAAAAAGAAGCCTAAGAGGTTACATGAGCTGCTATAAACAAGATAGAACAAACAACGAAACTCATGGGTCTGTCGACTAGTCGCAAGTACTGGGCAACAGGTCGCCAGAAGTCAAAGATGGGTGAGCAAGTAAAGCTGGATCCCTAGCCAAATTAGATCGATCAACTAGTCCGTTCGATCGGTCGACCGACTTGGCAAGACCGGTCGCTAAGGACTTTTCGAGGACAACAAGTTATCACAAGTCCCAGGCCTAATTAGATCGGTCAACGCATCTTGTGCGACCGGTCGATGACCCTGTACGACTAGTCACAGTTGAGCATCGATCGGTCACTATTTAGCCGTTTTCTGCCATTTTTCATCCGTTGAAGCTTTATCTATATAAAGACAGAAAGTGGTTTAGGTTCTTGGGAGAGAGATTTTAGTGCATTAGAAGCCACCTACATTGCCCACATCATTAGGCTCTAATCCTATTATACCCAAGTCATTTTCCTTGTGATTGATGCTTCGTAGTTCCATTAGTTCAAGTTCTCATATTTGAAGTAGAACTAGTTTATGAAAGTTCAAATCTTTTGTTTGTGATTGAGTTTTAATTTAATTAGCATCCAATTGGATAGAGACAGGACTTTGATTCCAATTGCGTATTTTCTTGGATGGATGAATTAGCATTAAGGACTGATTATCAATGAATCCTTTGCGCTTTTGTGTTTCAATAATTTAATTTATTTCACTAGTTCATTTTATGAATCTCATTCTTCAACTTAATTTAGAATTTAGATTGTTTTAATTGAGATAGTTTAGAATTGTTACCTCTCTATAATCCTTGAGGACGATCTCGATCTCACAACCAAATTATTACTACTGCGCCACCCTACACTTGAGGTTTCCTAACGTTCTTCTCTTCAGGTAAGGAAGTTAGCTTAACCGAGCTTGCTATTATCTGTCAAAGAGGAGGTGAAATGATTGAAAGATTCGTCAACCGATGAAAAACTATTTGGGCACCTTGTCAGCAACTTCCTAAGAAAGAAGACTAAGTCAAGATGTGTGTGGGATGCATGGAGCCAGAAATCACATTTGGCCTCACAGTTGCATAGATTAGGTTCTTGATTAGTTAAATCATATGTTAATTTATACATTTAGACTAGGTTGCTTAAATGCTTAATCATATGTTAATCTTTGTGATTGGACCCACTTAGGCTTCGACGCCGAAGTGTTCTTGCTTAGCTTAAATTGTAAAATAATTTAAGTAGGAGAAAAGAATTTCAAAAAGGCCTTAATCACCCCCCATTGAGCTTTAACTCCAAGATTAATCGCTTTGCATATGATGTCCTGGTGAGGTGACCAAGGTGATGGGAGGTTAGTTGAATTGTCTACAACTAATAGGAAATTGGTTGCCTAGAGGAATTCACTTAATAAGATCTCTAGGAGATGTGTAGACAAAGGTTTTACATATAGACTTGGTGTCTAAACCTCTAGAGATCACAAGTGTAAGACTCGTACCCTGAGTTGCCCTCCGTACGTTTAGTTTCCGGTACCGGTACGTCCCGGATGGACCAAATTAGCGAACCTTGATCGCGACCCTATTTTAGTACCGCATCGACCCAAGACCTATATCCCGGCGACCGCGTAGGCGTTGCGATTCCAACGCCGCGCGGCACGCCCCATTACGATACCCGATGTGAAAGATGCGTACTTTTGCGCAATTCGAGGTGGGCCACGCAACGCGCGTGTGATGTGGGCCCCACTTGCACAAATTCCAAGAATATGTAAAATCAATCAAATCAATCACCATCACCCTCACCCATACCCCTCTCATCACCCTAGTCTACACACACCATACCTGTTTACGTCGAATTTTGTAACAGGATCCTCAGACGTTCACCTTCTCTCCAAGCGATTTCCTCCTTGGGCCTGAAAGGAGACAAAAAATAACTAAGGGTGGCCGGCGTCCAGCCGTTGGCCCTCCGATGGCTAAGTTAGATAAGGTAAGGAAAGATAACCAATAAACGACGGGGATTAGGGATTGAGTATTGTGTACCTCTTATTGATAAAACCATCCATTTATATAGACTCGAATGTCCCACTCTGTTACGTAAGACGCCGAGATCATCTACTGATTTCATGGGATAAGATGTTTATCCTGCTTATCCTCAGAACAGTCTAATCCAATTAGTCATCCGGTCAACTACGTTCCTTGATATCGATCCCTTGAGGTACGGAACCGTAAACGAAGATAAGCCCAAAACCAGCCTATACGGGCTGCTGGTACTATAGGCTAAGGGATACCATCGCTAACCATCAGTAGTCAGAACTGCTCACAAGTCGGGAGCTGCTCGCATATTAAGATGTGACACCTTTTAACGACTACGAGAAGGACTGCTCGCAGGTCGAGAACGATATCTCCCGCCTTCCAATATTCGATTAATGACCATAAGGGCTCGAAGACTCGATAACTGTGCGCCGTATTTATCTAATATGCGAGACGCGAGCAGATGATCTCGAGAGTCGAATAAAGCTGCTCGCAGGATCAGGACATCGTGATGATATACGACATCCACTATTTTGACTATAACAGATGCCCCCCAAGTCCTTACCACCAAGAATTCTAAGGGAAGGACTTACTCACTGTCATGCGTAACCGCCTACTACCTTTATCGAGAATGAAACCGTACATGATTGGGCTGGAATTAATGAGCGCCAGCCTTTAGCAGCCTTTCCGCAGATAGGAAATGAAGAGACGCTCGCCACGTGTCTAGGGAATTAATGGGCGTGCCTGCTCGACTGCCGTGCCGAACGAAAGGTAGCCACGTGTCGCCATATACGGCGGAATGATTGCATATAAATATACGGAGTCCGCCATATCTCCAGATTTTCACAGAAGCTTTCGAAAAAAGAAAATCTTCTTCCTTCAGTCATCTTCCCTCACTGGTATCTGTCTGTTCTTCCTTCAGTGTCCTTCCCCTTCCATTTCTCATACTTGGTACATTCTTTTTCCTTCTTCTTTTTTCTTCTTTAAAAAACTCTCATGGCTGGAGACTCCGATGAGACCACCGTCCCCCTGGGAGATGCTACCCCGGAATCCTCTGCCTCCAGTAATGCGAGGGTTCCGGCAGGCAGATACACAGCATCTGGGTATCCCTCCATTTTATCGAGGACCGGCTGCTTGAGTTACCGGAGAGATACTTAATCCCTGACTCAGTCGTTCTCCGGCTACCCGGAGATGGAGAAACACCGGATTCCCCTCCCCCAGGGTGCGTGGCCATTTATGAGTACTACCTCATTCTTGGGGTACGCCTTCCTCTCCATCCCTTCTTTCGTGATGTCCTTCGGTGTTATAAGATTTCCCCCGGGCAACTCATCGTGAACGGATGGAGGGTGGTCCTGAGCTCATTCGCCCTCTGGGCTCAGGCTGGTAACGAGGAGCTCACCGCTGAAGAGTTTCTCCGTATGTTCCATCTTAAGAAGGCGCCCTCCAGCGAAGGCTAGTATTACCTATGTTATTGGCACCGGGATAATTTCGTGCTGAGGAAGCCCTCTTCGAATTATCCCGGCTGGAGGAAACACTGGTTTTACGCTTCCGGGAACTGGGAATCTGCTTCCTCCAGGGGCCCAGGAGTGAACCGACTTTTCTGTGAAGGTAGGCACAGTTCCACATTGTACGAATTTTCTCCAGTCAGACTTAAGAATTTTTCCGTTTTTAACTTCTGTTCGTGTTCGCAGGTATCCCGGCTTTGACGAAGCCGAACTTGAAGGGAGGAATTCACGAGAAGATCATGAAAATATACAAGCTGCCTGCTCGCGACAGACATATCGAAGCTTGTTTGTCATCCTCGCGACTCGCGGCGGCAGGTTTAATATCCGGCGAAGAGATCGCAATGACAAAGGCTGGAGAGAAGAGGGGTTTGCTACCTCGACTCAAAGGCACGAACCCGAAAAGGCAGAAGAAGTCATCTGCCGGTCCTTCCCAACCATCTACCCGTAAGGGTGCCGACCCATCCACCCATCTCGCGAGCACGGTAGGGGCGCCAGCAGCTCCTGCGCCCATCATTCCCTCGCTGGTGGTCGCACCTGGACCACCAGTGATTAATATTACCGATAACTCCCCGAGGGATGATGGAGCGGCGTCCAGCTGCCCCCCAATCGAAGAAACTGGTGAGCCGATAGGGCCTCGGGAGTCGGCTCCTGCTCGCAAATTGACTCCTGCTGGCGAGGCGGCTCCTGCTCGCGAGTCGGTTGCCGCTCCCGTCGCGAGCACGGCTGGGCTGGTCATTGCCCAGCCTTCTGGCAGTGGATCATTCACTGTCCCTCGCCATCTCCACCCGATATGTAAATTTCTTTTCGACAACATCTCCCCCCAAACCTTCGGCACCCTCCCCGAGCCAAGCCCTGAAAACCTCTTTCTCGAGGCGGGAGTGAGGATGGTTCAGGTAACATGTTTTTTTATGTTTTTTTAACTTTATCTACTTCCAAGTATTTTTCTCACAATCTTTCTTCCATTTCGCAGGGCTTGGACCTCATCTTACGAACGAGGCGTGATATTCTTGCCGCCCGTCGCGTGATTGATGAGGCGGACGGGAAGAGGATCGCCTTGGAGAAGGCAGTCCAATGAAGGGATCAACTCCTCAAGTCCCGCGAGGCGTTGATCTCGAAGAGAGATGAGGAGAAAAAGATCCTCATCGAGAAAGTCCAAGTCCTGACCGATAAGTACGAGGCTCTGGACTCCAACTTTGCCAAGCTCGCAGAGTTGAAGGAGAAAGCTGAGAGAGAGAGGGAGATCTTCCGCCAAGATAAGATCTCGCTGGAGGAGCGACTCGCGAAGGCCAAGTCGCAGCTCAAGGAAGTCAGCGAAAGTCTGGATAAAGAGCGCTCCACTCTCGCGCAGCTCAAGGATGACTCGATCCACTGGGACGAGGAGAGGGTTGCCCTTGTCAAAATGCTCTCTGAAGAAGGAACTCAAGCCATCACCGAGTTTCAAACTTCTCCGCTGTATGACGAAGAAAGATATGAGTCATACGATGCTGGTCGCGACTTTGCACTAAGAGTAGTGCAGCGGATGACCCCATCTTTCGACATGGGAGAATTCGAGTGGGTCGCGACCATCATAGCTGCGGAAGAGCAAACAGCTGCCGAGAACGAGGTGACTGAAGTCACTCAAGCTGGAGGGGTTCCCGATGCGGGCCCTGAAGTCGAGAGTGCGGCTCCTCCTCCAAGAGATTAATTTACCTTTTTCTCTCCTATATCTATTGTACTTACGATCAAATCTTTGTAAACAATTACTTATCAATGAAAAGAAACACCTTTTGATGATGATGTTGGTCATTTCCTTGCCTTTGCTTTGTTTTTTCTTCATTATGCAATGAATGTCTTCATATTTAACTCAGCAATAATGAGCTATGTTCAATCCAGGGGGTCGTGATGACCATACCCTCGTGGAGATAGACTGATCTATCGATTGAGACTTCGATTCTACCAAGGGTAGACGGTTTGGCCAAGAGAATGAATACTCTCTTTGGGGGCTATTCTGGTCCAAGTAAATGGAGTAGCGACCAAAAGATAATTCTAGCTCTACTAAGGGTAGATGATTGGCCAAGAGAATGTATATTTCTCTTCGGGGCTATTCTGGTCCAAGTAAATGGAGTAGCGACCAAAAGATTTCTTCAATCCTTAATTCATTCGAATATCGTTAAGAGTTACATCGAATCAAGGGAAATATTGCAGCAAATGTTCCACGTGCCAAGGGCGACGTACGGGTCTTCCCTGCATATCTTCAAGATAGCAAGTGCCGGGTCGCACAATTTTGATGACTAGATACGGGCCTTCCCAATTTGGATCAAGCGATCGAGCAGGAATCCCCAGGTTCTGTCTGAGGACTAAATCGCCGAGTTGGAAAGCTCTAGGCCGAACTTTAGCATTTCGGTAGCGAGCAATACGCTGTCGATATGTGGCTGCTCGCATCTGGGAGGCATTTCTCCGCTCTTCCAAGAGATCGAGGTGAAGTCGAAGACTTTCCTGATTACATGTCGGGTCATACTGCTCGATTCGATACGAGGGCACTTGAATTTCAACTGGTACTACTGTGTCGATACCAAACGCTAGGGAGAAAGGAGTTTCGCCTGTCGATGTACGAGTTGTAGTTCTATATGCCCATAATACTTCCTGCAGGAGTTCTGGCCATATACCTTTGCACTCACCCAGCTTGGTCTTTAAATGGTGCTTGATGATTTTATTTACTCCTCAACTTACCCATTTGCCTGAGGATGATATGGAGAGGTGCGGATGTTGCGTATCTTCCACTTTTTACAGAATTCATCGAAAGCTGCGTTGTCGAATTGCGTTCCGTTGTCGGTAATTATAGTGTGGGGGAGTCCATAACGGCATATGATATTTTTCCATGTGAACTTAGTAGTCTGTTTCTCAGTGATTTTGGGTAATGGTTCTACCTCGGCCCATTCGGTGAAATAATCGACCGCCACAATTGTGAACCTATTTTGTCCTTTCCCGGTAGGCAGGGGCCCGATAATATCGACCCCCTATTAGGCGAAGGGCCAAAGGCTGTCAATTGGTGTCATTTGCTCAGACGGTGTATGAGTTATGGGAGAATATCGCTGACATTTATCGCATTTTTTAGAGAATTCAATTGCATCTGCCTTCATAGTGGGCCAATAGTACCCTTGCCTCATTGCCTTGTATGCTAAGGATCGTCCTTTTGGGTGGTTACCACATGCCCCCTAGTGTATTTCATCTAGAACACGATGTGCAGCTTCTGGGTGAAGACACCTTAAATAAGGCAAAGAAAAACTCTTACGTAATAGGATCCCATTCTGTAAAGTGTACCTGGCAGATCGATATCGGATTTGTCGTGCGGTTTTCTTGTCATCTAGAAGAACTCCATCTCTGAGATAAAGAGTGATGGGATCCATCCAACTTGGAGAGGGATGGACCTCGTTTGTTTGCTCAGGCGTTATTTGATTGATACTTAATGTCTCAAGGTGCTCGATAGGAATGGAACGAGATAATTCAGATTCTGATGCAGAGGCCAGCTTTGCTAAAGAATCTGCGAGTTTATTCTTCTCGCGAGGGATGTAAATTATTTCATAATTCTTCAATTTTGCGAGCAAGATGAGTACTCGAGATTTGTATAATGCCATTCTTTCTT
This sequence comes from Liriodendron chinense, assembly GCA_003013855.2. Lineage (NCBI taxonomy): Eukaryota > Viridiplantae > Streptophyta > Magnoliopsida > Magnoliales > Magnoliaceae > Liriodendron > Liriodendron chinense. The sequence continues at coordinate 2,051,197 of ML058483.1, forward strand.
CTTTTGCTTCGAATTCGCCAGAGTACCTGGTTGACTATGAGTTGAGAGTCACTGTGGATAAGTAGATTCTCCGCTAGTTCGAGACCGACAATCAGAGCCTCATATTCTGCCTCATTATTCGAGATGTGAGAGTCGAATCGTAAGGCGTATTGGAAATGCGACCCGTCTGGAGCAACTAGAATTAGGCCCGCTCCGCTGCCAATGACCCGAGAGGACCCGTCCACAAAGAGTGACCAGGACGATTAGTCGCTAGTCGCGGAATTATCATCGAAAGTGGAGTATGTGAATTCGGCGATGAAGTCGGCCACAGCTTGTCCCTTGATCGCGGTCTTAGGGCAGAAGGTAATATCGTGCTCACTGATTTCGATCGCCCATTTAGTTAATCGCCCTAAAACGTCGGGTTTTTTATGTTAGTGCACTTTTCTGTAGCATACTAGTGCACCTTGTTTATCAATCACTTACATCAGTGAGTCTAGTGTTGGTTGAGCCTAATGAAGACGAAAACCGAAGACTCAAGTGGCCCCGCTACATCAAGGAAGAAGATACAGGTAAAAGTGATGCCTTGGTATGCCTTGCCTTGACCAAAACCTAACCCATAACCTCTTAGATGTCTTGGACCAACTAGGTATACCCTTAGTCATCATTATTAGTCTTAGAACTCCATGAAAAACATGATAAGTTAGACTAATTAAAGAGGTGGAAGCTGCTGTAATTAAAACAGCTCAAACAGCAATTTGCGATTGATCTCCGATCAATCGGACATTGGCTCCGATAGGACTCCGATCCATCGAAGCTCCGATCCATCGGACTGAAGCTCCGATCAATCGGAAATTTTTCTAGCAACTTTGAAAATCCACTGGACATATTTCCGATCAATCGGACAGTCTTCCGATCCATCGGAAGTGGTCAGTCCGATCAATCGGACCATGCTCCGATCAATCGGAATATCCTCCAGAGAATTCTCTGGACTGAATTCCGATCAATCGAACATGTCTCCGATCAATCGGACTAGTCTCCGATCAATTGGACTTTTTCCGATCAATCGAAGATACGCATATATGCCCATTTTTTTACCGTTGGAGCTCGAACTTTATAAATATTGAGCTCGGTTCTTGGGCATTTGAAGAGGGTTTTGAGAGCCTATTTGCCATACCTTTTGTACATCATATGGGGCCTCAAAGAGGAGGAGATTCAAGTCATATCCCTTGTGTTTAAATCACAAGTGAGGGCATTCAAATGCAAACATAGAGATAACTTGATTCCTCTCTCAATTCTAAAGGTGAGACACTATACCACATAGTTATATCTCTTGTTCAATATCTCTAGAAGACCCTCTAGGTGAATCTCCTAGTTAGGACAAGCTACATACCCCATGTAGGAGATTCAACCATTCCCTAGCACCTTGGGCATCTCCAATGGAGCATCACATGCAAGGTAGCTGATCTTGGAGCTGAAGCCTTGGCAAAGCGGCGGCATCAAAGATCAGGGGAGCACAAGGGGAGCTGATTCAAGCACGGGAGAGCGAGAAGAAGCAACCCAAAGCGGCGCAACAAAGGGGCTCAATCCGACAAGTAAGGTTGTCTTGTTAAGAGTCCATCCACTCAATTCCCTATGGGGGTTGAGTGTAGAGTTTGTTTGACAAACTCGACCTAGGGTCGTTAGCCGATCCTTGGCCTATTAGTTGGGCCTAAAATCTAGGGACGTCAACTGTTCCTTAGCTCGTTAGTCGGCCTAAACAAAGTCTCCAAGGGGGAGCCACCAACACGGGTGCAAACGTGTAGGTTGGGAGGAACTTGTAAACTCCCCGGTTGGGTGGATCCGAATTAAAACACCTTGGTTGGGAGGAACCAGATTTAAACTCCCAGTGAATGCCGGTGTGCTCAAAGGGGTTAAGTACTTGAACCGGGAGTGGAGTAGACAAGTAGTCGAACCACTATACATCCTTGTGTTTGTGATTGTTCTTGAGCACATTTCTCTTTATGCATTGTGTTTAAATTGGTTAATTATGAATGCTTAGTTAGGAATGCATGCTAGGCACTTGATAGGCACATCCACACTCACAAGATGTACTTTCACTACCTCATGTTGACTTAAGCATTTCTTGATCCATCCTCTATAGTCCACATGAGTTGTTTAGACTAGGTTGCTGATTGCACTTATCATTTGCTAGTCTTTTGATTGGACCTACTTGGGCTTGGAAGCCGAAGTGTTAATCGCTTACATAGTTTAATTGCTAAATTTGTTAAGTAGGCGAAAAAATTTAAAAGGTCCTAATCACCCCCTCCTATAGGTTTAGCCAAAATTCTAGTTGCTCTTTAAGCCTCCGTACGTGCATGCATAGGGTGTCGTGTTAGACCACCCGACGCAATTTCATTTGAAGGACTTGCCGTAACGGGTGGTTTGTTGGTACTAATATAGCATGGGCCTGGAAGTATGGTCGCAGTTTTCGGGCTGCCGTGACTAAAGCAAGGGCCAACTTCTCTATATCAGAGTACCGGGTTTCAGCATCCACCATTGCTCGACTAATATAATAAACGGGTCTTTGTACCCCGGAATCCTCTCTTATTAATGCGGCACTAACGGCCGTAGAAGACACAGATAAATAAAGGAGAAGTTGCTCGTGCACCACGGGCTTTGATAATATGGGGGGTACGCTCATGTATTGCTTCAATTGCTGGAACGCTTCCTCGCATTACGCCGTCCACTCCCAACCAGATTTGTTAGTGGTTTGGAGGAGTTTGAAGAAGGGTAAGCACTTGTCAGAGGCTCGCGAGATGAACCTATTTAACGATGCAATACGACCAGCCAGGCGTTGGACGTCCTTGAGAGTGGTCAGAGAGTTCATTTCAATCAATGCTTTTATCTTTTCGGGATTCGCCTCGATCCCTCGCTGACCGACCATAAATCCCAAAAATTTTCCAGCCGATACTCCGAACGCACATTTCTCTGGATTTAATTCCATCTGGTATTTCCTCATTAAATCAAAGGCTTCTCGAAGATCAGCAAGGTGATCTTTTTCTATAACGCTTTTCACGAGCATATCGTCAATATAAACCTCCATATTCCTGCCGATTTGTGCCGCGAATATTTTATTGACGAGACGCTGATAAGTGGCTCCTGCATTTTTTAGACCAAAAGGCATCACTTGGTAGCAATACAGACCTCGATCAGTGATGAAGGCAGTGTGCTGGCTATCAGGTGGGTACATCATAATCTGATTGTAACCAGAATAGGCATCCATAAAGCTTAACAGGGCATGCCCCGCCATCGAATCAACCAGTTGATCGATTCGTGGTATTGGGAAGCTATCTTTTGGACACGCTTTGTTTAAATCAGAATAGTCAACGCACATCCTCCATTTACCATTGGATTTTCGAACGAGAACCACATTCGCGACCCAATCTGGGTATTCGACTTCCTTTATAAAATTGACTGTAAGCAACTTTTCAACCTCAGCCTTGATCACCATTTGCCTTTCTGCAGTGAAGGCACGTCGACGCTAATGAACGGGTTTATACTTCGGATCAACATTCAAACGATGTGCTATGATACTGGGATCGATGCCAGGCATATCTTTATAGGACCAAGCAAACACGTCTCGGTGTTCGGTGAGAAAACTAATCAGATTTTTTCAAAAGACGTCGGTCAAAGAAGATCCAATATATACGACTTTTGACGAATCTCCTTCGATTAAAGGAATTGCCACTGTTTCTTCCCCGGGAGCTCCTGATTGGAGAGCATTCTCCCTCGGATCTAACGATGCGGCCGTCGGAGGCCTTGACGAATCTTGTATTACCATCATAACTGAAGTTGCCTGAGCTTTCTTTCGATCTTGTACAGCTATCTCATAACATGATCGGGCTTCTTTTTTATTCCCTCGCACAACTCCAACGCCATTCGGTGTAGGAAATTTCATGCATAAATATAAAGGATGTAAAGCTGCCCCAACCTTATTAAGGGATGGCCGCCCTAAAATGGCGTTGTATGCTGACCTTTGATCTACCACGAGGAAATTCACAAAGATAGTCGTTTTTGCTAGATTATCACCAAAGGTGACTGGAAGGTCGATGTTTCCTTCTGGTGTCACTACTTCGCCACCAAAACCGACAAGCGGAGTTGAGACTAGCTTGAGCAAACTTCTAGCGAGTGCCATTTTATTGAAAGCCTCCAGGTAGAGAATATCAGCAGAGCTACCTGTATCCACCATAATATGATGAGTCAGATAATTTGATACCTTTAGCGTGACTACTATGAAGTCTTCGTGCGGGAAGTGAATTCCCTCCGCATCTTCAAGTGAGAAGGAGATCGAAGGATGGCTGGACTTTGGAGTATCGGAGGTTCGTTCCAACCAGTAGATATGCTGGGGCTTCTTGGATGCCTTACGGATATACGCTTTTCTTGAAGCTCGAGAATCTCCCCCACAAGCCGGTCCTCCGACGATGGTCCGTATCTCCCCGGTAGGCTCAACGTCTTCTTGTGAAGTATGTTGATGAGGTGATTTCTTCTGATGTAGCGGGGCTCCCCCCTTTTTGGTGAGCGACCTTGTCGGACAACATAATCTTGAAGATGACCTTTTCGAATAAGAGCTTCGATGTGGTCACGTAAAAATATACAGTCTTGGGTAGTGTGCCCATGATCTTTATGAAAATAACAAAACTTGCTCTTGTCTCTTTTCTCAGGGTCAGATTTTATTTTTGCAAGCCATTTCACATATGGTTTATGCTTAATCTCCATTAGCACCTTTTCCGGAGGCCGATTAAGGGAGGGTGTAGTTATGGTACTTACTAGAGTAAACTTTCTTGGGAGAGCGATCTCGCCGATCGCGCCTATACTTCTTATCCGAAGAAGAGACTTCCCCCGGCTTGCGTTTCTTGCCCTGTATACCATGACGTGCTAATGCAACCTCTTCTGCATTAATATATTTCTGAGCTTTAGCTTGGAATTCTGTCATAGTTTTAGGATGATTCTTATCCAAAGCGAATCTGAATTTTTCGCTGGTGATCCCAGCTATTATGGCGGTGAGGCCTTTCTCCTCGGTATAACCTTCAGTTTGGATTGCTTCGGTTGTGAACCGCACTGTAAACTCCTTTATTGTTTCCCCATGCTGCTGTTTCAAATCCATTAGGTGAGACGCCGATTTTTTGGTACGGATGTTTCCCATGAATTGGGAGAGGAACAGCTCCAATAGCTGTGAAAAGGAACCGATAGATCGAGGTTTTAACCCCCGGAACCAAGTATGGGCTGCTTCCTTCAAGATTAGGGAAAAGGCCCTACACATGATTTCCGACCCATGTCCCTCCAACTCCATAAGAGACCTATAAGTTTTCAGATGTTCAAGAGGATCGCCGGTACCTGTATATGGGGTGATGACGAGTGTACGATACTTTCTTAGTAGAGGTGCTTCTATGACTTCGCTGGTGAAAGGGGACTCGGATAGATGTATCGACGCCACAGCGGCTGATGGTCGATTCGCCTGATATCGTTGCTCCATATCATCAAAACGATCATGGATTTTCTTGAGATTTCCTTCCCATGGTAAAGTGTAACCAGATGCTTCAACGGTGGACCCATGAGATTGTTGTTGGCGGGAAGCACTGGAATGTATGGAATGTGCGGATAATATAGGGGGTTGGTTGTTGATCGGCATTCGGTTCAACGGAGGATGATTTGGTTGGACCTGTGGTTCGTCCCCAGAGTGTCTGGAAGCCATCGGTATAGGTTGCGCTGGCAACCCTCCGGAAGGTAGCTTCTGAGGCTCCAGAAAATGTTGATCAAGTCGGTTAGACAGGGCTTGAACTCCGGCGTTGAGGGTTAGAAGGGTATTTCTGAGGAAACGCATGACGTCCTCTTGACTTCCGGAAACCTCAAATAACAGGTTCACTGATGGCACGTTTGGAGCTCCTTGAGGGATGTTTGTTGAAGTAGTTTGAGGACCAGGCACTGATTCCGTAACGTCAGGCGGAGGTAATGTCTGCCTTGATGTGGAAGGATGAACAGTCTTTTTAGGAGGCATTGTAGAAGGATTTTGATCAGTGGTAAGAACGACTGACTTTGACGATCAAATCGTTCCCACAAACGGCGCCAAACTGTTTACGTCGAATTTTGTAATAGGATCCTCCAGACGTTCACCTTCTCTCCAAGCGATTTCCTCCTTGGGCCTGAAAGGAGACAAAAAATAACTAAAGGTGGCCGGCGTCCAGCCGTTGGCCCTCCAATGGCTAAGTTAGATAAGGTAAGGAAAGATAACCAATAAACAATGGGGATTAGGGATTGAGTATTGTGTACCTCTTATTGATAAAACCATCCATTTATATAGACTCGAATGTCCCACTCTGTTACGTAAGACGCCGAGATCATCTACTGATTTTATGGGATAAGATGTTTATCCTGCTTATCCTCGGAACAGTCTAATCCAATTAGTCATCCGGTCAACTACGTTCCTTGATATCGATCCCTTGAGGTACGGAACCGTAAACGAAGATAAGCCTAAAACCAGCCTATACGGGCTGCTGGTACTATAGGCTAAGGGATACCATCGCTAACCATCAGTAGTCAGAACTGCTCACAAGTCGGGAGCTACTCGCGAGACAAGCTGCTCGCATATTAAGATGTGACGCCTTTTAATGACTACGAGAAGGACTGCTCGCAGGTCGAGAACATTATCTCCCGCCTTCCAATATTCGACTAATGACCATAAGGGCTCGAAGACTCGGTAACTATGCGCCGTATTTATCTAATATGCGAGACGCGAGCAGATGATCTCGAGAGTCGAATAAAGCTGCTCGCAGGATCTGGACATCGTGATGATATACAACATCCGCTATTTTGACTATAACAATACCTACCCCATCACTCTTTCACCTCCAAAGTCAACACAACCCATACCTCCCATGCTCTCTCCCATCATCATCATCATCACCTCATGCACCCCCCTCTCTACCCATACAAGATCCATACGTAGGGGGGGTGTGGCCTTCTCATTTTTCCATGTTTGCAAGAAAGAGAGAAAGGAGAGAGAAAGAGAAAGAGAGAGAAGAGAGAGATTTAGAGGGAGATCAAGAGAGAGAAAGAGAGAGTTAGAGGAATTGAAGGTGATGATCAAGCTTGGAGGACCCCAATCATCATCCGGACCGTCCGATCGGCAATCAACCCCATTCGACCATCTAACCATCATTGTGAGTGCATCCATGTTCCTATTAGGTTTTGTGTAGAATCTATGATTCAAGTAGGTCCCACCTTTCGATGGTGTGGGTCCCACTTGGGGACTCATTTTGTGGCATGATTAGTGTGGCCAATGGCCCACCATGATGCTTGATTTTCTTTTCTTCCCATTCTTTAAAACACAAAGATATGGATGAAGGGTAAATATAAGGATTATCTTGATCCAAAGCTAATTGGACCCACCATGAGATGGCCCAGCTGATGAATGGAGTGGATCCTGCACGTGTGGACCCCACTGGTCAAGGCACAAAAGAAAAAAAAGTATTTGTAAAAAAAAAGAAAAAAAAAAGAAGAAGAAGAGGGCCACTGGACAGTCAGCGTCCAAAGAACGCTGCTGTCCTAGCAGTGCCTGGGCTCAAAGCCCTTTTGGGCGTTGACCGTGGGTCCCCACTCATGGGACCCACCTTGATGCATGTATTTGATCCACGACGTCCATCTGTTTCTCCAGCCCATTTTAAGGCTGGGTACCAAAAATGAAGTAGATACAGATCTCGAGTGGACCACACCATAGAAAACAGTGGAGAGAACGATGACCACTATTGAAACTTCTGTGGCCCACCGTGATGTTTGTAGACGGAATAACCTGCCCAACATTGGGCTTATTAGGTCCCCAATGAGCTGGGAAACCTGATGAACGGATTGGATTATACCCATGTGGGCCCCACTTGATATAAACTAAGAGAAAAGAAAAAGAAAAACCAAAAAAAAAAATGGCTGGGGACGCTGGACGTTCACAGCGTCAGAACGCTGGAACAGTCCAGCGTCACCTGGACGCTATGAATGGGCCCCCACTCGTGGGACCCACCTTGATGTTTATGTTGTATCCACACCGTCTATTTGTTTTCCCAGATCATTTTAGGGCCAAGGCCCAAATATGAAACCGATCCAAATCTTAAGCGGACCGCACCACACGAAACAGTGGAAATAATGATGTCTACTGTCGAGCTTTCCTCGTTCCACTTTGGTATTTGTAGCCCACGTAATATGCCCAATAGAGGGCTCATAGGGTCCCCCACGAGCTAGGGAACCTGATAGATGGAATGGATCGTCCCCTTGTGGGCCCCACTGGACTAAAAGCACAGAAAAACAAAAAATAATAATAATAATAAAAACAACGCTCCCAGCGTCTCTGACGCTGGGAGTAGATAGCGGCAGGTTGAGTAGCTATCTCGCTACTGCCGTGACGTCACCAACTTCAATGGGCCCACCGTGTTGTACTTGTTATATCCAGACCGTCCATCCATTTGGGGAGATCATTTTAGGGCATGATATGAAGATGAGACAGATGCAAATCTCAAGTGGACCCCACTTGTAAGCAAACAGTGGGGACAGTGACAGACAGTTGAGACCTTCCTACGGCCCACCATGGTGTTTATTTGAGATCCAACCTGTTCATAATTCCACACACGTGTGGAAGAGGGAAAGCAAAAATATCAGCTTGATCGAAAGCTTCTGTGAGCCCCACGTAATAAATAAATAAATAAGGGGGTCTGCCAAGCTGGTGGCCCACTCGTGGGACCCACCTAGAATGTATGTGCTTTATCAATTCCGTCCATATGTTTTTCCAGCTCATTTTAGTGGTTGAGCTCAAAATTTAAGCATATCCAAACCTCAAGTGGACCATGTCACGGGAAACAGTGGGAATAATGAATTCCACCGTTGAAACCTTCCCAGCCCTATAGTGATGTTTATTTGTCATTCAACCTGTTCATAAGATCACATGTATATGGATGAAGGAGAAAACAAATATCAGTTTGATTCAAAACTCATGGGGCCCATTTGGGTGCCATGCTCCAAGCAGCGTGCTTTGGCACGCTACCTAGCAGGTGGCCTACCCTGTGGGTCCCACCATGATACATCTGTTTTATCTATGCTGACCATCTATTTTTCCATATTATTTTAGGGCCGTGGGCCCTCATAATGAGGTAAATACAAACCTCAGGTGGACCACATTGTAGGAAACAGTGGTCATTGATGCCCACCTTTGAAACCTTCCTTGGGACCATTGTAATGTTTATTTTTCCATCCAACCAAAGGTGATGGGGCCCAACTTTGGGTCCCACCTTAATGAATGTTGGGTATACCTTGTCATTCTTCTTGGTAGGGGTGTGGGCCCAGTTTTGGGTGGGCCACACGTAGAAAATAAGGGTGGTTGAACGCCTACCATTGGAAACTTTACAGGACCCATCTGTTATGTTTATTTGTCATTCTTCATGTTCTTAAGTCACTCAACCATGGGTAGGGTTCCACACGTGTAGTGTGCGGGCCCCACCATGGTGTTTGGTTGCCATCTCACTTGATTAGTGGGAAAGCACAAATATCGGGTTGATCCCAAACTGTTGGGGCCCATTGATGTATGTGGCTCCCACACTCCTTTGTACGCTTATACCCAACCACGGGTCCACCTTGTTATGCATGTGTTCTATCCACGTCAGCCATTGGCCACTATGGTGCGATATGTATGTTGCCCATTGATTAGGACCGCCTTAATTTTGTGCTTGATCTAAACCATCCAAATGAATGGACCCTAGCATGTTATGTACAGGATGGCCTTGGGACCACCTTAGTGTGCGTGTTCGAATGACCGCGTTGTCCATCCCGTGGATCCACCTTGATGATTAGTTGTGTAAACCCTTATTGAAAGGTCATATAGATCTGGATGTATGGGAATCCCTAAAGTTCGCTCGATCCAAGTCATAGGGCTACTTTCTTAAACTCACCCTGTTGAACCGTCTTGTCAATTCACCTTGTTAACTCACCATGTTGACCCACCTTGTCAACCTGCCTTATTGACTCACCTTGTTGACTCACCATGTTGATTGATCTTGGTAACTCAGCTTGTATACTCATATGACTCACCCCTCCTACCCTTGTACCCAACTATTAAAGACCACCATATCGTGCATATCCCATCCACACCGTCCGTTTACCTTTAGGGCGAGTGTGGGGCCCATCCTCGGCGTTCGTATGTCATCTAGGCCATCCATTATATGGAGCCTATCTTGTAGTATGAGGTTAGACCTGTCGTCCCTTTTTGGACCTCATTGTATTGAGCATCTATCTCAGATTACCCTACCATGTATGATTCTCTGTCATGACCTGTCTATCTTGCAACCCGTTCTATGACATTCCTTTTATGGACCATTATTGTGTTTATCTCAACTGTACTACAGGATTATAGGTCTCGGCATGATTTTGGGTATTCTACTCTTGCCGCTCAAGTAGGTTCTACCTTTGATGTGTCGGTAGTGTATTCAATCATTTTCTTTCCATTTGAGTTATCTAAATGTTAAAGGTTAATCCACACCGTTCAGTTGTTGGACCATTTGTGTTGTTGTATACCATCCATTTAGAGTCTTATCTCTTTATGTTTGCTTATATTATAAGTGAATTATCTTTTTATGCTATTTTTAGTATGTCTGTTGCCACACGTAGTGTTGTTGGAATACTCATATGTGATCTTTATACTATATGCTTCGACGACCACCATGCATGTGTAATGAGTATGAATCCCGAATCACCATTGTTAGTTGGGGACCACTAGGACATAAACGCATTCATAAAGCATTCGAGATGTATTCGCGCAAATGTAATTCATGTGCTCTCTATCGCAAACCTCTCCAATAGGTATGGGACTATTCGAGGACAGGAGTCTATCATCCTGACTTACACTGTATGGTAGGAATATCTTAGCATACCTTGTAACCCTTGGTGCGAGATTCCCTGGCTAGCGACATCCCACACTATGACTCGATCATTCATATGTGTCCCCTCATCTTAATCATATCTCAAATAGGTTGGACTAGATTAATTTATTGCCATCGTGGTAGATTGACTACTTGTTGGCACTCATACTGTATGCTTGGCTCATCTGATTGTCTTGTATCAACCGGCCATATCGGCCGCGATTGTCGTGCAGTTCATTACCAGTTGACGGTGGCATTGTATTTGAGACCTTATAGTTTTATGGTGCTCTTTGGAGACTTACACGGGCATGTCGTCCCACGTTTGTATGCATGGTTGCATTTCGCACCGTCTGCTTGTGCCGCATACAGCATGGTTACTACGTTGCAACCATAGCTCCATCGTGGTTTGCAGAACACCGAAAATATGTGATCTTTAAACTGGATGCCAAAGATATCCCTGGGTGAAAGTCCCTGATCCCGTTGGTACCAAGGTGGGTGCTCCATTCAAGGACCGGGTGGTTTAATCATACACCAGTATGCCGAATACCAAACGGCGGTGTTTTCCACTGCACGTGGTCAGTTTGGAAGGAGGTCTGACCCAACCTGCCGGAAGAGTGTTGGCAAAGTGGGTTGAGTTTAACCAGCTGTGAGTAGGTCCGCTATTGCACCAGATAGGCTTTGGCATTCTACTGGTGAGTAGTGAGGTCTGTGAGACCCCGGTGATGTTCCGTTTCAGAGATAGTATTGGTGTCAGTGATGTGACTGATGTTCTGTATAGTGTGGGACGGTCCTGACGTGGGGGGGTGTGATGTGGGCGGGGCTGTAAGCCTGGGCGAGCTACCACACTAGGCGAGCTACCAGTTCCGAGTCCTGCATTGCTTAGGCGATCGCGTTATGACTGTTCGTATCTGGACCACTGTACTAAGAGGTGGTGATTTGCATACATGCATTGGATCATTATATGTGACATTAGGCCCTGTAAGCCATTGCATAGTATGAGTATATAACCTTGGTAGGCTGGTTACCTGTATTGCATGCTTGCATAGCCATGGTAGGCTAGTTATCTGTATTGCATGCTTGCATAGCCGTGGTAGGCTGGTTATTCATATCACATGATCGTGTAGCCTAATTAGGCTAAGTTTTGGTTTAGATTTCTCATCATGCTTTACTGCTTACTCTGATATTTATCATGCTTGTCATACGCATTGCGCACGCACACACGCACTCACAAAGCTTCGTTCGAAGCTCATGCACGTTTGTTACGCTGCAGGTTATACCAGAGTGTATCAGCAACGTTGAGTTGGAGTTGGGAGTGCAGTAGCAGAAGGTGCCGGATTGTGCACAGTTTTTATATTTACACATTGTGTATTTACTTTTCAGTACTGTATATAAACGAAATGATTTAGTGGAAATATTGTGTTTGTCTTTGATGGTATTCATATGGTGATGCTCATGTTTCAAAAAAAAAAAATTCAGACCCTAAAATCCTCCTTGTGGTATCCCAAGATCGGAACCTGGCATGTGGGGTTAGGATCCAAGATCGGGGTACTACGGAGGCTGCCACCTCTGAATTCAGGTTACAGCGAATGGACGTCGATAACCAAATTTGGGGCGTGACAACAAGGGAACAAGTTCATCTTCAATTAAGCTTTGAATGCTCCAACATGTGATTAATCATAAGGAAGATGACTTGATTGGGTTAGGATTAGAGCTTGATAATATTTTCTATAGTGGTGGCTTCTAATGCACTAAATTCACTCTGAATGCCCAATAAACGAATTCCCTTTAAATAGAGTTGAAGCTCCAATGGTTAAAAAGGGCATATTTGTGGTTCGTTGATCGGTCGACCCCATGTCATCGATTGATCGACGAATCCTTTCAACCAGCCTAAAATGGCGGTCGATCGGTCGATCACACTTCAAATAGGCCAGGGAGTTGTTGTTTAATTTAGGCCTATTTTAGTCAGTCGACCCTGTGTTGTTGATCGATTGACGCCTATGTCGATCATAATCTGACTTAGGCCAGATAGCTTCTGTTTGATTTTGGCCTCTATATGAATTGGATAAACATGTGATGCCTGGAAATTTTAAACTTGTTATGTAATGATGCTTCTGTAGTTGGATCTTAGTCTTTGTAGTTAGGTCTAGCTTGGCAACTGCTCTAATTATTGGGTGGCTGCTTGTGGTCGACTTCCTAGGACTTGTCCAGTCAATTGGGTTAAACGCAAATGATCGGCCGTAGTTGAAGGGTTACGTGGGCATAAGTGCTTAAGGCTAGTTTCTCCATCGTTCTTCGATGTCAATCGGATTAGTCTAAAGCAAAGTTAGACTGTTTGTTATGCTTTCTCTCACCACACTCTCGAATCCAAAGTACCATCATTCTTATTGGCTAATAGTCCACTTAAACCGCACTGCAATGCAATCCGCCAAGTCTAATGAGCCAAGCATGGTGGTATGGGACACTATGTCTGCGCTGTCGGCCTACGCTGAGGTGGTGCCTCCCCGTAGTCTCTATTGAGCACCTTTAAAGGCAACAAGCCTACCATATTGTTGAGGAATGGGTGACAAGCCCTTCCGCTTTGATTTGGGGCGTGGCTAACGAGTCACTGCCCGATCATGTTTGTATTGGGTGAATAACCCAAATTTGGATTGAGGGGTTACTGGCAATGATATGCACCGCAACGCAAGGAGCCAGTGGTCCCAATTCGACTAGTAATATAGTGATGGTATTCTGGCTTCACCAATTGGCTGGTTGAACCGGACTAATAAATATTCAGCTAATTTTTCATGGGCATCTCATGGCATACATCCCATGTGATATTCCTTTGTGTTGTTTTGTGTGCGGGTGATGGTGGTGACAAGCCCCTCATCGTCTACTAGGTTTGTGCGGGTGATGTGGTGACGAGCCACTCACCGTCTGTTGTGACACTTGTGATTTATCATTCGGGACATGCATCTGCATCTGATGCATCCATGCATTTAATAACTAGATTAGGAATTATATTTACTTTCTTTTCTTTTCCTTTTTGTGATGATTCTTACAATGGCGTTACTTGATATGTTTAATAACATGTGTAACTTAGAGTGATGATATGACTGAGTTAGCTACTCACTCCTACTTGGGACGATGTTTTAAAACACCAACCAGGCGATCTCATCGGCACAGGTACAACAGGAGTAGACACACTAGATGAGGCCTAGTTAGACCCTGTAGTAGAGACATTATAGTTCCATAACTCGGGCGAGTTGGTGTAGGTGGAGTTCTTCACGGCAGTTCTGTATTAAGAAGTTTTGAACTGAGACACTAGACTTTTTCTTTAGTTAATTTCATGTATTTTTTATCAGTTATATTGTAGTTTGTATAATCTCCATTTGGGCAGACACCATTTTTAGAGTTGTGCATATGAATATTTGCTTTTGATCCATAAATTAAAATGCATTACTCTGATTATTTGTGTATGGAATGAATGTAAATCTGATTGAGGACACACGTGGGAGCACTTTCCGCATACAACATTTTAACGTAAACATTTTTCCGAGTTCACACCTGAAAACTCGGGATTAGAGTCTTCGTACTTGGGTGACAATTTTCGAAGCGTGACAGAGGGGGGGCATCCACTATAATTGTGGTTGTGGCGAGCATCATTTGCGGGCTAAAACCCAAAAAAGAAAAAGAAGAAAAAGAAAGAAAGCATGCCTCATATAATGATGGAATGTCTATGTTATAAACATAAAGCTATTTGGTATTGGTCCTCATGGATCAAAGATCCGTTGAGGTCAACTCCTTGATACCACTTTTTGGTAGACCTGATAGGTGAGACCATATGATCCAACTATATCTATATAATTGAGGATGAACCTTTATAAAAATAAAGATGGACGGCTTTTATCTAGCAATCCACCAAATTATTAGGGAAGCGAGATTGAGCTTATACGCCCCTTCTTGTTTACATCTTTCTAAATCCTTCTTTCACTTCAGATATTCTAACATTATAAATATATCTATAGTATCCTCCGTCAAATGAATTTATGGTTACTTCTATCTCTATGATTTTGGGTGGTTGGCATTTTGCAAGTTCTAAAAATAACTTGCCTTTCATTGACCACTGTCTTTCACCAGCATCCTCTGGTCATACATGAACTAATTCCTATCCTCCCTCATTGTCTTTAGTAGCATCCTCCATCTCTTAACCATCTAACATGAAATAAATTCCTATCCTCTATCTCATTTTTGTAAGTTCGAAGACATTTTACTCGCCTTCTCATCTCCAACCTATTAACCTCGCTACTTTCTTAGCAATCTTTTTTGTATTTCCATATTGTTCAAAATTCTCATCATTTCTTGTCCCTCACTAGGCTTTGAAACATGAACTTCTCTTGTTAATAGTTTTTTGTCCATTGTCATTCCACCACTAAAGTTTCCTTATATAATTGACTTTTCCAATATAAATAAAAAGATAACGAATAGTAAATTGGAAATCACTCTCAATCTCATGGTATGCAATGACAAGCTGTAGTGCCATGCTGCAGTAAACAATGCATGTCCTAGAAGTAATATTTGGACACTCCTCTAATTCAAACACTCCAACTATGAAGTTGTGATCTATTGGTCAGGAATATTTCTCACACAAGATAGCGAAAAAGAAAAGATACACTACTCAATCACATGCGGTGTTTGAGAAAAAGCAGCACATATTTACATACAAGGGCTTGGTTTGCGTAGGCAAGACACACACATCCAATTACACTGGTTGCTGTCTACGCAATCAATCAAAGTGCAATTTTCCATGGTAGAAATAAATGACCGGAAACGGCCACCTGTTTTGCTTATACCTACAATGCATATACATGTCAACTAAGATATTGCTTGAACATGTAGCCTCCCCGCCTTCCGAGTGGATTATTGAGATCATATTCTCACTTGTTTAAGAGGAACCTCTAAGTTGAGTGGGCCCCTGCTGCTGCAAGACCCACTCCTTCTCTTTGAGGTATTGCAGAAGCAGCTGCCTCTCTGATATTTCATCCACCATGCCACCATGGCCATAACAGCTTGTTCCCTGGTAACCACCATGATGCTGCAAAGGTGGGCCATCCACGTAGTTCATTGCCCAACCATCATAAGCCGGAAACCGGGAAATGTCAAGGTCTTGGAACCTTCCAGTAAGAGTCGGCAAATGCAATCTACCTACTGGCCAGAACAGGTCATGGAGGCGATCCTGATGGAAATTGTCCCATTGCCGACGAAGCCATGGCCCATCATCTGCTGCCGCCCTTGCAGGGAAAATTGGAGGCATATATCTGTTGTACCCTGGAAGACCAGAATCAAACATGGATGGGCCCTGACGAGCTGTAATCCATTTCGAGTGTAAGTAGTTGTTTACTTGTGGTGAGGATGCATCGACAAAGCTTGGCATGCCTTTCCCGTCCATCACTGAATCCTGTAGCATTGTCGAAGTTGCCAAAATGTGCTGCATCATATCATTACCATTAAATGCTGATGAGATGCCATCCCCTGATAGAATTGATAATGGTGGGGCAGATGGCAGTGGGGCAGAGTAAGGAGGTGCAGTAATGCCCGTAGAAGTGTATCCACAACCAATGACATAGTTTCCCTTTGAAGGTGGTAGTTCTCTTTCTCGCCATCTTTCCATCGCTCCATTGATTGGGAGGCAGCTACCCAAGTGGTCAGAAGAGACTTCCTTGACATCACTACCCAAACCGTCAATACATCTGCCACTAGAATTTTTCACCCGCAGTACATCTCCCACTGCAGCAACCTCGGCATTGTCTCTTTTAAGGCCCCATGCACTGAGAGAGGGGGCCCTGTCTAGTAAAGATGGTGGCCCAGCTGTACCATTGTCAGTTATCCCAAACCTTGAAGTGTTTGTTGTTGTCCGTCCACTAAAACAGAAGGGAGTGCTCAAATCAGAAGGGAACAAAGGGTTGGGTACTGAATCATCAGCAAGGGGAGTCTTGCTGCATGCACTGGAATTTGTGATGGCTACGTTTGAATGGAGCCTAATAAGTGGCGAGGATCCACATCCACCAGAAGCTGAAATTTGTTTGTGCAGACCCTCAACGAACAGTCCAGGACTCGCATTGACAGGAACACAGAGTGGTGCTGGAGAAATTCTTACAGTAGGCTTGAATACAATCTCTTCTTCTTCTTCTTCTACATGTCTGGAGTTGCCACATGTATTCTGATGTGTCAACCTGGAAGGACTCTGCTCATTGGCCTGCAGTTTGTTTTCTTTCATGGATCCACTAGGTGATCTATTGAATGAGTCTGCTTTCTTGGACTCTGCTGTATAGAACTTTCTTTCAGATTTTTCATAATAAATCCATTGCCGAATTCCACCAGACCCATTACTAGCCTTCATAGCTGCAATAAGGATACGATGAATGCGGGCATGATGATGATGATGGTGATTGCCCTTATCATCGCCATGTGTGAAATACAATGGTTCATGGGCAGGAGCAACAGGTGCAAAACCTCGTAATTCATAATCTTCCCACAGGGCACTGCGGTAATATGGAGACACAGCTGCACCCACAGATCCGTTGGTAATCCCCTCGCTTTCACTAATTCTGTTCAGCAGGTTTACAAAAGTGCTGGAGAAGTACACGACTGCACGGGCATATTTTTCATCAGCCTCATCAATTGCTGCTACATCTGGCCAGTCCATGAGCCACTCCACAAACACAAGGATAGCAGGTAGGAGGGAACTGTAATGCACAGGACTAGCTGCAGCACATCTTTGCATGAGACGGCCAATACATATGAGAGTTGCAGTCAGTGCCAGCTCTACTGAGACAGGCTGATCTATCTCCCCTAAGTATTTTGGCCTTTGCAGCTTCTGGTTTTCACCTAAGGTATGGACAGAGAAAATGAATGCACAGACGAGTTGCAGCACACGGAAAGGACCGATGATAGCAGCATCGCGTCCAATGTGCTGATAGGACTCCAGCTCTGCCTTTAGTTTTGAATCATCCAGTGACAATAAAGCTTCCAGTTCACTTATAAATGAGGAAAATATGCTAGTGAAGTCCTCCAAACTGCAATACATCAAAAGATACATGTCAATCAACAGCCCAAGTATAAACTGAATGTAAATGACAACCAAGTTCCCTATCATTTAAATACACAAGTAACTATGTTTATGACTGGACTTAATAATACAGTCCTATTACAAGTAAATATCATGCAACAACACAAGTAGAAAGGAGGCTCAAATCTTCCTGAATTGTCAGTGGATGGCTGGCTGATTCAAATAGATTATTTGGTGATCAAGAAACTGTGGTGTTCTGATATGCAGCGATGGAACAATAATAGCACTTGGCATAAGCATACAGTGCTTCACCTAAAAAACATGGCTTGCGCTTTAAATTGATCAACTCTGGAATAAGATAAGCAGAGGGGTGTTCTAGGTGCCTGGGACAAAGAGGATGGCAGAGGATGACAATAGGGTCTCGCTTAGCCTGCTTCTTCACATGATCGAAATTGAAGCAGTAAGGTTTTTTATGACTTCTATGAGGAGGACAGTATGCACCTGTTGCTCAATGACATTTATTTTGATACTATTCCTCACGAGAAGTCAATATATGGTTAGAAAGAGATTTTGATGCAGAACGAATCAAGGTGAGGCAATGAAACAGGGATGAGTCCACAAAGCAAGGTGGTCGTGGCCATGAAACAGGGATGAGTCCCTGGCGCAAGACGACAGTGTTCACTGTATCAATGCTACCAACCGATACTATCAGTACCAAGGTTAACTGGACCGTTGGTCACTTTGGTACATGATCCGCTACTTCAATATTTGGTGCGCTAGGTTTTAGGATTATGTGCATCACTCCAATACATACCGTGTATGCAATATAGTTTTATATATGAACTCATATAGCAGTTTATATATGATATGCTGAATGTTATTGTTATAGACCCCGCATACTTACTGTTATATGATAACTAAATAAATAAAGGGATAAATATCTACATCATAAATATAAATTTGCATCAACTTAATCAATAGTAAGAACAAAGACCACTATTCAGGTCACTAAAAATAGCAATCTGCATCGCAAATGACCCATAATCAGGAATGCTCGATCCGGAAAATAAAACTTAGTGACTTACTGCGTTTTAGGTAAACATTGATTGGTATAGGTGGGAGATACGCAACCAGGGGTGTATAACAAAATTACAATGTATTGACACATTATCGTCAACACATACCGAAATATAGCAATAATGAGTTTATTGCGATACATCGGCATTTGTCCTATTGTTTAAGTAGCTAATATCGATCAATACTTGCAATATTTGTGATAACAAGTTAACAAAATATATCATTGATAATTGTAAAAGTAGAAATAAAATAAAAGCTATTATGGACCAAATTTTTAGGGCAATGTGTATCACAAATTTGGATGAGAATATACCATCCAAGAGCAGATTCAGGATGGAACCAAAATGGTGAGAGAAGTTTATTTAAATTCTTTTTTTTCAGCATCTTAGCCAAAAAAGTAGTAGACATCCAAATTTATGCATGGTTTCGTGCATCGATAAGGATTTCAAGCAAGAAATTTTGATTTTGAAGGTGAGAAGGAAAGAAATTGACCTCTCAAAAAAAAAAAAAAAAAAAAAAAAAAGGGCAGGGGTTGAGAAATTGGGGAAATCCAAGTTACTTCTGTTTTCACCTATCAAAATCGGAATATCTGGGGAAAAAAAATATGTTGATGAGTGGAGCCCAATTGACCAATTGCCATGCTCTTTACTTTTTTTCTTAAATAATTAAAAATTCATTTTAAAAAATTTAATAGAGATTTGGAGTGGGTAATCCATTGCAGATGTTTACCAAATAACCAATATTATTATTGATTAGAAAATATTTATTGATTAAATTAGTTCATCAACAAAATATTTATTAATTAGATAACTTTTATTAAAATTTTAAAAAGAAATCATAAATATAAAATTGGGAGATCATTACATATTTATGTTATTAAAACATATTAATTATTTAAAAATATTTAAATTAAAAAAATATTTTTTAAAAGTAAAAAAAATTAAAAAATTATATAATTTTTATTTCTATCTTCTCTCATTCTCCTAGTTTAAAAAGTCAAAAAGAATGGAGCCGGATATCAGCTCACAATGCTAATTATGGGGAAAAGCATGGGTACATGTGTAGTTATTGTATGAAATTTGGATGGTATAGACTCATTTTGGAAATAATTTTATCACTTATGGACGACAGTGCATAGCTTTGTGTCCTGAACAATAGGAAGTGTTTTGTAATGTTCCGAGTTCCAAGTGTGTAATCATGTGTCTTTTAACATCTTCTGAAGTCTGAACTGAAATTTTCCACCATTTTCCTAAAATTTCCTCAATGTTTCCCTTAGTCTTTACATGCGGTATTCCCCAATATTTCCCATGATATTTCCATATTCCAAGGGCATGATCATAATGCAATTTCGAGACTTCAAACATTCTTTACCAATTGCACCTATAGTAGCAAAAAGCGTGGAGCGAAGCGCCAACAAATTCAGGTGTGGAAGCAGGAATGCGAGTGCAAGTATGATTCAAAGTGTGAGCGTCGCCTAGTTAGAAGGATCATAGGTTGCACGATGGGATTCTTCAAGAAAGGTCAGGATATAATCCAAGAAGACGTCGCATTAATGTTTAATGAATTCTTCGAAAAAAGACTTATTCATGAAAGAGGTAACACTACTTAAGTTTCTCTTATACCTAAGAACAATGGACTTTAGATGTGTTGAAGTTTCGTCCAATCAGCCTAGTTCTCTCTAAAGATGGGAAATTTCTACAAATCATAGATAAGTTCTCTCTAAAAGATTGAAAAATGTCATGGGTGAGATCATTTCCCTGTTCAAGGGGGCTTTTGTAAATGAGCACTAAACATGGGCCGGAACTTCACTGTAAATAAAGGTGTAGACTCAAGAAAAAGACATGAAGACGCAAGCATTGGGTGTAAAATCCATGTGGCAAAGGCCTATGATAGGGTTGATTGGTCGTTTCTCCATGATTGAGGATGGGACTTGGAGCATACTGGTTGAGGATGATTGGTTCTAAAATAACATATTAACAGCCTACTTAACTTCATCAATGGCTCCCTGAAAGGTTACTTTTATGTAGTTCCAAAGAACTCCCACAATGCGACCCCCTATCACCTATCCTATTCTCTATTGTAGTGGAAGGTCTTGGGAAGTTACTAGAAGGCCCGAAGGGGCCACAAATTTGGGTACCTTCAAAGCTCTAATGTGGGAGGCTGGGTGATCCTATATGAGCAGTGTTCAGAGTATCATTGGTTACATGTATCAATGACTTGGTATATGAAAATGTGCATCGATATTACCGATAACATCACAGATATTGAGGAATTCTCTATCTGAGAGAAACATTGGGAAAACATGGAAAAGGTGGAATATTTCTATGAAACTTCAAGATATGTTAAAAGACACATGTTTACACCAGATTCAAAATATTACAAAAAACAACTATATATAATAGGTTACATTGTATAGGGGCCCAAACTATGGGTTGGATAAAAATATAATTAGTAAATATGATCCTAAATGCACTAGTTTTACCTTTTAAGAAGTAATGCATTAATTCAGCACACATAATCAACATCATCATCTAAACCTTATCCCAATTACTTGGGGTCAACTACATGAATCCTATTCTGCCATTCTACTCTATCAAGGGTCGTGACTCGTGACTTTAGTACACCCTAGCATGAGTTTGGAATGTCATATTTTCGGATTCATAATGGAAGTTATGGCGTAAGTTTGACATCAGCTGCCAACCTAATGCAATTTAAAAGACATATATACACTAATTTAAAACACCACCAGAAAAATTCAAAAAAAGATGGTTTTTTTTGTTTTTTTTTTTTTTTTTGGAATTTTGGAATTTTGCTAGTACTAACGCTGGTATTATTGATAATATCGGCAATATTGTCACATGAATTGACGATAAAATGTATTTATTTCAAACAGTTGTCGCCAATATCTCATGGTATCTAAAACGAAAAATAAAAATCATGCGATGTCGACAATATCATTGATAATATAGACTAAGTATTCTGTAAATGTTACATTACACCCTGTATTTGTATTGTTGGCCTGTGATACAGATAATATCAACCAATATTATCTATATCTGATATTATCGATGACATCGGCATTACAAGGAACACTGCCTATTTTTCACCTACAATTTACTAGGGACACTACATCTTAGATGACAATCCAATGATCAAATTTTCGCAATAAAAGTAATATCAGGATGTTTAGGATCTTGTTCAAGGCTCTAGATTAAGTTCTCTGAAAGCACAATTGCAGGGGTTGGTGCTTGCTTCTCGCCTTGGATCTAATGCTTCATCAAATAATATAAGAAACAAAATATAGAAAAGAGGAAGCTGACATCAAAATGCACGATTGCATAATTGATTGCTTATATTCATCCATGAAAGGTTGCTGCGCCAGCTTGGCACTTCTTCTTTAATAAAGTTACTGTTACCTTTCAAATAAACATATTCATCCATTATGTTACTGTTACCTTTTCATCCATGAAAGGTCTGTAACTTTCTAATATGTTTGGACAGTTCACAAGTCTCAAAATCCAATCCATAATTACTCGAAATAGATAAACTATAAATAAAAGAATGTAAAAATATTGAAGGAACATGATGGAAGCCAGAGTGCCATAACAAGGAACTCCTTTATTGCATGACATGGCAGAAGGAGAAAAAATTGATGATCCTTGATTATCTAGCGGGTACTGTACACCACTCTCATGGTCCACACTTTAAAATCCTCTCCTCAAGGACCATGACATCTTGTAAAACATAATGAGTTGAGAAGAATGTGATAAAGAATCGAATGGATTTAGATAAACTAATAATAAAAGATAGATAAATTAGGGACACAACCAACTCATTGCCTTATCCATGGCAGCCAAGTGCCTCAATCACCATATCCATGTCCTCAAGATGTCCCACTTGGAACATGTGTCAGAGAGTAGACTTCTTTGGTGGACCAGTCATCATCAAAGCCTTTTGTCATTCCTCCCCTTGGAGTAGAGCATCTGCAGATGTAAGAAAAGCTAGAGTGCCTTCTTCCAAAACACTCACTCATGTGGGCTCGTCGTCTGCAGTCAGTTTAGCAAGAAGCTTTAAGATCCAATCTTGTTATGTACTTTTGTCAAAGGCATCCAACATATCATCAAGAACTTACTCTTTGAAAGTGGTTTTGTGTATCAGCAATTGGATTGTTGGTGGGAAGATAATGCAATCTCCTAGTACAAGATCTTCTCATTTGCAAAATGGAAACCATTATCAATTTGATTAGTTCTTTCATACTAGGCAGGATTGGAACCCTAATGGAGGGCAGTTTGGTTATTGCAGAAGGGCAATGAGGCAGAAAAACAACTCTCTATAGAGAAGGTCCTCAACTGCTCAGCCATATTACCTTACATGTAGTTTGGGTCATATCTCTGTACTCACCTTCAACATGCTTAAGCAAGAGATGATAATTTGTTTCTTGACTAAGTAAAAATTTCACCTAGAAATGTACAATAATCAGAAGTAGAGAACTAATCTGTAATGGATCTGAACCAATCTGAATCAACACAAGTAGAGATACAAAGATGACAAGGCTGTAGAACACAACGTACACATCGTGGAGGTGGCTTCATGTACAATCCAACAATAATATCCAAATATGGTAATTGAGGCACATGCATGAACTAACTGACAATACTCATGGCATAGACAATATCTAGTCTCATGATAGTGAAATAGATCAAGGAAATACCCACCAGGATCATCAAGGAACTAACCTTTCTGAGCATGTGAATGTAGTCCTATTCCATAGGAAGCATTGAGGAGATGTGCACCAAGTTTACCAGTCTCTTTGAGCAAGTCAAGGGCATACTTAAACTGAGAACTGAAGATAGTTTGATGAAACTGACCTACTTACATGCCATGAAAATATTGTAGGGGACTAATCAAACTCTCAAATGTTGACCATAACGAAAATGTCATCAATGCTCATAGAACAATAATACTCACTCCACCACAACAAACATAAACTCAATAAAATCACTATGGAAAAAAGAGAAACCGATCTGCAGAATGACACAAGTGGCGCAATCAAGCTAGGCATGGGGGGAAATTTCAGTAAGTAAACAGCTTCCGCAAACAACAAAGCTCCCCCTTAATCCAAGGGCGAAATTCATGTAGACTTCCTCTGTTAGGTCTCATGGAGAAGGCATTCATGACATCAAACAGGTACAATAAGGAGAGAAGCACCAATCTAGAATTCATTTTGGGAACCACAGCAAAGTGTCAGTATAACCAGCCCCATACATTAAATTATGGCGTTGATATAGCATGATGGACGTCTCCCATGGACCAGCACTAGATAAATGGCAAGGGGACTTTAAATCGATTAGCCTAAAGAGATTGACAAGCAAGCAAAGGAAACACAATATTCCAACAGGAAGCATATCCACGTAAGGTTTAAGCAATGATCACATATCAATGGTAATCGCAAAAGAGGAGAACAGAAATTGCAGTCTAGCTTAAGATGGTTTTACTGATAAAAAAAGAAGATAGCCTTACTGCATTATCATCAGTAGCTCGATCATAGAATTCCAATGACAGAACTATTTTCTTCTTTTGTTTTTATCTATTTATTTTTAACTTTTTAGCCATTCATGACGGACAGCCTATTAATTAATCTACACATGTACGGATGGTCATATAGGCTGATATAGACCACACAAGGAAAGAAAAGAAAAGAAAAGAAAGCAGAAAAAGAAGAAGAAGAAGAAGAGGCAAGGGGGGTCTGGGCCTTCAGTGCACAGAGGAGAAAAACAAAGAGAGAGAGGTACGCAATGAAGTAAATACAAATGACTCAGTAGAGAAGCAACACATCCAAGCAATACCAGAAGCACTGACCTAGCAGAAGATAATGAAGCTGAAAACATAAACTGAAATAGCCATTACGCTGTTCACCAGAGGTGATTTACCTTGATTTTATAAACAAGAAGCTTATCATCCGAACAGAAAGGTTCCAAAAACATGACTCCTCAGAAGAAACAACATCATCACTGGCTCCCGGCATCTCGTGGTTTGATTGTTTAACGCCAGATGCTTCATTTACATGTGTTGCAATTCTTTCGGATGGTTTAAGAAAATCAAAAGTTGTAGTCTCTTTAGAAAGGGCATGCAAATGAGACGATCTATTCTGCAAGATCATAAAAGACAGTGACTAAGTAGCCAATGCCAATAAAAGCATACAATACACAAATAGCAAGCAGATATAGATGCAGCAAATGGTGAGCAATCCACAAATCCAAGATGTACAATGCGTACACAACAGAAGGCAAGACTACAACTCAAGGATGCATGAGAACTAATGATGGGTAACTTTTTAATTGGTCATCATCTCTGAACCATGGGACGCCCAATCATCAATCAGGATGGTTCAACAATAGTATCATTGGGAGCAAGCCATGGTGAAAGAATCATGCCAATCAGATGATCCTATCCTCTTAAATAAGGCAATTTGTTACAACTGTCTGTCATCAAACCAAAGTGCTTTGAAATCATAAACAATACAAAGCGGGATATACCAAATAGATGTTTCAAGATGATGATTGGACATATATTATGTTTCTCCACTCAATCTTGACTGCCCACTTTCTATGCTATTGACTGGATATTTAGGATCATCCGATTAGCGTGATTTTTACACCATGACTTGATCATAGTTGTATGAATTAATGAACGGTTTAAATCGACGATAGATGATCCCATGTGTCATCTAAACCTTCAGGCACATTACTAACGTCCCCATGATGTCCCCATGAAGGTGGGGACATTAGCAAAACCCTTTTTTTAATTGTCCTGATCAAATTTAACAACTCCCGGTAGTGAAAAATGTGTAAAAGACATAAACACAAAATAAAATACATAAATTGCCCTCGTATTTACTAGCTCCCCATAAACAGAATTAGGCGTAGAAAGTTGCAGTGATGAGCAACAAGAATAATCACCCACCATGTTAGCAACTCTTAAGGACTACAACAAGTTGCAGTGATAGTCACAATGCCACATTTGCACTTTGTGACATCTGGGGTGGTCAAATAGCTCTGAAAAGTTCCAGTTGGTATGTCAACTGGCACTTGTATATTGCATATAGTGAACGCATTTCAGTGAAGTGTTTCGTTATTGTGTACTAACTACCAACTTACATGCATGTTCTACCTAATTTGTATCTTAAAGAATAAAGCCTCACACAATGTACAAATGATCTGACTGTTGAAAAGCATGAGAAACATGCAAGAAGCACTTTAGTTTTCTGCTTTAGAGATTACCATAACTAAGTCTATCCACAGGATGCAGAGACTAAAAGTAAAGGGAAATTCCAATGCACAGAATATGGTAAGAAGAAGAATCATACCTTCTCAAACAATAAAAGAAGGTTATCCCAAGCATTGAGGAAGGGCTCTTTAACTGCCAGACTCCTTACACAGTGATACATAGTAAGGAGTTCATCACCAATATATATTGCCAGGACGGCCATCTGCAGATGATGTCATAAAGACTCCAAATCAGATTAAACATAGAAGCATAAAGCCACCATGGTAAATTGAAGCCAGGACTTCCCAGATGAGAAGGAAGAAAAACAGGAAGTTACAACTGGTACCTGATTCTGAGCATTTCCGCTCTCTGGCCAGAGGATTGACGCACATAAGTAGTGGTTGGCTGCAACTGACCAGTTACGATTCTGAATGTCACGATTTCCGTAGAGTTCATTGTATCGAGCAAGATCACCAAGGCAAACTAAACATCGGTGGCATAAATATCGGCATCTTTGCATTTCTGTTGATATTGGGAAATTAGAGAAACAATCTTCCTTAAAAATTGAAAGTTCCTTGGCAAGCCCATTTCTTCTTTTGATTTTTTCAATCAATTCCTTGTAAAATTCAGTAGCTTCTGACAGGAAAGTTCTAAATCCTTCCAGAAAATTATCACTCTTGGGTTTCCCAACAGCAGCCTCATGGGGTATATCCAAGTCTCGACAATCTTCACTAAGAGAATCTGCCTGTATCCTTTTGCGGAATTCGTCAATAAGCTTGTAGTGGAGCCTCCACAAAGCATGTTCAATATCATGCAGTTGTGCAAATTCATGATCATACAAGACAGTGTTCTCATAGCTAGAACGGGCCTTCCGATAAGTCTCCAGAACATCAACATCCAATGGAGACCTAGAATGGATCAATGTCCACAACTGCTTTTCTGCACTAACAGCCTGAAGTGACATAGTTTTTGGGCACAAAAAAAAAAAAACACCACATTGTCAACCTCAAGGCTCCATAACAAATTTTGACCAAGTAGAGTTATTTCTCCCAAGAGAAAATTGGCAAGTCTAAATATTCAAACCCACCTCATTAATGTACTTTCGGGTACAGTTCTCATCATTGAGAGGATTGGCTGCATCAGTATGCATGATTAGATTTAGACTGGAACTGGATGCTACTTGTTCAAAGCTACCACAGACCAAGGCATGTGATGCCTACTTCTAGGTATAGGTTGTGACCTTTATGAAAAGTTCATTGTAGCCGCTCACTGGTGAAGACTTGCCTGTTGACTTGGCCTGTCCAACCTCAACGAAGGAGCTGTTCTTCAGTATTCAGAAAATCATTTTACTGGCATTTGGATCACGTTGCAAAAAATTAGTTAAAATAAGAAGAAATGACTGACAGTTCCCTTAGAAATATTCATAGCGAAGGGCTAACTAGCATCCTAATTGCAACTATTGTGCCTTCAAGTTGGACTGAAAAGGAATGTAACTGCAATTTGCGAACTGCTTATTATGCAGACCAAGGCAGTTAATTGCAATGTGGTCCTTTCCACTTGGGGCCTATTTGGATTGATAGAAAGCAAAAGAAAAGAAAGGAAAAGGAAACACTTTTCTCATGATGGGACATTTCACAATTTGGATAACAAAAATAGTAGTGGATTCCACATAGTAATCATTACACTTTTCCATAGTCAATTTCCCCAGCACACGATACAAGGTGAGTATTATCTCATAAAATGAGATTGCCACTTGCTATCCAAACAAAATCCCCAAAAATGGAATCCATGGTTCAATAGTGCCACAGAATCCTTGGGAATCCATCATTGGATGATCAAAACACTTCTATTTCCTTTCCGTTGTTTCCTGTTGTTTTCCCCAATCCAAACATGCCCTTATTGAACTAGTTACTGTGATCCAATGCAATAGTGTATCCAAACTCAGCTGAAAATTAACATAGAGGATCGGGACTAAAAATATGACAACTGTGTAGAATTAGGCTGTCTATGCAACATCTGGGATAGGGCGATGACGTTAGGAATCCATTAGGTCAAGTCATGTATAAAAGCTGTCAAAGTCTTGACTGATCCACGAATTCAAACATTATGTGTATGTTAACGTGAGTAATGCTTAAAGACAAGTAGTCAGGCTGCTAAGTTATAAAACAACTACTGCATCAGTGCCCACAAGACGTGTACATTATCAACCTATCCAAAAGGTTGACCACACCATGAAAAGATCACCTGCTACAAAAATCACGCTGATTCACTCATCAAGTGAGCCACACATGTATTGAATCAGATCGGAGGCTGTTCATTGTTTTCTACAATGTGGCCCGCAAGATGTATGTTGGTCTACTTCTTATAATTGTCTGTCTCTATTCAAACTGTAGGTTAGAAGGTTAGCACCATCTATGATCTAACCAAATTGCTTCTAGAATCAATTTGGTAGAATTGATATGACCGCTATAAATGGTCCAATCTCATCAACATGGTAGAAGATCCTCTTTGAAAAGTAGTTTTGTTCCATCTGCTAGAGCTTGAAGAATTCCCAAGGGGCCAGCATTATTCA
Source organism: Liriodendron chinense (assembly GCA_003013855.2). Lineage (NCBI taxonomy): Eukaryota > Viridiplantae > Streptophyta > Magnoliopsida > Magnoliales > Magnoliaceae > Liriodendron > Liriodendron chinense. Next base: position 2,080,067 of record ML058483.1, read on the forward strand.
GGCCCAATACGTCGTTGTACCCTAGCAGAGATGATGATTGGACCTATTTGTTCTCTGCTTGATTTCGATTGTAACCATCAATTTTTCATGTTATTGATCAGATACTTTGATTCAAACAAAAGATATGATTTTTGCACCATAGGTTGTTAATAGTGGTATCAATAGAATGAACAATCCAGATGGATGATATGTTGTCCCACATGTCCTTCATCCCCCATAAAGGTGGGGATGTTAGCTATCTCCCTAGTGGTCCAAACGTTTTGGGGTGGACTTATGAACCTTGTTTCACCAGACATTTGAAACTGGTCTCATTATCTTCTCAGGAAAGGTTTGGCGACCAGATTCTGGCCTGACATCAATCCTCCCCGTGCTTTGGAGCAGCTGTATATGAGCTTTACTATGCCCACACATGTGTGTAGCTCTGTCATCCATGTGCAGCCATGGGTGGGAGCTCCAAACTTTCCATCAGGTGGTCCACACACTATAGATCTTCCAGCCGAAAGATCAGGCCGATGGCTAGATAATTTTGTTTTCCATCTGCTCTTTTTTTTGTACATTGTGTTTCATTTGATGAGTGCAATAGCCTAGCTTTTGAGCCAAAAGATCTAATCAACAAACGTGAGCTTTGTTGATTTTTTTTTCCTATCTTACTACATAGATCAAACTCTCTCATATGGAGTTGAAGTGCATGAACAGTACAGAATCGTTCATCAATAGTCCCCTTCCTTGGAACCAAACCCAGCCAAAACAATTAAAGCCACAACCTTTGTTGTAACCTGACATTACTTTTACTCTCCATTTCCTTGAGCCCCTTTTACCAAAAAGTCTTTTTCTTAGGTTGGATGAGGGTTTGTGTGCAGTCCACTCACTTTTCTGTTTTGGTCAATGGTGCACCTCAAGGTTTCTTAAAGGCCTCGAGGGATCTAAGGCAAGGAGATCCCCTCTCGCCTTACTCTTCATCATTGTAGAGGAGGCCTTAAGTAGAATGCTATACAGGGGGGAGGTAAATGGTCTTATTTTAGGTTTCACAGTCACTGAGAATGATATACAAGTTAGTCACCTTCAATATGCAGATGACACTTTACTATTTTGTGATGCGTATACGAGGTCGGTGGACAATTTATGCAAGATTTTGGTTTGTTTTGAAAGTATATCGGGGCTTGAGATTAATGCGGCTAAAAGTGAAATGCTTGGGATTCATGTTCCGGATGATGATTTACATCGGCTGGAGAATGTATTGGGTTGTAAATCAGGCTCCTTTCCATCCTCGTACTTGGGTCTTCCTCTTTGCATAGGTAAGACAGCCTAGCATCTTTGCGATAGGGTTATTGAAAGAATTGAGAGGAAGCTAATTAGTTGGAAGTGTTGGACCCTATCTTTTGGCGGTCGGCTAACCCTCATTAAAGCAGCTTTCTCCAACATGCCAGTATAGATCATATATCTCTTCAAATGCCCTAAGTTTGTGTTGGATAGAATCGAAAAAATGAGGAGAGACTTCTTTTGGAGAGGGGCTAACGAGGGACACAAGTTCCACCTCCTAAAATGGGGGGAGGTTTGCAAGCCTATTTCGAAAGGGGGAGCAGGGCTTAAAGGAATTGGGTCTTATTAATACTGCGCTTCTCAGTAAGTGTCTTTGAAAATTGGGAACCACATCGAAAAGGCTTTGGAAAGATAGTATTGTTAGGCTGTTAGCAAGTATGGCATGCAGGAGGGAGGTTGGATGATCAAATCATCCTCCCTATATCAGGCCTCTGTGGTTTGGAAGGCAATAACGACTATAGACCATCTCTTCAAGGAGTAGCTTCCAGCCTTGGTGACGGGAAGCGCATATGTTTCTAGGTTGACATGTGGTGTGGTAATAAGCCGCTCCAAGTTATGTTCCCTAGAATTGCGGTCATAGCCACGGACCGTTTCGCCCCTGTTCAGTGTTGCTAATCTTTTTGTGGAAAGTCTGTTGTGTGGAGCCCTCCTTTCCGAAGGAATATATCGGAAGAAGAGATTGCAAAGTTAGCGCACCTTCTGGAACTCCTCAACAGTGTATCCCCTTCGACTCAAGAAGAAGACTCTATGATTTGGTCCGCTCACCACTCTGGTAGATTCTCCATGTGCTCTTTATTCTCGATTCTGACAGTGGGCCCTCATAGTCCCCCACCTACTCACCACTGGTTTTACAGGGCTCCTCCTCGGGTGGTAGTGCTCATGTGGCTAGTGGCTAGAAAGAGTGTTGACAGTTGATAACCTACAATGTGGGTCTCTCATTCTTTCGAACATATGCTTCACGTGCATGGAGAGTGTAGAATTGATCAATCACCTTTTTATTCACTGTCCTTTCATGGGGGATGTATGGGGGTATTTCCTTAGGTCAGTTAATACGCCTCGGGTGATGCCGGAATAAGTGGAGGCCCTCTTATGGGCTTGGCATGGGAGGGGTGGGAGGAAAGATGCTAAAGTGATGTGAAGGCTTCTTATAGTGGCTATCCTGTGGGATATTTGGAAAGAACGGAATCGGCGGTGCTTCAGGAATGAGCTCTTTCCGGTTGAGAGGGTGGTGGGCATCATCAAGGGATTTGTTCTCGAATGGGCTTCAATTGTAAAATCAGCTAAGGCAGCTATCTCCTTGCTTGTAACTTTGTCTTAGTGTTCGTATTCTTTCTTTCCTTTGGCGAGCGCTTTAATAAAAAAAATTTGTTACCTCTCAAAAAAAAAAAAAAAAATGTATAGCTGTAAATGTGCAGTTATACATATTGTTGATAGGTATATGGATGTGATCCATGTGTGAAGCTAACATGCATATATGTTAAGATCCTACAGATCTCTATAGCTCACTAACATGTATATATGTTAAGATCCTAGAGATCTCTATAGCTCTCCCACCTCTTCTATATATTCTTCTCATGCTCAATGGAATAAAATACATAACAAGTTTCAACATTATAGTCCCTTCACAAGCAAGCGTATCCAGCCATCCGAATTGAAGGTGTGGACCACCCAACCATCCATATTGAGATACAGACCACATCAAAGACCTAGATTGACATGATTGACTATCTGGATCAAATGAAAGGTCCTGATATATAGAAATATGGGTCCAATTGCACTATGAAACCCACAGGTCCAACTAGATGGCCCTGATTGACAATCTATTGGACTGTGGAGCCCACGTGTGCAATTGAAGTCTTCAAAATCTTTAGACACGGTCGTTAGAAAAAGAGCTTTATATACAAAATCTTTAGACACGATCGTTGAATGGGGGTCGATCAGGCGATCGTCAGTGATGTGAACCATTCGATCGTAGATTCTGGACTTGATGACACGATCTATTATGGTCTGTACCATTCGATCGTTGATTGGAGGTTGATCAGATGGTCAACAACACTTTGTGTCGTCCAATTGTTGATTGGAGGTTCATTGAATGGTCGAGAACACTTTATGTCGTCCGGTTGTTGATTGGGAGGTCGATAGGGTGATCATCAATAATGCGCACTGTTCGATCGTCGATCAGAAACCTACGTTGGTTTCCACCGTTTAATCAAAATGAGCACATAAACAGATGAAAGAAGACTATTCATAAGAGCACACGGACAGATGAAGGGAAAACTCAAATATCACCTTTATCCAAAACTTTTGTGGCCCCCAAGAAGTTTTCAATAGTACAAGTTCAATTCCCACTAGTTCTTTGGGATGATCCACTTGGGCTTTGGATATGCTTAAATTTTGGGCTCATTTCATAAAATACGCTACTAAAATGGATGGACGGCACGGATTAGACACATACATCACATGTAGGTCCCATAGAGTTTACTTAGTATGCTTAGCTTAGTGTGTGTTACCCAGGCAACTGCTTAGAGAGAGAGAGAGAGAGAGAGAGAGAGAGAGAGAGAGAGAGAGAGATGGGAGCGGATAAGCTGTTACCCGAGCAACAACTTAGTGGGTGTTACCCCTACCGTGGAGCCCACATTAATGATATGTTGGATATCCACACGTCCATCCATTTTTATGACTCATCTTAGGATGCGTATTAAAAGAAATAAGCATATCAGACGATTTTTCTTTAGCTGCCAGAAAAATCCTTCAAGAAATCACACTAATTTCGTAGCGTGCTTTCTTTTAAAAAAATTAATAGTGGATTCCACGTGATTAGGGTCTGATCAGGCAATCGCCAGTAATGTGCATCGTTTGATCATCGATCAGGGACTTAATGAAGTGATCTACGGTGGTTTCCACCACTCGATTGAGGATTGGAGGTTGATTGAATGATCGACAACATTTGTGTCGTCCAATCATTGATTGGGTGATTGATCGGGCAATGGTTAGTGATGTGCACCACTTAATTATCGACTAGGGTCTTGATGAAGTGATCTAAGGTAGTTTCCACCGTTTAATTGATAGTTGGAGGTTGATCAGATGGTCAACAACCATTCTATTTGTCACCAATAGACTAAATTGGTGTTTTTTGTGACGAGTTTAACCATTCGTAGCTAAAAGCCACTTTTTACGACTGACTTTTCTGTCATCGCAAAAAGTCATTTTTTAATCGGTCATTCTTTTTGCGACGAGTTTAACGAGTCATTCTTTTTGCGACGACGATTGAAACTCGTCGCGAAAAGCCTTTCCCGGCCCTCGCGAAAAAAATTTGCGCAAGGAGTTTTTGTGACGACAATTGCAACTCGTCGCAAAAAAGTTTACTATTGGCAACGAGTTGAAATGTCGTCGCAAATAGTCTGCCTTTTTGCGATGAAACCACATTCGTCGTAAATAGTCTAAAATGGTGTTTTTGCGACAAATTTAACAATTCGTCGCAAAAAAATATTTTTTTGCAACGACATTTCAAACTCGCGTGAAAAAAGTTGACTATTAGCGACAATTTGAAATGTCGTCGCAAATAGTCTAACTTTTTGCGATGAAACCACATCCATCGCAAATAGTCTAAAGTGGAGTTTTTGCGACGAGTTTAACAGGTTGTCGCTAAAAGCCACTTTTTGTGACGACTTTTGTGTTCTCGCAAAAAATCGCTTTTTGCGAGGAAACCCAATTCGTCGCAAAAAGACACTTTTTGCGATGACATTTGAAACTCGTTGTTAAAAGTCCTTCTCGCCTCATAATTTCCAGTGAAAAAATTCGCGCTAAAGTATTTGCGACAAGTTTTTGCGACGACATTCGCAACTCGTTGCAAAAAATTTGAATATTTGTAACGATTTGAAAAGTCGTCGCAAATAATCGATTTTTTACAACGAGTTTCTAACTAATAAATTCCTGGCAAAAAGTCTGATGTGTTTTAGTGTAACCATATGGCATTGAGAGGCTTTATGAGAATTGGACTTCCAATTATATGTAGTTGCAAGTTGAGACAATATGAAAAGATCCATCATGCTAAAAGAAGCTAATTTTCAGTTTCTTTGTAATTAAGTCGGATTGTCCACAAGACTATATGTACCCGTACATATGGATGGAGAGGATTGTGACTGATCTGATAATTAGATTGAATAGAAGTTACTCTTTGTTGTTTGAGATGGGATACAGGCCGTATGAGAAGAATTCTGCCAGCAGTGGTGGCAAGACACCTCTAAAAACTCTCTGGGAAAGCTTCCCTTAGGTCTTATGTGGTGTGACTCCAGATATGCATCCCCAGTAGGTCCCAGTTACTTCCCTAAACAAAGCCATAACAGCCCTTATCCAGTAGGGGTGAGCTTCAATTTAGGGGTGAGCTTCCATTTCAGTCCTAGTCAGTTCCCAATATCCAATAATCAGTCCAGTCAGTCAGTCCTGAAACTGTCCGTAATCTGCCCACAACCAAAAACCAAGCTAGAATTGAAGCTCACCCCTAAATCTGTTAATGGTCATAACCCAACACTACCCCAAAAACTGTCCAGAGACCATCCTAGAACTGGTCCACTTACAACCCAACACCTGCAGAAACTGTACCCAAGTATTACAAAAAACTTTCCACAATCAAGTTCGAAATTTAGGCTAAAACTCAGGCCTAAAATCTACTCTGTTAACAACCCCTACAGCCCAGCCCACATTCTACAGCCACTTCAGCCTAAAATCTGTCAAAGGTTCCCACTTCAAATGGTCACCTAAAGTTTCCAAAACCTGTTCCTAAATTTCAGCCTTGTTCAAATAAATTATCGTCTTTAAAAAAAAAAAAAAAAATCAGTCAGTAATCTGTCCCAAAACCAGTCATATTCCTTCATTGTTTAATGACTTCGAGATGTGGACACTCCTACACCTCTTGCAGATGTCCCTCTTCATATACCACCTCTTACTGCCATAGTTCCTATCCATCTTCCTAAGCTTGTGAAACTATCCACCTTTCTACTATTATTACAACAGTCCCTATCCATATTCCAGCCACTACTACAACACCCCATCCCAACTATGGTTTGAAAAATCGTCTGACGTGACTTGGTATCGTCTGAGTCGTATCAATTTCCATCCAAAAATGAAACAAGTCACCACATCAATACAAGACTAAAACAGGATCAAGTCACACTGAATTGGAGTTTTGATCCCTAGGTGAGTCTCAATATGGAACTGCTACTAAAATCCCCAAAATTTTGGTTACTGTCCAATGCAGAAGTTACAAATCCAAGGATTCATAACTCCATTAGTAGTAGGAAGTTCCGTCATCCAAACGCAGCCGAGACATCTTAAAGAGAAATGAACTTTAAAGCTATGAATATACATACGGTACTTATGTTTGGCCATTTAGTGCTGCATTTTAAGTACTTCCTTAGTTGAACTAATTTAAGTGTGGACTCTAATTACAATATGTCAGCCTTCTTTATTCGCTTAGACCCTGTTTGGTTGCAACCTCAAACTGAGTTTATCTCATTTTAGTTAACAGTAGTAACGTATTAGAAATTTTGGCAAGGATTACAAATAAATCTTGATAACCTGTAGTTTATATAAACTATGATCTCTAATACATAATTACTGTTAAAAAATGAGATGAAATCATTTTGAAGTGACAACTATTAAAGCAACAGGCCCTGAATTGTTTTCTAATCAACTATTAAAGCAAGCCTTCCTTTACTTATTTGTGTCTTATCAAGTCCAGCCAGTGCAATCATGGCTCATTGAACACTCACGACAATGCACATGGCTCTCCAAGCGGTTAACCTCGACTGTCCATCTGGCTGGCCACTCTGTGGATGGACCATGGACATGGTATGACCCTAACATCCTGATTATTGGACTTTCACCATTGGAATGTTTCTTACTTCCATTATCCATGGTGTAGCAACAGATGGTACCCTTCCAAGATTTCATGATTGGTTTTTTTTTTTTTTACCTGCCCACAAAAATACACACCAGTGGATGTTCTGGACTGGCCAGCTGTATTACCCACATGTTGGGTGTTTTCCCTCCTACAGTAGGACCCACCGGATGGACATTGTGGATACCCAACTGTGTCACTAAACATGGGATGCAGATTGCCTGCCACCCCCAACCACACGAAGTTCCTGCAGTCAGAATCTAGGTGGGGCCCACCGTGATGTTTGTGAGAAATCCACACAGTCCATCCGTTTTGCCACCTCATTTTAGGACATGAAACCAAAAATGAGGCTGATCCAAAACTCAAGTAGGGCCACACAGCAGGAATCAGTGGGGAGGGAAATGCCTACTGTTGGAACCTTTCTAGGGTCCACCATGACGTTTATATGCCATCCAAACCATTCATAAGGTTATTCCCACTTGGATAAACAGAAAGCACAAAAATGTAAATTTAACCGAAAACCTTATATGGCCCCACAAATGTTGGTGGGTGTTCAATCCCTACTGTTTCCTGTTGTGTGGTCCACATGAGTTTTGGATCTGCCTCATTTTTGGTCTCATATCATAAAATTGTTGGAGAGTCTTCAAACTATGTGCACGTTTGGGTGCTCAGACCGGTCGGGCGACCGGTCTGACGCTTGTGGCCCAATGCACGTGAAGACAAAGGAGGCATTCTGCGTGTGCCCAGTGGGCTCCGACCGGTCGGGCGACCGGTCGGCTATGAGGCAGCATTGGTGTGGATTTCTCCCTGGACGTTTTATGTGCGAGGTGCGACCGGTCGTGCGGCCGGTCGGCTGTGCGCGCGGGTTTCTTGCGCAGCTTGTAGTACTGTGCAAGGTGTTTCTATTTTCGGATTTCTTTCTATTTAAGGTGTTGTAATCCGACTTAGAGAGGAATCATAAGGTGTCCAAGGTTTCCTATTCATGATAGGAAGAGGGGAGAGGTGTGTGTGAGAGAAAACTTAGGTTTTTTCTGTGTTTCCTTGCTTTGTGGGCGGTCATCTCTGTAATCTTCTGATTTTCATAGTGGATCGTTTTGTGCCGTGGTTTTTTACCCGTTGAAGGGTTTTTCCACGTAAATTCGGAGTCTCTTGTGTGAATGCTTGCATGTGATTGATTGCATCTTGTTTACTCGTTTGATTTCGCATTACTTCATGTGTTTGGCGTTCCGCTTCTGCTGCCGGTTTTATCCCAACAAGTGGTATCAAAGCTAAAGTTGGGGTGGAGTAGATTCGAATCTGAGACGAGAAGATGGGATCGGGCGCAAGGTTCGAGGTAGAGAAGTTCTCTGGGAAAAATAACTTTTAGCTATGGAAGGTGAAGGTTGAATCTTTCCTGGTTCAGCAAGGTCTTGATGAAGCTCTTGGAAAGCAACCCGAGGCTATGAAAGACGATGAGTGGACGAGGCTCGACAAGAAGGCTAGAACCTCAATCATGTTAAACCTTACGGATGATGTTCTCTATCATGTCATGAAGGAGAAGAGTGCAGCTGAAACAATGGCGAAGCTAGAGAAGGTTTATGCCAAGAAATCTCTAGAGAATCGTATGTATGTGTTGATGCAGTTGTTTACCTTGAGGATGGCTGAGGGAATGGAGGTGGAGGACCACCTGAGCACGTTCAATAGGCTGGTTTGCAAGTTAGTGGAGATCAATGAACCGATGAATGATGAGTATCAAGCATGCATCCTGTTGAATTCTCTTCCAGATTGATATGAGTCTCTTCCAGATTGATATGAGTCGTTCAGGGACTCTGTGTGCGCAGGGAGGGAAACCATAAGCATCGAGACCGTTATTTCAACCCTCCAGTTGAAGGCGATGAGAAAGAAAAGCGGTGACGTGGCTTCCCGTTATTCCTCAGAGGCACTGGTTATGAGGGGAAGAAGTTCTGAGCATGGAGGATATTCAAAATCGGGATCTAGGGCCAAGGGCAAAGGGAAGGCTAAGGTGAAGTGCTGGAATTGTGGCCAGGAGGGCCACATGAGAGGGGATTGTCAGAATCCCAGGTTGAGGCAAGAGAAGTATGGAAATTCTTCTGGAGAGGGAGCCAATACCGTAGAGGACGGTGACGATTTGTGTGAAGTTCTGACTGTATCTGGCAAGGGATCTCACGGTAGTGAGTGGATCCTTGATTCAGGGGCTTCATGTCACGTTTGTCCTGACCGGAGTTCATTCACGACATACTGGGAGTATGGTGGAGAATCGGTGTTTGTGGGCGATGGAGTTGCTCATAAAGTTGTGGGTATTGGTACTGTGCGCATCAGGATGTTCGATAGGGTTGAACGAGTCCTGGAAGATGTGAAGCACGTTCCCAAGATGAAGACGAATGTGATTTCTCTTGGTGCACTCCAGGTGGTGCGTGTTTATCGGCCGCGATCGTTGTTGTGAAGTGATGAAGGGGGCACTCGTGTGTATGAAGGCACGGAGGTGTGGCCATCTTTATATGTTGATTGAGAGCACAATTCACAGTGGAGCTGCGGGAGAGGCAGCGAGATTCACGGTTGCTCGTATGTGGCAAGTGCCCGAGGGCCACATGAGAAGAGCGAAAAAGGGCGTGAATTTGCAAGGTTAGGGTTGATGGTGGCACGAGAAGCGGTGGAGCTATGATTGAAGATGAGATGACATTGCAAGGATGTGTTGATTCGACGTTTAAAGCCTCGGTGAAGTTTGGTGGAGAGTCTTCAAACTATGTGCACGTTTGGGTGCTCATACCGGTCGGGCGACCGGTCTGACGTTTGTGGCCCAATGCACGTGAAGACAAAGGAGGCATTCTGCGTGTGCCTAGACCGGTCGGCCGACCTGTCGGCTATGAGGCAGCGTTGGTGTGGATTTCTCCCTGGACGTTTTCTGTGCGAGGTGCGACCGGTCGGCTGTGCGCGCGGGTTTCTTGCGCAGCTTGTAGTACTGCGCAAGGTGTTTCTATTTTTGGATTTCTTCCTATTTAAGGTGTTGTAATCCGACTTAGAGAGGAATCCTAAGGTGTCCAAGGTTTCCTATTCGTACTAGGAAGAGGGGAGAGGTGTGTGTGAGAGAAAACTTGGGTTTTTTCTGTGTTTCCTTGCTTTGTGGGCTGTCATCTCTGTAATCTTCTGATATTCATAGTGGATCGCTTTGTGCCGTGGTTTTTTACTCGTTGAGGGGTTTTTCCACGTAAATTCAGAGTCTCTTGTGTGAATGCTTGCGTGTGATTGATTGCATCTTGTTTACTCGTTTGATGTTGCATTACTTCACGTGTTCAGCGTTCCGCTTCCGCTGCCAGGTTTTATCCCAACAAAAATGAGGTGGCAAAACGGATAGACGGGGTGGATTTCCCACAAACATCATGATGGGCCCCACCTAGCTTCCAACGGACGCGGATTGCGTCCGACCTTGGTCGGACCTTTAGGCGTCCGGCCAGAACTGTTTGGGGACCACTGTGATGTATCGGTTTATCCAACCCGTCCATCCCTCTTAAAAGATCATGTTAAGATATGAGCCCAACAATTAGAAAGATCCAACGCTGTAGTCGACCACACCAAATAGTAAGCTTGGGTTGCATTAAATGCACATTAAATGTGCGGATAAAAATTCAAGTTGCATTAAATGCAAGAGTCATCTCTGATGTGGTCCATAACACCATTGGATCTGCGTCAGTTTTGGGCCCATCCCTTAACATGATATCAGAAAATGAATGGACGGCGTGGGTAAACCGATACATCATGGTGGGCTCTCGCACAGATCTGGTCGGACGCTTAAAGGTCCGACCAGGGGTCGGACGCAATCCGCGTCCGCTTCCAACTGCAGGAATTCCCTGCAATCGGAGTCGCAGGCAATCCACATCCCCAAACATGCAGCAGCAAGTGGCAGTGGACCGACACTTGCTCACCACATGACAAAACAGAGTCAGCCGCAATTCGTTCAGGCAAATTTTCTATACTGGTGCGAACGAAGCGCTGCACCGATTTCAACTAGATAATAATCTACCCTCAACACCACCACCATCACCACCATCATCATGAAATGGAAAGAAGTTGGAAAGGCACACATACAAACAGAAAAGGAACTGCATATGAGATTCTACAAGACGAGAAGAAAGTGAAAGGATGGAGAAAACCATCAACAACAGCTTCCTCCAAAATGCCTCTTTCTCCAATTTCCTTGCAGACAATCAAACAACAGAAGCAGGAAACAAAAGAAAGAAGAAGATATTTCGATGAAAGAAGCAGCAAATCAACGAACTGGAATCAAAGGGGGGGGGAGACAGAGAGAGAGAGAGAGAGAGAGAGCTAACTGTAGTGTTTCAGACCGAATCATCCAACCAGCATCATTCCACCGCAGTAGGTTGAGATATGAGATAAGCACCAGCTGCTTTGCAATTTTCCTCACCTGTCAGCGAGTCCGGACGTCTACTCTGGCATGGTGTGCTAGACAGTACGCATGCACTTGGGATTTTCATACGTGGCATTTATTTATTCAAATTAAACTGTCCAAGTTATTGGTCCCACTTTAGTTGTCCTATCCATCCACCAAAGAATTACGCTTGTTAGATAATCTAACTAGCGGATTGAAGGACATATATTGGATGGTTGATAATGAAAATATCCAAACAAGTGTCCAACATTCAGAGGACAGGATTGCAATCCATCCTATTTTCGGACCGTAACTCAAATACAGTGATTTCTACAATTGAGTCCGTTTTTTTTAAGTTGGTGCATGCAAAAATGTCCAGGTTCTGTGTGCCTGCGTATCAAGCTTCGTACGCTACCAGCGTATCAAATCACTCCCAATCCAGTACTTACAGCGCTGAACGGCTGATGCCTCGACTCACTGAACTGAAAAGGAAAGTTGTTCGTCTTGCGGCAGAAACCACGGCTTATGCTTGTCCCGCGTATGTTGCTGGATGGGGCCCACATGCTCCATGGTCCGACCATCCGAACCGTCCATCTAATAGAGTACCCATTCGATGGGAATAAACAAAAACCGTGCAGGTTTTAATAGACGCCTTGGTCAATACACTTTCAGTTAAATTTGGAAATTTTGCACCTTGCCTTTCATTTCGACAACTTAGAATACCATCGATTGGATTTTCTGTATTATCAATCGACATGATTTTTGAACCATCGCCCATCCATAGTGGACCCATCAGACCCATCAGACAGAGGATATGGATTAGCCAATTAAAGAGCCAGATAGGCCCCTTCAGATAGCACACGATGGAGTAGCGCAAGTCGCATACATGTGATATAAGAATGCGCGACTTCTAGTCTCTCTACTCTTTTAGATTGGCTTTGTCGTGTGAAAGCATAAGACGAAGTTACAGATACTTGCTATGTAAGCTAGGGGAGCCGATACCGTGTTTGTGGAGGCACGGAATTTTTGGTGCATATGCATTCTATGCTATATATGTGGAACTTTTTTATGATGATCCGAACCATTCATTCTGTAGAACTCATCGTTGATTGACTTTTGACAAAAAATTTCTTAGATTAGAGATGATATTAACTACCTAATAAATTGAATTTTCTCATTGAATGAAAAAAATTGCTGATTTTTGTGATTTTATCGTTCATTTGTATTCCACCTCAGTTCACTAACCAGATAGGATTGTTCAGTCATTTTGATTGGCTACAAATGAAATGAACGATTTTGATCTCATCCACATTTCACGTGTGAGGATCGACAGATAGGCAGCTAAGCCACTCCATTAAGCCTGACATTTCAGAGGGTTTATTATACTCGTTGGCGTGGAATCCACAAAAGGCACCACTTGGAGACTCTAGTGCCGGGCCCATAATCTTGGGCTGAGTCGTGGTCAGGCCGAAACCAACGATGAATGGAAAGGACCGACCTGGTCCAATCATCAAGCGGGCCGCCAGTATAAAAAGAAATGAATGGATTAATTAATGACATCTGTTAGCAGTTCTCATTCATCTCATATAAAAGAAATGGGATGGATTTATGATGTCGGTTAGCGGTTCTCAGTATCTCATATATGTAGTTTAAAAGTAGATGAAAGCATTTATATTGGGGAGCAGATTAGGTGCGGCCCGGACGCCGACTAGCTAGTGATGTCACCAAGTTTTATAGGCCCACCATGATATATGTAATGTATCCACACCGCTCCATCCATTTGGAGAGATCATTTTATGGCATGACCTAAAAAATGAGGCAGGTCCAAAACTCAAATGGACACCACCAAAAAAAGCAGTGGGGACAGTGACGCCTACGGTTGGAACGTTCCTTGGGCCTACCATGATGTTTATTTGAGATCCAATATATTTGTAAGTTAACATAGACAAGGAGGAAAGGGAAAAAAAAAACAAATATCAGCTTGATGGAAAACTTCTACCCCTCTTAAGAAGTTTTTAATATTAGACTTTCAATCCCCAAGTGTTGTCTATGGTGGGGTCCACTCAAGCTCTGAATTTGCCTCATTCTTAAGCTCTTGCCCTAATATGATCTCTCCAAATGGATGGACCGTATGGGTACAACACATATATCATGGTGAGCCCCACAGAACTTGGTGCCGTGGCTTCAGTAGCAATCTCGGAAATGCCGTCAATAGCTAATCCTTGTCAGTGTGGCCAAGTTTTTTACTGTAATAGACTTGAGTTGTGGCTATCTTTACTAAAAGTTCAATTTCTTGTCTAGGCTATCTTTTATGGCCTTTTGATGCGAAATTAAAAAATTTGCGGTTGAGAATGCCCCTCTGACCACCATTTGCTCTGGGGGAATTCACCATTCCCTTGGGGGAGGGGGGGGGATCGGTCGGAGGGGTATTTTCAACGACAAATTTTCAATTTCTCATCAAAAGGACAAAAAGATAAACTAGATGAGAAATTGGATTTTTAGTAAAAATAGCCACACCTCAAAGCTATTGCAGTAAAATTCCTCGTGTGTACCAGCCTCGCCCAAGGGGTACATAGATCAGTTATTGAACCCACTTACTACTGAAGTGACATCACCAAGTTATATGGGCCACACCATGAGGTATGTCTTGTATCCACACCGTCCATCAATTTGGATATATCATTTTAAGGCAGGAGCCAAAGAATGTGGCAAATCCAAAGCTCAAATGGACCCCACCACAGAAAATAGTGGGGACAGTGACGCCCATTTCTAAAACCTTCTTAGGTCCCACCATGATGTTTTTTTGAGATCCAACCTTTTATTTAGTTAACACAAACATGGAAGAAGGGAAAAAACAAATATCAACTTGATTGAAAACTTTTGTAGCCCCAAGAAGTTTTTAATGGTAGGCATTCAATCCCCACTGTTTTCTATGGTGGGTCCACTTGAATTTTGGATATGCCTCATTCTTTTCATAAAATGATCTCTCAAAATGGATACATGGTGTGATACAACACATATATAATGGTGGAGCCTACAAAACTTGGTGATGTAATTTCAGTGGCGATACTCATAGCTAATGGCATCCACCCAAGGGACGCGGATTGCCTGCTGACGCTGCCAGCAGCTAGTAGCTACTAGATGGTGTTCTATAGGCCCTACCATAATGTATGTGTTTTATCCACACCTCACCGTCCACCGGATCATTTTAGGACATAATCCCCAAAAGAGCAAGATTCAAATATCATGTGAACCACATCACAAGAAAGAGGGGTGATTTAACGCCCACCATTAAAAACTTATTGGAGCAGTAAAGGTTTTGGATGAAGCTGATATTTGTGTTTTCCTTTCATCTAGGCCCATATGAACTAATCAACAGGTTGGAGGTCGGACGGCAAATAAACATTATGGAGGGCCTTAGTAAGTTTTAATGGTGGCAGTTCAATCACCATTGTTTTCCTATGGTGTGGTCCACTTGAGATTTAGATCCGCCTCATTTTTGGGCTCACCACCTAAAATAATTATCTGAAATGGATGGACGACATGGATAAAGCACATACATCATGGTGGGGCCCATATAGCACCATCCAGTAGCCACCTCACTATTGGCAATGTCAGCAGGGTGTCCTCACCCAAGATGGTGCGGCCCTTACTATGGGGCCCACCTTAATGCATGTATTCTATATCAACAATATCCATCCCCAAGATCATTTTTATGGCATGAGCCCAAAAATGAAGAAGATCCAAATTTGAGGTGGACCATACTATAGGAAACAGTGGGGATTGAACGTCCTACCATTAAAAACTTCCTAGGGCCCACAGTAATGTTTCTTAGGGAAAAACCAAATATCAGCTTGATCCAAAACTGATGCGGCCCATTAATGGTCAATCACCACTGTTTTCTTACAGTATGGTCCACTTAAGGATTGGATCTGCTGCTCATACCCTAAAATAATCTAGCAAAATGGATGGACGGCATGATATAGAATACATAAATCAAGGTGGGCCCTGTTGTGGGATAATTTCTCATCAGCCGATCCGAGCAGAAAAGACCTCGGAGCGAAATAGCAAGCCGATGGCACGAACTGATGACTTCACCTCTTCGTGAGGTCAGCTCGGATCGTACCCAAATTAATGGGTAGATGAAAGCCGACCTCATCTCTTTCTCAAACGGCCTAAAAATAGGGACGCATCCCTTCAAGATCGGAACGGCCCAAGATTTTCGCCCGGATTTTCGAGATAATAATATCTACCGTGATTTCAGCCCATAAACTCTCTATCAAAGCCTATAAATAACAGAAGATATGACGATTACAGGTATGAAAAATAATCTCTTTTAAATTAGTGTTTATCACTCTCAAGGGTAACCACTGACTTAGGCATCGGAGGGCTCACGGCTGGATCCCAGCCACCCCCTTTACTGTTTCTGTGGTGTTTCACAGGAAAAGCTGAACCTCTGATCCAAGCCCAGTTTTTCGATCCTAACGAAGGATATCGGTGGTGACGATCGTTCATCTGTATACAAATCATCTCACATCGTCCGTTGACCAGTTTTCAGCGTCAACAGATTGGCGCGGTCTGTGGGAATCGACAACAAAAAAAAAAAATTTACCGAATCCTTCGTTCAAAGATAGGAGCCAATGGCCGGTGGGAGAGGCAATAGGAAGGGGAAAGCTCATGTAAATGCCGAACCTTCCTATGAGCTACAATCTGAAAACGAAAGGCCTGTTCATGAGACTCCAATACTTCACCTCGGAAGTTCGTCATGCCACCTAAATCTTCTAAGTGGACAGCAGAGGTCCCGAAATCGCGGGGCCAGACTATCCACATTAGAAGAGCAAGTTGGAGGCATTGCAGAACATTTAGGTGGGGTGGATAGACGCTTCGAGCACGTGGACGGGAAACTAGATGAAATCGCAGCCTTGCTGAATAATCTAGTTCGACCCTCACCCATCCTCGAAACCAACCCTGAACCTCAGCCACCTCAGCAAAGTTCTCACCCACCATGCTCACTCTCAAATCATCCGTGACCCGACGAGGACGAAGTCGCGAGCCGAGCCTCAGGCTTGAGATTTCGACCGGCCGCGGAACTTCCTTCAAACGACCTGAGACATAGAATAGAAGAAAGACAATCCGCCCGAGCTAGCTAAAGTCAAGGTCAAATGGACGATAATATTACTCCTCTTGAGGCCGAGCCGCCGGGAGAGGATCGGAGATATCCAGAGAGCGCAACATGCCCGAGCACCAACTGCAGCGGATGTCCTAGTAGACTCATCTGAGTCTCCGTTCACCAATGAAATTCACAGCGAACCCCTTCCGAAAAGCTTCAAAATTCCACAGCTCAAGCAATATTCCGGGATAGGAGACCCAGCCGAGCATCTCGAGAATTTTAAAGTCCGAATGGAACTCCATGGAGTTAATGGGCACATTATGTGTAAGGCCTTCCCATTGTCCTTAACTAGTTCAGCCTGGACTTGGTTCCGTAATTTAAAGCCGAAATCCATTTCCTCTTTCACCGAACTAAGCAAGGCGTTTGCAACTCAGTTCATCGGAAGCACCGACCCGCGGAAGCATTCGACACACCTCGCTGCGGTCAAACAAAAAGATAATGAATCGTTGAAAGACTACCTCTCGCGATTCAACGCTGAAGCGGTTCAAGTGGAGAACCTATCCCAGGACGTACTGCTACATACAATGATAGGAGGATTACGTGATGAGAAGTTCCTCTGGTCGGTAGGGGAACAACTCCCTCAGTCTGTGGCTGAATTCCTCGATCGAGCTGCGAAACATATAAACGCAGAAGAGCTGGCGAACACCCAGGGGTCGTCTCATAAGAGGAAAGACCGCAAAGAGGAAAACAGCACTAAAAGGCACCGTCCCGATCGCCGATCACCGAACTCAAACACTACTCCACGCGGAGCCAAAACTTCTGCTCCAAAATTCGAAAAATATACCCCGCTCAAAATGACGATCGAACAAGTAGTCCTTGCCGAGAAGAACAAACAGATGTTTGGACGACCAGCAAAGATAAAAACCGACCCCGACAGAAGGTCAAAATCCAAGTACTGTTTATACCATAAAGATCATGGTCATAATACAATGGATTGTTTCAACCTGAAGCGACAGATAGAAACCCTCACCCGGCAAGGATTCTTGAAAGAATATATCGCCCAGCGCCCTGAAGACGATAGAACCTCGGGTCGAGAAGAAGGAAGGGAGCCGATCGACAACAATCCCATGGAAGAGATCCATGTGATCTTCGGCGGGCCTACCACCGGAGATTCTGGCAACGCCCGCAAATCCTATGTTCGTCAAGCACGGACATCGGAGCCGGGGTTACAGGTGAATCTAACCAGCAGGCCCTCAAAAATTCCAAAGGTCGCTCATCATACGATATCCTTCTCCGAAGAGGATGCTGGAGGAATAATACATCCGCATGACGATTCTCTAGTAGTGTCAATGGTGGTGGCAAATAAAAAGCTCCATAGGATGATGGTAGATACGGGGAGTTCGGTCGACATAATATACGCCTCGGCATTCGACAGAATGAAGGTCGATCGATCTAGATTAAGACCGGTCAGAACCGCTTTGACCGGATTTACAGGGGATTGTATGATGCCTAAAGGGGAAATAACCCTACCAGTTACAGCAGAAGACGAGCCAAACCAGAAGATGATCATGGTCGATTTTCTTATCGTTAACACTCCATCGGCATACAACGCGATCATCGGCCGACCCATTCTACGAGCTCTAAAAGCCGGCATCTCCATCTATCATCTGGCCATGAAAATTCGAAACCGAAGATGGAATCGCCGTGGTCCGAGGTGACCAACAAGAGGCTCGCTGATGCTACGAACTGACCCTACGCGAAAAAAGCAAAAACATGATATCCGCCATCTCACATACAACTCCCTTGGATCCCAGGGAAGAAACGAAGGAGCGTGGTTCACCAACTGAAGAGTTGGTAGAGGTCCCTTTATCGGACGATGACCCAAGCATGATCGTTAAGATCGGGTCTCAACTGAACGACGACGTCCAGGCTTAGTTGATCACGTTTCTGAAAGAAAATGCGGACGCCTTCACATGGTCCCATAGGGACATGCCCGGAATTAATCCTGAAGTAATGGTCCACCGGCTCAACGTGGACCCATCCTTCAAACCGGTCCGTCAGAAACGACGAGCTTTCAACACGGAGAGATATGCCGCAATCGAGGAAGAAATAAAAAAATTACGCCAAGCAGGTTTTATCCAGGAAATCTGCTATCCCGACTGGCTCGCCAATGTTGTTCTGGTCAAAAAAGCCAATGGGAAGTGGAGGGTCTGCATCGACTACACCGACCTCAACAAAGCCTGCCCGAAAGACAACTTCCCACTACCCAGAATAGATCAGCTCGTGGATGCAACCTCGGGACACGAGCTTCTCAGTTTCATGGATGCTTACTCCGGGTACAATCAGATCCAGATGCATGTTCCCGATAGACAAAAAACAGCGTTTATCACTGATCGAGGGCTGTATTGTTACAAGGTGATGCCCTTCGGACTTAAGAACGCCGGGGCAACATACTAGCATTTGGTTAACAAAATGTTTGCCGAACAGATCATCAAAACCATGAAAGTTTACGTGGACGATATGCTCGTAAAAAGTCTGAAGTCAGAAGACCACGTCAACGACCTCCGCATTATGTTCGATATCTTGAAAAAATATGGGATGAAACTCAATCCCGGCAAATGCGCCTTTGGGGTGAGATCGGGAAAGTTCCTCGGGTTCATCGTAAATCAGAGAGGAATTGAAGCCAACCCAGAGAAGATTCGTGCGTTGGTTGAGATGAGTTCACCAACCACCGTGAAAGAAATACAAAGTCTCACGGGGCGGGTCGCCGCACTCAACAGGTTTGTTTCTAAGGCTACAGACCGATGCCTTCCGTTCTTCAAGCAACTTCGCAAGTTCAATGAGATGACCTGGACGCCAGAATGCGAACAGGCCTTCCAGGATCTCAAGGCATACCTCGGTTCACCACCATTGCTGTCCAAGCCCATGCAAGGAGAAGAGCTACTACTGTACCTAGCCGTATCTTCGGCAGCAGTAAGTTCGGCTTTAATCCGCAATGACCGAGGTATACAGAGACCGATATACTACATTAGCAAAGCTCTTCTCAACGCGGAGACCCGTTATCCTAGTTTAGAGAAGCTGGCTCTGGCTTTGATTACAACGGCGAGGAAACTACGAGACCCTATTCCCAAGCGCATCCAATAGTGGTACTGACGGACCAGTCACTGAGGTAAATACTACAGAAGCCAGAAACTTCGGGTCGCCTGGCACGATGGGCCATTGAGCTCGGTGAATTCGACGTTCAATACCGCCCCACACAGCCATCAAGGGGCAGGCTGTGGCCGATTTTATCGCAGAGCTTACCGACCCCTCTGATCCTGAAACCGATGCTTCTCTCGCAGAAAACACGACAGAATCTATTCCAAGAGAAGATTCGAACTGGTCGTTGCACGTCGACGGTTCGTCAAACTCATAGGGATGCGGAGCAGGAATAATCTTAAACTCCCTCGATGGTATAAAAGTCCAGTTACCCTGAGGTTCGGTTTCAAAGCTTCCAACAACGAGGCCGAATACGAGGCTCTTCTTGCTAGACTACGGCTAGCCTTAGCTGTCGGAATCCGGAGTATCACGGCGTATAGCGACTCGCAATTGGTCGTGGGTCAAGTAACATCGAAATATCAAGCAAAGGGAAACAAGATGTCTGCATATTTGCTAAAATATCAAGAGTTGTCTGCTCAGTTCGATCATTGCAAAGTCATCCGAGTACTGAGGATTCATAACACCCACGCGGATTCCCTCGCCAAAATGGCGTCGGCTGGAGACGACGAGCTTGGAAGGGTCGTCCCCATTGAGTTCCTCCCCCAAAGAAGTATCACGGACGACATGAAAAATGAGGTGTGTCCTGTTTCAACCGAGCCAGACTGGAGAGACCCGATTGTCCGTTTCCTGCTGGAGGACACACTGCCCGAAGAAAGAAATGAAGCACGAAGGATTCGATATAGGGCAGCTCAGTACATGTTAATCAATGGCGTATTGTATAAAAAGGGTTTCTTGCTGCCCTGCCTTCGCTGCCTCGGACTAAGTGAAGCCGACTACGTCTTGAAAGAAATTTATTCTGGTATGTGCGGGAATCACTCTGGGAATAGGGCATTAGCACAGAAAGCAATACGTCAAGGTTATTACTGGCCGACGATTCAAAGAGATGCTCGAGAAATCGTCAAACGATGTGATAAATGTCAGAAGTTCGCGTCAGTCCCTCACACACCTCCCGAAGAACTCACCCCTATGTCCGGACCGTGGCCCTTTGCGCAATGGGGGGTCGATATCATTGGTCCTCTCCCAACTGGCAAGGGACAGGTCAAGTATGCGATTGTGGCTGTAGATTATTTTACAAAGTGGGTCGAAGCAGAACCACTTGCGAAATCACTGAGAAGAAAACGACAGACTTCATCTGGAAGTCGATCGTATGTCGGTTCGGCATCCCAAACACCATCGTCACTGACAACGGGCCACAGTTCGACAATACAAAGTACAAAGAATTTTGCCAGAATTTGGGCATAAAGAATGTGTATTCGTCTCCTCATCATCCCCAAGCCAACGGGCAAGTCGAAGCCATCAACAAAATTATTAAGAATCATCTAAAGACTAAACTGGGTGATTTCAAGGGAGCTTGGGCCGAACAGCTTCCCGAAGTGTTGTGGGCATACCGAACCACAGCTCGGTCAACAACTGGAGAATCTCCATTCTTCTTAACGTTCGGAGCGAAGGCCGTGGTCCCAGTCGAGATAGGGCTATCGACTAACCGAACCAGTAATTACCGTTCTGATCAGAACCAAGAGGAGCTTCGTACAAACCTTGACCTGATCGAGGAGGTCCGAGAAGCTTCCCAAGTCCGAGTTGCGGCCTATCAACAGCGCATCGCTAAGTTCTATAATTTACGGGTCAAAGAAAGACGGTTCAGGGTAGGAGACCTCGTCCTACGAAGGAACGTGAAGGAAAAGAAAGACAGGATCGTTGGTACATTCAACCCAAACTGGATTGGACCGTACAAGGTCATAAAAACAGTTCGAACCGGGACTTATTGGCTTGAAGACATGCAGGGTCGGGCCCTACCCCATCCATGGAATGCGGAGCACTTGAGAATCTACTATCAATAAAAGCTAAGTATTTGTTTTTCATATTCCTATCAGGAAATTTGAAATACGAGCAGAGGCTGATTTCGCCCATAGCCGTATTTATGCTCGGTGGACATCACCACCCAGAGCCATGTTCTAGAATCAAGATCGGTCTCGGTTGAAACCATTAAACCGACCATTATTTTCGCAAGTCCTAAATGCTTCAGCTACGACCTTAATTGCTCGGCCACGAAGTGAATGGATAACTTCAGCAAAGATAACTAAAAAAAAAGAGCAATTGAATAACAAATCTGGCGAAGTACAAGTACAGGTCAAAAATGAAATATTTCAATTGCAAAGACCACAAAAGGGTCAAAATTACAGAATGAGCATGTTACATAAAAACCCCAACAAATGGGCTACAAAAAAAAAACATAAAAACATCCTAAGAGGGGGGATCAGCAGTCGGCTCGGCGGTGGCCACAGGGTTCTCTTCTTCCTCCACCTCGGAGTCAAGAAAGGAGAGGTCCAAGTCCGGATGATGGCTCTGAACTGTCATCCGGCACTTTTCGTAGCTGAAGTCGAACATTTTGTCGGCCTCGGCAACTCTCACCTCCAACTCCGACTTGGTCTTCGCCAGCTCCGACCGCGCAGACCCTTCGGCGGCCTTCAGCTCTTTAATTTGAATGATGAGCTCAGCCTCTGCCCTCTCCTTATTCGAAAGCTCGGCCTGGAGAAGCGCGATCTCCCGTTCCCGAGCATCCAAGGCCTTTGCAACCTCCTCCCTAAATTTCTTAGCCTCGTCCAAGGAGCACTTAGTGGCTACCAGCGTCCCCTCAAGGCCAAAGATTGTTCCCTTGTCTCGGGTGATCTCTTCCCGAAGCAGCTGGCATCCATAGGCCACCTACACCAAAATCAACAAGTGAGTATACGAGGTACATAAAATAGCTATTTTTATAACAAGATAGCATCTACATCGTACCTTGGTTCCAAAGACCCCCAGCGTGTTGAGCAAAGAGAGTGCGGGAGCCTTCGCCATTACGTCCACCTCAGTCTCCGGAACTGCCTTGTACGCCCATTTGCACAAATTATACAAATGAGGCGGCATTTTCGGTCCTCGGCGGATAGTAGAGGAGGGCTGAGCCGGAGTGGCTTGGGCAGGTTGCCCTGATGGACCAGCCTCGGTGCCCTCCACCAAGTCTATGACTTGGGAAGGATGAGGTTGAGGCACCGTTGGGGGGTTAGGCAGCCCGACCTCAGTAGCAGGCGATCTGGGATCGCCTCGGGAGCCGGTTGTGGAGGAGTGTTAGTTGTTGGGAGAGCAGAAGGGCGTGCTCGTGGACGCCTTGGTACCACCTTCTGCCACTTCTTCTCCCTTATTTGTTCTTTTTCCTCAGCCGTCAAAGCTGACGACTTCCTATGAGGAGCTGGCGCAGACATACCTGAGAAAAAGAGATATGTTAATAAGTACGAAGGCAAAACTGATCTATTCAGAAGTCACGAATGCTCACCTCGGGGATTAATGCCTAAGTAAGATAAGGTTTCGAAAGATAGAAGGAGCTTCACGCTGCGGAAGCTCGGGTCTAGCTCCCACACCGCGGCCACACGCTCTTCCTCTTCCGGACTGAGGGCAGGAGGATCACCCCGAACTGACCAAAGGAATGAGGTCAGTGAAAAAAGAAAAAAAAAGACTGAGAAAAATGTCATCTGACCCGACCTGGAACTGAGAACCAGTTGTTTACGCGACGGTCAGGGAAGTTGACTTCGGGTCGGACCCCTTCCCAACCCTTGGAGACAAGAAACCGCTCCTCTTTCCACCCGTGAACCGAGGAGGGATGGTCATCTATCAGCCGGTGTCCTTTCCTCCCCCGATGCGACATGTAGAACCATCCCCTGGAGTCGGGATGGCTCTTCAACTGGTAAAGGTTCATCAGCTCGGCTACAGTTGGATCCAACTCGTGGACTTGGCGCCATAGAACGATGCAACTGATTAGAGTCCTCCAGGAGTTAGGAGCTAACTGGCCCGGAGCTAAGTTGACTGCGGAAAGATATTCCCTCACAACAGGGAGGAGAGGAAGACGGAAACCAGCCTCAAAAAATTGAGCGTACACGGTGACCTGGTCTCCGGATGGACGGGTTGGAAAATCATCTAATCCAGGGAGCCTAAGGTCTATGGCCCCGGGGATACAGTACTCCGACCTGAGCCTGATCAAGTCAGATTGGGTAAGTGTTGTCCAGATCAGGTCGGCCGGGTAATCAGAAACTCTGTCAGTAATACGCCCTGAGGTACCGGCCACTGGAACCTCATTCGAGCCGAAGGAAGAAGGAGTCTCCGCTAACAGAGCTCTTCCCGGAGATTCTACGGTAACAAGTTGGGTTTCCATCAATCTGGATTCTCCAACAGGTAAGGTAAAAGAAAAAGTTCGCGAAGAACTTTCCTCCGAACCAGATATTTTCTAAGAACTAAGAAGATGGGAGGTGAGGGCAAAGGGAGAAACAAACTGTACCGGATTACTCTCCGGAAAGACGATTGGCCAAAGGAAGATAGAAAAGAAACCTTGATGGGATCGCAGCGGTCTAGAGAGGATCACAGAGGGTGGTCCAGAGGGGATCACAGAGTGGAAGAAGAAAGAACGCAACGGGAAGAGTGGAAGGAATCCCGGAGAAATCACTAAGTACAGTATTTATACTATAGCAGGAGACAGCACGCAGGCCATGCTGTGCCACGCGGCACATACCTATGGTCTCAATAAACGAACCGACGCAACTTTTGACATGGCTTGCCACGTGTCCGTCCGCTCATTGGACAGCAATATTTAGCCTGTCCGTTCGAAGATATGAAGCCCACATGTCCTGACGCCATTCGATTGCCGAAATGAAAAGCTGCCGCGCCGTACGGTTATCATTGTGCCTTTTCGAAATTCGGAACAGCGCATTTAAAGAGCGTTTACCGCCAAAAATGAGATCGGCTACATTCATATAAGGTTACTCCCTAGCTGAAAGTATCCACCTCGGAAGTAGGGGGCAACTGTTGTGGGATAATTTCTCATCAGCCGATCCGAGCAGAAAAGACCTCGGAGCGAAATAGCAAGCCGATGGCACGAACTGATGACTTCGCCTCTTCGTGAGGTCAGCTCGGATCGTACCCAAATTAATGGGTAGATGAAAGCCGACCTCATCTCTTTCTCAAACTGCCTAAAAATAGGGGCGCATCCCTTCAAGATCGGAACGGCCCAAGATTTCCGCCTGGATTTTCGGGATAATATCTACCGTGATTTCAGCCCATAAACTCTCTATCAAAGCCTATAAATAACAGAAGATATGACGATTACAGGTATGAAAAATAATCTCTTTCAAATTAGTGTTTATCACTCTCAAGGGTAACCGCTGACTTAGGCATCGGAGGGCTCACGGCTGGATCTCAGCCACCCCCTTTACTGTTTCTGTGGTGTTTCACAGGAAAGCTGAACCTCTGATCCAAGCCTAGTTTTTCAATCCTAACGAAGGATATCGGTGGTGACGATCGTTCATCTGCATACAAATCATCTCACATCGTCCGTTGACCAGTTTTCAGCGTCAACAGGCCCCACTGTAAGGGCCACACTCTCCCTTTATGTTGGGGGACTTGTATGAAAGGTATAGCCACAAAATTGCTTAGACTCTTTTCGTTAGCTCAAGTAGGCCTACAGTCTACAGGCAACCCAGCTTAGCCCATTGCCACTCGTAGGGAAGATAACTGTATGCACGACCTCGACTAAGCTCAGACTAGTCAGCTCTTCAGGTAGACAGTGTGAGTGTTTAAGATGCAGCCTGCCTATGGCCAACCTGACCCAAACAATTCAACAAGCAACCCAAACCTGAGGATGAGATGGAAGCCTCATAGACCAAATCCACGTCATGACCTCTTGCCGTGTATCGCCTAGCATTACTCTCCCTCGAGGAAGAACATTCATGATTGGTCAGAACTTGGTGGACTTGAGCAAAGTGCACTCTTCGCGCTCACAAAAACAGTTCACCGAAAAGATGGCAGCCTCTTTTTTAAAAAAAAATTGTTACTCATGAAACGCACCCACCCTATTAGTTGAGCAACACACCCACATAGTTAGTCCAATGCACCCACCCACCAGTGGGGTTAGTGTGTCTCCTTATCACTTAAAGCTGAGACCTGCTGTTGAAACGCCCAGCGTCTTCCAGTTGGGCTAGCAGGTGAGACACCGAAAAGATGGCGGCCTCATTTGTCCATTTCAATGACAACTAAACCACTAGACATACTTTGAAAAGAACACGTGGCAAGAGCCATATCTGCCGACAGTTTTCCGTAGAGTCCTCTGCTACGAAAAAACAAAGGGCAAATAACATGTACTCCCTGAGCTAGTGGACAAATCTTACTTGATACGTGCAAAGTATGAGGTGACAGCTATTAAAAACAATAGTATGGCAAATATTCAAGCTAAAATAAGTTACTCCAAATACAATGGCACACCTGTTTGAACTATTGCTAAAGCAGTAATTCCAGATAAGAAGTTGCCTTCTTATTGGATGATGCATAGACTCAGCAGTTCTTCGCAACCCTCGGTGGAATTTGTCACAGCCACGATTTTGGAATTAGAGTACTCCTGACTCGTCACCTAATTAAAGGTATAACTCAGTATTACTAAGAGGCAACATTTATGTTGTATTTAAAAGGTTTTTAAATAATTTGTGTTGATGGAAAAATTTGGCGCAACAGATGTTGACCAAGGATTAATAGTAGATTTGGTATTGATAGAGTGATCTACAATCACCAAAGGAGATCAGGGGTGTCGGTCGTGCCGACAGAGGGGCCTCCAATGCTTAAGGCAATACAGGGACTGATGGGAGTAAAATCACTCTACGGCTGTGTGTGATTGCGTACCTTAGACTGTAGAGGAATACCTCTATTTATAGGATCATCGGAGAGATTTAGGTAAATTCGTAGATCTTATATATGGGTGTGATGCCCGGATTTTTTGAGATAATCCTTATCTCGTTTGGACCTAGTGGATTATTCAAGATAAACCTTATCACGCCCGGATTCCTCAAAAGTCAGTTGTTATCTCCGTACATCGATGTGTGGCGGTGCTGGATGTGCTCAAGTCTATGGACATCTAGTGCCTGAGGCTAAAGTCAAGGCGTATGGATGAGGCCGAGGCCAACGGATGAAGCCGAGGCCTAGGCTGACGATGAGGCCAAGGGATGAGGCCAACGGATGAGGCCAAGGTTGATAGATGAGGCCGAGGCCAACGGATGAGGCCGACGGCTAAGGTCAAGGCCTACGAATGAAGTCGAGGCCGACGGATGAAGCCGAGGCCGACCCCTATACTTGTTAACTTTAGTCCTTGGTTCCCACTTGGAGGTAGTATGAGTCCTATGCTCATTAGTTCTATTCCTCGGCTCTCTTCCTATAAAGGTCGGTCATCTTGCACCTGATACCAGTGTTTGAGCCTGATGACTTGTCCTTAGGCCCGTGGGCTTTCCTCATGACCTGAGGTTAGCTCAAATTTACCCATAACAGTAGCCCCTCAGTTCTATGGTTAGAAAGTCTGAGCACAGAACTTGAGTTGTGTTCTCGAATTATCCAGAGAGATTCTTTTGCACAACAAACTTTTTAGTGGCTTTAGCGGCTCATTGAGCTTATGAACAGCCAGTCTAAACAGACTGCTTTTTGGCTTTTGTGACGATTAATGAAAAAGCATTTCTCATTTTACCTTGTGGATGTGATGCTTTACCGACTTCTTTCGATGGTAGATTATTTTGCTCAGTCTTTAGTGCTGAGTGGTCGTCTAGCAGATAAAAAAAGGAATTTCTGCAGTAGTTATTAGCCCTTTAAGCATTTTGCACGTATTTGTTCATCGAGTGAGTCCTCAGTCTGTCTAAGTAGACTAAGCTTAGTTGGAGTGTGCCTGAGGAGGCATCTTCTTTCATGACTCAATTTGTCTATGCGGACTGTACTCAGCTGAAGAGTGCCTGAAGAGGCAGTTGAGGCTTTTAATATACAGTCTGTCTAAGAGGACTGTGCTCAGCTGAAGTTTGCCTGAAGAGGCAGCTAAGGCTTTTAGGAATCAATCTATCTAAGCGGACTGTGCTCAGTTGAAGTTTTCTCGAAGAGGCAGTTGAGGCTTTAAATCAGTTAGGCATAAAATGTTTTTTAAGTTGATTGTCTGGCAGCACAATCTTAGACTTGGCCGTCTAGCAGCACAGTCTTGGACTTGGCCGTCTAGGCGATTGATCCCGCTATGGTCAGTTCGGCCGACGTAGAGAGTTGTCTTATCTTTTAAGGGAGTGGTTTCACCTATCTTCATTTTTCTTCTTTTAGTATGAGGACGAGGCCTCTTTAGTCTTTCTCTTCTTGTCGCTGAGGCCGAGGCCGACGGATGAAGTCAAGGTCAACAAATGAGGCCGACGGATGAGGCCCAGGCCGATGGATGAGGCTAACGGATGAGGTCAACGAATGAGGTCGAGGCTGACGGATGAGGCCGGAGGCTGAGGCTAACGGATGAGGTCAACGAATGAGGCCGAGGCTGACGGATGAGGCCGGAGGCTGAGGCTAACAAATGAGGTCAATGAATGAGGCCGAGGATGACGGATGAGGCCGACGAATGAGGCAAACGGGTGAGGGTCGACTCCTATACTTTGATAAGGCTTCTCCATATAGGCGAACTTGTTTTGGAGATTTTTTAGGGGTGCTTCCCATGCTAATGTATGATCAGCGGTAGTGGCTTTCACATTAACATCGACATCTACGTATGTCGCAAGTCTTCTGAAGGGAGAGTCCCTTCATGTTGAGTTGAGATTGAGGCAGATGGTCCGACGTCGGATTATATTCTTCATATCATTAGTGGTGGGCCACCTAGACTACTTCGAAGTTAACTAAGCGAAAATCAAGAAACTTTCAGACAGTTCATCATCACATTTTGGCCACCACGGTCAATCCATAGCTCGGATTGATGTGAAATTTATTGGGTTTTTTCGGTGTCGAGCCATTCTTCAACATGAATGGAACGAATTTTAAAAAATCATCAAAGTGAACAACTTTCCTGTTTCTATTTCTTGTTGAAATTCCATGACAGAAGCATCTTGTTTTTACTTTTTTTTTTCTTTTTCTTTCTTTTTTCTTGCTTGATGAAGTATTTGTGGGGTCGACCTTATATTGACATTGGAACTAAGGTCATTGGATCTGAAGGGTTGGAATGCATCACTGCTTGAATGGCTAGAGTTTTAAGTGGTGGATGATTAGCTTAACGAACGGCTAGAAAGGTTGTAGATGGACATTGGGTGAGGTGCACGCGTGATGTCCCTGAAGTTACCAAGCTGCTGGACGCTGGATAGATGGTGAAGACGTCTGAAGCTGGTGGAGATTGATGATCGTTTCATGGAGGTCGATGTTGCGATGAGACGCTTGGATTTCACCATTGATGAGGTGAAAAATGATTGAACGATGAAGAGAAAGATAAATGAGAACGAACTAGTCATTCCCACAGATGGTGTTAATCTGTTAACACCAAAATTTGACATAACAGGTGTTGATCAAGGATCAATGATAGATTTTTGTCGTTCAGTGTCCACACGAGAACGAATGACGTTGATGGAGTGACCTGCAATCGCCAAAGGAGATCCAGGGGGTGCCGGTCATGCCAGCGGAGGGCCCTCCGATGCTTAAGTCAATACAAGGACTGATGAGAGTAGAATCACTCTATGGTTATATGTGATTCCGTACCTTAGGCTATAGAGGAATAAATCTATTTATTGGATCATCGAAGAAATTTAGGTGGATCTGTAGATCTTGTTTATAGGTGTGATGCCCGAATTTCTTTGGATAATCCTTATCTCATATGGATCCAACGGATTATTCGGGGTAGACCTAATCACGCCCGGATTCCTCAGAAATTAATTGTTATCTCCGTACATCGATGTATGGTGGTGCGAGATGTGCTCAGGTTCGTGGACGTCTGGTGACTAAGGCTGAGGCCAAGGCATACGGATGAGCCCAAGGCCAGCGGATGAGGTCGAGGCCGACAAATGAGGCCAAGGCCTACAAATGAGGTTGAGGCCTATGCCAACGGATGAGGTCGACGGCTAGAGGTGGGCAACGATCCGATTCGAGTCGAACATGGACCAGATCGGATTGTTCGACTGCTTAAGTGGGTGTGTTCGAACAATGTTCGAACAAACATTCGAACAGGGTGGCTCCGTTCGAACTCGATTTGGTCTAGCCCAATCATGTTCAACATGTTCAAACATATGGATTTCGGACAATTTTTACAAGTTTCAACAAGTTTAAACAATTTCTCTTTTTTTGCTTGAAAATATTTTTTTAACTACTAAATAGTAAATACCGATTTGTTCACAAATTACATATCACAAATGACAAATCATAAGGTTTAGCCACAACTAAATCTATCTTTGCTCGTGGCTCCAGATCTCAGGGGATCACTATGAGGAAACGTAATCGACCAGATGTCTAAACGGATTGAACCGTTCTATTATCTCTGGATCAATAGTATAAACCTCTTATCCCCAGAAATCAAGGGTAATCTTGATTTCTTCCGTAACAGTTTAGGTCATTCGGATATATATAAATGGATGGCTTCATCGATAAGAAAGGTACACAATACACAATCCCTGGGCTTAAAATCTCTTCGTTTCCTTTGTAACCACGTCCCACCTAACTTAAGCTTCAGATGGCCAACGGCTGGACGCCGGCCACCTGTAGTTTTCCTTTGTGCCTTTTCAGGTTTATGAGGAAACTGCCTTGAAGGGAGGTGAACATCTGGAGGACCCTATTACAGAATCTGACGTAAACAGATTGGCGCCGTCTGTGGGAACATTTGATCACCAAGATTAGCCACTCTCATCACTGATTGAAGTCCTCCCACCATGCCTCCCAAAAAGATAGTTCATCCTTCCACTTCAAGGTAGACGCTACCTCAGCCTGACATTACCGAACCAGCGCCCATCCTTCAGACTACTTCGACGAGCATCCCCCAGGGAGATCCCAACGTGCCATCACAAAACCCGTTATTTGATACTTCCGAAAATCAAGAGGATGACATGCGTTTCCTCTGAAACACACTCCTAACCCTCAACACCGGATTTCAAGCCTTGTCTAATCGGCTTGATCAGCATTTCCCGGAGCCTCATCGACAACCTTCCGAAGGATTGCCGGCGTAACCTATACCAGTGGCTTCCAGACATTCCGCGGACGAACCACAAGTCCAACCAAATCATCCTCCGTCAAATCGAATGCCACTCGGCAACCAAGCCCTTGTACTACCCCCACATTCCATACACTCCAGTGCTTCCCGGCAACAGCAATCTCAGGGGTCCACCGTCGAAACATCAGGTTATACCTTATCATGGGAAGGAGACCTCAAAAGAATCCATGATCGTTTTGATGATATGGAACAACGATATCAGGCAAATTGACCATCTGCTGCTGTGGCGTCTATACATCGGTCCGAGTATCCTTTCACCTGCGAGGTCATGGAAGCACCTTTACCGAGGAAGTACCGTACGCCCGTCATTACCCCGTATACGGGTACTGGCGATCCTCTCGAACACCTGGAAACGTATAGGTCTCTCATGGAGCTAGAGAGACATGGGTCAGAAATCATGTGTAGAGCATTCTCCCTAACCTTAAAGGAGGCAGCTCGTACATGGTTCCGGGGGCTAAAACCCCGATCCATCGGGTCCTTCGCATAGCTATCAGAGATATTCCTCTCTCAGTTCATGGGAAGCATCCGTACTAAAAAGCCGGCATCTCACGTAATGGATTCGAAACAGCAGTATGGGGAGACGATAAAGGAGTTTACAGTACGTTTCACTACAGAAGCCGTCCAAACTGAAGGTTATACTGAAGAAAAAGGCCTCACTACCCTCATAGCCGGAATTACAAGCGAGAAATTTAGATTCGCCCTAGATAAGAACCCTCCTAAAACCATGAAAAAATTCCAAGCAAAAGCTCAGAAATATATCAATGCAGAAGAAGTTGCTTTGGTACGTCATGGTATACAGGGCAAGAAACGCAAGTCGGAGGAAATCTCTCCCCCGGATAAGAAATATCGGCGTGATCAGCGGGACTGCTCTCCCAAGAAGCTTTATTTTGGTAAATACCATAACTACACTCCTCTCAACCAAACCCCTGAAAAAGTGTTAATGGAGATCAAGCATAAACCATATGTGAAATGGCCTGCAAAGATCAAATCTGATCCTGAAAAGAGAGATAAGAGCAAGTTTTGTTATTTCCACAAAGACCATGGGCACAGTACCCAAGATTGCATATCTCTACGAGATCACATTGAAGCTCTCATTCGGAAAGGTCATCTTCAAGATTATATTGTTCGACAAGGTCGGTCGCCTAAAAGGGCGGAAGCCCCACCACACCAGAAGAAGTCACCTCACCATCATACTTCACAAGAAGATGTTGAACCTACCGGGGAGATCCGGACCATCGCCGGAGGACCAGCTTGTGAGGGAGATTCTCAAGCTTCAAGGAAAGCATACACTAGTAAGGCGTCTAAGAAGCCCCAGCATATCTATTGGTTGGAACAGACGCCCAACAAGTCAGAACTCGACCATCCTCCAATCTCCTTCTCCCTCG
This sequence comes from Liriodendron chinense, assembly GCA_003013855.2. NCBI lineage: Eukaryota > Viridiplantae > Streptophyta > Magnoliopsida > Magnoliales > Magnoliaceae > Liriodendron > Liriodendron chinense. The sequence continues at coordinate 2,112,452 of ML058483.1, forward strand.
AGGATGCAGAGGGGATCCACTTCCCTCACAAAGACTCCATCATGGTCGCGCTAAAGGTATCAAATTATCTAACTCATCGTATTATGGTGGATACAGGTAGCTCTGCTGATATTCTCTACTTGGAGGCTTTCAACAAAATGGCACTCGCCAGAAGCCTGCTCAAACCAGTCTCAACTCCCCTCGTCGGCTTCAGGGGTGAGGTGGTAACGTCGGAAGGAAGCATTGACCTCCGAGTCACCTTTGGAGAATATCCAGCGAAAACAATTGTCTTCGTTAATTTCCTCGTGGTAGACCGGAGGTCAGCGTACAACGCCATTTTGGGGCGACCATCGCTCAATAAGGTTGGGGCAGCTTTACATCCTTTGTATTTATGCGTCAAATTTCCTACCCCAAATGGTGTTGGGGTTGTACGAGGAAATCAAAAGGAAGCCCAATCGTGTTATGAGATAGTCATACAAGACCGAAAGAAGGCTCAGACGACACCAGTTATGATAGTGGCACAAGATTCACTAAGCCCTCCGACGGCTACCTCGTTGGATCCAAGAGAGAATGCTCTCCAATCAGGAACTCCCGGGGAAGAGACAGTGGCAATCCACTTAACCAAAGACGATTCGTCCAAAGTCGTATACGTTGGTTCCTCTTTAACCAACGTCTTTGAGAAGATCTGGTCCGTTTTCTTATCGAATACCAAGATGTGTTTGCTTGGTCTCACAAAGATATGCCAGGCATCGACCCCAGCGTCATAACACATCGTCTGAACATTGATCCGAAGTATAAACTTGTTCACCAGCGTCGGCGTGCCTTCACTGCAGAAAGGCAAATGGTAATCAAGGCCGAGGTCGAAAAGTTGCTCACAGTCAATTTTATAAAAGAAGTCGACTACCCAGAATGGGTCGAGAACGTGGTTCTCGTTCGAAAAGCTAATGGCAAGTGGAGGATGTGTGTTGACTATTCCGATTTGAACAAAGCGTGTCCCAAAGACAGCTTCCCGACACCGCGAATCGATCAGCTGGTTGATTTGACGGCAGGACATGCCCTGCTAAGTTTCATGGACGCCTATTCTGGTTATAATCAGATTATGATGCATCCGCCTAATAGCCAGCACACCGCCTTCATCACCGACCGATGCCTGTATTACTACCAGGTAATGCCTTTTGGTCTTAAAAATGCAGGGGCCACCTATCAGTGCCTCATCAATAAAATATTCGCCACACAAATCGGCAGGAATATGGAGGTTTATGTAGACGACATGCTCGTGAAAAGCGTCGTAGAAAACGACCACCTTGCAGATCTTCGAGAATTCTTTGACTTAATGAGGAAGTATCAGATGAAGCTAAATCCAGAGAAATGTGCGTTTGGTGTGTCCGCTGGAAAATTTCTCAGATTTATGGTTGGCCAACGAGGAATCGAGGCAAATCCCGAAAAAATAAAAGCATTGATCGAAATAAAGTATCCGACCACTCTCAAAGATGTCCAACGTTTGGCTGGTCGCATCGCATCGTTGAACAGGTTCATTTCGCGGGCCTCTAACAAGTGTTTACTCTTCTTTAAGCTCCTCCGAGCCACCGCCAAATCTGATTGGGAGTGGACACCGCAATGCGAAGAAGCGTTCCAACAACTGAAGCAATATATGAGTGCCCCCCCCGTTTTATTTAAACCTGTGGCGCACGAGCCACTTCTTCTTTATTTATCTGTGTCTTCTACTGCCGTTAGTGCCGCTTTAATAAGAGAAGAATCCGAGGTACAAAGGCCCGTTTATTATATTAGTCGAGCGATGGTGGATGTCGAAACTTGGTATTCTGATATGAAGAAGTTGGCCCTTGCTTTGGTCACGGCTGCCCAAAAACTGCGACCCTACTTCCAAGCCCACACTATTTTAGTGCCAACAAATCATTCCGTTACGGCAGGTCCTTCAAAAACCCGAGGTGTCAGGGCGATCAACTAAATGGGCTGTCGAGATCAGTGAGCATAATATTTCGTTCTGCCCCAGGACCGCCATCAAGGGTCAGGCTGTGGCCGACTTCATCGCTGAATTCACACTCCTCTCCCGATGATAATTCTGCGACCAGCGACCAGTCACCCTGGTCACTCTTCGTGGATGGGTCCTCACGGGCCACCGGTAGCGGAGCCGACCTAATTCTAGTCACTCCAGACGGGTCGCGTTTTCAATACGCTTTATGATTTGATTCTTGCATCTCAAACAATGAAGCAGAATATGACGCTCTGATCGTCGGCCTTGAACTAGCAAATGTCCTCTCGATTCAGAGTCTACTCATTCATAGTGACTCTCAGCTCATAATCAATCAGGTACTCGGCGAATTTGAGGCAAAAAAAGAAAGAATGGCCTTATACAAATCTTGAGTGCTCATCCTGCTCGCGAAGATGAAAAATTATGAAATAATCCACATCCCTTGCGAGAAGAACAAACTCTCGGATTCTTTGGCAAAACTCGCCTCCGCACCAGAGTCTGAGTTATCACAATCAATTACCATCGAGCACCTTCGCACCCCGAGTATCGGCCAAGCAACTCCTGGGCGAGTGATCGCGGCCCATCCCTCTCCATGTTGGATGGACCCTATTGTCATCTATCTCAGGGATGGACATCTTCCAGACGACAAGAAATCCGCACGACAAATTCGTCATCGCGCTGTCAGGTATACTTTACAAAATGGAACGTTATTACGTAAGAGTTTCTCTTTGCCCTACTTAAGGTGTCTTCACCCAGAAGAAGCACATCGTGTTCTTGATGAAATACACCAGGGGGCATGCGGTAACCACCCAAGGGGACGATCTCTAGCATATAAGGCGATGAGGCAAGGATATTACTGGCCCACCATGAAGGCAGATGCGATTGAATTCTCTAAAAAATGTGACAAGTGCCAGCGATATTCTCCTATACCTCATGTACCGTCCGAGCAAATGACGCCAATGGATAGCCCCTAGCCCTTCACCCAATGGGGAGTCGATATCATCCGGTCCCTGCCTATCGGGAAAGGTCAAAGCAGGTTCACAATCATGGCGGTCGATTAGTTCACCAAATGGGTCGAGGCAGAACCATTAGCTAGAATTACCGAGAAACAGACCACTAAGTTCGTATAGAGAAATATCGTATGCCGTTATGGGCTCCCTCACACTATAATCACCGATAATGGAAAGCAATTCGACAACGCCGCTTTCGATGAATTTTGTGAAAAATGGGAGATATGCAATGTCCGCACCTCTCCATATCATCCTCAGGCAAATGGGCAAGTTGAAGTGGTGAATAAAATCATCAAGCATCATTTAAAGACCAAGCTCGGTGAGTGTAAAGGCATGTGGCCAGAACTCCTGCCAGAAGTCTTATGGGCATATAGGACTACGACTCGTACATCAACAGGCGAAACTCCTTTCTCCTTGGCATTCAGCACCGACGCAGTAGTACCTGTTGAAGTTCAAGTACCTTCGTATCGAATCGAGCAGTATAATCCCACTTGTAATCAGGAAGGTCTCTGACTTCATCTTGACTTCTTGGAAGACCGGAGAGATGCCTCCCAACTGCGAGCAGCGGCGTATCAGCAGCGCATTGCTCTCTATCGTAATGCTAAAGTCCGGCCCAGAGCTTTCCAGCTTGGTGATTTAGTCCTTAGACAGAACCTTGGAGCTCCTGCTCGTTCGCTGGACCCAAATTGGGAGGGCCCGTATCAAGTCATCAAAATTGTGCGACCCGGTACTTATTATCTTGAAGATATCTAGGGAAGACCCATACGTCTCCCTTGGCATGTGGAACATTTGCTACAGTATTTCCATTAAATTCGATGTAATTCTGAACGACGTTCGAATAAATATGAATTAAAGTCAGTCTTTTGGTCGCTACTCTATTTGATTGGACCCCAATAGCCCCGAAGAGAATACACACATTCTCTTGGCCAATTGTCTACCCTTGGTAGAATTAAAGTCAGTCTTTTGGTCGCTACTCCATTTGATTGGACCCGAATAGCCCCGAAGAGAATACACACATTCTCTTGGCCAATTGTCTACCCTTGGTAGAATCGAAGCCTCAATCGATAGATTAGTCTATCTCCACGCGGACATGGTCACCACGACCCCCGGATTGAGCCTAACTCATTACTACGTGAGTTAAGTATGAAGGCATTCAGTATACAAGAAAGGAAGAACGAAAGAAAGGAGAAATAAGACGCCAACAACATCATCAAAAGGTGTTTTTTCATTCATCTCAATTAATTACAAAGTCAAGTTGTTTACAAAGAAAAATTAATACATGAGTTAAGCAAAGAAAAGAAAGATAATCATTCTCGTGCATCGGTTGGAGGAGGAGCGGCACTCTCGACTTCAGGGCCCACTTTGGAGACCCCTCCAGCTTGAGTGACCTCGGTCACTTCGTTCTCAGCAGCTTCTCTTTCCTCCGCAGCTATGATGGCCGCGACCTTCTCGAATTCACCCATATCAAAAGATGGGGACATCCGCTGCACTACTCGTAGTGCGAAGTCGCGACCAGCATCGTACGACTCATATCTCTCATCGTCGTACAGCTGCGAAGTTTGGAACTCCGTGATGGCTCCGGCTCCTTCTTCAGAGAGCATCTTGACAAGGGTTACTCTCTCCTCGTCCTAGTGGATCGAGTCGTCCTTGGGCTGCGCGAGAGTGGAGCGCTCTTTATCCAAATTGTCGCTAACTTCCTTGAGCTGCGTAAGAGTGGATCACTCTTTATCCAAATTGTCGCTAACTTCCTTGAGCTGCAACTTAGTCTTTGCGAGCCGCTCCACCAACGAGATCTTGTCCTGATGGAAGATCTCTCTTTTTCTCTCTGCCTTCTTCTTCAACTCCGCAAGCTTGGCAAAGTTGGAGTCCAAAGCCTGATATCTATCAGTCAGGACTTGGACCTTCTCGATGAGGATCTTTTTCTCCTCAGTCATCTTCGCGATCAAGGTCTCACGAGACTTGATGACTTGGTCCCTTCCGTGGACCGCCTTCTTCAGAGGAACCCTCTTCCCGTCAGCCTCATCTATCACACGACGGGGGGCGAGGATGTCACGCCTCATTCATAGAATGAGGTCCAAGCCCTACAGAACAGAAGAAAGGTTATAAGATAAGTACTCGGGAGCAAACAAAGGGAGCAAAATAACAGGGTCAAATTAAAAAACATGTTACTTGTACCATCCTCACTCCCGCATCGAGGAAGAGGTTTTCAGGATTTGGCTCGGGAAGGGTGCCAAAGGTCTGGGGGGAGATGTTGTCGAACAGGAACTTGCAAATTGGGTGGAGATGACGGGGGACGGTGAATGCTCCACTTCCAGAAGGCTAGGTTACGACCAGTCCAGCTGGGCTCGCAGCTTGAGCAGTAGCCGGCTCGCGAGCGGGAGCCAACTCGCGACCACCTTCAGGCTCGCGAGATTCTTCAACTGGGGGGCAGCCTGACCCTGCCTCGTCGTTCCTTGGGGAGTTATTGACGATATTAATAACTAGTGGTTCAGGAGGAACCACCCGTGAAGGAGCCGTGGGTGTAATTACCACGGCCTCAGGAAGAGGGGTTTAAGTAACTTCGTCCATCCGGTTAGATGGGTGAGAGGGACCGGCAGGCGTCTTCTTCTGCCTCTTCTAGTTTGTGCCCTTGAGGCGAGGCAACAACCCTCTTTTCTCCCCGGCATTCGTCATCGCGACCTCCTCGCGAGATATTAGTCATGTGGCTGCGAGTCGAGAGGCTGACAGACAAGCCTCGATATGCCTGTCGCGAGGCAGGCAACTTGTACACCTTCACGATCTTCTCGTGAATTCCTCCCTTCAAGTTCAGCTTCGTCAAAGTCAGGGACATTTGTGAATACAAGCATAGGTTAGAAAAACAGAAAGCAGAAAATCCTAAATTGGCTCGCGAAAATCTGCGAAGTGTGAAATTGTGCCCACCTTCACAGAAAAAACGGCTCACGCCAGGGCCCCCAGAAGTGGATCTTGTCTCAAAATCCCAGCTCTCGGAAGCATAGAATCATCGTTTCCTCCACCCAGGGTAATTTGAAGTGGGTTTCCCCAGGACAAAATTATCCCGGTGCCAGTAACAGAGGTAATACCAGCCTTCGTTGGAGGGTACCTTCTTGAGTTGGTACATCCGGAGAAACTCTTCGGCGGTTAACTCTCCATTACCGACTTGCGCCCAGAGAGCGAAGGAACTTAGGACTACCCTCCATCCATTTACAATAAGTTGCCCGGGGGCAATCTTATAACTCCGGAGCACACCACGAATAAAGGGGTGGAGGGGAAGGCGCACCCTGAGAATGAAGAAGCATTCATACAGAGCAACGCAACCGGGGGGGGGGGGGGAATTCGGGGTTTCTCCCTCTCCGGGTAACCAGAGAACGACTGAGTCAGGGACCTGATATCTCTCCCACAACTCACTCAGCCGTTCCTCCGACAGGATGGATGGATACCCGGACGCTGAGTACCTACCCGCCGGAACCCTCGCATTGTTGGAGGAAGAAGATTACGGGGTGGCATCCCTCAGGGGGACAGTCTCCTCATCGGAATCTCCAGCCATGGAAATTTTTAAGATAAAAAGAAGAGAAGAAGAAGGAAGAAGCGGAGTTATACCAGAAACACCGGAGAAAGAGAATGACACCGGAGGAAGAGGGACACACCAGGAGAGAGTAAGGAAAGAGGAAGAGTTTTTTAAAGCTTCTATGAAAATTCGAAGGTTTGACAGACTCCATATATTTATAAGCAATCATTCCTCAGGATTTGGTGACACGTGGCGATCGCCCGTTTGGCACAGCAGTCGAACGGGCATGGCAATTAAATTCATAGACGCATAGCAGGTGTCTCTTCATTTCCTCTCTGCCGAAAAGCTGTGGAAGGCTGGCACTCATTAATGCCTACCCAATCATGTACGGTTTCATCTCCGATAAAGGTATTAGGCGGTTATGCATGCCAGTAAGCAAGTCCTTCCTTAGACTTCTCGGCGGCAAGGACTTGGGGGGCATCTGTTATAGTCAAAATGCGCTGGTCGGAGAATCTCCTGAGGACTCGAGATGTGTGAGCACCCTTATTACAGTATTCGACTTCCGAGCCCTTATGGTCGAGGCTTGCACATGGGACAAGTACGGCGCACAGTTATCGAGTCACCGAGCCCTTATGGTCGATGCTCGAATATTAGGAGAATACGAAATCCCTTTCTCAACATGCGATCAGCTCGGCTCATGGTCGCCGAAAGGGGTCGCATCTTAACATACGAGCGAGTAGTTACTTCCGAATCAAAGCATTCTCCGCCTTTATAGTACCAGCAGCCCGTATAGACCGATTATGGGTTTATCTTTGCTTGTGGCTCCACATCTCAGGGGATCACTATCAGGAAACGTAATCGACCAGATGTCTAAACGGATTGAACCGATCTATTATGTCGGGATCAATAGGATAAACCTCTTATCCCCAGAAATCAGGGGTAATCTTGATTTCTTGCGTAACAGTTTAGGTCATTTGGATATATATAAATGGATGACTTCATCGATAAGAAGATACACAATACACAATCCCTGGGCTTAAAATCTCTTCGTTTCCTTTGTAACCACGTCCCATCTAACTTAAGCTTCGGAGGGCCAACGGCTGGACGCCGGCCACCTGTAGTTTTCCTTTGTACCTTTTTAGGTTTATGAGGAAACTACCTTGAAGGGAGGTGAACATCTTGAGGACCCTGTTACAGAATCTGACATAGACACCTGCTGTATCAAGGAAGAAGAAACAGGTAAAAGAGATGCCTTAATGAAGCCTTAACCTTGAACCTATCCAAAACCATAACCTCTAGATGACCATGACCATTAGGATACCTTTAGTCATCTTAGATTGGCCTTAGGTGTCCCAAAAGATCACCAAACAAATGGCCAAGAGTTGTATGAACTGCTGTAAAATAAGACAAGCAAGCAAGCAGATTTTCATGCCAAAATCGATTGTCCGATCGGTCGGCAGAAGGCCTGAATTGGACATCGAGCTTCATTAAAAATCACCTATCTCAGGGCTTAATTCAACCGATTGTCCGATTGGTCGACGACCGACCTGTTTAAGACAGCGAGCTTTTTCGTCCAGGCCATGATATACGATTGGTCGCTCGACCAGTCGGACAAAGCCATTTTATAGCCGTTGGGGACTTTTCTATATAAAGGCTTGACTCGATTTAAGGGGTAGGAAGAGGGATTTTGAGAGAATTGAATCCGCCATTGTTGGAGACCATTAGAGACTCAATTCCTAACCTTTACAAAGCATCTTCCTTGTGATTTAATATAAGAATGGAGCATTCTAAGCTTATGAAGAAGACTTTCACCCTCTCTTAGTCTCTAGAGTTTGATCTTTCTCGATAGTTATATCCTTATCCAAAGCTTTATGATGATATCTTTGTAGGTGAGCAATTCTAGGAAATCCATTCTCATTAGTTGTAGAGTTCTCAAACCTACCCTCATATCACCTTGAGCATCTCAAAGGCATCATTTGTAAGGTGTTTAATCAAGTGTAGCTGAGGCATTGGCGATGTAACGACAACACGATTAGGGGAGAAAGGGAAGCTGATTGAATCACGGGAGAGCGGAGATCAGGTAACCCAAAGCGGCGCTAAACAAGGGGCTCATCCAACAAGTAAAGTTATCTTTATTGAGAGTCATTCAACTCAATTATCTGTGAGAGTTGAGTGTAGAGTTTGTTTGTCAAACTCGAACTAGGGTCGTTTGCCGATCCTTAACACGTTTGTCGGGCCTAAACATCTAGGGACGTTTATCGCTCCTTAGTATGTTTGTCGGGCCAAAAAATAGTCTCCAAGGGGCAGCCTCCGACACGGGAGTGAACGTGCATCGGGTTGAGAGTTAGCCTTGTCCAAAAACTTCGTTTATGGTTGAGAGGTGAACCAGTAAAATCTCCATGTAAAGGTTGAGAGGTGAACCTTATTTAAAACGTCCAATAATGAATGCTGGTGTACTCAATGGGGTTGAGTACTTGAACCGAGAGTTGAGTAGACCCAAAATTAAACTACTATACATACTTCTGTTTGTGATTGATTTGAGCACATTATTATCTTAGCATTGTATGTTTAATTGCTTAATTATGAATGCTTTATAGGAATGTATGTTAGGTACTAGATAGGCACATCCACACACAAGATGTACTTTCACTAAGTAGTGTAGACTTGAGCTCATTGATCCATTCTCATAAGTCTACATAGGTTGCATAGATTAGGATCTTGATTTGTTTAATCATTTTATTATCTTGCATGCTTAGACTAGATTGCTTATTACATAAACAATATGCTAGTCTTTTAATTGGACCCACTTAGGCTTGAAAGTCGAAGTGTTAATTGCTTACTTAGTTTAAATTGTTAAATTGCTTAAGTGAGCAAAAAGATTTTAAAAGGTCCTAATCCCCCCTTTAGGACTTAGCCATAATACTAGTTGCTCTACAAGCTTCCACACTAGTATACCTTTAATCCAAAAGGTGTAATTTAAGTTTTTTTTTCTTTTCTTAGTTCTAATTCTAGTTTAATATGCTTTCTTCTAGTTAACCTCTTAGCTAGAGCTAAGAGGTGAAGTTTGTAGTTAGTTTCAATGCTTATTTCATTTATCCAAGTACCATTTACTTATTTATGAATTTTGAAGTTCTAGTTTGAATAAAGTATGGATATTTAAATGAATTATGAGAGTTTGTGTACTCCGGACATGAGTTCCTTACAATTCTCTGAGATTGCCATGATTAGGTTGTTTGGATTTGAATTGTAGTAACCCTGGAGCATGTTATGATCTTTTCGTATGGTTGTTACTGCTAAGGCTACAAGTTCAAGTTCTATGTGCTTCATTAGAACTAGAAATCAGAGTAATTTTCGAAGGCTACCATTCTAATTGTTCTAGTATCTATAGAGTAATCTTAGTTAGGTAGGATTTCCAGTTTTTCTATATATAGGTTTTCTGATCTTTCTAGATTACTAACAAATTTTTTTTTGTAAGACATTGTTGTTGACATATTTCTCACCCCATTAGGTAACATCTCCCCATCTCCCTTCTTTTTATTTGTTTCTTTTCTTAGATTAGGGTATTTTTCAATCCTTTAAATTGCATCATGACTAATTGGATGGGTGGTACATATGCATATCTTTTGAAGATGAGATGTCGGATCATGGGATTCAAGCTTATTATGATAAAATCCCTCAATTGATGAGTGTTTTTCTGAGATTCAAACAACCTCCACTACCCCCCCTCCCCCACGTAAGACGATGTGTGATTACATTAATGAAAACAATTCGCATAAGGAACGTAAGACGTTGGGGGGGGGGGGGGGGGGGGGGGGGGGGGGGGGTATCGGAACAAAGCAAAATTGAATAATGGTCAGCCAAGGAAAACACTATGTGATCGTTGGACAGAAAATAACATTAGTGTTCCACCGGGTATGATAGGAGGTATGCAACAACAAAAGGAACGGGTGCATGATGTTCAGCTGGTTAAGACAATGCGTGATCACTTGTATGTATATGCCTATCAACCATCATATAACTCTTCATCCTACAGTGCGTACGATCTTAATTGGGGAAGCCATCATTTTCCTTTTTCAAGGAAAGAACCAACCGTGGTTATTAACAATCACCATAAAACGTCTTCCTCCCATGATAACGAATATATAAAAATACTTGAGAAATTATGAAAAGAGTATGAAGATGAATAATCAAATCAAAGTTACTCGCCATCTCATGAAAACGTTGAGCCTTAAATTAGGGGCATCGAATCAATCCCCTCTAATGAGGAGTATGGGGTTATCCAAGTCCCACCTTCTTCGGATATGATGAATAAATTTATAGAGGAGATTGATCTCGATGATCCCAATGTCATTATCGATTATAATAAATCCACTATCTCTTTTGGATATTTTGACCTTAATGATAAAGAGATTTCATTGACGGTTGACGAACCTGAGGAATCCATAAAATCTGAAAGCAATAGTGAGTTGCCTACAATGAGGGTTCATGGATGCTTATGGATTTATGGTTTCTTTTCCCAAGAGCATAATGTTTATGAGTCTTTAGAGGATACGTATGCTAGAGAGTTAGCTGAAATAAATTTTTTTGAGTCCTTCCACCAACATAACATGCTAAACCTTATTGTGGAAGACCCCCCTTGGGTTGAAAATTTTATTTCTTTAGATGATGAGATAGCACAATCTGAAAATTCAAACGATCAACCAATGCTAGATGATGTGCTTACCACTAAACCTAAAGAATTTTCTTTGGAAGACCTCCTCTTTATAGAGGAGGAATTCCTTGCCATTGAGACATAATTTCTTCGATGATTAAGGGAGGACGAGGACCCTTCATCCGACTATCTCAATTTCCCAGAGGAATGCTTAGCTCACTCCTATGATGTTGATGATGAGATGATTAAGGAGTTGGATAGTTTGTTAGATACAATGTCGATGCCCGAAGAACACCATTCCACTAATTTACACTCTTTATCATTGTTTGTGGAGGCACCGACTATTTCTAAAATTGTGGGGGAGACAATTTTAACTAAAAAAATACTTGATGAATGTCTCTCCACCATAATGGGTTCTTCGGCCCATTAAGAATTCTGATTGGGAGGACCCATTTCTAATCAATAATTACCTAGTCCAGAATTTGAGGAGATATCTTTTTGCTGCTCTTACTCCTCCTTTCATGTATGTAGGTGCGCATTACGATTGGACTTTAATGAAGGAAAGTACCCATGTCTATTGTCGAGCGGGACTTTGGATGGTCCTCATGAGAAATTTGTTGAAATTCCTAAAGATGCTGCTTAAATTTAATCATGTAGTCGATCAGACTAATAAAGGGTAAGTAGGTAGGTTAGGATTTATTTTTCTACATTTTGAATTGAATAAGTCTCATGGAGACATGGAAGATGCTAGAATTGATCAACTTGCTACCTCAGGTACTCTCGTTTTTACTCTCATTTATTTTATTTCATTGTTTTCATGTCTTGCTTATTGCATATCTTTTTTACATTGAAGACAATGAAAGATTTCGGTTGGGAGTGAGATTCCTAAGATAAATTTATACTAGTTTTTTTTTTAACATTTCGAGCAAATTAGGTAGAACATTTTTTATTTTTCTTAATTTAAAACTATTTTGGAAAACTTTGTTTCTATGCACTAGGAATGTTATGAGTATAAAAGGAAGATAGATGAACTGATATGATTTTGAAGCTTTTAAAGACCTATAATATAATATTTTTCTATATGAATTCCCCTATTTATATGATCGATAGAAGTTTTGAACACTTTTGAGTCTAGTCATAAATTTATAGATCGGCTAGACTAAGAATTAAAGTGTTGAGGAACCATGCCGGGGAACTTTGTCCATCACGTTCAGGAAATAAGAAAAAAAATGTTAAAGATACGGATTTCTAAAAATCTTATCTTATGCTTGTAGTGAAAAGAAAAATAAAGAAAAGCATGGATATTTGTTGAAAATATATTGAATTATTCCAAAAAAAAAGCTACTTATCACTAACTTGGGGAAGGTCTACCCGTAACTTAAGCTAGAAATGGAAAGTAGTGTGAAAGTTGTCGAAGGAATGGTAAGGCAAATTCTTATCATAAGCATGTGGTTGATTTGCACACTTTTAGATCTTTATTTTTGCTAATCTATAGAGAAGGTAATCCTGAAAATTCATGAGATGAACATTCATTATGCACACTAGATTATTAACTATTCGGATTCTTCTATTTATCAATCGATCAGCAGGGATTCTATGTGAAACACTCATTATGTTTAGGGAGTTTAAGATTTCAACTTCTATCATTAACTTTCTTCGAATTTTGTACTTGTATGTATTGGAGTTTGTAGAAGCATAATTTTCGAGAGAGAGTTGAGTTTTAGAAAGCTAGATTTGCTTCATGCATGTTTTGCTCGGGACTAGCAAAATGCTGGTTGGGGGGTGTGTTGGGCCTTGAATTATACATATTCTAACCACATTTTCATCACTTATTATGCATAGTTTCTATGTTTCAAAGACCCATCTTATATGTGTATTTTTGTTTGTAGGAATGAAAGAGAAATCTCATAAATTCTATGACAAAAGACCCACTTTAGACACATTGAAGAACAAAGGAGAAAGAGCCAAGAGGTGGAGAAAAGAAGCAAGAAAGAAAGAGAAGAGAAAAGAAGAAAATACAAAAAATAGTCTCAAAGACCTGTTCAAAGACCGGTCGCCTGACCGGTCCTTAGACCGGTCTTCAGGAGTCTAGAAAATCATACCTTCCTGGACTGTTTTCAAGCTTCAAAGACCAGTCACCAGACCGATCCTCAGTGTTACAGAAATTTCGATTTTAAGTTTCTAATTCCGATTTCAAGAGTCCAAAGTGCGAAAGGAATCCGCGTTTTCTCGAATATTCCAAGTCAGTGGTGGATCTAAGCTATAAAAGGACACTTCCACTCCCTTTGTAAGGTATCTAGCAACTTGGGGAGCAAAGAGTTAAGACCTAGGAGGCTTCCTAGCCTCCTACAACTAGTTTTTCTTTCTTTTCTTAGTTCTAGTTCTAGTTTAATATGCTTTTTTCCAGTTAACCTCTTAGTTAGAGCTAAGAGGTGAAGTTTGTAGTTAGTTTCAATGCTTATTTCATTTATCCAAGTACCATTTACTTATTTATAGATTTTGAAGTTCTAATTTGAATAAAGTATGGATTTTTAGATGAATTATGAGAGTTTGTGTACTCTAGACATGAGTTCCTTGCAATTCTCTGAGATTTCCATGATTGGGTTGTTTGGATTTGAATTGTAGTAACCCTAGAGCATGACATGATCTCTTCATATGGCTGTTACTTTGAAGGCTACAAGTTCAAGTTCTTTGTGCTTCATTAGAACTAGAAATCAGATTTCCAGATTTAAGTGGGACTGCTCGTGTTGAATGCTTTATCTTCCAATTAGATGAGAGATAGGACTTTGATTTTAATTGTGTTTATGCTTGGATGAATGGATTTGTATTGGAGTACTACAAGTGGATCCTTTATGCTCTAGTTCTTCTCAATTCTCAGATTTTCCTGTTTTATGTTTCTACTTAGTTCTTAAAAATCGATTTCCTAAACTTTCTTAAATTCTGGTTATTAAAATAATTTGAATTGTTTACCTCTTCCCTGTGGATCGACCTCAGTCTCACCAAGAATTATACTACGTTGCAGCCTTGCACTTGAGGCGAACGAACAGTGGCAGCAACATTACACAACCCAAATGGCATCCTCTGATAAGCGAAAGTGCTAAAGGGATATGTGAATGTGTTCTTCTCTTGATCTTCAATCACGATCTTTATTTTATTATATGCTGAATATCCATCGAGGAAGCAAAAGTAGGAATGACCTAACAAGCATTTCAAGAATTTGATTAACAAAAGGTAAATGGAAGTGGTTTTTCCTCATTAATGTATTCAGTTTCCTGTCAATGCACATTCTCCAATCGGTAGTGACTCTAGTTGGCACAATTTCATTGTTGGCATTGGCTACGATGGTGATTTCGGACTTCTTAGGCACTACCTGAGTTGGACTCACCAATTGACTATTAGATATTGGGTAGATGATACATACATCCAATAGGTTCAACACCTCAACCTTAACCACTTCTTTCATATTCAGATTTAGACGACGTTTTAGTTGTCTTGAGGCATTTGCATTCTTCTCTAGGTGTATGTGATGAGTAAAAATCAGGGGGTCGATGCCTTAAAGGTCCGTAATTGTCCACCTGATGGCATTCTTATGCTCTTTAAGAGTATAAATCAATTTGCTCTCTTATTCCTAATCTAATTTGGAAGCAATCACCACTGGATATGTTTCATCTTGACTTAAGTAAGCATATTTGAGTTTGGAAGGCAAAGGCTTTGGGTCAAGTTTTGGTGCCTTGATACTAAACAGTGGAGGCTTATTGTCAGATGAGGATAATTGTTCAAATTGTGTCATTCACTGGTTAGTTTCAAGTACCGGCATAGAATTTAACAAGGCATCCATTTTCTGTATCTTGCCATCATCAATATCAGGGAGTGGGCCAAACATGCCTCTATGTGATCGGAGTAAAAAGTTAGAAGGGACTTGTCTTCCACGAATGAATCGATCAAGTTAATCTCGTGGACCTCCTCATCTCAATCCTCTAGTTGTTTGCACATGTTAAAAATATTCAGCTCAGGCTTCATATTTTCAAAGGACATCTTCATAACCTCGTTCCTACAATTGATTATGGCATTTGCTGTGGCTAGGAACGAGCGGCCAAGTATGATAGGAATTTGAGAGCTAGCATTAACAACTGACTGTTTGTCCAAAACAATAAAGTTCATCGAGTAGTAGAACTTATTAACTTGTACAAGCACATCCTCTATGACTCCTCTCGGTATATGGATCGAACGATTGACAAGTCGAAGTGTGGTTTTAGTGGATTTTAATTCACTTAAACCCAATTGTTTGTAGACCAATCTAGTAGGGGATTAGATTCACACTTGCTCCTAAATCAAGTAAAGCTTGCTCAATCAATTAGTCACCAATCACACATGATATGGTTGGGCTATCAGTATTTTTATATTTCTGGGGCACATCTTGTTTAATGATGGCACTCACTTTCTCTGTAAAAAAGATCTTCATTTGTACGTTGTTTCTTCTCTTAACCGTACAAAGGTCCTTTTGAAATTTGACGTATGATGGTATTTATTTGATGGCATCCAACAATGGGATGTTGATCTTTACTTACTTTAAAACTTTATGATATCCTGATTGTTGTTAAGAGGTTTGGGTGGAATCAACCGTTGTGGAAATAGACCAACGAGCTTGTATTCCTTTTCTGGTTTTTTCTCATGTGGGGTTATGCTAGGTTCATCATCCTCTTTAGAAATTACCGGATCCTTAGGCTTTGTGGCCTTCACCGATTAGATTTTTCAATTATTCTACCACCTCTAAGAGTGGTGATGGACTTAACATGCTCCATGTGTTGGGAGGATGAGCTTGGATAATGTATCTCAAATATAGTTTTTGGGTTAGGGAGAGTTTGAGTAGGAAGTATGCTCTTCTCCTTAACACTTAAATGAGATTCAACCCTCACAATTGAAGTTTCAAGGCCATTAATGGCTTGAAAGGTGGATTGGTTGAATCTAGATTGTTCTTGCATAAACTCATCCAGTTTTTTAGAATTGTTCTTATTGTACTCAGCTTGAACTTGTACAAATGCACCCAACATCTCCTCAAGAGTTACCTTAGGGGCAATCACAAGAGGTGGCCCCACCATGGGTTGCCCTTGATGATTGTTGTTTGTATTTACATTTTGTCCATTCCTCCAATTGAAGTTGGAATGGTTCCTCCAACTAGAATTGTACGCGTTTGATGTTGGAGCACTAAATGGATGTTGATAATTATTTATGGCATTCGATTATTCATGTAATAGTTCTTAAAACGCAGGAATTGTTGGACAATCCTGTCGTATGCACATTAGTGGCACGTATTCACGATTTGATCCAATTCTCAATCCTGAGCGATTACCAATGGGCTCACTATTGTAATCGAGCAGAAGATCGGGATCTACAGGACTAGGACGGGATACAATGAACTTTTGCCTTTATTAGGTAGAGGATTGACGTATCGGATTTAGACCTACCACAACCATTCCTTTGTATAAGCCTGATAAAAAATTGCACCCTTGCATGCAATAAACATATCACTATGAAATTAGCAAAAAAAAAAAAAAAACTTAGCATTACAATATGCGTCTATCCATTTAGAGTGGCACAACGGAAATATAGTGGGCTCGTAAGCCTATAGTCCTAAGATCGAAACATAGGATAAATCTTTGTGTAGGATCCAAGTTGTCCTCTCGAAACATCAGTAACAAGGCCCATATAGGGGGAACAATTAGGATTCAGAAACTAGATCCAGTTGTATAAATAGATCCGATTACTGAGAATAAACCCAACAATGAGTACAAGTTGAATTATCACATATGGCACCAGTGTATTCACGGATAAGGTTGTTAAATAGAACCTAATAGAAGCCTTAGAAAAATTTAGGGATGAAATTGTTTTTAAGGGGGATAGATTGTAACGCCCCTGTAAAATCAACACCCTGAAACCCAAGCACATACTCAGGCTACGTCATTAGCATATCGCTTAAACCTGATTAATCAGCCATTCATAACTTAGGAAACCTGTAAATTAATAAGAAAACCTACCCAATTGACATTCCCACCATCGGCATGCATGTTAAATGCCGCACCTAAGCATTTCCCAACCCTAATTAGCAGACTCGAAGAGTCCTGAAAACCTGAACATACTTGAAAATGGCCAATTTAGTATAAACAGCCCCTAGACCGCCCATCAAAAGACCATAAAATCCGAAACTTGGAAGGGACAATCCTCTTACCGGGCTTGGTGACCCTAGTGGGACGCTAGTACAAAGCTAGCGACCGAATTGTACAATTTTAGAAATCAGTGAAAGCACTTGCCAAGTGCAAATCCACCCAAACCAAATCCAACCCAAGTAATCATTGTCATTTATACCTTTTTCAAGTTGAGGCATTAGAACCCTTAGATAATCGTGAAACTTAAAACATAGGCTCTTATTATAACATTAAACCCGTCCCTAAAGCCATAGCTCTGATCTATGATCAGCGACCGTTGATCTCACTTGTTCCAATATTTGACAAATGCCGCATTCGTATTGCGCGAAACCACAACTGTAAGTTATTCCCCCATCGAGGAAGCTGTTCTATGGTTCAGATTGACCCAAATGGGCAAGAAAAACAACTAACCAAAACGATCCCTTATAGGGCCATTGTCATGAAATTTCAGTAGCAGGGTCATTCTGGTCAATTCTGCCTTATAAAAGCACTTGGTATGGAGTACTTGCATGTGACTCCGTCGCCTTCCCCACGCATCCACGACGGTCTAGTCGCCACCATTCCCATGAATTTGTCTTCTATAGTTTGGCTCAGCCAAGACAGAGATAACCTTGTTGTCTAAAATGTACTTGACCCTTTGAAGGAGGGTGGAAGGAATGGCCCCTACCTTGTAAAGCCAAGGTCTTCCAAGTAGTAGGTTGAAGGAGGTGATATGTCCAAGATTTGGAAAGTGATGGTTGATATGTCGAGTCCAATCTGCACCTCAATGTCCACCTCTCTCTCTCTCGATCGTTCTTCTCGAGTTGTCAAAAGCTCTCACATTCATGTGGCTGGGTTGGAATGAAGAAGGCTCAATCCCTAACCGAGTTGCCGTCCTTAGCGGGCATACATTTAAGCTTGTGTCATTGTCGATGAGGACTAGGGGAATCCGAAGGTCCTTATGACACACAACTATGTTCAGTGAACGCCTGTGGTTGCATCACTCTGGTGGTAATTGATCGTTAGTGAATGTGATGGCTCGGGGAGAAAGGAGCTGCCCAATCATAAGACTGACCATCTCAGGGGGTGTACCGGAAGAGATATGCGTGTCGTTCAGAGTTCTGACGAATGACTCCCTGTGCATGCGTGAGGTGCATTGCAGCTCCCATAAAGAGATTTGGGTGGGAATCATCTTGAGCTATGTTGCCATATGTTATGCAGCCTCATTCTTGTTGTCGAGGCCAGATAGAGCACCTTTGAGGTCTCCTCGATTTGGGTTGTCTTTTCGAATACACCATCCCTTGGGATTCATATTTCCTACTTTGGCACACTCCGGGTAGTGCCATGGGACCGCATTGTAGGATGGAGCTTCCTTCCCCTTCAAAACTACCGGTGCTTCTGGAGCCTGTTGGTGTTCTGCAGAAAAGGTGCAGGCTGACGAGCTGTTGTGTGGGCTTGCTGCTTATAGGACCATTGTACTTCCGGTGCTGTGACTTTGCGACTCCAAAGTAGATGTCCTGGATGTGGGAGCTCCCCAAGGATGACTATTGGTCCGGTGAAGCACCTCTACAGCGTTGTTCACTGTTCCTTGGTGGGTCTCTTAGCACGGGCTAGCTGATGTGGCATAAGAGGGAGTATTCTGAAAAGTCCTCCTGCTGGACCCCAGCAGCTCCTTATAGAGCAACTGGCTTGAATGTGGATGGGGCTCCTCCCAAGACCACTAGCCCTCTATTTCAGCTGATGTGGGATGTCCCTTGTATAATGATCGGTTCAGGGGCTAAAATTACCCCTTGCAGAGCGACTGGCTCGAAATAGAAGGGAGCACTTTCTAAGATCACAGGTTCCCAGTTCTAATTGTTGTAGGAGGCCCCTTGCATGGCTAGGGGCAATGAAGAAGGATGCGGGAAATGTGCGCCTTGGAGGACGATGAGTTCTTTTGTGGGGGGAGTAGGAGGTGCCCCTTGCAAGACCAAGGGTTCATTCGCCTAGTCGTAGGAGATGGTATGAATGGACTGTATAGGGGAGAAGAAGTGCTCAAGACATTCTTCCTCAATGTTGTTAATGGAAGGGCCATCCGATGAACTAGGGCCTTCTTGATGCTGTGGCAGGGGATTTTGGAGAATGTTGGTGGGAGCAGTAGGAGTTGTTATAAGGGTTGAGATGACGATCTTCTGGTCGTTTATCATATCTTAGACCATATGCTTTAGGGCAAAGCAATGGTCAGTGGGATGACCACAAGCTTGGTGATACGCATAGTTCTCATTCTCATTGTAGTTTGGTGGCAAGGGGTTCGAAGGGGGCTTAGGTTGTAAAGGGGTAAGAAGTTAATTCTGTACTAACGTAGCCATGATTTGGCTAATGTTTGCGTGAGCGAGGTGAACTTCCTAGGCTCTCTCGCTATCATTTGCCTATTATGGTATGAGTATTGGGGATTACCCCTATATTGTTGTTGTTGCGACTTTGTGGTTGTTAGTTTTGTGGTGGTGGTGGAGGATTCTGTTGATTTTGTGGTTGCTGAACTGGATGAGGTCGGTACCATTGGAATTGTTGGCGTCTCTATTGGGGAGCATATTGGTTACCCTGAGCAGTGGTGACAATATTATTAACTTTTATCGAAGTTGGGTGGAACCATTTTCATTCATATTCTCATACCTTGTGGGTGTTCCTTCAACCTTGCTCTATTTTTTTGAGGCAACCTGATGAGGCCAAGGAGAGATCGTCCCAGCTCTTATTTTGGCTTCAACTTGTTCCCTGGCACGAATGAATTGAGTGAAGTTTACGTAAGGGTATAGGATTAGGTACGAAAGATACTCGGGTTTGCCGAGTGGACAATCATGGAGATATGATCCTCGTCATCAATGGGGGTTCTCATTATAGCAGTCATGGCTCCCTAATGTCTTACATAAGCTGACGACATCTCGTTGCCTTGCTGCCTTAAGGTTACTCGGTTTGCTCTCCTGGGAGCCATATTAAGATTGTATGCAAACCGATCAATGAGAGCTTGGGAAAGTTGTTCCCAAGTTCTAATGTGGAGACAATCTAGAGAAGTATACCAATCCAAAGCGTCGCCCTTCAATGATTTTTGGAATAAGCAGATGAGTGCTCCGTCATTGCCTGTCACGACACTAAGTTCCCCGCAAAAGGCTTTAAGGTGGATTGTCTGATAGTTGCTGCTGTTGTATCTCTTAAACTTGGGTACCTCAAAGTTGTGAGCCACCTGTGCATCTAGGAAATGACATAAGTCCCTGAGTTTTTTTAGAGGGTAGGTCTACCTCATGTTATTTTTTAGCTAATTTTGCATGGCTTGGAGTTGCTCCTATAACTTGTTCATTTTTGTCCGATTCTTTTGAAGGACTGGCATCCTTTGTGGCAAGGCTTGTTTCACTTTTTTGGCATAGTGGTCAATTTCTTCAACCCTATGGCTCCCATTAGGGGGGAGCTTGTAGAGACATAACTGCGTTCCTAGCTGTGAAAATTGTTAATATTGAAAAGCACTCCCAGTCGAGGGAGGCTGAGACATTAGGAAGTGGCCCCCTTGGTGGGTATTCGCCACTGCCTACTAGTTAAATTGGACTCGACACTGGTGTCGTTGTAGGCATCCACCAGTGCTTGTCCTTGGCTTCCGGTTGGGGAGGTTATTGCTGCTTAAATTGACTAGAAATCCCAACTATCCGATTGGCTGAAAATTGACTAAAAATCCTAACTGTGGGATTGTTTTGTGATATTTCCTCCATTGAAACCTTCCTAGGATGGTATAAAATACAGTAGACTTACAAGAGTTTCAACAAAAGGTCATGGGTTTTGTTGTGAGAAGAATACGAGCTGACCTCGGCACCCTCACGAAAAGAATACGAGCTGACTTGAGGATGGATCCGGTTCAGCTCGCTCAGCTCGAAGCCGATCTGATGACAGACTGAATAACTCAAATACAGGTCGTCATGTCTGACCGACCCGATCTAAGGGAGTGGTAGTCGTCGAGAATGACCTCGCCAGGTCGACCACTTTGCGACCTGATTCTGTTGCCGTAATTCTCTAAGTTTGTGCGCGATAAGAGGAAAGAAATCCGGGAAATCTCTAACCAACCCGCTGAAGGATCCTCGAAGATCACGGGACAACTCCGGAAATCTCAGAGATCTGAGATTTCCTCTACAAATGTCACGGCGACAATTAAGGAACACAATTCCACGACCTAAGTCTATAAATTGAGGCATTCTCTCCACTATTGAGGTACGACACAAAAACTGATCAAAAGATAGATATTCAATCTTTCGAGATCTCACTGACTTAAGGATCGGAGGGCTAACGGCTGGACCCCAGCCACCCCTCTTAGCTTTCCTTTGTGTTCTACAGGATCCAACCTACCTTGAGGAAGAAGATCAGCACCTTCATCCTCATCTGTTGACGAATTTCCAGCATCAACAGATTGACGCCGTCTGTGGGAACACGCAGAGTTCTTTAATTAGGAAATCCGTGTTCTCACCCAATCGCTTAAGATGATCTCAACTTCATCCTTCCTTTTCACTATGGTTGGAAAAAGAAAGTACAAAGGGAAAGCGCCCGCGATCGACGGACCTTCAGACGATCAGATATCGGAAAATGAAGGATCGTTTCCCGAAATTCCCGCTATCCAGCTCGGTGGGAACTCTCCTCTTTTTGCTCAGCAGGGGGGACAACAGAGACCTCGTAACCGAGGAGTCAGGTTGTCTCTTCTCGAAGAGCAGGTAGGAGGAGTAAATAAAAAACTGGGAGGAGTCGACGAAAGATTGGGCTATGTAGACCAGCGACTGGACGAAATTAAAGCCCTGCTAATTGGCTTAGCCCATCCAACCGTGTTGAACGGTAGAGACCGTGAGGGGTCTCGGCATACCCATTCTCAGCCTCAACAAACCCTGCACTCCCACCAGACTCGGCCGTCGCAGCATCCTCAACATCCCACTCCGATAGAAGAAAATGAGGTCGCCAGCCGAGCAACCGAGATCAGATCTCGGCCAACGACAAGTTTGCCCGCCACCGACCTGCGACACCGGCTCGAGGAGCGGAGAACAGCTCGTCTCGCGCACGAACGAGCTGATCATGAAGCCAGCAACCGGGTTGACGACAACTTAGGCCCACTGGAGGTCGAGCTGAAGGAACTGCGAGAACAAATGGGCGATATTCAGAGAGCACAGCGAGCCCGAGCTCCGATCGCCGTAGATGCACTGGTCGACTCGTCTGAGTCACCATTCACCGACGAGATCCGTGAAGAACCCCTTCCCAAAGGGTTTAAAGTTCCCCAGTTGAAGCAGTATTCTGGAATAGGAGATCCGGTGGAACACTTAGAAAACTTTAAATTCCGCATGGATCTCCTCGGAGCCAACGGACATATCATGTGCAAGGCCTTTCCGTTGTCCTTAACAAGCTCGGCATGGACTTGGTTTCGCAACCTAAAACCCCGCACGATCAGTTCATTCTCTCAACTAAGCCGAGCCTTCGCTACTCAGTTCATCGGGAGCACTGACCTGAGGAAGCATTCAACTCATCTCGCTGCGATCAAGCAAAAGGAAGATGAGTCCCTGAAAGATTACCTCGCACGCTTCAATTCTGAGGCTGTTCAAATTGAAAACCTCTCGCAAGATGTACTGTTACACACCATGATCGGAGGACTGCGGGACCGAAGATTCCTTTGGTCTGTTGGGGAAGAGCCACCTCAGTCCGTGGCAGAATTTTTAGATCGGGCGTCAAAACACATCAACGCCGAGGAACTGGTCAACGCTCACCGACCAACGACCAAGAATAAGGATCGTCCGGATAGCAGTGGCTCAAAAAGATAAAGGTCAGAGCGGAGGTCCGAGCAAAGATCGCCGACTCGGAACAGACCCGCTCGTCGAACGAAATCACCTGCACCACGGTTCGAAAAGTACACACCGCTCAATAAAACCATCGAGCAAGTGTATTTAGCAGAGAAAGGTAAATACAATTTCGAACGACCTGCGAAGATAAAAACCAACCCCAATAGAAGGTCGAAATCAATGTACTGTTTGTACCACAAAGACCACGGTCACAACACCGTGGATTGTTTTGACTTGAAGCGACAGATAGAAGTCCTCATCCAGCAAGGCTTCTTGAAAGACTATATCGCTCAGCATTCAAACGGGCGAAGAGACGAAGGTCGGGTCACTGACTTAACAGAGGAACAAAGCAACAACCCTGTGGAAGAAATCCACATGATCTTCGGAGGGCCGACCACTGGGGATACCGGGAACTCCCGCAAAAACTACAGTGCGACAAGGAAGGACATTCTTACTGAGATCTTCTGTTAACATCACCAGCCGACCTGCTAAGGTCGAAAAGGTAACCTCACAAACAATCACTTTTACCGAAGAGGACGCTCGAGGGGTCGTACATCCACATGACGACTCCCTTGTCGTTGCGATGGTGGTCGCCAATAAAAGACTCCACAGGATGATGGTCGACACAGGCAGTTCGGCTGATATCCTGTACGCTTCGGCGTTTGAAAAAATGAAGATCGACCGATCTCGACTGAGACCGGTCAAGACAGCGTTGACCAGGTTTACGGGGGATAGCATCATGCCCGAGGGGGAGATAACCCTGCCAGTTACCGCCGGAGAAGAACCAAACCAGAAGATAATTATGGTTGACTTCCTCGTCGTAAATACCCCCTCTGCCTATAATGCCATTATCGGCCGTCCTACCCTGCGAGCTCTCAAAGCTGCCGTTTCCATCTATCACCTTGCAATGAAGTTCGAAACCGACGAAGGAATCGGCGTAGTCAAGGGAGATCAGCAGGAAGCCCGTCGTTGCTACGAGCTTTCCCTACGAGGGAAGAATAAAAGTACAGTATCAACCGTTTCTCATGCGACCTCTCTTGACACAAGGGAAGAAGAGAAAGAGCGCAGATCGCCCGCAGAGGAGCTATTCGATATTCCATTGTCAGATGCCGACCCGACCAGAACTATCAAAATCGGATCAGGTTTAGAGGGCAAAGTGCGAAAGGACCTAATCACCTTCCTGAAGGAGTATGTGGACGTTTTCGCGTGGTCCCATGAAGAGATGCCTGGGATTTGCCCAGAAGTGATGGTCCATCGGCTAAACGTTGATCCGACTGTCAAACCGATCCGTCAAAAAAGGCGCTCTTTCAATACAGAAAGGTACATGATCATCGAAGAGGAAGTACAGAAATTGCGCAAGGCGGGATTCATCAAAGAAATATGCTATCCGGAATGGCTTGCAAACGTTGTTCTCGTCAAAAAGAACAATGGGAAGTGGAGAGTCTGTGTAGACTACACTGACCTGAACAAGGCCTGTCCTAAAGACAGCTTCCCTCTGCCACGTATAGATCAGCTCGTTGACGCAACCGCCGGGCACGAGCTCCTCAGCTTCATGGATGCTTATTCTGGATATAATCAGATCCAAATGCACGCTCCCGACAGGCAAAAGACAGCATTCATTACGGATCGGGGGCTCTATTGTTATAAGGTTATGCCCTTCGGACTGAAAAACGCTGGAGCAACCTACCAACGACTAGTAAACAAGATGTTCGCAGACCAACTCGGTAGAACCATGGAGGTGTACGTGGATGATATGCTCGTAAAAAGCAAAAGATCAGAGGACCATGTCTGCGACCTCCGCACCGCGTTCAAGATATTACGGAAGTATCAGATGAAGCTCAACCCCAGCAAATGTGCTTTTGGGGTGAGCTCGGGAAAGTTCCTTGGTTTCATAGTAAACCAGCGAGGAATTGAAGCCAACCCTGAAAAAATTCAGGCACTTCTCAACATGAGCTCGCCTCGCACGGTGAAGGATATCCAGCGGCTCACAGGAAGGATTGCGACACTCAACAGATTTGTCTCAAAAGCTACAGATCGATGCCTCCCCTTCTTCAAGCAGCTGCGTAAATGCAAGGAGATGATTTGGACCTCAGACTGCGAGCAAGCTTTCTGCGAATTGAAAGAATACCTCGGCTCTCCGCCGCTGTTGTCTAAACCAGCATATAAAGAAGAACTACTCTTGTACTTGGCAGTCTCACCAGCGGCGGTCAGCTCGGCACTAGTCCGAGACGACAAAGGGACCCAAAGGCCCGTTTACTACGTCAGCAAAGCTCTACTCGATCCCGAAACCCGATATCCGACAATAGAGAAGCTAGCTTTGGCTCTAATCACCTCAGCTCGGAAGTTGAGGCCATACTTTCAGGCGCACCCGATAGCCGTGCTAACCGATCAACCATTGCGACAGGTACTGCTAGAACCCGAAACCTCAGGTCGTCTCGTCAAATGGGCTGTCGAGCTTGGTGAATTCGACATAAAATATCGACCTCGAGCTGCGATCAAAGGGCAGGCCGTCGCCGATTTCATCGTCGAGTTAACCGTGCCCCTCGAAATCCAAGACGATAGCAGATCCGACCTCACCGGGGGAAAATCCAACCTGTCGCCAGAAAATAACTACAACACACCAACCTGGTTATTACACGTTGATGGGTCTTCCAATTCACAAGGCAGCGGAGCCGGTCTCGTCTTGACAGCGCCAGACGGGATCCAGATTCAATACGCTCTCCGTTTTGGATTCCGAGCTTCGAACAACGAGGCTGAATATGAAGCCCTTCTAGCCGGTCTCCGCCTCTCCTCTGAAATAGGAATCCGATCTATAAAGATACATAGTGACTCTCAATTGGTGGTAGGGCAAGTAACCGCAGAATATCAAGCGAAAGGAGAGAAGATGTCCGCATATCTGGCAAGGACTCAAGAGCTACTGTCACGTTTTGATCAATATGAAATTATTCAGATCCCGAGGAGTAAGAATACGAATGCAGATTCTCTCGCAAAACTCGCCTCATCAGCTGATGACGAGCTCGGTAGAACGGTTCCCATCGAATTCCTCCCTCAACGAAGCATATCGTCAAACGAGTCAACAGAGGTTTTTCCAGTGGTGACTGCCCCAGATTGGAGGGACCCTATCATCCAGTTCTTACAGTCGGGCGAATTACCCGACGATCAAAAAGAAGCTCGGCGCATTCGCTATAGATCAGCTCGGTATACTCTGATCGATGGAATCCTCTACAAGAGAGGATTTTCTTTTCCATGTCTGCGTTGTTTGGGAACAAGGGAAGCTGATTACGTGTTGCGCGAAATCCATTTTGGTTGTTGAGGGAATCATTCTGGTGCCCGAGCACTAGCGCAAAAGGTGATCAGGCAAGGATATTATTGGCCTACCATCCAGCACGACGCCCGGGAAATTGTTAAAAGATGCGATGGATGCCAACGATTTGCCCCAATTCCTCACTTACCACCCGAAGAGCTCACTCCCATGGCTGGACCATGGCCATTCGCTCAATGGGGAGTCGACATCATTGGCCCTCTTCCGACGAGGAAGGGACAGGTGAAATACGCAATCGTCGCCGTCGACTACTTCACGAAGTGGGCGGAAGCAGAACCGCTAGCTACCATTACCGAGAAGAAAACAACAGACTTCATTTGGAAAACAATCGTGTGCCGATTTGGGATCCCGAATACAATTGTCACTGATAATGGGCGGCAGTTCGACAACGAAAGGTTTCGAAAGTTCTGTAAAGGTCTGGGCATTAAGAACGTGTATTCTTCTCCCCACCACCTGCAAGCCAACGGTCAGGTCGAGGCAGTTAACAAGATTATAAAAAATCACCTCAAAACAAAGCTCGGAGAGAAGAAAGGTGCTTGGGCTGACGAACTTCTCGAAGTACTTTGGGCCTATCGGACCACGGCTCGGTCCACGACCGGGGAAACGCCTTTCTCTTTAGCTTTCGGAGCAGAAGCCGTCGTCCCAGTAGAAGTCGGGATGCCCACGAGCAGGACGAGCCAACACCGACCTGACCAGAACGAAGAACAACTACGAACAAACCTGGACCTACTCGATGAAGTACGCGAGGCATCCTAAATACGATTGGCAGCCTATCAGCAACGGGTTAGGCGATACTATAACTCCCGGGTAAAAGAGCGGCGGTTTCGAGCTGGCGACATGGTTCTCAAAAAGGTTAGTACTAAAGACAAAATCGCTGCCTTCAGTCCCAACTGGGAAGGGCCGTATAGGGTACTCAGCTCACGTCGCCCTGGTACTTATTGGCTCGAAGACATGGACGGCAGACCCCTTTCCCATCCATGGAACGCTGACCACCTGAAGATCTACTATCCATGAACAAGCGGGGTCTCGTATAAAATATGTGTTTCAAGGTGATGATTCAATAAAATTGCTTCAAGATTGCATCCTAAGTGTTGTGAACAGCAGATCGGCCTAGCGGTATTAACGTTCTGAGCTGACTTCCATACTACTATCGAAGCCCTACGACTAAGTCATCTACTCCAATATAATATTCGAGCTTGTGTTAATGAACTTCGCTGATTACAAGGAATTCCTTAGTCATTTCAAGACTCGTGTATGCGTAAAAGAGAAAGAAATGCTGTGCACACAGTTTGAATAAAGATGCCTCTGAAGGGCTTGCATTGAAGTAAAAAGTTTTTTTTACATTGTTACATCAAAAAAAATATATATATATATTCAAAATATTTCAGCTTTCGGCAGCGTTAGATGGCCCGGCAGCAGACCCTTTTGAAGGTCCCTCCCTCGTGACTTCATCCTCGTCTTCATCGTTGTCAACAGGAGTCAGGTCGAGATCGGGGAAGTGTTTGAGAACGAGCCATCTGCAATCCTGGAAGCCATGATTGTACAGCTCCTCAGAAATTGCGTTCAGCCTCTCAAACTTGGCTTCTGCATCTTTTGCATCGGCCAGAGCCTTCATCTGGACCTCCTTCAAGAGCCTGGCCAGGTCCACCTTCTCCTCCTCAGCTGTCTTGAGAGCGGCCTCGAGCGACTCGACCTTGTTCCCCTCAGACTGAGCCTTGGCTGAGGTCTCCCTCATCGCCTCCTCCAGAGACTGGACTTGTACTTGAGACACTTCCAGCTCGGACTGAGCCACCTTCAGCTCGGACTGGGCTGTCTGCAGTTCAGCTTGGGCCGTCTGCAGCTCCGTCTGGGCCGTTGCCAGCTCAGACAGTTTCTTCTTCAGCTCAGTCTTCATCGCCTCAGTCTTGTTCTTCCAAGAAGAGGCGGCAACCAGAGCTTTTTGCATCTGGTGAGTCCGCTCAGCCATCTTCTGGCGAATCATGATCAGCAAAGCCGAGTCCTACAAAAACGAATTACGACGATTAGTAATGCAACAGTGGCATGAATGAAGGAAAAGAAGAAGAGAAAGAGGCAGTCAGCTTACCCTGAGACTGCTCTCAATGGCGACTTCGACCATCTGGTCAAGATCTGACGATGTGAGAGAGTTCAGATCCTGAGGGATGCTCTGGTTAACGTCCATATAGGCGTTAACCCCCTCTTTCCAGGTCGCAAACTGCTTCGTTACCGGAGGCATGTCGACCTGGTCCTCGAGCTGCTCGGCCCCAGGAGCAGCGGCAGGGCGAGTGACCCGGGGAGCCGGAGGAGGGCGCGACGACCCGACCTCAGCAGGGGTGCGAGCGGGCCCCGCTGAAGCCGATGCTGTCGGAGTGCCAGACGAGCTGGCACGAGTCGCGGGTCGGCCCGCCGACGGCTCAGTCCGGGAATCCGAGGTATCCGGTACATTGACAACCGGAACCCCGGGAGCGGGAGGCTGGGCAGCCAGAGGTTCACTCCCTGCAGGGGATGAACCCAGAGGCTGACCAGACCCGCATACGAAGGACTGAGGCAACCTTTGTTGCCTCTGAGCCTCCGTGGCCACCCTCTTGCTCGGAGGTTCCACCGAGCTCTCCCCGCGCTCAAGGAGCCGAGTAGGGATTCGGCGGGATTTAGAAACCGCCTTCGGGGCCATGCCTGTCCAAAACACAAAGAAAGGTGTCAGGACGCAATACTTAAAAAATTGACAAGTAAAACATAAATATCTACATTGCTGACCTGATTCGAGGACGGACTCTACGGTGATTAAGCTGCGGAAGTTCCTTTCTACAAGCGGGTATTCCCGTGCAGCTCGGATCTGCCTCTCTTGGACTGCAGATAGTGCTACTCTGATGGCCACCGAGGCTGCATAGACAAGGAAATACACGTCAGAATAGGAAAAAGGGGGGATAAATAAAAAGCATTAGAAATTCAAAAAATTTTCTAAGTGCAGCTCGACCTGGCAGAGCAAAATCAGCTCGGACCCTATGCTCCAAAGGGCGAAGCTCATCCGACGAAGCCTCCCAATCCCCCGACGCGAAAAACCATTTCCTCTTCCAAACTCTTGTCGAGGATGGTAGGCCAGTCACTATCGAGCCCCCATGGCCCGGGTAAGAAGAGAGGTAATAAAGACCATGACCTCCCAGAGACTTGAGACTGTACATAGAGAACAACTCGTTCGAGGTCAGTTCTTTATTTCCTACTCTCTGCCACAAGATGTAGCATCCCACCATACACCTCCAGCCATTAGGTTGGAGCTGGCTCGGTGCGAGGCCCAAGGTGTTAAGGACCTCTCGCACGAAGGGGTGCAGGGGTAACCTGAGCCCGGCCTCTAAATGCATCAGGGAGATAACGGTTTCTCCCCGGCGAGGCCGGCTCGGTCTATCAGTCCGGGCCGGAATCCTAAGATCAACGGATTTCGGGATCCCGTACGTCCTCCTCGCATTGTCCAGTTCTCTCTGGGTAATCTGCGAGATCACGCCATCCAGCTCGAAGGAATCCCCCTGAGCCGTCCCATCCCCAACTCAGGAACCTCAGATTCCTCTTCATTCACAGGATCGGCTGTCCTGGAATGGGATTCTCTGGGATCCATCTCCTGATGCTCTGATAGAGGAGGGTCCGACTCAGAATCCCCAAACCTCACCATTGGTATGGCATCAGAGTAAGAGGTCTCCGACATTTTTGAAAAATACAAGAAGGGAAGAAGGTCTTCTAAGGGTGAGAAGAGCGTACCCTAGGTGATTGGCACACCGGCCAAATGAGAGATGACAGAGAATGGAGGAGGAGAACTTGAGAGGAAAAAGAGAAAGAAAAGCAGAATCGGAGAAGAGAAGAATTTTTCTGAAATCTGCTAACTCTCGAGTTTTATATCCGAAGGATTCTTTGGCATTTAATGCAATGATTCCACGTGGCGGCTCTCGGTTGAAGCGTACGAAAAGTAACGCACCACTCCAGACACGTGGCGCCACCCCGTTCGATAATACTCTGTTGGGTGCTGATACGCTGTACGAACGAATGATGACGCCTCGATTTTTTGAACGACGCATTAAATGCCGCTTTCCCGCTCGTTGAGATGACGGCGCGACAGCGCGACAGTTGTAAAACACTAAGGGTAATCAGATCGACGTATCTTCTTTATCAAGCTACTCCCGAGACAGACGAGCTAGACTCGGGAGTGGGGGGACTTCTGTTGTGAGAAGAATACGAGCTGACCTCGGCACCCTCACGAAAAGAATACGAGCTGACTTGAGGATGGATCCGGTTCAGCTCGCTCAGCTCGAAGCCGATCTGATGACAGACTGAATAACTCAAATACAGGTCGTCATGTCTGACCGACCCGATCTAAGGGAGAGGTAGTCGTCGAGAATGACCTCGCCAGGTCGACCGCTTTGCGACCTGATTCTGTTGCCGTAATTCTCTAAGTTTGTGCGCGATAAGAGGAAAGAAATCCGGAAAATCTCTAACCAACCCGCCGAAGGATCCTAGAAGATCACGGGACAACTCCGAAAATCTCAGAGATCCGAGATTTCCTCTACAAATGTCACGGCGACAATTAAGGAACACAATTCCACGACCTAAGTCTATAAATTGAGGCATTCTCTCCACTATTGAGGTACGACACAAAAACTGATCAAAAGATAGATATTCAATCTTTCGAGATCTCACTGACTTAAGCATCGGAGGGCTAACGGCTGGACCCCAGCCACCCCTCTTAGCTTTCCTTTGTGTTCTACAAGATCCAACCTACCTTGAGGAAGAAGATCAGCACCTTCATCCTCATCTGTTGACGAATTTCCAGCATCAACAGGTTTGATTACCCATTGCCTCGTAAAAACGCCACTATCCTGTGAGTGTGTGAGGGGGTGTGAGTGCTTGTGTAAAAAAAAAAAAAACTTCCATAGGGAGTACAGTGATGTTTATTTGTCTTCCAATTTGTTCATGAGATCACACAACACATGGATGAGGGGGAAGCACAAATATCAGTTTGATCCAAAACTTGTGTAGCTCCAAGAATTTTTCACCGCGGGACAATCAACTCACACTATTTCCTGTGGTGTGGTCCGCTTGAGCTTTGGATATGCTTCCTTAATGGGCCCAAGCCCTGAAATTACCTGGTAAAATGGATGGACGGGTGGATAAAATATATAAATCACGGTGGTTCCCACAGAATTGACTCGATACGCTTAGCGGAGTTGCTCAGTGCCCAATCTGCTTCCAAAATCCCCGGCAAAATGGATGGGTGGAGTGGATAAAATTATACATCATGGGTCTCACGGGAGCCCAAATTATACATCATGGGTCTCACGGGAGCCCTTGCCTGGACCGAGTCGGATGCAATCAGCGTCCGATAAAAAAATACGTCACGGTGGGCCGCACAGCGCCTGCCATCAGGGATGTGCCAGGGGCAGGGTCACCAGCCAATCCGCTTCCGCAGCGCTAGCGCCCATAGACACTAAAAAGGGAAGAGAGAGAGAGGGAGAGAGGGAGAGAGAAGAAGAAGACATGGGGAGGGTGTTTGTGGTGGAACTCCATGGCAGGATCTACCAATGCCAGTTTTGTCGTACCCACTTAGCCGTCGCCGACGATCTCATCTCCAGGGTATGTTTCCATTGATTACTCCCATTTCCCATTTCCCTCATCTTAACAGGCCCAACGATATGCTGGAGCCATCTCCTCCACATTACATATGGCAGGGTTATCTGTCCATCAGAATCGTCCATCTAGTTCGCCCTGCCACCGATGGTGGATGGTTCAAGATACGCATCTATTTAATGTTCCTAGCCATCTGAACGGTGACCCTTCATGGCAACGGTGGTGAAGGAAAACTGTTAATGGTCAACGTTAAGTGCTGGGAAATTGATGACTATGATAGTCCAATAAGTGTGATCTTTGAAACATAAGCCATCCATTATGAGGGCCGCCGGATGGACAATCACGAATCCTGATTGTCCTGTAAATGGAAAGCCAATCTTTGAAAATATAGCCATTAGGCTGTAAATGGAGAGCCTGTAAATGAAATCCCACCTTTTAGGCTGTAAATGGAGAGCCTGTAAATGAAATCCCACCTTTTTGCCTGTAAATGAGAAGGGGGTAAATGCTGTAATAAATGATTTATTAGCAAAAAAAGAAGGTCATCCAAGCGCAGAGTGTAAATGATTTCCCAGGTAAATCATTTACGACTTGCCCCATTTACAGGCATCCAAACGACCCCTAAACTGCAATATTTTTATAGCCAAATTTCAAAATTCTAGCTGTTAGGCTGAATTTCATTGCAGGTAAATGTAATCAGAGCTCTTCAGAAGATTTTCATTTACAACTAAAAACTGTAAATGCTTCACAGCCTCTAAATCATTTACAGGCATTTTTCAGCATCCAAACATTCCTTGTAAATCATTTACCTGCAACTCATTTACAATTAGCCCAATTTATAGGCATCAAAAGTATAACCCTTTCTCTCTCTAACATACATACATCCATACTTGGTGGTGTGCTTTCTGCTACATTCATTTTATCACAGTCAAAAAGCACTAAAAATTTCTCTATTGAATTCGTTGCTTTCTGTCCCGTGCATTGAATCTCTCACCTGGGTGGGAAATGACTTTAATGAAGAAGGGTTTCATATTCCTTAATTGATAAATGCGGTATAAGAGGGCATGATGATGAAAAAAGGAAAAAAAAAGAACAGAAAAAAGAAAAAAAAAGATTTATATATTGAATGTGGCTATTGTTGTTAATATATTGAGTATTAGAAACATACGTCATAAAGATTCTATTTTGGAATGTCTAGGTATTGTATTGGGGATGATTGAGGATCATCATTCCCATTGGAAAAAGTAGCATATTGAACTTGGTTGTCATTCTTTCCATTGTTTGGGGGTATGGAACATTTTTGCAATGAGGAGATGAGGAATTGGATATTGGGACGATGGAGTTTTGCTACTAAGGTTGGGATTTTCTTTTAGGGGAAATCACTCTTAATCCCTTTGATTTTAGGTTTGATACAGATAGGGATTCTAACATAAGGATTTGCTTGTTGGATATCCTCCTCCTCCTCCTCCTCCTTCTTTTCAATCTCCCGTCTTGTCTTGGAATCTTATTGAACAGTTTTTGGATGGTGGCTTGGTGGAGGATATCTAGTTAAACACCTCATGGATGGGATTCTCTACTTTCATGGTAGCTATGAATGGTTATGGATCATCCATTAAAGTCGATGTAATGTTTTTTGAAAGGTAAGAACAACTTACTGTATGATGATGGAGTCATCAAGCGATTGCACTGGTGGGAGGACCGATAAACCTTTGGATGGGTTGGAGAATGGTACTAGTTACATAGAGTTCACCTCAAAGTGTGGTTTCTTGAAGTCTTTGAGATGATCAGAGCTTTCATCGACGAGGTATTACTACCTGATCCGACAACGGAATCTGGGTTGGATCTTCAAGTGGCTTAGATCTTCATCAAATGAAGGAGGTCTGTCACAGCTCTGATTGTTGTCATGATCTCGATGGGGGAGGAGAAATTTTTTGTTCGTGTGGAGAAGGATGTGCCAAGAGCTTTTGGGGGAGATCGGAGGTGAGTTGGGGGTTGGATTTCGTCGGAGGTTTAGTCAAAAGCTTCTTTGGGACAACAATGGCGGATGCGGGAGCATGGCCTTTGTGCTCTAACATACCACCGCTCAGGGTGGACGAAGCGTGTCCTTTTGTGGATGGCGACCGTGCGACATCTGCCTTGTGTGACAACATCTCTCTAGTGGCGTTAGAGGAGGTTGGTGCGATAGTCGAGAGTGCGACGGATATTTGGAAGTGTACATCTCGCCTTCCCTTTAACAGAGACACCTATTGGTTCGAAAGGTTGCTGTGGAGGCTCGGTTGGATCCCTTGGTGGTTCAGTGACAGTTCGTGGTAGGAGTTTTGGGTCGGGGCTTCATTCATGTCGGTCCGTAGCTAAGGTTCATATGCCAAGGCCGGAGATTCTGGCAATAGCTGGCATCTCAGACAACTACACCTTTTTCGATAGGATGTAGAGGGCTAATGTGTGTCCGGGTGACGTCTACCCCTCTGAGAGAGGTGTCTTCTTAGATTTGTCTCTTGCCATGTCCCCTCTTCGCACAGGTTCCGATTGAGGCATGTGATGTCTTTACCTCTTACTGCTTGTGTGGGGATATCTTATAATCATTGCATGTGTAGCCAGTCCCCTCGTACTTCCTCTTCTATTTCGACTTTTCATTTCTCTTTTGACGAGGGATCTTCGATAGCCTTTATTCCAATGTGCTCTCAATGGATGATCGAGTTGCTGGCCCCATCGTTGGATCTTAGTTCTCTCCATTCCACTAGTCCTTTCATGGTCTGTGAAGCTACCCTGGTAGTTGAGTCCACGACCTAGACCGAGAACAGGATAATTGATCGGACAGTGGATCAAGAAGTCTAGATACTCGGGGCCATATTGGATCTTCTGGGGGGAGGTTCTAGAAGTGGCACCTCTCCAGGTGGCCGATGGCGATGGGAAGAAGCTTAATGTTGCTGTGTACCCTTCTAGCTCTCCCTTGCTTATAGAGGAAGTTAGCTTTGGGGGTTAGGTAGCAAAAGCTAGTAGGAAAAAGTGGCTTAAAGTGGTAATGCATTACGTAGCTTGAACGGCGGGTGTAACTTTTGGCGACATGGTGGAAGACCATTATAATTTGTTTTCATTCGTGAAAGCGAGAGGAAGCCCGCTACCTCAAGCCACTCCCTAGAGGAAGGCCTAATGCTTTCCCAGAGGCTAGTGAGAATTGGTTAGTGATGTAGGGAAGGACGTGATGAGGTCGATGGCCGTCTTCCTCAGGGGATAAATACCTTGAATCCACAGGGCGCTCTTGAATCCACAAGAGAATTCTCAAATCTACAAGAAGAAAATGACAAAAGTCGGAGTTTTGATTGAATAATATGAGAGTTTTATTATTAAAAACGACTTTAACAACTTATATAGCCTTAAACAAAACCCTAGGAATGCATTAAGAGAGTCCTAAACAAAATAGGAAAGAAATCACACAAGTTCGAAATTTCCACAATTTCCTGCAGATCCGTTGACCTGAGCATTGACCTGTCGAAATGGGTTTTGACTCGTCGAAGCTCAATTTCAACCTATCTAAACTGGCAGAATCTGTCCAACAACCAAACTGGAATTTCTACAGGAATTTCAATCGGTCGATTTGATTGGTCGACTGGTTGAACTTTGCTGAGTTTTGTCGACTTCTCTTTGAGCTTTTTCTGGTCCATGTTTGATAAAAAAGTGCTTGATCCTCGTCCTACATCAGATCCCTCCACTTAAAAAAAACTCGTCCTCCAGTTCTCTTCGGAATTGGGCCATGAATTGCGTTCAACTTCAGGGGCCGACATTTATTAGTCTCTTCCTCTAGAGAATATTAGTATATATGTGTGTTAGTATGTGGCTCTTTTATGTTAAGTGCATGTGCACATCTTTTCTCTTCTCCTAGAGTGTACTATATGCTTATTCTAATAAAGCTTTGTGTGGTGGGCATGTGGCACATATATACAACATTCACCCTAAAACTCTCTCACTCTCTCTCTTCTTCTTCCCTTTTTTCTCTCCTCTTCTTCCACCCTAATCATCTAATCTTCTTCTACTTGGTATTAGAGATAAGATCAGACTATTCCGCATCAAGGGAGTTAAGAGGCGACACGTTAGATTGCTGACGTTAGCGGTCGTACAGCTGACATCAGCCATGTACGGTCAAATGGACCCCGTTTGAGTTGAAAGTTTAGGAGTTTGATAGATCTTTATTTTAGAAGATTTGTTATGAGTTTTTGAGAATTTTTTAGAGCCTTCTTGATGGTGATTTGGCTGAAATAGTGAAATTCGAAAATCGGGCCTCGAATAAGTATTTTGTCGATTTTTCTCAAATCGTTAAGCTTTTCTCTAGATGGACTGATATCTCTCACCCAAAGCTAATATTGGAGGATTTTTTAGCTGATATTAAGATTTGAGTGGGTTTTAACCCCAAATAGAGGTGCGGCCATGTCATTTTTAGGCTGTTTGCGTCAGATTTGAGTACTTCGGGTGGTATTTTCAGAGTTTTCTGGTTGATTGGGGTTAGTCTCTCATCTCCTCAAAGGATTGCTTATTAGAGACTCTGTTGAAGTACATTTTACTTGGATCCCCTCATTCTTATAGAGGACAAAGGGCAATCTCATCTTGGCATGGGTTCGCTTGAACCCAACCCACTCCAAATCACCTCGATTAAGTTGAATGGTGATAACTATCTTCAACGGGCAAAATCTGTAAAAGTGTTCTTGGGGGCCCGTGAGAAGTTGTCGTATATTCTGGATGATCCCCCAAGCTCTACAGAAGACACCTACAAGACTTGGACAAAGGAGAACTATCAAGTCATTGCATGGTTGTTGAACAGTATGGATTCTTCGGTTAGCCACTCCGTGATGTTTTTGTCATTGGCTAAAGGCATTTAGGACTCCCTTCATGATGTGTACTTCGAGTCTAAAATTTTTTCGCGGGTATTTCAATTTATTCAAGAAATTGGTCGGTTCTAGCAAGACTCAAGATCATTAAAAGATTATTATTCGACACTTCGAGGCATGTGGGATGAGCTGGACTTGTATCAACCTCTTCCTTCGAAATGTCTAGACGATCATGAGCATGCTCGTAAGCAACGGGATGACACTTGTGTTACGCAGTTCCTCGCAGGGTTGAACTCCGTCTACCTCAGTGTTCGGGATCAAGTGGTTGTTAATAATCTCCTTCCTCCGTTGACAACAGTCTATGCCATGTGCCAGCGCGCTACTATATCAGCTCTTCTTTCACATCCTTTTGTATCACCAGAGTGTTCAGCAGACCTTGTTGGCGATCCATCTTCCATTTTTCCTGAATCTCGCGCACCATCCTTGAGTTCAGGGCGCACTTTTGGTTATGGTGGTTGTGGCAGAGGCCGAGAGGGAGATCGGGGATGTGTCGGTCGTCATCTTCGAGGTAGTGGTGGACGTGATAGTTCCCACTTTTGTTCGCATTGTGGCGGAACTAATCACACTATTGATTACTGTTGGCAGCTCCATAGTCGTCCTACGTGTGCTGCCTGCCTTTATTATAGCTACTGTTGCTCTTGAGGGACAACCTTCCACCCTGGCAGCTGAGCAGCCTTCTTCAGGAGAGTCTCTCATTATTTTTCAAGCAGCTTATGATGCCCTAATGCGGCTTCATATTCGTGATGTTCCTGGGCCTTCTCATGCAGCTTCGGCCCAGTCAGGTACCGCTCTTCTAGCGTCTTCTTCTACCACCTCTTGGGTCATTGACTCTGGAGCTTTCTCCCACATGACTGGTAAGTCAGATATCTTTTCCTCTTATTCTCCTTCCTCCCACTCTCAATATGTTACAGTCGTAGATGGAACACATGCCCCCATTTCTGGGATTGGTTCCATCTTCCTTTCCCCTTCCTTGCCATTGTCCTCAGTCTTGCATGTACCTCGTTTTCCATTAAACTTATTGTCTGTTAGCTCCCTGACTAAATCATTGAATTGTTCGATTACCTTTTACCATTCTCATTGTCTTTTTCAGGACCTACAGACGAAGAGAGTGATTGGTGGGGGGCATGAGCGAGGAGGCGTTTATCTTCTCAATGATACACCTGTTGTTGCTTCAAGTACATCTTCTCTTGATCGAGACTCCATCACACGGTGGCATTGCCGCTTAGGACATCCTTCCTTAGCTCGATTGAGACTTTTGTTTCCTTCATTGTCGGTTACTAAGTGTTGTGATAGTTGTGAATTATCAAAACATCATCGTATTACATTTCCTCCAAGTGTTTCAGGAAGGAAATCTCAACCTTTTGATCTGGTTCACTCAGATGTCTGGGGACCAGCCTCGGTTACTTTCACTTTTGGTTTTAAATATTTTGTCACCTTTATTGATGATTATTCTCGCATGACCTGGGTTTACCTTTTGAAATCAAAGAGTGAAGTGTTTGATGTGTTTAAGTGTTTTATCATGAAGTATGCACTTAATTTCAATGCTCAATCAAAACCCTCCATTCTGATAATGGGGGGGAGTACATGTCCACTACTTTTTTGTCCTTCTTACAGGAACATGGTATTTTGTCTCGGACATCATGTGTTTACACTCCACAACAAAATGGTATTGCAGAACGAAAGAACCGTCACCTTCTTGAAGTCGCACGTACCCTTCTTCTTGGTATGCATCTATCTAAGCATTTTTGGAGTGACGCTCTTCTTACTTCCACTTTCCTTATTAATCGTATTCCCTCACGTATAGTCTTCCAAATCCTCATTTAATATGTTGTATCCTCATGACAATCCATTTCCTTTACGCCTTAAAGTTTTTGGTTGCACATGCTTCGTTCAAATTTGGATGGTCGTAATGATAAACTTAGTCCCAGGGCAACTAAATGTGTTTTCTTAGGGTACACTCGGAGCCAGAAAGGGTATAAGTGTTATAACCCCTCGACGCTTAAGAAATATATCTCTGCTGATGTAACATTTTTTGAAGATGTTCCTTTTTTTCGCCTCACGGTCGATCCCTCTGTGATCCTCTTGCGAGTCAGGGGGAGCATACTGCTTCTCCCCTTCCTCTTGTCACTAGTGATCACCTCCCATTCCTAACTCTGTTGGTGATTTGGGTGACCCGAAGCTTCTGCGAGTGTATCATCGTCGAGATAAATTTTCACGCACTCCGCCTTCTACTCTTCCACTCATTTTGGATGTTGGCTCAGGTGATTCTCCTACATCAAGTCCGGATCTTCCCATTGCCTTGCGTAAAGGGACACGATCATGTATTGAACACCTCATTAGCAATTTTGTTTCATATGATCATCTTTCACTGTCCTTTCAGTCGTTTGCAGCTTCCATTTCATCACAGGCTATTCCTCGGTCTCTTTCCCACGCTCTTCAAAGTCCTGACTGGACGAAGGCAATGATGGAAGAAATGTTTGCTCTTGAGAAGAATCATACTTGGGAGCTAGTTTCTCTTCCTCCAGGGCACAAACCTGTTGGGTGTCGATGGGTGTACACGATCAAGTTCCTTCCCGATGGCTCCATTGATCGCTACAAGGCTCGTTTTGTTGCTCGGGGATATACGCAGACTCAGGGCGTGGATGACTTCGAGACATTCTCTCCAATGGCAAAACTTAATTCTATTCGTGTGGTTGTCTCCTTGGCCGTCAATTTATCCTGGCCCTTGTTCCAACTAGATGTTAATAATGCATTTCTTCATGGGGATCTTGCGGAGGAGGTCTACATGCATCAACCTCCAGGCTTTGTTGCTTCCCACAATCCTACGCTTGTGTGTCGATTGAAGAAGGCCTTTTATGGGCTCAAACAGTCCTCGCGTGCTTGGTTCGACAAATTCAGTCAAGCTCTCATGGAGTTTGGCTTTGTTCGTAGTCATGCTGACCATTCTCTCTTTATATGTCGATGATCGACGGGCATCATCGTTCTCATTGTGTATGTTGATGATATTGTACTATCAGGCAGTGATTTAGTTGGCATGGGCGATGTTAAAGAATTTTTGAAGAACAAGTTTGAGATCAAGGACCTTGGTCCTCTTCACTACTTTCTGGGCATCGAGGTTGCTCTCTCCCAAACCGGGATATCCTTATCCCAACGAAAATATGCTCTTGATCTTCTCATGGAGACTGGCATGCTAGGATGTAAATCGGCTACCACCCCTATGGATACTTCGCATAAGCTTCAGCCAGATGATGATACTCTTCTTTCTGATCCCGGCATGTACCGTCGGCTTGTAGGTTGGCTCATTTATTTGACTATTACTCGTCCAGATCTCTCCTTTGCGGTGGGAGTTGTCAGCTAGTTCATGAAAGCTCCCCGTTCTTCACATCTCATGGCTGTTTACCGCATACTCCGGTATCTTAAATCAGCACCGGGCTTTGGCATCCATTTTCAGTCTCATGGTCATCTTCATCTTTCGGGCTCTTCCGATGCTGATTGTGCAGGTAGTATATATGATCGTCGATTTACATCTGGGTTTTGTACCTTCCTAGGTGGTAATCTTGTCATGTGGAAAAGTAAGAAGCAATCGGTTGTTGCGCGCTCCTTGGCTAAAGCAGAATATCGTGCTATGGCTCATGCTACATGTGAGCTCGTATGGCTTCACACCCTTCTTGACGAACTTGGTATTCTCCTTCGGGCCTTATTCCTATTCATTGCGATAATCAGGTAGCCATACATATTGCTCGTAATCCTGTTTTCCATGAGCGCACCAAGCATATTGAGGTTGACTGTCACTTTATTCGGTAGAAAGTTGCCTCGAAGGAAATCATCACTCCTTTTGTTCGGTCTGAGGATCAACTTGCGGATGTTCTTATGAAGTCTTTAAGTCGAGATGCTCTTCATCGTGTTCATGACAAATTGGGAATGATCAACATCTATGCTCCAACTTGAGGGGGAGTCTAGAGAATATTAGTATATATGTGTGTTAGTATGTGGATCTTTTATTGTAAGTGTATGTGCACATCTTCTCTCTTCTCTTATAGTGTACTATATGCTGTGGTGGGCATGTGGCACATACACACAACATTCACCCTAAAACTCCCTCTCACTCTCTCTCCTCTTCTTCCACCCTAATCATCTAATCTTCTTCTACTCTTCTCTCATCTGTGCCACATCGCATTCCAATTCGCATAAAAGATAGAGTTCATCAACTGCTCTATTAAGATTTTCAAAGAGAAAGCACCACAATCGTTGTCTAAACCCTTCGTTGCTTTCCCCTAGTTCACCTTCTACTAGACCATCCCGCAACACCCTCCACAACAGATGTACCCCAAGCATCACTTGAAGCTATAGGATCACTTTTTTTGTATGAAAGCAACATAAAATCTTGGAGGCCTTGTTGAAACCTGACCAATGACTAGTACTTCAAAAATATCCAAAGCACCATCCTTAGATTTGTCAGAAAGCCCTTGAGTATCCGTCATGATTCCATCAGCTTCGATTGCTGGAGGTGGAGAGTTTTCAGTAGTGGGATTACCAGTACTTGGAGCATCCCCTGTTTTAGTGCACCTAGGCTCATGGTGAGTTTTTCCCAACTTCCTAAAGCATCATTTAGAGTAACTGTTTTCTCATCTACTTGTGGCAGCCCCAAATTTTCAAAAGAGATCTCATTGACAACTTGCCCGTTCCCCTCTATGGACTCTTGTATTGATGAAAGAAGCATCCCAATAGGAAACGGCACTGCATCTTCAGACAGTAGACATGCCTTTTCTTCTTGATGTTCACTAGGAGGTGGAACATGTGATACCAAATCATCAGTATTTTTCAAATTTCCATCAGCCAAGTGATCACCCCCAATATAATTAGGCTTTACTTCAGAGACACCATCTGATTTTTCATTAGATCCATTCAGAACCAACGACATCATCCTCAGATTCTTTAGCAAAATCTCGTACAGTTACGGAAGACTGCCCCTCCACTTTAAAAGCATTGGGACGGTTTTCCGTATCCACCGGGATCACACATACACTACTGATGAATCCGGCTACCTGTCGCGATTTTAACTCAACCAGATTGTCTCTTGCCAAAAAATAATAGGATATCTCTCCATAATCCCTCACCGATCGGCTATTCTGCCGCAGATTTTGGGACTGCTGGAATAGTACCTGATCATCATCGTTGTATAGAAATTGCAAATGCAGCTGTCGCTTCATCCGCTGCCACGTGCAGATTGGTGCCTTCATCTGTTGCATTTGCTCGCGCTGAAGTTGTTCCCACCAAGCTGAAGCGCTGCCCTTCAACTTGTAAGCCACGAACTTAAACCTTCTTCTTCTCAGGGATCTGCATGTAATCGAAGAAGCGATCGATTTCAAAAAGACAATCCTCGATTTGAAGATGGCCATTGAAGCTAGGAAGATCAACCTTCCTCCTGAAGGCTTGATCCGTCTGATCCACCCGATCGCGAATTCCACCGCCCACCGGAGGCGGATCATTGCATAAAGAAACTGAGACGCCCTTGGTTCCTTTATCTGACTTGTTTTCATTCTGCACTTTCATAAAAGATTGATCTGGAGGCGTTACATTCGACTCCGTGTTGGAATTTAGACATTGATCTTCCAAGGCCAATCTACCTCTGGCTTCCACAAACTTGCACCATTGACATTCTACATATCTCAAACTGCCGACCCTCAGATCTTGCCCCTATCTCGCCCCATGATGTTGACGTAACCACTGCCCTTTCATCTATATCCTCTGACTGCTGCAAAAATCCTCTCAGATCGTCATCCTATTCGTGCTCCAACTCTACCTCAGTAGCCGTATCTGCCTGACCATAGGCCTCTCGATTCCGTGGACCCGGCATCGTCGGATTTGCCCCCCTGTAGCTCAACAGAGCTTTATCGCAGGTTCTAGGTGCTTTCTGTTCTACAAATCTCCCTGTGCTATCTTCAACTACTGTGTGACCTTCCTTTGTTTCTGAGATGGAAGCCTTCAAAACTTCTGCCATTGCTCTACTTCTCACAATTGACCGAGGTTGAAGAAGAAAAGAAATAAACACACCAAGGATTCATTATATCTAAAATTCAAACACGTGCCGTGACTTAAAAGTCCCCCACCTGTGCGAAATATATTACGCGTGTAAGTCTCTCTTGTGTGGAAAGCGTCACACGTGGCTTGCCTATGACACTTGGTGAATAAACTCCATTTGAGACCTTGATGTACATCTTGCTCCTTAAAGATGTGTTATACTTGATGTCATCCGGACGTGTGTTTCTCCTCCCTTTATTAGCGTTTAAAACTGATACCATTTCTATACCATGTTTCACTTTCTCAATGCAAGCAGCCTATGCTATCTCTGCCTTGAGACCCGCGTGCAGAGAAAAAAGGCGACAGTTGACCTCTGTCTCTTTCACTGCTGTCACGTGTCCGCGTCTCCTTAAACCACATTCCTCACCTTTCCGGCAACCTATCAATGGGCTACAGCTCAGCCCTTCTCAAATTGGTAATCTTCTGGATTCTGGAGTTTTGAAAGCATGCTCTTGCGCCTTCGTCTTCGACCGACAAAACCTCCATTGAAGGACCATGCGAATGTTCATCTTTCACCTTCTTCATCTGCGAGGAACTGCTGGACCTTGTATTCAAACCAATCTCAGACATTGATCCTCCTGTTACAATTTGACCAGAATAG
The DNA here is from genome assembly GCA_003013855.2 of Liriodendron chinense. Lineage (NCBI taxonomy): Eukaryota > Viridiplantae > Streptophyta > Magnoliopsida > Magnoliales > Magnoliaceae > Liriodendron > Liriodendron chinense. Next base: position 2,156,082 of record ML058483.1, read on the forward strand.
AACCATCCCTGACTCTGATTCGGAATCTGGAACCCCTTGAAGCTTCTTCTCGCTAACTCGAATCCTGGCAAAATGGAGGTTTTCTCAGTTTGTTGTTGATGGATCAATCTCCCAAACCTCTCCGATGCAAGACCCTGTTTCCCTAAACACATCACAAATCCAGAGTTCCAGCTGGTAATCCCTAATTTGGATCCATACCACTTCCCAGCCAAAGATGGACCAATTCTCCCAGTGCTTGATACCTCTCACCTTTTCATCCCGGAATAGCTTGCAGGACATGAGGAAGCTGTTTACCGTTTCTTTCGATTCGACTGATACCCACAATGCATCGTCCCATAGGCTTTTTACTATGAAATCCTCATTTAAGTTGCAATTTTGCTTCAACCATTGGCCAATATCCTCATGGAAGTTCCCACCTGAACCGATATCATGAAACTTAGTTCAAGTTTCTGCAATGAATACTCCAACACCTTCTGATAGATTCTTAACTCCAGAACTTCCTCTTTCTATACTTTCCAATCCCCTTTTCCTCTTAGTGCCTTAGTTGTGCAACCTGCCTTGATACTTTGGGTATATTTGCGTTTCTGCCACTACCGGGGGGGGGGAGTGTTCGCTAGCACGGCTCTGTAAGATAAGAGATTTACACCTGTTTCTGGGCTTAAGTTTATGGATCTTTCCTTCCCTGCCGATTCGTCTACCCTCATCTGAGCTTGTGCTGTAAATTCACTCCTACCGTTAACCCCCTTCTCTTCCTTCTTTCTATCTCCTTCCTTATTATTATTATTATTATTTTTTTTTGTAACCTCAGGACCAAAACGGGCTTTTTGAACTTGAAGCATCTTTCCACCTAAGCTCTCTCCATCTAGCAGCTTCATCGCTTTCTCGATCTCGACCTCCTGGCTCATTCAAACAAGAGCAAAACTGTGATATTTGGAAGAGTATCGATCTCGAGGAATGATGACTTCCATTACCTTCCTTGCTTGGCCAAAAATCCTTTCGAAATTGATTGGATGCCAACCAGCCGGGAATCTGGTCATGTACAGCGTCAGCAACTCTGTGAGAGCAGAAGAGAACAGAGGCCCCTTCTTCCCCACCTCCGACTTCTTCTGCCGGACCACAGTCCAGCCTTCTGGGTTGTCTTCCTCCACTATCACCTTTCCTTTTTCAGCGTAAAGTCTCTGTTCTGATCCTACACCAACATCTAGATCTTCTTTTGAGCTAGGTTGGCCTGTACCTATCTCGTGCTTCCCATTGTACCTCCTTTCCTCTCTCTTTTGCCAGAACTTCATTCTGCGTAGTCTCTGTGCATATGAGATTGAAGTAATCAGTCAGTCCACTTTCCGAATTTCCTGGAACATCCTTGATTATCTTGAAAAGCTTGAACGCATGCTGCTGGAAACCTAAACCTCTGTTGGATAACCATCAGATTTGGGCTACAAGTCCTTGCCCAAGCTGTATTGCTTCATCAGAAACTGCTATATATGCCCCATAAAACTTTATACCTTCCACTTGATAAGCTTTGGTAGGTCCTGAGTGTTTTTTCATTGAAGAGAAGTAGTAAAGCTTTTTGATATTTGTAAAGCCTTATTCATGCATGTGTTTCTATTTTTTTTTTAATTTGTTTTGCAGTGCAAAATGTCTTTTGGTAAATGCTTATTATCTTTCATGAAGGAATATGGGCTCCTTATTCACAAAGTTTAACTAGTAAAATTTCTTGGTACTTCTTAAGTGCAAATACAGGTGTCTTTTGTTTCAATACCACATGATTATATTAATGCTTACAAATTGTAGAATGGTAATGTTAATCAAGTTTTTACGGTTACAAAAAAAAAAAAAAAAAAAAAAAAAATGTTAATCAAGTTTTTGTTTCTAATTTGTTGCTTTGTCATTTTTACCAGTCTTTCCATTGCCGTCGAGGGAAGGCGTACCTCTTCAACAAAGTGTGAGTAACTCACGATTCTGTTATAAGCACAATCTTTGCAATGGCAATTTATTTTCTTATGTGCTTCATGGTGGATTTATCTTTTCTTCACCACTTTTGATTGGCTTCACGATGAATTTATCTTTTCCTGAATGCTTCTTTTGATTGGTGATTCATAGGTAGGGGACTAAAATGGTATACAAACATGCAGCTTCTGCCTGCTAGGTGAATTTCAAATTTAATTTGAAGTAAAATAATTATTGGAACTAGCTATTGGTTCCATTATAGTCAAATGGTGGTGCTTTAGGTCATGCTTCTTAGGGGATGGCTATAGATCAATGTGTCGAGCCCCACTTTGGGGCCTAGTCAGATGAGGTCCAGGAAAGGCACAATGAGTCACACATCTTCAACCTGAAGATATGTGAAAAAAAAAAAGAAGAAGCTGCCAAGTAGGATGAAGAGGATTCATCCTCCTCTACATAAACTAAACTTAGCTCCCCACCCCCTGTAAAATTCTTTACACCAGATCCTCTAAAAGACTCCCAGCTTCTTGCGTGTGCAATAACATCCTTTTCACCATCTGGGGACTTCATTCAAAGTCTCTACCTTGTAATACCTTCTTGTTATGCTCTTCCACTCTACCCATTGCACTACTAATGTGGATCCTATTGATAGAATCCTCCTCACATCTGCCAGTCACAGTTCCATGAGGCAATCAGGCATTTGTTTACTCAGGTATGAGTCGCATGACCCAAGCTAGCATGCAATGATTAAGCAGTCCCCAACACATCTCCGTCATGCAGGGACAATGGTTCAATGAGTGATTTACTAATTTTGTGTTTCTCAAGCAAATCAACAACCATTCATAATTATCATCTCCCTGCTTTTAGATGATTCATCATTAGCTCCTTATCGTCTGAAACCAGCCAATCATAAGGAATTAACTCTCTCGGGCCACTGAAACCAATCCCCTTAAGGCCTCCAAGCTTTTCGCCCACCCGATAATCTTCCTCTTCGCCCTTTGGAAAATCTCATTTGAAGTCGTAGCCTTGTTATTGAAAGCCTATTGTTGTGCTCTTCCAATCTGCTGGCAACACTGCTAACATTTTTAGCCTCTATAGAATCCCCCTTGTATTTACCACATTGCTTGCAGTTCCATGAGGCAAGGAGCGGATTTGATGACTCCGGCATCACCCAAGCGAGCCTGCAATGACTATGAGTCCCCACAACACCACTGTCATGCAGGCACAATGAATGTGCATGATTTACCGATTCTGCATTTCTCAAGCACATTAAAAGCCGTTTGTAGTTCCGAAGCACAGGAAATGGTCAGTTTGTGACCAGATTTTAGGATGGGTTTTGAAACAATTTTAACACATGTTAACAGGCTCCAGGTGGACTGGTTTATGGGCAGGTCGGCATGAATTGGGTGGTGGTTGTGGATAGACTTGTGAAGCATAGGGGCTGCTGTAGTGGGAAGGAAGTGGATAGATTTGTGGTAGTAGCGGGGCTGAGTTGGGGTGGAACAAGGCCAGGTTATACGACCGCTGGGAGGATAGTTCTATTGGCATGCTTAAGGGATGGATTCAAATTTAAAAGATTGGAAGTTGATAGATTGTGTACTGTTTTGGTGGTACTTATTTGAGGTTGGGATGTAATTATGGTTGAAATTTGGAGACAGATTTGGGCAGTAAATTTGGGTCAGATTTTCTTTAACTGAGACTGAATTTGAGGATATTTTATCTGAGAACTACACCAGTGTTGACGTGTCAATTATGAACCCATACTGTGTTCATCATTCAGATATGCTGGTGATTGTGTGGCAGGAGGTCCTGTGACAGTGTGCAAAGGTGCTCCCCCCCAACAATGATGAACTCATGAAAGGTTAAGATCTGACAATTAAACATCACACCAACCATACCGCACCGCTAAACTGAGCTCAAAACCACCATCTAGTGATGGATGTATCACCGGCAACATACGTGGAATCATTCCGTCCTATAGTCTCGCAACGACAAAACTCAGTGTTGCAAATTAAAGCAGTTGCGACAGGCAATGCTGCAGCATACTGTGGCACTCGCGGCAATACTTATTGCGAGTTTGCGACAAATGGTTACAACTGCTTCCTAAACTTAAGGGCTAAGAAATGATTCGATAAGGTTATTCTTATACTCAACAACTGCCCTTAAAAACTTACTAACAGGGGCCGTTTTCAAAATTGGATTGAATCTCACACCTATGTGCCATGCTGGCACATGTGTGGCATGTATTCGTGAACATGAGCTTTATTGCACATGTTTGTGCGCTTGTCATAGTTCTGCAGAGATATGATAGAGATATGACATGGATTTGGATTTTAGGCATAAAACTAGAGTTTCACACATGGTACAGTGCAGATAGGTTACCTATCTTGAATGCAAAAAAGAAAAAGGAAGGCTTTGGAATTTCTAGTCTTTTGTTTTCATTTTCATTTTTTTCTTCCCCAATTCCAATAAAAAAGGAAGGTTGGTCTTGAACTTTCGCCAAAAATATTTCGTTTACGTTGTTACTTCTCTACCTTTTTCCTTCATGGATTCGAAGCATACTCTTTCCAACTCACGATCCTCTTCTTTGTCCTTTCCCATTGTGACCTTCCCCTGGCCCAAAATTGAGGCCTCTGCCTACTGGGTGGTTTACATGTGCATTAGGAATGGAAAGAGTAAAATGATGAACAGTCTTATATTCGGTGTTGTGTGGCCCACATGATCAGTGGGCCAGCCAGATTTTTGGGTGAGCACATGTGCAAGATGGAACACTTATGAATGGCCTGACATGCATGCCATCGTCTTCAATCTCAATATGCATGAAGAATCGAGGCGATTGTCTTGAGAACTTCTTGTGCTGCTTAGGTGAAATGATACGGACAACCATCTTCTTCCCTGAGTATTATTTTTAGTACCTCCAACAATCTTTTGTGAGGAGTAAATTCCTTGTTCTCTTCTCCTTTTTTCCTGTTAGATCTGTGCCTCTCTATCTTCTCATACATGAGCTTAAGATCTTGGGCCAAAGCTAAGGTGGGCTCATTGGCTAAGTAATGAAATGTGATGATTTTTTTCAAGTCAGGCTGGGCTGGTCCAGCATATTGAGCCTCAAGGCAGACATAGCCCAGGCTCAGCCTGATTATTTTATGGGATTAGGAATCTGGTGCCTGCTGGCTTCCACACGAGGCCTGAACTCAGTCAAAGAGTGCTGGAATTTACAGTATGAACAGCTCTACATTCCAAGGGATAGGTCTGGCTTTTCCTACTGCCCCTTGTAAAAACTTGGAATTGCATCTTTATGTACTTTTTACTATTTGTTATCATTCTATACTTTTTTTTTTTTAATAAAAAAATTGGGGTAGCAATTTCTAAACATTGCCCCTTCAACAACTATGCTAATATATATTCTTGGCTGTGGCAAGTGTATTTCTTTATTTCTATTTGTAATGGTTATGTCACTAGAATCTTCAAATGAAAAAGAAAAGAAAAAAAGAATGGTTACATCACCAGGTGCAATTTTGTCCAACCCTATGATATTTCCTCTCCAATTCATCGCTTTGATGCCAGGAACTGATTCACCTAGGTTGCTTATAATCGCATCTTGTATATATTTGAGCGTTTTACATTGCACAAACTCTAAATATGAATCTGTTGGTCTTTACTTAATTCCTATCATTTCAGGGTGAATGTCACCATTGGAGCTCAAGAAGAGAGGATGATGCTCTCCGGAATGCATACCATTTCAGACATATTCTGCTGCTTCTGTGGGCAAATTGTTGGTTGGAAATATGTAATGCCATCTTCCCCCCCCTCGGCACACACTCACAAATACAACCCCCATGTGCGCTTCTCCACCCACGGGCTGCTGATTCAGTTCAAATGTTTTCACCGAAAGTTCAGTGAAACAAATTTTTTATTTTGGTTTTTAATATGGGGCAAAAATCAGTCTGATCTGACACTCAGGTGGGTTGCACGCAGGAAACAAGGGGAAAACCAACCATCGGTTGCATATGGGAGCCATTGTGCTGTGTCTATGCCATCCAAACCATTCATATGATACATCTAGTGCAGATGTACCATAAGCAGGGGTTGGATGGCATATGCACAACATGATGGTCCATTTCCAATCAAGGGTGGGTGCTGACCTCGACTATTTCCTGTCGCATGGCCCACATGAGTCATGGATTGACATATTTTTGGGGCCCTGGCCAAACTATCCGGGGTGCCTCTGATGGATGGGTTGGATGTCATACATCACAGTGTGCCTCACACAATGTTTTCACTGTACTTTTGGTGAAAATGTTTGCATTGAATCATTTCCCATATATATGTATGTTAGGAATGATCATATGCTTCCGGTTGCATCTACGGTTGGATGCATCCCCATATATCTTTCATTTACTGAACCTGGTTTGGACAAGAATATTAAATGCTCTATTAATTGAATAGAGGGAGACATTTCATTGTTAGACAGAGAGAGATAGGGAGAGTTAATGACAATTAATACTTGTGAAAAAATGAGTTTAGCAAGTGAAAGAGGGGAGGTCTGCCAGAATCCGTCTTGAGGTAATGCAAGTGGGATACATTAGGAGTTTAGCTGTTGCATCAAAGTTTTTCCAATGAGTTAAACTGTTTATATGATGGGCCTCCCTGTGGATGGGAGATATCCAAAAGAATTCTCAGATTAAAATATTTAAACCCTTTGATCATTCAAAGGATAAGGACAATATCCGTTTTCAAAGGAAAAGCATAAAATTCTCAAAGGGTTAAAATGTTACAATCTAAAGGTTTTTATTTTCTGCATCTCCTTTCCGACATGAGGCCCATCATATAAATGGTTTGGGTCAATTAAATATGAACCCAAAGGCTAAAGTCTCGACAAATGCCATTTCCATAGAAATACAATACTTTGCCAAACCTCAAAGAGGGTTGTGGGCTACACGCAGAGAGTAGAAAGATTGTTTTGGGCTATGGGCTGAGAGAGAGATTGAAAGGGTCCCCAAAAGGTTTGGAATCCTCTACAACACTTGTCATATGCGGGTAGTAGAACATCTGAGCTTTGTGGAACTTGCCATGCTCTTCATGTGACATCCACTCCGCCCATCAGGTGAGCCATCTCAATTTTACCGTAAGCCCAAAAATTCGGCTTCATACAAATATCTGGTGGGCCACACCATGGGGGACAATGTAAAATCATGTTTAAAACCAATAATTTTACATGGTGTGGCCCAACTGAGTTTTGGATCATTGGAGTTTTGGATTGTCTATTCATCCTGGATTCATACACACTGATGATTGAATAGGATGAAATATACATACTATTAAAATTGTGTCGGATCGTCTAACACGACACCCTATGCCAATTGCGGAAGTTTAGAACTATAACTAAGTTCCGGGGGATGATTAGGACTGTTTTAAAATCCTTTTAAAAACCTCTTGTCTAATTAAACTAATTAGCAATAATAAATTAATTAAACATGAACACTTAGCTTCCAAGCTTAAAGTGGATCCAATCACAAATGCTAGCGAGGATATGAATTAAACAACTTAGTCTAAGCACATAGATTATAATGATGCAACATGTTGAGCTTCTAATCAATGTGTAATTATCTAGACTATAAAGGATATGACTACCTAAGCAACTAGTCCTAGAGAGCTATGTAGACAATGTGAAATTCACCATACTAATCATATGTCTACACCCCTAGTGAACATAAATCTTGTATGTGAATGTGCCTTTCTAGAACGGAACATTCAACCATTCAAACATTCATATACTTAAACAATTAAATTGACAATGTATGAATAGAAAAGTGCTAAAATGACAATTACAAACACAAGCATGTATAGTGGTTCAATTTCCTACTACACTTTCGGGTCTCATACTCATTCCTTAAGCACATCGGTATTCACTAAGGGAGTTTAAATCATGTTCTTCCCAACCTATGACTGGGGATTTTACCGGTTCATCTCTCAATGAGGATGTTTACGGGTTCCATCCAACCTAGGAGTTTGACAAGGTTCCTCCCAACCTTTGGTTCCAATCCAAGAATCTAGCGTATAGTCCTGTCGGAGGCTCCCCTTGGAGACTTGGTCGAGTTTGATTCTAAACTCACATACTCAATTCTCCACAAGGAAAGAGTGCAATCGGACTCTTGTAATGACAACTTACATGTCGGATTGAGCCCACTTTCAGTGCCACTTGGGTTGCTTGATCTCCGCTCTCCTATGCTTTAATCAGCTCCCCGATGTTCTCTCCGATCTTGTTGTCGATGCTTTGCCGATGCCTTAGCTTCAACGATCAATCGCCTTGCATATGATCTTCAAGAGATGACCAAGGTGATGGGAGGTGGTGGTGAATTATCTACAACTAGTAGGATTTGATTGCCTAGAGGAGTTCTACCTAATTGTATCTCTAGAGTGGTTTAAACTAAGGATCCACCTATGGTCAAGGTGCCTAAAAATATTTATAGATCAAGAGAGAGCAAGTCTATCTTCAATTGAGCTTTGAATGCTCCATCTTGTGATTAAACATAAGGAAGGTGACTTGGAATGATTAGGATTAGAGCCTAATGGTATGGGCAATGAGGGTGGCTTTTAATACACTAAATTCTCTCTTTAGACCCTAAACCGAACCCAACCATTATATAAAGAAAGCTCCAACGGATATAAAACGGCTAGCTGCAGACCGGTCGTAGCTCAATGTCGATCGATCGAGCAGGGTCTTTGACCGGTTGGTCGTTAGCCACGACTGGTCTAATTGGCTTGGGACGGGTAAATTGTTACTGTCTCGAAGAGGCCCTGAGCGACCGGTCGGCAGACACATGAGTTCTGCTGTTTGGTTTGTCTTATTTCCAGCAACTTATGCAACCTCTTGGGCCTATCTTTGGGTAATCTTTTGGGACACCTAAGGCCAATCTAAGATGACTAAAGTTTACATATGGGGTCAAGCCATCTAGAGGTTTGGGTTTTGGGTTAGGTTAAAGGGTTTTGGCTCACCAAGGCATCTCATTTACTTGTTTCTTCTTCATTGATGCAACAGGTCCACTTGAGTCTTCGATCTTCATCTTCTTTGGGTCAACAAACACCTAAACTCACTAATTTACGTAATTGACAAATAAGGTGCACTAGTATGTCACAGAAAAGTGCACTAACAACTATTCTGCGCCCCACACAACGTATGGTTGGTGTGCCCTCTCCATTCTTCCATGTGGTGTGGCCCACCTTAATTATGGATTAGAATGAACTTTTTCATAAGGACCTAAAATCTAGTGTCTACTGATGTTACACACAACACAGTGGGCTTATGGAGCTTGATTAATCTACACGGATATGATTATCCTACTTTGGGAGCTCTAAAAATCAAAGATTTGGATCATCATTGAAGCATGATTATAGGGAAATAGATCAGTTGTAGTAGCAACTAGAGTATGGACTGTTCAAATCATCAAAATGCTTAGCATGTGGGCCCTAGTGGTTGGGGACATGCTGGATCCTGAGTCGCGATAGAGGCAAAACAAACTCCTCAAGATGAGGCTAGTTACTCTTGATTCCTTGTAGATAAGCTTATTCTACAAGTGTTGCATGTGGGGTCCACTTGGATGTGTGTATGCATCCAACCTATCCAGAGCGGTCTCTCCAACATGAAAGTTGGATGCGCCAAAAATCAGACTTATCCAACCATCATGTGGGCCATCACATTTATTTGGAAAGATTGAACGGTTGCATTGTTTCTATTGTGTGGCCCACCTAATGATTGTATAGTCTTATTTTTTTGGGGTATCCCATCATCTGGGTGGGGATCGTTTAGTTCATGGATTGGATGCACTCGCGTGCGCACACACACACAAAATGATGACCATCCAAAAGCCTCTAAATTGACATGGTGGCTCACATGATTGTTGGATGGGCATGTCAAAGACTCCAACTTTCATGGCGGGACGACCTTGATGCTATACACACAAGTTGGTGAGAATAATTTATTCTACAAGGACTTGTCCGGAGGGAGGGAGAACATATATATGCATGTATGTATGTATGTACGCTCTCATATCGTCTACTTTTGTTTTTTTGCATGACTGTTTAAGTCTCCTCCCACAATATCCTCTCTACATTCAAATTCCTTGCATTGGTCCATCCATATCCTCCCAAAATTCTCTCTTGATTCTATCCTCTTAACACTACCTGCGGTGCATGTGCACTAATAACATTGATTATTTCTTCTCTTAACACAAGTTTTATTAATAAAATCCTATGACTTGTTCTCCTAATATCACTTTATCCTTTAAATCTTTATCTATCACTATCCCTACCCTATTTCTATTATTGTCCTTTCCTATATACCAAAGTCTATCATGAGAGTATGGACTGTTCAAATAATCAGAATGCTCAGCATGTGGGCCCAGTGGTTGGTGACACGCCGGATCTTGAGCTGCAACAGAGGCAAAACAAACTCCTTGAGATGAGGCGGGTTCCTCTAGAATCCTTGTGGATTAGCTTATTCCACAAGTGCTGCATGTGGGGCCCACTCGGATCTGTGTATCCATCCAACCTGTCTAGAATGGTCTCTCCAACATGAAAAGTTGGATATGATGAAAATCGGACTTATCCAACCATCATATGGGCTACCACATGTATTTGGAAGTTTTGAATGGTTGCCATTGTTTTCCATGGTGTGGCCCACCAAATGATTGTACACGTCTAACTTTTGGGGCATCCCATCATCTTAGTTGGATCATGTGATTCAAAAGTTGGATGACATGTACACAAAAAACACTGAAGAACCATCCAAAAACCTCTAAATTCTTGTTGTGGCTCATATGATTGTTGAATGGGCATGTCCAAGTTTCCAAGCTTTCATGATGGGGTAACCCTGATGAATAGGTTGGATGCTACTTACACCTCGGTGGGCATAACTTATTCGGGAAGGACTTGGTATTCTACAAGGACTTGGAGGGAGGGATAGCATATGTCCATATGTATGTATGTCTGTCCATATATGAAGAAATGGTTTGCTAGTTGACTCATCTTAAGGACTATGTGGTGCTGTCTTGTTCTTTATTTCTATTATGGTAACTACTGATTATTTATCATTGCATCCAGGAGGCAGCCCATGACAAGACTCAGAAGTACAAAGAGGGGAAATTTGTCTTGGAAAGGTACATTGCTGGTTTCCTTCTCACTGCTATGTGGTTTCTACATGTTCTATTAAATCTTCCTAAATGTTTGTGATGGAGGTTGTGGCCGTGACTGATTGAGGTGTGCTACCACTGCTTTTCTATGTTTTTGGATAGGGGAAGGATCGTCGATAATGTTGACTCAGAATTCTACCTGGACACCCGCCCAAGTGTGAGTGATGCTGAAGACGCTTAGCTGCACCTCTCTTTTCCCGTTGTATAGATGGGGGTAAGATGCATTCAGCCTTGGACACCAATGCACCTGAGAAACACGGAGACAACTTTTTTTTTTTAGACAATTACCACAATGGCTCCTAAATGTTCTCTTTGCTTGCAGCCCACGATCCTGTATTTCAATGGCGAGCCTGTCATGACTCGGAAAACCCCAAGCATTCTAAATATCTGAGTGAGTGCACTTTTGAAACAGTGGCGATGTATATGCGTAGATGCACACATGCACTAAAAGAAATTTAGTTGGTGAGGAAGATATGCAATGCATTACCTTGTGTTTATTTCCATGGACCAATAAACTATACATGTTGGACTTGGACCTACCATCTTGTGATACAATTGTTTCAAATGGTGTGGCGAAGGTGGATGGGAGCTTCCCCAAGTCTCCCTATCAGATGATCGTAAACATCCAAAACTGCACCTTTTTATTGCGTTGCTTGGATCATATGATAGGGGAGATATTTGGACATGACCCATCCCTTGCCTTTTTTGTTAATTGTTGAATGTGGACCCCTGGCTACACTATCCTTTCGTGGCCACCAGTTGAACAGTTGAGATGTATGTTGATGATGTTAATTTCAGAGATGGCTAAGAGCAAAAAGAAAAGAAAGAAAAAAGAACAAAAAAAGAAAAAGAAAAAGAAAAAAGAAGTCAGAGTAGGCTTCCAGTCTCTCTAGAGATGAGTGTAATTGACCAGAGAATGTGTGGGCTTGTTGAGTCACAAACCGCTCCAAGATCGAATTGAGCCAATTAGCTATCTTTAGACTAGTCCCACCGCACACAAGTGCGGTGGTTGAGACAACAGAAAAGTCCCCAGGATCAATCAGCCCACCATAGAAGTGCAACTCTGACTTTGGCTGCACTACCGGATCGGATCTAGAAATCTAATACGGACGCTGTTTGCACAAGAATTTTATAAAGAAGGCTTTTGCAGAGAGAGAGAGAGAGAGAGAGAGAGAGAGATGTGCATAGATTCTCTTGTGTTTTTGGTTGTACTGTGCGTGGGTTCTTATAGGGAGCACTGATTCTCTCTGTTTCCTTGTAATGGTTAGAAACGGCTAAAATGAACCAAAAGAAAATCAATACAAATCTAAAGTATTTTAACGTTAAAAAACTCACTAAAACAAAAGATTTGAAAGACGAGAGAGAGAGAGAGAGAGAGAGAGAGAGAGAGAGAGAGAGAGGACAAGAAGACATACAGGCGTGAGAAATGGTATGGCCCCCCCCCCCCGCACATGTCACCGCACATGCGCGTGCGCGCGCACACATGCATGCATGTGACAAGAAGACATACAGGTGCATCCACGCCCGTGAAAAATGGTGTGGGGTGCATGCACCCCATTCATCTTAAAGCATAATCTCTAGAAGGGGTGTAGCTGAGAGCAGATTAGGTGTACATAAAACATACATCAAGGTGGGCCCCACGGCAACTCCTCTCGGTGTAGCTATGCTGCATGCATGTGTGAGAAAAATAGCATGTGGTGCACAAATCCTCATGCACTTCAGAGCATAATCTCTGGAAGAGGATGACGCCCTTATGTGAGAAGGTTCTCATATAAAGGGATCAAAATTCTCTTCCCTAACCAATGCGGGACAAAATAAAACCTCTATAATACAAACACAACATTCTTCACATGTTTGAAAATAAATAAGAACATAAAAATTATGCAAACAAGAAAAATGTGAAGAGATATAGGTATCTGATGTGAACCTTTATCTTGTGATTTAACCTGATTCATATAAGAATATTAGTGAACTGAGTCTCGAATTGATTTTCTTTTACTATAAGACTGAGAATTAATTCACTTGCATTTATCAACTATTGGATTTTCATGAAAAGCCTGCACGTTATTGGCATGTGGAAAACAACCACACTAGAGATTTCCCTCTCAATCTCAGAGTGACCAGACTTCCGCACTTGTACTAGGGAGTAAATCAAGGATATTCCATAACTCATATCCCACTATATTAGCTATAGACTTATTACGCAAGCTTATCATCTCTGAGATCAAATCTACCGTCTTCTTCCTTATGCGAATTCTGGCAAACCACAGGTTCATCGCTCTTATAAGTTCAATGGTCGATGAAAATCACTGCTCCAATGCAAGCTCCGATCTCCTTAAAAATATCGTCAATCCAGTTCCATCGGAATATTCCAGATTTTGGTACCACTGTTCCTCCCATCCGAACACTGACCATTCATCCCATTTCTTAATTTTACTTACTGTATCTATCCGACACAGCTTCCGTGCGGAAAGGATGGTATCTGTGTTATTGGCAGCCAAGGGAGACTAGAAAGACGTTTTCCTAAATCCTCTTCCTCCATTCCTTTGCAATTCTGAATTAGCCACCCCACCGGTTCTGCTTCCCTCATACCTGGATAAAGCAGCAAAGCAGAAATCAAAAGACTTCAATGAATCCTCTAAAGACATTATGGATTCGCACCTCCGGGCCCTCTTCCGTAAGCGTCCTCCACACCCATTTCTCCATTGAAGATTCCTCTCTCGGGATCTTTCAAACCCTGATTTTTATTGTTTAACACCACGTCATTAGAAGATTTCCCAACTTGTAGAGATTGCGACTCCAAAACAAGTTCCCATTTCAATGACGCAACTACATTAATAGTGTTTATCGTCTGCAATTTCACGTCCGTTTTCCTTCGTTTATTCCAAATTTCTCCTTCTTTTGTTCTTTCTTTCCAGACCATATCACACCATTTGTACACTCAGCTTCACGTCTCCAAAGCTCTCCCCATTCAGCAATTGATCAGCCTTTTCAATCTCCTGTTCCGAACTTAGTAGAGCGAAGGCGAAACCCCGGAGAGCGGATGAATTCCTTTCTCTTGGAAGCACCACCTTCATGATTGTCCCCACCTGTCCGAATACTCTTTCGAAGTTAATTGGCTGCCACCAAAGTATCAACAAAGATTGTCGGATATTCTGACAGCCAAGGCAGGCCCTTTCTTCCATTTCACTGGCACGCCACCAGACTCCTACCAGCTCTCTCCCGATGTCCCTGACCGTCCTCCGCCTCCACCGGCCCTGATGGTTCGTTGTTTTCCAGCTATATCCCTTTTCCTTTGTCGTGGTTTTCCACAATCTAGGAATGCCAGCCCATACAAAGGTTATTTACCAGGGAAATGAAATAAAGTATGCAAGTTAGTAAAGCCATTGTATGTATTAAAAAAAGCACATAAAAAATGGTACACGGAAGTTTGACCAAAAGATCTTGTCTAATAGATTTAAAATTACTTAAACAGATAAATGTATATATTGAAAAAAATTTAATAGCTCAGTAATCATCATTCGATTTTATGTGGATAATTTATTGATTTTCGATTCTGATTTACAAGGTATTATAGAAACAAAAACCTTTTTTCTATCGTCAGTATTCAAAATAAAAGATTTTGGTGAAGCTGATCTAATACAATGAATGAAAATCATCAAAACTGCTTGCTTTATAATAGTCTCACTATATTGAGAAATTTGAAGAAACCTAGCAGTTTTTATTGCAAACCTACGAGTACTCCATATAATCCTAGTATCAAATTAACTAGAAACTGAAGGTTGTGGCATATCACATTAGTATGCAAGCATGATAGGTAGTCAAATGTATGTTATGCATGATACAAGGCTCGGTGTAGCATTATAGTTACCAAATTGGGTAGATACTTGCATAACCCTAGCAGTTAACACTAGAAAGCAGTATCTAGAATATTAAGACAACCAAGGAAAATTATAAAACATGTTCTTCATTTATCTAGTTATCCTGTTGTGTTAGAAGGTTTTAGTGATGTAGGCTGAAACTCTCACATTGATGAGTCTATATCCACAAGGACCTATATTTTCACATTGGGTTGAGGTGCGATTTCATGAAAATTGAAAAAATAAATTGTTATATCTAATTACCCTATGGAATATGAAATTACTCATTGCATAGTTTGAGAAGAGGTGGAGTTGATCAAAGCTCCGATGAATGAGTTACCATTGAGGTAGAGCCTAATCCTCCCAAAGTTTTACATTGTGATCGTAATGCAGCTATAAGCAAAGCTCAAAACCAAATACATAGTAGGAAATCCATGCAGGTGCGATTAACGCACAACTATATAAGACAATTACTAAACTATGAGATAATCACCGTGACTCCATGAAATTGTATGAGAATCTGATTGATCCCTAAGAAATTAATGGTGAAGATAGTAGGAAACTGTCAATATGACGGAAGAGTGTAATGAAGTTGAAGGACCACCAAATTGGTACACCCATAGAGCATAGGAAGAAAAAGAGGTGTCTGTGGCCTCTTGCGATTAGTGGGGTGGGGGGGGGACCGTCTTCCTCACGGGATAGCTACTCCGAATCCACGGAGCTCCTTGGACTCCTCAACTAGGCTTCCTCGAATCCACAAGATGTTTCTCGAATTCACAAGAATAAAATAAAAAATAAATCGAAGTTTGACTAATAATGAAAGAGAGATGTCCTTAACAATGAGTTTAAGATGGCTTATATAGTCCTAAAACAAAACCCTAAATCCTAATAAAAGAATCCTAGTTGAAAAAGAAAAGAAATCGTGAAAAATCGCACAAGACCGTCAGGCCTTGTTGGGCGACTGACCCAAGCTATCAGGAAACTGTTGGGCGACCAAAACTATCCAAAACTGTTTAGAGACTAAGTCTGCAATCTGGCTGAATTTCGGGCGATCGACCAAAGCTGTTGGAAAATCCGTAGGGCGACGGAAATTTGCTGAATTTTCAAAATTTTTTCGTGATCTTTTTTCGATCCATGTGCGATAGAAAGGTGCTTGAACCACGACCTTCATCCAGGGAGTCTTGTCCCTCATCAAGTAGTAGGGGCCTTTGGATGCGTGGACGAGAGAAAGAAAAAGAACCGTCGTCTCTGCCTTGCATTAATGGGGAAGAGTTGGTGGCTGCTGTAGGTGTGACACCTGGCGTAGTCTTTGACTCTTTAAGAAATGCTAAAACAACTCAATTTTTCTCTCGATCGACTAAATTCGTTGATAGAAAATGTCTCTTCCTCGTGTGTGGTGGAACACGCATGCCCCTACTTCTCAGTTTGCCACAAAATTGCTTACCTATGGAACGTGCGGCGGAAATAACTTAAAACGAGTTGATCTTGATTTCATCTCTCCCCTAACACACACACACACACACACACACCACCCACAGAGAGAGAGAGAGATGGTTTTAGGAGAAAAGGATCGCGGACGCTGGCTTAGAGCAATTCCTCGATATGCAGTGATCGGGGCCTCATCTAGAGAATTTGGTTCCTTTAGGAATTACTTGTAAAGCAGATTTGGGAGACTGTTGCACAAAAATGGAAGACTTGCAAGAGTTTCGAGGGCAAGAAGAGTCAACACTAGACTAGACATCTCCTATGGTGGTCTACAGTGAGTTTGGTAAGGATGCAATCTCAACGGAGGGAGAGAATCAAGGCCATCAAAGCCCACAACGTCCAATGACATGATGATAGAGGTTAGCACTTAGATGCAGCTTGAGGGAAGATGATCGAGTGAATAGCAAAGAAACAGGGGAACCACTGATAATGACTCCCTTGGTAATTGAGCGCCGAATGATTATTGCAGAAACAATGAACTCGAATTTAGCAGCAGGTAATGGGGTTAATGATATCTCCAAACTAAGTATATTGTAGAATCAGAAAGTATCCATGACACAAGGTATGATGCGAATAAAGGTGCTTACAATAGACTTACAATGGAAATTGCTCAGATTGCATCCATGGGTACGAGATGGGCGAAGTTAAATTCACGTGGTCGAACGGTCAAGCGAAGTCAAAATTAGATAACTTCCTTCTCTCACTCGAATGGCTTAGCCTAGGCCGATGTTTGACTTTCTGTTGTCTTTCAAATGGAGTTAGCCTTGGCCGATGTTTGATCATTGTCTAGTATTTTTGGAAACGTATGAGAAAGAATTGGCTCCCATCCTTTTAGATTCCAAACTTGCTTGACTAGAAGACTGAGGGTTTTGCAGATAATGTGATTGAATGGTGGTCATCCTTGTTCCTTATTCCAAAAAATTAAAGTTATTGGAAAAATAAATTTGCAAGTGGAAGAAAGAGGTCTTAGGGGCCCGAGAGGAGACTAAAATTTTTACAACAACAAATTCAGATCCTTGATGCCAAAGAAGAAATAGAGGAATAATCGAAAGAGGAAAGGTCTTAAGACTTTATGTATTCCGAGTAAAATACATGCTAGATTATCGAGGAAGAAATTAAATGGTGCCAATGATCAAGGGCTTTGTGATTGAAAGAGGGGAATAAAAACACAATTTTTTCATGCAATGGCAAGTGGTAGAGTAAGAGCAAACAAGAACAAGTCTCTTTCGGTGGAGGGGGAAAGGGTGGAGGGCAAATAAAGGCATGCGACAGTGGTTGAATTCTAAAGGAGGCTCTTATCGAGGGAAGAGTGGAGTAGGTAGTTGCTAGATAATTTAAGTTTTGATTCCTTTTCATCAAAAGTGGTGGACTCTTTGGAAAAGGCTTTCATCGAGGAAGAAATCGAACAGACGATGTCAGATTTGGAAAGTGGCAGGGCTCCTGGCCTAGATGGTTTTCCGATTAACTTCTACCAAAGGTTTTGTGAGATAGTAAGGATGTAGTTGCTTTTATGGATAATTTTCACAAGAAAGATTGCATTGCTTTGAAATTGGGGGCTACTTTCATAGCGGTTATTCTAAAAGAAGAAGGTTTTGAATGCCTTCGGGACTTCAGACCCATTAGCTTATTGGAAAGTCCTTAAAAGATTCTTGCTAAAGTGCTAGCTTCAATATTTCAGGTAGTATTGAGTGAAGTCTTTTCAGTAGGACAATGGGCGTTTGTGGATGCTTTTTTGGTGGCAAATGAATGCACACACTCTTGTAATTCACGAAAGGGTCGAAAGCCGGCATCATTTGTAATCAAGATATTAAAAAGGCATATGATCACGTGGATTGGGATTTTTTGGATTATATGTTAAAGAGATTGGGTTGCGGGGTTAAATGGTTATCTTGGATCTAAAAATGCATGGCAAAATTTTTAGTTTTGGTGAACATCTCGAACGGCTTGTTCACAATTTATAGATGATTATGGCAAGTGGATCCCCTTTCTCATTTTTATTTGTGGTGGTTATGGAGGCATTGGGCTGAATGATACAAAAAAGGGGCGGAGTTCGACTTTATGTGGATAAATCAAATTTCCAGATATTGCACTTTTGTATGCCGATGATACATTATTACTCTGTGAAGCAAAAGCTATATATGTTGAAAATCTCCACTCAATTATCATTTGTTTCGAGGTGGTTTCAAGGCTAATAGTTAAAATTAGAAAGAGTGAGATTTTAGGAGTAGGGATCTCTAATGAGTTAAAGATTTTTTTCCCAAGTGATAGGATGCAGGGAGAGCTCTTTCCCTACTATCTTGGTCTTTCATTATGCATTGGTTGATTGAGGAAATAGCTTTGGGATAGAGTGGTTGAAAGGTTTGAGTTTAAGTTATCTCAGTGGAAAACTTACTGGTTATCATTAGGAGGAAGAATCACTTTGATCAAGGCGGTGATGTCCAACCTTCCAATTTATTACATCTCTTTTCAATTACTCGAAGTTGGTTCTGAAAAAATTGGATAAACTTAGGAGGGAGTTTTTTTTGTAAAGGAACAAATGGTAATCATAGACTACAACTCATGAAGTGGGAAGAGGTATGTAATGTCACGCCCCTAAATCTAGTGTCGGTAACCTATGATTACTGTTAGCCAAATTTAGGCTGACATCCTCCGTAGAACTTCGATTTTGGGACTTCCAACTATCACATGCTTAATCCCATAAGTGGGGCTCCACAAGGAGGATTTCTGAAAGTAAAGACGATAAACATTTATTATTTTTCAGAACTTGCATCATATTCAACATGTGTAATTATGTACAACTGAGCACACCTAAGGAAAGCCAACACATAAACCTTGTCATATCTACTATACCTGATGTACATATACATGGTACTGCAAAAAAAATATATACACTGGTATGTACAAAACAAAAAGGATAACTAGAGTCTGCAATCTCTACTCCTGCAACTCTTTACTCTCACCTGTAAAAATAAAAATAAAAAGGAAGCCTTGAGCTGCTAAGCCTAATGAGTGTGTGTGTGCAGTGAAAATACATGTGTTTCATGTCGTGCTCATATAATGCACAGGCTTACTGGGCCAATAAACAGTAAAATAAAAAAATAATGTTTTGTGCCACTTTTCATTTTTCATATCATTTCCAATCGCACCAATTCCCATTATAGAGGTGGGACTACTACTCACTTATAACATGCACAATCTTTCAATGTTTCCACAACTTTCTACGTTTCCCATCTGGATCTCCAGTGTCTCGTACAGAGGTATGACTCACATATGATTGCTACCCACTTGTATAGGCCTTACCACCGCGTCCAACTATAGAGATGAGACTACATAGTTTGCGGGCCGAACTAGTCTAACCCACTTGCATTGAACCTTACTATCTGCTTAACAACAAGAAGTCATAAGTCGCATGACAACATGATAGATGACGATTTACGAGCTCGTTACACACAACCTATTTTTGTTGGCCCATAAGCAGGTTAGGTCAAACCTCTCAACTAATCGACACTCGCTGATGGGAGTCGCCACCTATTTTGGTATTTCGGCATTCCAATGCTTTGTTGTTCCACCTGGTCTAGGCATTAGCAGGTCCCAATGGTACTAATCGGGGTTTAGGGACTTTCACCTAGGGACCCTCTAATCATGTCTTGTCGAAATACACATTTTCGGTGTGGTGTCCAACTCAAGTCATATCAATGTATATTTCATTGTATTTACAATCACCGCAACCCTTAATATTATTGGGTGCCATAATCTGCATCAATCATGATACCACCATGCATAAGTCCACACATAATCACACTATGTCATATTTTCAAGGCAAGCATGGGACGACCCACCTCACGTGGTCTCCTCATGAATATCAGTCCCTCATAGGGGCTCATGTAATGCATCCTGTATTTAGACAATCCACATACTAATCATAGACACACCACGGGTCACGACACAATCTTCTATAATCACTATACCGTGATATGAATAATTTACTCTCAATCATACAATGATGCAACAAGCTATGCACCATGCATATGATATGCACATGACTCAGTCAATCCATATTCGATCCAGGATTCATTCTGGTATAAGACTCAATGCCACAAATATGCTTTTACTGAAGAGTTAGCTACGACGAGAGGGGGAAGGACACGCTACTAAAAAAAATACACAAGTATTTTAGACATTTTATCAAATAGGTAGTAAACTGTCTTTGTAAGGAATAAAATGAAAACCGATGGAAACCCCTACGAATTCAAATAAAACCAAAACAAGAAAATCTATTCTTGTATAAGGTTTTCAAGTAATCCCTCACACCTATATGCGTGTCCCTAATCTATGTACTCACCTATAATAATCGGAAGATTTGATTCCAACCTTGGCTTCTACTATCTTTTCTTTTCCCTCTTCTTTCCTCCACTTCTTCCTTCAATTTCAAATTTAAGCTTACTTCTTAACCTCTACTCACCTTAGGCTTCTTATAATGCAAAGATATAAATGCACGACTAGATTTTTAGGATTTCTTTAAGACAAGGAAAGATGTCTCTATTTGTGGAAGGGTTTAGAAAAAGAAGGGCTGAAAGAAAAGTGCTGGAAATGAGTTGTTGATTAAGGGTTTTATGTCTCTGGACTTGAAAAGAGTTTTAAAATGGGATTTTATTTAGAAAGAAGGGTTGGAGGGGTATTTCGTAATGTTTTAAAGAAATTTAAAGGTATGGTGGTAGTAGAAAAAGGTTAGGTGATTTTAAATAAAAGTATTCCAAGGATTTAGAAAAAAATCGAGGTCGTCCGAGTCATTTCATGGATTTTATTGTAACGCCCCGGATTTACCATACTTACTTAAAATTTCTTTTTTCTGAAATTTATTTATATTTTTTATATTAAATACCGACCATTGATATTAAAATTCGAATAACGGGACATCCGTAGGAGATCATATGGAGTACCCTTTATTAAAGTTGCTTAAAATGACCTCATTAACAATGTAGAAGAGTTAGATTTCGCTAAACTCGAATATTTACAAAAATTACAAAAATGCCATTAGTTAAACTTAAGTTAATCGACCATTTTTAAGTACACTTGTTTCTAGCGATCATTAAAATGCAAAACCCCGGACTTTAGCGTTTGGGCATATTTTAACCGTACACGTCGAATTTCAGCCATCCAATCATCCTACAAATGCCCTAATCAGAAAATGGATCATAAGTGGGCCACTTCGATCTCGGATTTGTCCCAATTTTTGTGCCAATGCCTAAAATTACATGGCTCACTTGCTGGATGGAGTGGATTTAATATATACATCACAATGGGACCCACCGTGGCCAAACCCACTGACCGGGCCGACCGACCCCCGTCAAGCCCGGCAGAGGTTTTATTATAGCGTATGCGCTATACGTTCGCTGCCTATCCACGATCCATCATGTGGGCCTCGGTTTGGAAATCCAAGCCGTCCATCTTCTTCCTTACCTTCCAAAACCCCTTCTACTAAATTTCATCTCATCTCATTGCAAATCGAACCCGATCTTATCTTCCCTTCCAACCGTTGGAAACTTAGATCTTCCAATCCAGGAAACCTCTTCGCATGTGATCTTAGGAAAGCTTCTAGAGGATCTTAATGATCCTTTCTAGCTAATCAACGCGAAGAATCACCCAAAAAACGGAAGTCTCTCCCACCTTGTGTAGGAATTATCTAGAATCTCCTCTTGCGCTAAAACCCTATCAAACGGCTGTGGACCCTCAGTTTGTGGACCCTACCTGCCTCATTGGACCCATCTAAACCCATCCTAGGTGTCCGATTGTCAGATAAACCGCCCGTTTAAAAGTTTCTAATTCTAAACTCATTATTTTCTATTTTCTTCTTGTGGACCGTTCTAGACACTCCACTTCGGCTACACTATTGGTAGAGATAGCTGAATGAATGGAGGACCGTACCCCTAAATCCTATGACCAAACTCAGCCAAACTCACCCTTGTAAGCCCCAATCCATAGCCCAGCTCAAGCCTGAACCCAGTCAACTCACCCCTAAACATCAGCCTGAAAAACCCCCATAAGAAAAACCAGTCAAAAAATTCCAAAAAAACGTCAAACTCGGCGAGTCAACCCACTAGTCAAATCGCCGAGTCAACCCATCGAGTCAACTCACCGTGTCAACCCACCTCTGAAACCCAGTCAACTCACCGAGTTCCAAACCGCAGCCTCGGAGCAAGCTCGAATCCCAAAGTTAAGAAAACGTTGCTTCAGGTTCGGAGGTCGTACACTCCGAACCCGAAGCAAAGTGACCGTACGGGCGGCCCCCTGGGTGTCGCCCAAAAATATTTACTGGAACTGCCACTCCCCGCTGCTATAAATACCCCCCTCCCCTTCTCATTTCATAAGCGATCAGGCCTGAGTGCAATATGTTTGTTCCGAGTTTTTCTCCCCCCTTAAGCCCACTTTTCCACCAAGGAGAGCCCGAGTGAGAAGAGCCTAGCTCTGGTCCAGCCCAGCCTGACCAATGGTCCAAGTCTCCCAAGCCATCCAAGTCTCGATCCAGCCACTCGAAGCCAATCCTTACGACACACTCACTCAACCACTTAGTCAAGTCATGGCTATGCTAGTACAGAAGCAGTTGCTCACTCTGATGGCACCCAGGCCTCCTCCAAATCCTCTGCCTCCTCCAACCTACCGAGAAAATGAGTATTGTGCTTATCATCAAGGGCGTGGCCACACCACTGATCGATGCTTTACTTTGAAGAATGCCATACAAGATCTGATTGTTGACCGCAAGATCGTTATCTCAGTCCCTGGAAGTCCTCCAGCAGCTTCTACCAACATCCTTCAGAATCCTCTGCCTCAACATCCGACGGACCCCAGTTCATCTCGTGGCCCCACCGTCAACAGCATAGAAGAAGGAGAGCGTTTCGATCGCTTCTTCTCCCCTATCCAGTCCATTCATGCCTACACTTATGGGCAAACAAATTCTCCTCCGATCCTGCAAGGGGCAAGTCCCTTTCCTCCTTCAGTTTTCGAGCCGGTAGTACTCGAGGGAGCACTTCCGTATGATGTACCAGTTGTTCAAGGGGCACCTTACAACCATTCATGTTGGGAGCCAGTCATCCTGGAAGGAGCACAATCATACATCGAGCCCGCATACGAACCTGTCATTTTGCAAGGGGTAACTCCAGTTCAGGAACAATCCAATCCGCAATGGAGGGATCATACTCATCAGCGGCAAGAACCCATTGTCTTGGTGTAACACCCCAAGATTTCGGCTCCCGCGTACATCACGACGGCCGAATTCCCAAGGTTATTTGGAATGTGTGAGGGTTATACCCCTTACATAATTTTCACACAAACATGCACATTTCATACTATTTGGAAAATCATGACAAGACGGTGAAACCAAACTTATATATTATTTCATTAACTAAACTAAATCATCAAACCATGTAACCATCATTCAATCAAACACCATGTTCATAACTACGTCCTCTCATTGGAACTTATTACAATTTCAAATACTAAATAAATGCTAGAACTATGAATGATTATGCGGTCTCGTCTTCCACCATCTGCTCCCACGAGCCATCATAATCGTCTCCTTGAGGCTCGGGCTCCTGAGGATCGTTACCTACATGTTCTAATATATTTCCACAAAACACCGTCAAAAGTGGCATAGTGAAGAACTACTTTAAGGTTAGAAATAATAATCGCATAAAAATCATAGCAAAACATCCATTACTCTTTCTTAATGCAATGCATGATAATGCATGACCCAGCGTAGGAATCCTTAGACATGCCGCCAGGGGTTTTGGGACACGCAAGTCCATAATTTTGCCCGACCACATGAGAAACGGGACGCTCATAGCCCAAATCCTACACGTGACAGTGTATGGGAGAAGTAGGACGCCCTAGCCTATTCTCAATTACATACACCCACATGGAGCCACGTGCATGCATGAATTAGCCATTCTTTATTATTATTACCAATTTACACCAAGCCACTTATTGTCTAACCAACCTTTGGTACCACCACATCCTTCCTTATGGTTCATCACTCATCAAAATAGTCGTAACCGACGCATCACATCCCAGGATAGTGGCCCGTACTACTAAGCTTCATAACAACCATACTCAACTATCGTCTTATGGAGATTCTTAACAACTTTAGGAATAATAATAATAATAGTAAATATAATAATAATAGTAGTAATAAATGGATTTAACAACCACTTAATCGGGCGATCTTGATACCACCACCACAGATCAGGGTGACCACTTAACCGGACAAGCTAAAAGCATCGTATCAGGTTAGGGCAACCTCTTAACCGGGTGTTCCGATATTCATCACCACAGATCAGGGTCCATCCATATATATAAAAGGAATATATATAGCAATATAAGAATCTCCATTAGACAATCGCAACTATTCTTTATACAGTATAGAAAGAAAGGTGGTCCCTTTAAAGATGGTTACACAAATCTCATATGTGCAACAAACATAATTCTATTCCTTACTAGTTCTCCAAGTCCAATGAATATCATCATCACCATGAGATGGAAAAGAAAAGTATCTAAAAGCATTCATATATAGCTAAGGAGAGAATAAATAAACACATGTAAACAAAAAAAACACATAAGAATTATCAACCTACAAAACATGAAATTATTAATCCAATCTTAAAGGAGTTCTCACCTTATGATCTTCGACTTATTAGAGATAGAAGATGATGAAATAATAGCAAGATGATACTCCTTCTCTATCTTACCTCCCTCTCTTTCTCTCTCTTTCTCTCTCTTCTCTCTCTCTCAAATTCGTGGGTGGGGGTCACCTTTGGCTAAGAGAGGCCCTATATATAGAGGTAGGATTGAAATTAGGGTTTGGAGGTGCGTAGTAGAAATATGGAGAGGGATGTGCACTGCGGAGTCTTGTGTAACAACCTCTCGACGTGGGTTTCTCAAATCTTAATATTCGGATGATCTTTGATCAATTCCAATCCGTTCATCTTATCAAGCTCGAAGAGTAGAGTCGGAATACGTAAATTTCTTAATGATCCACATTCTAGATTGGCCGATCCTTAAAAATGGCCTAACGGGTGCTAAAATGGGCTATATCTCAATTAACGGTCTACGCTTGATGATCAGGGCCCAAATTTTGAAAAAATATGTAGTCATGATAGGCAAACAATTGTACAAAGTTTAGTGGTTGATTGATGGTGAGGAATGCCTAGATCTGAAATTCCAACTTTTGACGGAAAAGGAAGGGGCTGGCTTTGTGGTTCAACTGGTGTAGGATTGTAGATCGGGGTCCAAATTTTGTGTAAACTCGTAGTCATATGAGTATAATGGGTGGTCCAAATTTGAGAAGCGATTGATGGTGAGAAGTGGGTAAATTGAAAGGTTCAAATTTGAGAAGAGTTGGTAACTCGTTAATTTCTAGAACGGAATAACTTCGCACATAAGAAAGAGGCTTATCAATGTGGGGCAATCAAATCACATTATTGGTCCATGATAAAGACGATCCAAGTCACTCATATGAAGAGAAATATTCGACTACGACTAACCATCTACTTTCCTCACTCGATGGACATGAAAATTAAGGGTTAAGGGACTGATTTGCCAATTGGACCACTTCTACTATGATTTAAGGGCTGAAATTTGATGTGTATGGTTAATATATGCTCAAAAGTTCAAATCCAAGATTTTGCGTGAAAGTGATCGTTAGAAACTATAATACTTAAAAATGGCATCTTAACTTAAATTTAACTAATGGCATTTTTGTAATTTTTGTAAATATTCGAGTTTAACGAAATCTAACTCTTCTACATTGTTAATAAGGTCATTCTAAGAAACTTTAATAAAGGGTACTCCATATGATCTCCTACGGATGTCCCGTTATTTGAATTTTAATATCAATGGCCGGTATTTAATAATAGAAATAAATTTCAGAAAATTTTAAAATAATTACAGTAAATTCGGGGCGTTACAACTCCCCCCACCTTAAAACTAAACTTCGTCCTCGAAGTTACCTGAATGTACGGCGAAAAGGTGTGGATAAGCTTTCTTCATTTCTTCTTCGGTCTCCCAGGTTGCTTCCTCTTCTCCGTGAAACGACCATACAACTTTTACTAGTGGAATGACTTTCCTTCGCAGTACGTGCTCTTTTCGGTCCACGGTACGCAGTGGTTCTTCGATGTATGACCCGTCACTACGTACTTCGATCTTTTCCCATTCGATCACGTGAGCGTCGTCTCTGTTGTACTTCCTCAACATCGATACATGAGAAACGTTATGGACGTTTGCTAGCAGCGGGGGCAAGGCTAGGCGATAGGCTACTTCACCAACTCGTTGGAGAATCTGGAATGGCCCGATGAAACGCGGAGCTAACTTTCCCTTCTGTCCGAACCTCAGCATTCCTTTCATAGGCGATATCTTTAAAAATACATGATCTCCTTCTTCGAACTCCAGATTCCGTCTTCGGTTATCTGCATAACTCTTTTGCCTGCTTTGAGTTACTTTTAGGTGCTTCCGAATGATGTCAATCTTTTCTGAGGTAATTTGAACAATTTTCGGCCCAATCAAGTTTCGATCTCCTACTTCGGCCCAACATTGAGGCGTGCGACAAGGACGACCATACAGTGCTTTAAATGGTGCCATACCTATACTTTCCTGAAAGCTATTGTTATAAGCAAACTCTGCCAAAGGTAGGTAATCTTCCCAACTTCCCTTAAAGTCCAACACACATGCTCGCAACATATCTTCCAGAATCTGGTTCACATGTTCGTCTGACCATCCGTCTGTGGGTGGTAAGCTGTACTATACTTGAGTGATGTTCCCATAGCTTGTTGCATCTTTGACCATAATGACGACGTATAGCGTGAATCTCTATTTGATATAATTGATACCGGTACTCCATGTAAATGTACAACTTCTTTCACATACAACTCCGCCAATTCTGATACCTTCGCCGACACTCGGGTCGCGACAAAGTGAGCTGATTTGGTGAGGCGATCTACTATCACCCAAATGGCGTCATGATTCTTTCTCGACTTGGGTAAACCCGTGATGAAGTCCATAGTAATGTGCTCCCACTTCCACGTAGGGATCTCTGGTTGTTTCAACAATCCTCCTGGCTTTTTGTGCTCGGCTTTTACCTGTTGACACTGAGGCACTTAGATACGTATTCTGCGATCTCTCGCTTCATGTTGTTCCACCAGTACTGCCTCTTCATGTCCTGATGCATCTTCGTGCTCCCTGGGTGAATCGTTAACTTCGAGCGATGTGCTTCGTCCATCACTTCCTTCTTCAAACTTAGTTTATTTGGCACACATAGACGGTCGCGAAAACGTATGCCTCCATCTGATCCAATTCGCCAATCTACATTTCTTTCATCGGCCATAAATTTTGTCATTATTTCCTGCAATTCGTCGTCTTGGTTCTGAGCATCAATGATTTTACGCATCAAGGTCGGTTCTACTACAATATTATTCACTTTCACTACTTGGCTCCCAATGTTTAATTTTACATCAAAATCTTTTATAAAATTTAGCATTTCCTACTTCTTGAGGATGCAAGACATTGTTGTCTCAATGCACCTTCTTCCTACTGAGGGCATCAGCCACTGCATTAGCATTCCCGGGGTTATAGCACAACTCTATCTGAAAATCCTTAAGTGTCTCCATCCACCTTCGTTGACGCATATTCAGATCTTTCTGTTGAAATAAGTACTTCAGGCTCTTGTGGTCTGTGTTTAACTTGAATTGCTCCCCATACAAATAATGTCTCCAAATCTTCAAGGCAAAGATCGCAGCTGCTAATTCTAGGTCATGTGTGGGATAGTTCTGCTCGTGTGGTCTCAATTGGCGAGAGGCGTAAGCTATTACCTTATCTGCCTGCATCAATACACAACCCAGGCCTGCTCGTGAGGCATCGGTATGGACTACAAATTCTACTCCTTCTTCAGGCAATACTAGAACTGGGGCTGTTGTTAACAATTCTTTCAGTCTTTGAAAAGCTTCTTCTGCCTTCGTGCTCCAGACAAAGCGAGTATTCTTCCTAGTTAACTCGGTCAAGGGGCGAGCGATCTTCGAGAATTCTTTGATGAAACGACGATAGTATCCTGCAAGCCCTAAGAAACTTCGCAATTCGGTGACTGAGGTAGGTTGGATCCATTGGCGGACGGCCTCAACTTTGGATTGGTCGACTGCTATCCCATCGCGAGTGACTACATGACCAAGGAACTTCACTTCTTCTTCCCAGAAATCACATTTCTTTAACTTAGCATACAATTGGTTGCCCTTCAGTGTCTGCAGAGCTATTCTTAGATGCTCGGCGTGCTCTTCCTTACTCTTCGAGTATATGAGGATATCATCGATGAAAACAATAACGAATTTATCTAGATAGGGCTTGAATACACGGTTCATCAGGTCCATGAATACTGCTAGGGCATTTGTCAGTCCGAAGGGCATGACAACAAACTCATAATGTCCATACCTCGTTCTGAATGCCGTTTTGAAAATATCTGCATCTCTCACTCTTAGCTGATGGTACCCAGACCTTAAATCAATCTTCGAAAAGAACTGGGCTCCTCTTAACTGGTCGAAAAGATCATCTATGCATGGAAGAGGATACTTGTTTTTAATAGTGGCTTGGTTCAACTTTCTATAATCAATACACAGGCGAAGCGAACCATCTTTTTTCCTTACAAAGAGGACAGGACGCAGCCCAGGGAGATACGCTGGGGCGAATAAATCCTTGCTCTAGGAGTTCTTCTAACTGTTTCTTCAATTCTTGCAATTCTATAGGAGCCATATAGTACACTGCCAATGCTATAGGTGCTGTACCGGGCACGGGATCAATGGCGAAATCTACTTCACGCTTCGGGGGTAGACCAGGAATATCTTGGAATACTTCAGGGAATTCAGCTACTATGGGGATTTGGTCGACAGATAGCTCAACCGATTCTCCGACGCACATCAACCATTCGATTACTTCCTTCCTCTTCTTACCTTGGAACACTACCGGGTCGTGGCTTGGGAGAGACAATGATATGGTCTTGGCATGGCAATCCAAGTTCACCCGGTGCTTAGAGAGCCAATCTATTACCAAGATCACGTCGAAGTTCTTCATGTTCAATACAACTAGATTTGCTTCGAATTTGACTCTGCCAATGGTTAAAGGACACCTTCGACATTCCTTTCTTAGTTCTACAATTCGACCGATAGGTGTTGCTATGACCACAGATTCACCTAAGCGTTCTACCTTTAAGTTTAATCGAGCTACAACTGATGTAGCAATAAAAGAAATTGAGGCACCGCTATCTAATAAGACAACTACTGGATCATCGCCGATAAAGATAGTACCTTCGATGGTGCGGGGGTCTTCTTCCACATTATCTGGTGGAGCCATAGCATAGAGACGTCCTTGTTGCTTTTGGTTTGGATTTGGTGCTTCTCTCTTCTGCATTTGAGGACGGGCTGCTGCAGGTGGTCTGGGTGCTTGATTCTGCTGTTGTGGTTGACTCCCCTTAGGCTGGGAGGCATTCTTCTCATCTGCAGCCTTCTTGAAACAATTGATGGCCTTGTGTCCTAGCTTTCCGCAGTAGTGACAGTTGAAGGGGTCCCGATTCTGTTGCTGATTGGTTGGTGCAAGTCTTGGCCTCTTGTCAGGAATGGAAGGTGGGTTTGGTACTGCTTTGCTTTTCTGGCCTACTTGTCTTGTTTGATTTCGTTCCTGGATATAGCGTTCAGTGTCTTTCTCAGCGATCATTGCTCGATCTATGATTTCTTCATAAGTACGCAGCTTCAATATGCTAATCTTTGACCGAATACTAGGTCTTAAGTCTTCCTGGAACTTGTGGATCTTGTAGTCCAGGTCTTCTACTGCTGAGGGTAGGTAACTTGACAACTCAGCGAATTTGTCTTCATATTGGGCTACGGTGAGGTTACCTTGCTCTAGTTTCAGGAATTCAGACATCTTCTCTTTCCTATATGCTTCAGGGAAAAACTTGTCACAGAACTTGGCATGGAAAGTGTCCCACAGTCCACTGGAATCCTTCTGGGACTCTTCTTTTTGCTGCCTGCCACCAAACGTAGCCCCCCCCCCCCCCCTCTAATAGGTATGTAGCTAGGGTCACTCGGTGTTGCATGGGGCAAGCCAGGGTGTCCAGTGCCTTAGCCACTTGCTTGAGCCAATAATCCGCCTTGGTAGGGTCAGGGTTTCCATGGAACTTCTCAGGATGTAGCTTCAGGAATTTCTCAATTAGGATGGTTTCTTCAGGAAGCATGAACCGAGGTTGATTTGACGAGGAGCCTGTCTAGGTGCTAGGGGTACTTGAAATGTTTCAGGTTGATTTTGGGGTGTTGGTGTGGTTGTTTGAGTTTCCACTGGAGGCGGAGGTGCGGTTTGAGTAGAGGTTGGAATCGGAGTTTGGCCAGGGGTCACGATCATTATCAGTTGTTCGAGGGTGGCCTGGTGTCGGGTTTGTTGCTCATGCTATTGGGCTTGTTGTTGCTGAATGATACCAGTGAGACTGATCGAGTGCGCCTAACATAGCTTCCCAAGGTTGTAGAGCATTAGAGTTTCCTCCCACTGAAGTCATTGGTGGATTTATATTAGGACTCGCAGTGTTAGCCATGGGTGGTGACTCAGGCTGGGGTGAGGCCGTGGAAACGTTTCTTGAAGATTATCTCTTAGGGGACATCAAGCTGAAAATAAGTGTTCTATAGGTTAGAGGGCACTTCTAAGGTGAAAACTAATGAACTCAAATCACAAAGTTAGAGTTAGAGGTTCACCTAGCTTGTAGTTTGGGAATCTGATACCCAGGACCTGATTGCGCTCTCGAATTTTTTTCTCTCAAACTGAAAGTCTTTTTCCTCTGAAATTTGGAGGGTAGATAGATGATTAGGTGGGGAATACCTCAAATTTTTCTAAGAATAAAAATCTCATGAAAAAGTATAGTTTTGACCCCCACAAGTCTGAAAAACGTAACAGATCAGCAGACTTTTACACAACATATGTGCTATTTTCAGAATTTTCCTGATTTAATTACACATCGGATTGATCTGAAATTTTATACGGATACTGGGGACTGAGTTAGGAATCTTCAGAAAAATTTATAAAATTTTCTGAGATCTAAAAATATGTTTCCTAATGTCGGAATTACAGATGGGTCTAAAAATTTGTCCTAATTGAAATAATTAGAAATAAAATAGTTACTCCTAATTATTTATGGAAGAAAATTCACAAGATTCAATGAATCAAGGATTCAAATATGGAGAATAGATGAGAGCCCCAAATATTTAAAAAAAAATGAAAATTTCTTTCAAAAAAAATCCTAAAATGTTGAGATTTCTAAGTTCCACGACTATCCTAGTAAATTTCAAGGAACCTAAGTGTGGGTCTCTAAGTTCATAACATTACATACCATTAATAGGATTGAATCTAAATGATTTGTCTCTAGTCATTGGGGACCTAAGCCTTAAGATGAGTTAATTATGAT
Organism: Liriodendron chinense; assembly: GCA_003013855.2. Taxonomy (NCBI): domain Eukaryota; kingdom Viridiplantae; phylum Streptophyta; class Magnoliopsida; order Magnoliales; family Magnoliaceae; genus Liriodendron; species Liriodendron chinense. Next base: position 2,188,031 of record ML058483.1, read on the forward strand.
ATGGATTTAGGCTTCTCGCCCAGAGGTCTCATTTTGCTTTGATACCAACTTGTAACACCCCAAGATTTCGGCTCCCGTGTACATCATGATGGCCGAATTCCCAAGGTTATTTGGAATGTGTGAGGGTTATACCCCTTATATAATTTTCACACAAACATGCACATTTCATACTATTTGGAAAATCATGAGCAAGACGGTGAAACCAAACTTATATATTATTTCATTAACTAAACTAAATTATCAAACCATGTAACCATCATTCAATCAAACACCATGTTCATAACTACGTCCTCCCATTGGGACTTATTACAATTTCAAATACTAAATAAATGCTAGAACTATGAATGATTATGCGGTCTCGTCTTCCACCATCTGCTCCCACGAGCCATCATAATCGTCTCCTTGAGGCTCGGGCTCCTGAGGATCGTTACCTACATGTTCTAAATTATTTCCATAAAATACCGTCAAAAGCGGCATAGTGAAGAACTACTTTAAGGTTAGAAATAATAATCGCATAAAAATCATAACAAAACATCAATTACTCTTTCTTAATGCAATGTATGATAATGCATGACCTAGCGTAGGAATCCTTAGACATACCGCCAGGGGTTTTGGGACACGCAAGCCCATAATTTTGCCCGACCACATGAGAAACGGGATGCTCATAGCCCAAATCCACACGTGACAGTGTATGGGAGAAGTAGGACGCTCTAGCCTATTCTCAATTCTATACACCCACATGGAGCCACGTGCATGCATGAATTAGCCATTCTTTATTATTATTATCAATTTACACCAAGCCACTTATTGTCTAACCAACCTTTGGTACCACCACATCCTTCCTTATGGTTCATCACTCATCAAAATAGTCGTAACCGATGTATCACATCCCAGGATGGCGGCCCGTACTACTAAGCTTCATAACAACCATACTCAACTATCGTCTTATGGAGATCCTTAACAACTTTAGGAATAATAATAATAATAGTAAATATAATAATAATAGTAGTAATAAATGGATTTAACAACCAATTAATCGGGCGATCTTGATACCACCACCATAGATCAGGGTGGCCACTTAACCGGACAAGCTAAAAGTATCGTCTCAGGTTAGGGCAACCTCTTAACCGGGTGTTCCGATATTCATCACCACAGATCAGGGTCCATCCATATATATAAAAGGAATATATATAGCAATATAAGAATCTTCATTAGACAATCGCAACTATTCTTTATACAGTATAGAAAGAAAGGTGGTCCCTTTAAAGATGGTTACACAAATTTCATATGTGCAACAAACATAATTCTATTCCTTACTAGTTCTCCAAGTCCAATGAATATCATCATCACCATGAGATGGAAAAAAAGTATCTAAAAGCATTCATATATAGCTAACTAAGGAGAGTATAAATAAACACATGTAAACAAAAAAACACATAAGAATTATCAACCTACAAAACATGAAATTATTAATCCAATCTTAAAGGAGTTCTCACCTTATGATCTTCGACTTATTAGAGATAGAAGATGATGAAATAATAGCAAGATGGTACTCCTTCTCTATCTTACCTCCCCCCCTCTCTCTCTCTTTCTCTCTCTCCCTCTCTCAAATTCGTGGGTGGGGGTCACCTTTGGCTAAGAGAGGCCCTATATATAGAGGTAGGATTGAAATTAGGGTTTAGAGGTACGTAGTAGAAATATGGAGAGGGATGTGCACGCGGGGTCTTGTGTAACAACCTCTCGAGGTGGGTTTCTCAAATCTTAATATTCGGATGATCTTTGATCAATTTCAATCCGTTCATCTTATCAAGCTCGAAGAGTAGAGTCGGAATACGTAAATTTCTTAATGATCCACATTCTAGATTGGCCGATCCTTAAAAATGGCCTAACGGGTGCTAAAATGGGCTATATCTCAATTAACGGTCTACGCTTGATGATCAGGGCCCAAATTTTGAAAAAATATGTAGTCATGATAGGCAAATAATTGTACAAAGTTTAGTGGTTGATTGATGGTGAGGAATGCCTAGATCTGAAATTCCAACTTTTGGCGGAAAAGGAAGGGGCTGGCTTTGTGGTTCAACGGTGTAGGATTGTAGATCGGGGTCCAAATTTTATGTAAACTCGTAGTCATATGAGTATAATGGGTGGTCCAAATTTGAGAAGCGATTGATGGTGAGAAGTGGGTAAATTGAAAGGTTCAAATTTGAGAAGAGTTGGTAACTCGTTAATTTCTAGAACGGAATAACTTCGCACATAAGAAAGAGGCTTATCAATGTGGGGCAATCAAATCACATTATTGGTCCATGATAAAGACGATCCAAGTCACTCATATGAAGAGAAATATTCGACTACGACTAACCATCTACTTTCCTCACTCGATGGACATGAAAATCAAGGGTTAAGGACTGATTTGCCAATTGGACCACTTCTACTATGATTTAAGGGCTGAAATTTGATGTGTATGGTTAATATGTGCCCAAAAGTTCCAATCCAAGATTTTACGTGAAAGTGATCGTCAGAAACTATAATACTTAAAAATGGCATCTTAACTTAAATTTAAGCTAATGGCATTTTTGTAATTTTTGTAAATATTCGAGTTTAACGAAATCTAACTCTTCTACATTGTTAATGAGGTCATTCTAAGCAACGTTAATAAAGGGTACTCCATATGATCTCCTACGGATGTCCCGTTATTTGAATTTTAATATCAATGGCCGGTATTTAATATAAAAAAATAGAAATAAATTTCAGAAAATTTTAAAATAATTACAATAAATTCGGGGCGTTACACTTGGAAGGAGCTCCTTTGATCAAGCCAGTCATATTACAAGGGGCAAATCCCGAAAGTGTGTCAATCACACTACGACAGCTGGGACGAAAGAGAAACCCCCTGCCATATCAGTATTCATTCCATGAGAGCCTCCTGCTACAGGAACAGTCAAGCCACGACCGCAACCTTATGTGATCTATGAAGACAAGCCTCGATATTACCCCTTCAGCACAGGCAACAATATAGTCCTCAAGGCAAAAGCTCCATATGAGGAAGATCTGGTATCCACACCAGCACCGTTACAAGAACTGGTGGTCCTAGAAGGCAAAGGCGAGGAAAATTATAAAGAAGTCCTGTGGCACTATCCAGAATGTGCGGAGGTGGGAAACATGAATCCCAATGGGCGTTGCATCCGAAGAGATAATCAGAACAGAGGAGATCCTAAAGGTGCTTTCTCTGGGTCTCGGCAACAAAAATAAAGCTACATATGATGTGGCGACTCAGCTCAAGTCAATCCCTGCTCAAATCTTAGTATGGGAGCTACTCTGTACATCGCGTATACAGAAAGAAATGTTCACCAAAACCCTGAGTGATGCACATGTCTCCTCCGATACGGCACTAGAAATGATAACATTGATGATCGGACAGCTCCTGGCTTCGCGTGCCATCACCTTCACTGATAATGAGTTACCACCTGAAGGCGCGACCATGGGCGATCCCTCAACATAGCCTTATGATACAAAGACCTCTGTGTCCCGCTGGTCCTCATCGATAATGGCTCAAGCTTAAATGTTTGCCCGCTCAAGACTGCGGAATGTCTGGGAATTTGTCCCTCTTCATTTCGACCCAGCACCATATGCGTCAGAGCATTCGACAACACCCGCCAATCAGTAGGAAGGGGAGGTCGACATAGAGGTACAGATAGGTCCAGAAGTCTCCACTATCACATTCCAAATCCTGGATATATCAGCCTCCTTCAAAATGTTGCTCGGACGACCTTGGCTACACAAAGTTGGAGCTGTGCCATCAACCCTGCATCAACGGGTGAAATACATCTGTGGAAATCAAGTGATCTCTATCCATGCAGAGAAGGAGCTCATCATTCCTTCCAATGCTGCTGCCACTGAACCAAACATCCCTGTCATCGATATCCAACACTCTGAAGAAGACGTCCCATTTCATAGTTTCGAGTTTGAGACTGTGAACGCTATAGCCAATCCGGAACCAATAAGAGTAGATCGTGTCTTTTCGCCAGTAGAACGTTTGAGCCTCAAGTGTCGGATGAAGAATCATTTCAAATCTAGAAAGATGTCGCTGGTATATAATCAACGCAAATGGGGGCTCGGGTACAGGGCAATCTTCATGGACAAAAGAAAGAAGAAATTTCGGTGCTCCCCCATTCCATTTATCAAGCTAGGAGAACCTTGCCAAGATCCAGGAGGGAATCAATCGACTGCACTACACAAAGGCCTCCCGATGAGCCTAACTTGGGCCACATGGCCCCTCATTCGATGGGACCAAATTCTCGAACCATCCAAGCCTCTGGAAGAAGAAGGAAAGGATGAAGATGAAGAAGAAAATCAAATACAACAGCTTCAGGACCAGGATACTCTGATACTTGCTCCCAACCAGGGGCACAACCTGCCTACTTCAGCATCAATCAACCAGGGGCACAACCTGCCCACTTCAATTCTAGCCAACCAAGGGCACAACTTGCCCATCTTAGGATCAATCAACAAGAGGCATGACCCGCCTATCTTTAAAGAATCAACATTATCAACCATCAGCCAGGGGCAGAAGCAGCCCATCCATTGGACCAAGAAAGGGAAATGGCCAGCCCTGGATTGGTCTGATGTCCAGATTTTGAACTCAGGTCTCGCTGCGGAACCAGACGAACTGCAATGCGAGGTAAGTGATCCGGGAGGGACTGAGTACGACTCAGATCTTGAACCCAACCAGCGAGAAATCACGGTCATTGGGCCAGATTGTGACTCTTCGCCCAAATCATCAACCCCCACCTCTTCAGGGGAGAAAGTGTGGGGTCCTGAATGGTCATCTGTTCCCCTAACTCTTGAATCAGCCAGAGAGTCATCCGAGGGCTCTGGCTTAAAAAAAAACTGCCTGTTTAAGCAGCGAGCGGAACTTTGGGATAAGTTGGGATCAATCGTGGTCTGCAATGCCCGCTTGTTCAAAGTCCCGTGAATTTAAAAAATCCAAAAAAATAAAAAACTTTCAAAAACCAAAAACATCTAGCATTTCCATTCCAGAAAAGTCTCAAAAACAAAAAAACATGTCTTTTCCTGCATTCAATAATGTGCCAAGTTCGTCTAAAGAGTTGCATGAGTTTGAAGTCGAATCATATGATTTTGACATCGAATTAGACTTCGAGCTCATGGGTCTGGACGAAGCTCGGAATGAGGAAGATGATGACTCGGCTCCCGAACTAGAGGACCTCCTCAAAAAGTTCAAATCCGAAGCCAATGTTGTAGCCGATGATTTTGAGATAGTAAACTTGGGGACACTTGAGATCCCTAGGGAAGTACGCATTGGAAAATCAGTTACCACCTGAGATGAAACAGAGAATGATAGAGTTCCTAGCTCCAAGATTGTCCAACTTCGCGTTCTCATATGAAGATATGCCGGGGCTCAATGAAGTGCTCGTTGTACACCATCTGCCAACCAAGCTAGATATGAAACCAGTGAAGCAGAAACTTTCGAAGAATGAAGCCAGAATGGGCCCTGAAAGTCCGAGATGAAGTCATCAAGCAGTACAATGCGGGATTCTTGGTAGTCTCTAACTACCCTGAATGGCTCGCCAACATCGTACCAGTATCAAAGAAGGATGGCAAGGTTCGAATGTGCATCGACTTCTGAGATCTCAACAAAGCCAGTCCTAAAGATGATTTCCCTTTGCCACATATCGACACTCTGGTCGACAACACTGCTGGATACAAGGTCTTCTCATTCATGGATGGGTTCTCAGGTTACAATCAGATCAAGATGGCTAGTCGAAGATCGCGAGAAGACATCGTTTATCACTCCCTGGGGAACTTTCTGTTACAGGGTAATGCCGTTCGGTCTGAAGAATGCAGGAGCAACATATCAGCGAGCAATGACAGTACTATTCCTTGACATGATGAACAAAGAGCTTGAAGTATATGTAAACGATATGATCGTCAAATCTCGCACAATCGAAGGACACTTTGAAGATCTGAAGAAATTATTCAACAGATTAGAAAAGTACAAGCTCTACCTCAACCCTCAGAAATGTGTCTTCGGTGCAATGGGAGGCAAGCTCCTTGGATTCATGGTAAGCGAGGATGGCATCAGAGTCGACGAAACCAAAACCAGAGCAATCATTGAGATGCCCCCTCCTAGAACAGAGAAAGAGATTCGTGGCTTCCTCGGCAGAATTCAATACATCAGCCGCTTCATCGCACAGCTCACACCTATCTTTGAGCCCATATTCAAGCTCCTTCGGAAGAGCGTTCCAAAAGAATGGAATGACGATTGCCAAGTCGCCTTCGATCGCATAAAGAAATATCTCATGAATCCTCCAGTTCTAGTGCCGCCCACTCCCAAACGACCACTATTATTGTACATCTCGGTAGCAGCAGAAGCCATTGGCTGTGTCCTCGGCCAACATGACGAGACCGGGAAGAAGGAACAAGCAATATATTATTTGAGCCGAAAGTTCACCGACTACGAGACCAGGTATTCCCCGATCAAGAAGACCTGCCTCGCCCTAATCTGGGCAACTCAGCGACTCCGTCAATACATGATTGCGTTCCCTATTCTCCTACTTGCTCATATGGATCCACTCAAATACCTGTTTGAGAAATCGGCACTCACTGGAAGGATAGCTAAATGGCAGCTACTCCTGTCTGAATTCGACATTACCTATGTCACTCAGAAGGCAATCAAGGGGCAGGCCCTCACCGATCATCTTGCCGCTCACTCTCTCCTGGATTATCAACCGCTCAAGACATTCTTCCCTGATGAAGATCTCTTACTTATCGAAGGTGAAGGAAAGAAAAAGAAAGATGAGTGGACGTTATTCTTCGACGGCGTAGCAAATGCTAAAGGGAGTGGTATCGGAGTAATCCTCTACTCTCTAAACGATGTCCCTATTCCTATCTCAAGGCGCATAGCATTCGAGTGCACTAACAACATGGCAGAGTATGAAGCATGCATCACTGGCTTAAGGGAAGCCATAATCTTCGGCGTCAAGAAGCTACGAGTATTTGGAGACTCACAGCTTATCATCAATCAGACCAATGGCGAATGGAAAACCAATGATGAGAAGTTGATACCATATCCTGTGTATCTTGAAAATCTGATCGAAGAATTCAAAGAAATCACCTTCTCATACATGCCAAGAGCCAAGAATCAGTTTGCAGATGCTCTCGCTACACTCGCGTCAATGCTTGAGATCCCGAAAGGAGCTTCGGAATGGGATCTCACAGTCGAAACTCAAGCTGAACCTACTTTCTGCCTGTAAATAGAAGAAGCCGAAGCTGTCCCTTGACAAACCCTGGTATGCTGACATCAAGAAATATCTCGAAACCCAGGAATATCCGGAGTCAGAAACAGCAACAGATCATCGAACCATCCAGCATTTGGCCGGCCAGTTCACCATCAGTAGCGAAGTTCTGTACAAGCGATCCTATAATCACGTCCTCCTTCAGTGCGTTGACGAAACAGAAGCTGCAAAGATCATGAAAGAAATACACGAAGGAATTTGTGGCCCACACATGAACGGGCACATGATGGTAAAGAAGATTCTACGACTCGGCTACTATTGGCTCACCATGGAAACAGACTGCTACCAGCACGTCAGAAAATGCTTCAAATGTCAGGAGCATGCGAACTAAATTCATGCCCCATCATCAGAATTATACAACCTGACAACTCCCTGGCCCTTCTCTATGTGGGGACTCGACATCATTGGGAAGATTAGTCCAAAAGCATCAAACGATCATGAGTACATACTTGTGGCAGTCGACTACTTCACCAAGTGGGTAGAAGCAGCCTCCTACACCATAATTGTAGCATCCCAGGTGATCAAATTCATGAAGAACAACATCATATGCCGGTATGGAATCCCCAATGCTATCATTACAGATAATGGAACCCCGTTCGTCAACAAGAAGATAGATGACTTCCTCAGCAAATTCAAGATTCAATGTCATCGATCAAGCCCCTACCATCCTCAGATGAATGGTGGGGTAGAAGCCGCAAATAAAACAATCGTCATGATACTCGAGAAGATGGTCGTGACTTATCGAGATTGGTCAGACATGCTCCCATATGCACTTTGGGCCTATCGAACGTCTATACGGTCTGCTACAGGTGTTACTCCTTTCGAGCTTACTTATGGAATAGAAGCAGTTCTACCAGTCGAGGTGGAAATACCGTCACTACGGGTGTTATTAGAAAGCGGAATTGAAGAAGGAGAATGGCAACGGGCAAGATTCGATCAGTTACAACTAGCAGATGAGAAGCACACTGCGTGCGCTAAGTCATTCTCAGTGTTATCAGAAAAGGATCGCTCGGGCTTATAACAAGAGAGTCCGAAAAAGAAGCTTCAAGGTGGGCGACATGGTCATGAAGAAAATCCTACCATCGCACCTTCCCGATCCCAGAGGAAAGTTCAAACCCTCGTGGGATGGGCCGCTGATCATCAGAGAAGTACTTTCCGGAGGCGCCCTCAGACTCACCAGCATGAGAGGGGTGGATCTTTCTGAGCCGATCAACGCCGACAAAGTGAAGATCTTTCATGGGTAAGTCATTCTGACTTTATCAAGAGTTACTTTAATAGAGCTGAGTTAAGAGGTTAAAGCTAAAACCTCTGAGAAATCGTTTCCGTCCACCAACAAGTGTTTCAAATAAGGGGATTCAAAGGGAAAAAGAGAGAAAAAAAAAGAATACAAAAAAAAGAGAGGAAGAGAAAAAAGAATACAAAAAAAGAAAAGAGAAAGAAAATGGGAAGCCAAAACAAGGCACCTGAGAAAAATCAACCCAAAAGGAAACACAGTCATCCATCCATTCATCTCAGAAGGGTCTATGGCTAAGACCGACAGTTCTATCATGGTAACTCAGGATAAGGGCTGAAAGACTGCCATCGGCCGGCAACGACGGATTCCTGACCTCTAGCCGCCGCCGTTATCCAAAGATCTAGAAAAAAGAAGAAAAAGAAAATGTGTGCCTAAACAAAGAGGGCGGAGTGAAAACCCGAAAGGGCGCTCCGAGTAAAAACAGTGGGCATACGACGGACTTGGTGAAAACCCGAAAGGGTGCCGTGGGTAAAAACAGCATAGCTGCCAAGGGGCAGGTAAGATCAAACACCCGAGACGTGGTGAAAATCCAAAAGGACGACACGGGCAAAAATGATGGGAAAAGGCCGGCTGTAGTGAAAACTCGAAAGAGCGCTATAGCAAAAAATGGCTCAAATAGAAAAAGAAAAATTAAAAGTGCAGGTACCAAGAAATCAGACAGTCCAGATTGATTCAAGCAATTACAGTTTAAGAATATGAAGAAGTACAGTCGGGAACAAAGAACACTACAAACTCTGACAATCTCAGGAAGTAACAGTTCCATTGCCTTACACCTCTAAGGAACCAAAGGGATCTCACGCAAGTAAATCTGAAGACATCGGTCAAAGTATTGGCCAAGCCTCAGTTCTGATTCCTATATCCCGACACAAAATCTAGACACACTCACAAGACAACTCATGGCACAATAGATTTTCAAAAGTTTTCTCCTTAAAAGCATCATATTTCTTTTACATATATCATGTCATCTTTTTCAAAAAATACAAAAAATGCATCACTATCAATCATATACTATGCAAAAAGAAATGTATAGATGGCCAACACAATCAATCTCTACCCTCCTCCTCGGCCATATCAGGTAAGTCCTCTGACTCATAATGAAGTAGCCTCACTCTCAACCTGCTCACCTCCATACGCAAGTAATGCACCTCATCGCGCTCAAGGATACGGATCGCTGTCTCCTCATCAGACAACCTCTGATCGGCAACCAATCTCCTCGACATCATCTCACAATGATACCGAAGTGCGGAAATCTCAGACAGCAAATGGCCATGAGTGGCCAAAAGGAAACCAGGATCGATGAATGGGCGCTCCTCAAAAGGCTCATATGAAATAGATGAAGAGCCGGCATCTCCAAGGATATCCTGTTCATTCTCATCGGCAGTCTGGTGCCAGCAAAGGATACGTCGATACAGAGACTGCTCAGTAACCCAGTACTGATATGGGGCAGTCGCCATCGGAAAAGTCCGTAGCTCAAAACCAAGCAGATCAACAGTCAGGTAACTCGCCCAGGATCCGTCAACTCGGGTCCTAAAGTCAGATAATCTAGATGGAAGTGCTCGACGCTCGATACTCGTGAAAGTAAAAAGAGGAACATCCTGCTCGTACCCAAACTGCCGCAGGAACCGGATAGGGTGGTAAGAAAAGTAAGATCGAAAGCCTACCAGCATCAAAGGAAGGCGGTGCGCATCATAAAGCACTGGAAGAAGTGAAAGCCAAGATGACTCCCAACGAACATTCCAGTCACGAAGTTCAGCGAACATTCGGCGATATAAGGGCTCACTCATCCTAGCCATATGTGAAAGAAACTCCATGATGTGTCGCATAAGGTCTGGGCGACGGGTGCTAGGAAATGGTATAGGAGCAGTCAGCGAAAGACGCTCCCATAGCCACACCTGCTCATCAAGAAGGAAAAGAAGTTCAGCTAGGGCAAAGCAATTCTCAAAAGACAAGAAAAGAAAAGGAAAGTGCAGAAAAGATACCTGAAGAAATGCACAGCAGCCGCGAAGGACACGAGTGCGGCCTAGGGCACAGTCAGTCAGCCCATTAAATAGCTCGGCCAGGATGAGAGAAATGATCCCCTGCCATCGAACAACTCGACTCATCACCTCAAAGAGCAAAGGGGTCTGAGATCTGCGCCATCCCGAGAATAGCACCTCAGCTATCAAACAGAACATCAATGCATTCCTAGAAAGTAAGGACCCTGCCACGCTCCGAGGACCCGAGAAAAGATCATACAGCAAGTCCAAGGAGAACACCACAGCATCCTGGCCGGCAGATGCAGGCTAAACAAGATAGGGGATCCCGAACCAGTTCAGTGGTGTGGCACCCTTTGGCAAAGTCTTCGGCGAAAAATACTGAGTATAATCCCAAGGAAGACCGGTCAAACGCGCAAGCTCCTCAAAAGAAGGTCCCATCTCCATGTCGTTGAACGCAAACAAGTTCAACGAAGGGACCCAATCAATCAGTGCAGCCCCGAGCATCCTCCAGTCAATGTCAACTCTAGCCATATGGATCAGACCGCCGAAGCCATAGGACTCTAAATCTCGAATCTCATAAGCTGACAAGCTGTTAAGCCAAGCAAGCAGCCGTGGCGAGCAAGAAGGACGAGGAAGTAGCTGACAAGTCCTCACAGGAATCCCCTCCAAAACAAAAGGCCCAGGAAACGATGACAGCTCATCAAGGATCGGAAGATCAACGGGCGAAGGAGAAGGAAAAGCTGGAACCTCTACAGAATCAATAGCCCCTGACCTGTCCCCAGCAACGGCTATGTCTGATATAGTCGCATCGCTGTCTGAAACTGTCACGACCTCGGCCGCATGAGAAGACTTGCCCACCTCGTGAACGGAGTGCGTAAAGGATCGACGATAAGGAGAAGGACGGTACTCTCCATCAAAAGGACTATCAGCAAAGATCACACCGCACATCGTGGCATCCTGACCAATCTGATCCCTAAAAAACGCATCTGAGCCATCAAGAAGGGTCCCGGCAACCCCGATCGAAGAATCAACGGTCAGATCTGGACCTGCGACCCTCACCAACATAAAGTCGTGAATCCAATCATCATTCTGTCCAATCAAAGGAATCATCGAGGCATCCACACCATCCATCATCAAGGGGACATCATCAATGATCACATCAAGTCCACTCAAGCAAGTATGCCGCACATCTCGGCCTTCATCAAGAGCATCCAAACCGTCAAAGGTATCATCTAAACCATCCATTCCATTCAAACATGAGATCAACCCAACTATGTCCATCATAGCCCCATCACCACCATCAATCACATCATCCATGTGGCCCACAATCAAGGGAAGCATAGCCTCACCTATGTCCCATCTCCTCATCCCATCCATACCATCCATTTCTCCCATAATCAATGCCCCATTCAAATTTGAAAATTCAGCATGGCTGCCATTAATGGGGCCATTCAAAGCTCCACCAACCACTACCCCTAAATTCCCATCAATGCCCCCATTCAATGTTCATCTAAACCATCAATCAAAAGCATTCCACCATCATTAAAGCCTTCACTACTTTCTGAAGTGTGGGACCTATCATGGATAGCCCCCACAGCCCCTAAATCTCCACCGTCCATTGCTTGAGAAAAGACAAACCAAGAAGAAGACAAAAAGAGAAGGAAAGAAGAGACAAGGAAGAGATTCATGGCTGAATCGAAAAATCAGCTACAAGGATGAGGGAGATAACAGCCAGGAGAATGTTCTCACTGTCCAAACCAGAGCCAATCCAAGCCACACAAGAGGCGAGTCTTGGGCGGCCCGCTAGTACGGACGCCCTCCCTCTCTCTCCGCGGGATTGGCTCCACGGTCGTTGGTAGGTGAGGCTGACAGTCCACATCAGCAGATGGTACCCTGAGGGCCGCCCAAGGCTCCAATCAACTTCGAATTTCGTTTGAGGATGATCAGAATCATCTGGAAGGTACCCCACCTGTCCAATCATGAAGTATTACGGCCAACATGGGCCTGCTCAAGTCAAATAGAAGGAAAATTGATCAAGAAGGGGCCACAAGCAATCTCAGCCATTCAAAGACTAGATCATCATGATCTAAACCATGGAAAAGCTTGTCTGAGTCATCAAATAGCAACATCAAGGGTTTGATTGTAAAAAAGAGGGCCAGAGTCCAAGATCTAATCATCAACCGGGCCCACATGGCTGAAAAGAGCAATCCGAACCGTTCAAGTCATCATCCATGCAGTTAAGAAGTCTCATCTTCCACAAATCATCAAGACATATAGGCACCATCAAGTAATTTGAGACAAGTCAGAGGTTGTATATTCATTCAGAAGATTTTGATACAGAAGAGGGTAAAAGCAAAAAGAAGAAGGTCATACATCAAGCAAGCTGAATACAAAAGCAGGCTACAAGTCACTAACATAGTCGTCGTCATCCCTCCTCTCATCCCGCTCCCAACTGATGAAGGTCCATCAGAGGAGTTGTCACCGATCCGCCAGCATATCTGCGACTACCCCCTGAAACATAGAGCGGAGGAAGCAGAGGCCCCTGTCCGTAAAGCAAGTACCACTCGTCATAGTCACGATCCGGGATCGTGAAACGAAACCCGGGCTGGCCCACAAGAGCATCAGCTATCTCATTAGCTGGGATTTGAGCAGTTGGAGGAGGTGCGGAACAAGGGACTCAAGCCACCCTAGTAATCTGTTGAAGCAGCCTCTCACCCAAATACCACTGAAATGATTCAGCGTCAGAAAGCATGATCCAGAGGCATGAAGAATCATATGCCTCCACATGTTGAGGGGTGTAGTAGAGAGGAAAGTTGGCGTATAGCATCCGAGCAAACTACAGCAAATGAGGCCATCACAATCAGCCACAGGGAGCACAAGGGATAAGAAAAAACAAGATACTTACATCCTCGACGGTCAATCCGTCTATGTCAGCACGCCAATTGTCCCCAGATACACGAGAGTTTCGTTGACGATTTTGCTGATGCCAGTGCATATGGCGGTACAGAGGTGGCTCAATGCCAGTCTCGTATCCTCGGCGCGAGATGAGCAAAATGGTCATAAAAGCAAGTTTGGGCAAGGGCACACATAACGATCAAAGATAAAAAGAAGGCAAATGTCTCCAGGGAAGGTTAAAAAGAATACCTCTACGACAGGCTAGAAACCTGTGAAGGACCGGCTATTCCGAGAGGTCTTATCCAAACCCAGGAAAACATGAGTCAAGATAGCCCCGTTCCAATTATAGGGATGGTAAAGATCCTCAACCAAATGAAAAAATTTAGGATCGATCCTCTCGTTCGCGTGACAGAAAAGGAAGGACCCGAAGGCGTAAGCAATCATGGCCCGTGCTTTGTGGAGGGCCTTTAGCTCGGTAGTAGGGGTGACGGTAGAACCATCGCAATTTTACTTGATGGCCCTGGAATTCATCCTCAGGTGGGACGTCACCTACAAGCTATAGCCAGTCAGTGGAAGTGATGGGAGCAAGAGAGCCGACTTGAGGAACAACTATCCCATGGAATGGAAAGCCGATTTGCATATATATATATATATATATATATATATATATATATATATATATATATATATATATATATATAGGGGAGTTATTCCCCACTCGCCACAAGGGAGTTGAAAGGTGTGGGTCTCACCCTGCCACCTCTCACAAAGAGCCGCAAGCAGCATGCTGGTTGACATTGTTGTTATGGAAGCGCAAGGTAAGGAGGCCAGCAAAAGGAGTGTCAGCCAGAACTCGTTCAAGCAAAGGCTTTGGGTGTTTCACCCAGTCATCTCAATGATCTCTGGTACCTCGACCCTTGATGGAGGGGAGAGGTTGGTGCTCCTTAGCCAAGGAACACATATGGGCCCCTCGGCGGATAATAAAGGCCGGATCATCCTCATCGATCATCTGTCGTCCTCTTGTACCATCCGCCATTGAATCCTACAAGCTTGGCAAGGTAAGTCCCTATTCTTTACCTGTTAAGATCCAAATCATCATCCAGGAAACCCATGGGTTTGGACTCACGTTCAAATGCAAAAATCCAAAGTTCGACTCCATGTGTCACCTAGGATATGTGTTGGGCCCATTGAAGAAAGCAAGGCCCACCTTAAAGAAGGTTGCATGCCATGCCTTAGGCAAGGAAAGTCCATCATCCAAGGACACACTTTGGAAAACAAATGCACTCAAGCGCCATGAGATTGAAGGGATAAACTTCACATGAGAAGTCCCTCTTCAAAGTCCATATGTGGCCAAGGATTGGTTCACTTTTCATACCAAAGTCATGATCCTCATTTAAGATGTTCCTATCTTTTTACACATGTACATGAACAAGTGGGGAATAGGAAGGAAATGGGCCCCCAAGATCAACTCAAGTGCCCCACCTCAATGGATTAAAAGGAACACATAGCCCACTTGAAGAATATGAGGACCCATTCATGGGCTAACAATGGGCAAACCCTATGTGCATCATCTTGATGAAAGTTTTGACTGTGAGAGTACAAAATGGTGGTCTACCCACAAACATATGAATCAAAGAAGCCAATGGTAAAAAAATTGATGCACATAGCCCACATGAAGAACTAAAGTTGGAAATGTCCAAGCAAGGACAAATTTGGGCAACTTATGTGCATCATTTTCTTTACAAAAAAGGGGACCATTTGAGCACAAGAAGGCATGGCTTGATGAGTCACCCAACCATCATGAAAATGGCTAAGAATGATATACATAGGCCCACTTGAAGATCAAAATCCAAAGTGCCCCAAAACATGGGACAAAATTGGGCAACTTATGGGTATCATTCTTTCCCACAAATTGAAAGAAAAATCACTCATCTTTAGGGATGATGGTGGATGACCCGCCAAGCACCCCAAGAGAAGTTCAAGAAGCTATGGTTGTGTGGATAGCCCACTTGATGAAAGTCATCCTATTAAGGTCGGTAACATTAAAGGAAACTCTTGAGAACCACTTTCCTACCACATGGGCAAACCATTTGAACTTAGTGAGTTTTTTGAAACAACTCACTCATGGGACTTGTAGGTGATCAAGTAACCCAAGTTCTCCATCCATCCAAAGAAAAGGAATGAAGGAAAAGAATCTTACATGCACAAAGTGTAGTGGTGCACACATGACTCAAAGAAATTCATAAGTTTCAATAAGGGCCTAAAAGCCCATCCATATGGAAAGACTCCAAGGAACCCACCACACTTTGTACATAAGGATGTACATCATAATCAAGAGATGGTGGAAGATTTGGGCTACTTGACCACAAAGGCCCAACTAAGAAATCTAGCCCACTTGAGATCCAAGTGAAGAATGGGCTAGTCACCTTTGTCCATACACATGTGAAGAAAAATGGGGCCACCCAAAGTGAGCCTTATGAACCCAAAACTTGAGGTGGGCCCTACCATTCCTGATGAGTACCTAATATTGTATAATTAACCCTGGTTGTTAAGGGCATTATCATTGTTTTTCTGGTTAATTATCCCTCATTAGGTGAATTTTCTGTCTTCGGGTGATCAGGAGAGGTTGGACAAGATCCGAGCCAATCAGGGCGTTTAAAGGTCCAAAAGAGAGCAAGATCCAACATGAGAGCGGCCCTGAAGGAAATCAGGCCATAAAGATCGAAGACTATACCATTTTCTACGGTGAAGATGGCCTGGAAGGATGCATCTCAACTGCTCATTTTGGAGATCCAGGTTGTGCAAGTTTGGACGATCAAGATTGAGCATCAACATGTGGGACCAAACACACCAATCAGTGGATGAAGTGGGCCTCCACCATTGACAGTCCATGCAAGGTTGATTCATCGTCCACTTCATCACATGTCCAAGCATACCACTCTAATCCAGCCCAATCATCCAACGATCTCATCATCTCCATCCACCATCCATTAGTCCTGGCAGCCATGCTACCTGCATCAACGTGTAGAGGTGGACAGCCCTCCATCAAAACATCAAACGGTGGACCCCGCAACTGACGGTGTGATCTTCACTGTCCAAGCAAGGCAGCAGCTGACCGTCCATGGTGTCTGGCATCTAGCAAGATCAGCAGCCTTTTTGCATCAACAAGCAACCGGATCTCCAGCACCCTCACACGTGCTGCAAGTACGTCCAGCAGTTAAAGCCACTTCATCGGCCATCAAAGCTTTCAACTGCCCATCAACTCCATCACCACCCATCCCCCCATTTCAACCATCCAATGGGCGTCCAGTTGATTCTGACCGTCCATCAAAGCTCCACCGTCCACAGCACCAGCAAGGCCAATTCACACCAACGCCTGCCAACCTCACATCACGTGACAATAGCTGCATCTCCATCCTCCATCTCAACCGTAAAGCAAGTGGACCCCACAATCAACGTCCAGCATCAGTTATCCCCAATGTCCACTGCATCTAATGAGTCCAGCTGCTGAACAACTCACCTCATCTCCACAGTCCAACGGACAGTAGTTGGGCCACATTCCAACCATCCATCACGACAGGTGGACACTCCAACGGTCAACAACAACTGCACATTCTAGATGACCGTCCATTCTCTAGCCGTTGATCAAATCCTAGACATATATGGACCCATCATTTCCATAAACCATTCATCATCAACAGCTATGAAGGGACTCTCCATGTCATTCTCCACCACGTGTACAGTAGCCTTCAATCCACAGCAGCGGGTGGACCCCACATCTCACTTGCATCCAATCCAACCATCAAAGTGGACCCCACTGTTTGTAGGTGCAACAGTGTGCACGTGCAAGCAAAAGGGGCAGCAGATCACTTGTCCATAGCATTAACGGTGGAAGCCTCCAGTCAACCAGCACGAGTGGAGCACCGGTCCACTCTTCCATGGCCGCTGATCATCACACGCTCTAGCTCCATCACATGAAGCGTCCAAGCGCTGTGGATCCCACCTTCATCTGACGTGTAACAGGACTCCTTGTCCATCAACAGTCAGGCGCAACTCCACGTCCAGCAACGGTTTCAAACAGGAACTAGTCCACTTCCACCGCATTCTCCATTGCGCCAGCAGCCAAAAGATGGAGATGCTCTCTCCATTCCCAACTTTCCAACATCACCAACAGATCCAGCTGATGGAGATGTATGCACTTCATCTTCCTACCAACAGCAAGCATGATGGAGATCCAATCTCACCTTGCACCATCCATGGCCAGCAATGGAGAACCACTCCCCACTCTCTCGTGCAGACCAAGAAAGAGAGGAGCTCTCTCTCTCTCTCTCTCTCTCTCTCTCTCTCTCTCTCTCTTCTTTCCCAACACATGTGTAAGGCTTGGAATGCCACCTCATCATCCAAGCCTCACTCCATCCCCAAACCAAAAAAAAATCTGCTTTGGGTTTAGATTCTTGGAGTACTTTTCTTGCCACATGTCCATCCAAGCCTAACTCCAAGCCCGAACCTAAAAGAAAAGTTTGCTTTGGGCACTCCAAGCCTAACTCCATTCCCGAACCTAAATAAAAATCTGCTTTGGGTTTGGAGTGCCACCTAGGCTTGGGAGCCTCTCAAAATCTATAAAAGAAGGCAATCCCTTCTCATTCTCATCATCCCATCCCTCAAATCCAATCCAATTCTCTACAACTCCTCTCCTCTCTTCTTTAGTTTTCTTTCTTTTGTAGAAGTACAGTAGTTTTTCCCTTGTAGAGAATTTAGTCTTCCATTGTAGCATGGTTGGCTAAACCTTTAGCTAAGGCTAGGGGTGAAGCCTTTGAAGAAATTTACAAGCTTTGGTTCTTTTGGTTCACCATTGTGTGGTGTAAATGTTGGAGTTCTCTTTGGTTGATTGGTTCGGTTATCCACCTCGGCAGACGCTATTGTTATGCAAGCCCCTTGATCCATCGTCGACTTCGGGAACGTTGGATGCTTGGGATCCCTTGCACACCAATTAGCTAGTTCATGATCGATAAAGTCCCTTGATCCATTGTCGACTCCAGGCACGTTGGATGCTTTGGATTCCCTACGGTCATCGAGCTAGTGCAGGTAAAGTCATCGATCTGTAAAATCCCTTGATCCATTATAGACTCCAGGCACATTGGATGCTTTGGATTCCCTGCGATCGATAGACGAGATCTTAACGGTTGGATGGTCAATCAAAGCCCTCTATCTTGTAAGTATGCATTTGATCGTATGAATTGTGATCTTATTGGTTGACTTGTTGGCAAAGTTGTTGATCTGTACAATTCATTGATCCATTGTCGACTCCAGGCACAGTGGATGCTTGGAATTCCATGCGATCAACTAATGTGTGCTTCATGGTCAAATCAATCGGTTCAGATCACCATCTTTTATGAAATATGCAAATGGTTTAATGTTTCATCTTCCGATTGGAATGAATCTTTATTCAATTCCAGTTGAGTTATAGTTGGACCAATAAATCAAATCTTGTGAATGAATCAAAGGTGGATTCCTGATGCTTTAGCCCATTTTCTATTTTTGTCTTTCACCACACACAACTTGCTCCACTCTCGTGGATAATTCAGATTTTATCTCTCCCACCTAAACTAATTCCTCTAAGTGTTCTTAACCCCAATCCCTGTGGATCGACCTCGGTCTTACCGAGTATTTTACTACTTCGCTACCTGCACTTGGGTGTGCAATATTCGGATTGTAGCAATTCCCATGGGCCCAAACCTTGAAAAAAAAAGATGAAATAGAAAAGAAAGCTCTAAAGGAAATGACATGAAAAAGAAAGCAAGAGGGAACCCAAAATGAAGTGTTGGGCCCATCAAATACACCAAGGGCCATGACTTCACTTTGAGCCCATTTGATACACATGAAAAGAAGGCCCGACTCCCATGAAGAAAGATAGGATATTTTGCCATGCACACTTGATGGACATGGCAAAATTACCCTTTACATACACATGAAGGGAGTATGAAAAAAGAAAGGAAGGAATGAAATGGAAGCTTGCAATGTCCTTCTCCATGCACCACCTTTAGAAGAGATTGGAGATCTAGAAAAATGCCAAAAAAGACCCGGGCCCACCTTGGCTTCCTTGATATATCTACATGGAGAAAAGAAAGGAAACATGAGAAGAGACAATGAAGAAAGCAAAGGACGAGAAAGAAAAAGGAGTGGTCCATACCTTCACCACTCACCAAAAGGGGACCACCTTGCTGTCCCAAAGCTTCATTAAGGCTCACCACTTGAAAAGAGCAAGGGACCACCAAAAGAAAGAAAGAAACTTGAAGGAAGAAAGAGTATGAGAAAGAGAAGAGAGAGATTGCATGTTGGAGGGGCCAAGGGTGCCCCATGTTATATAGAAAAGGTGAGGGCACCCCTTTACCCCGACCCACTGGAAAAACCTAGTAGGCAGAGACGGCTTGGGCGGCACCCAGGGGGCCGTCCGTCCTCCCACCTGGTTAAAACGACCCCTCACCCCCTCTCCTTGGGAAGAACTCCTCCTTGGGAAGGGTGGTTGCAAGTGAATCTTGTACCTCCATGTAAGAATGAAGTGATGGAAGAGAAGGATGAGCAAAAGTAAGGAATCTCACCAAAATCTCATCTTGTGAGAAATTAGGGAGAAGTTGGTTTGATGATGTGGAAAAGCTCCATGGAATTTTCAAGAAAAAGGAAAAGAATTGACTTGGTCAAACAATGATCTCAACCATCCAGGGTCATGACCTGATGATCTGAACCATTCTAAGAAGAATCCCCGGAATCTCCAACCTTGATTGCTGCTCGCTTGTACAAAGTCTTGGTCCAAAGACCTTAAACTACGTCGGGATTAAGATCCCGAGGGATTTTTAATAAAAAATGGGCATCGATCTCGACCATCAAAATCAGAATCGATGACTCAGAACAATTTTCAAAATCACAAAAATATATTACCAGTCTCGCTCTTAAGTTTGGGTCCGAAGACCTTAAACTACGTCGGATCAATATCCAGAGGGATTTTCAATAAAAACCAGCATTGGTCTTGATCGTTCGAATCAAGACTCGATGACTCCGGACATTTTTCTAAAAAAAAAAAAATGTCTATGCATTTCCAGGCCTCGCTTGTAAAGTTCGGGTCCGAATACCTTAAACTACGTCGGGATCAATATCCCGAGAGACTTTTAATAAAAACCGGCATCGATCCCAGCCGTTCGAGCCAAGATCTGATGACCTAGATAAAAAAAAATGTGTATTTGCATCATCGTTTGTACAAAGTTTTGGTCCGAAGACCTTAAACTACATTGGGATTAATTTCTTGGGGGACCTTTCTCGCTTTCAACAAAAACTAACATCGGCCTCGACCGCTCGGATCAAGGTTCGATAACTTGGATCATTTCAAAAAAATAAATAAATTTTGAGCTTTCCATAAAAACCAGTATTAATCTCAATCACTTGAGTTGAAGTCTGGAACCTTTAAAAAAAAAAAAAAATTCACCATCAATTTCAACTGCACAAATTCATCCCCAGCGGTCCGAAGACCTAAAACTACACTGGGATTAACTTCTCAGGGGCTTTCTTTCCTAACCTGTCCCAGACATGGCTGACACTTGATCGTACGGGTGTCTGGAATCTTCTAACCAGGTGAGGCTGAGGCAGGCAGAACCCCGCGATCCTGTTTGTGTTGAACGCACCGTGATAGACAACCTTGATTTGGAAGTCGCTGTTGAATCTGACGGATGTTCCCTGTTCCTAAAACTCATGATGGGAATTAAGGTAGTTGGGAGGTGGAGCGTACCCTCACGAAATTGTGAGCAACGTAAGGCCCCAAACTGGATTGACAAAGGGAAATGTGAGGATGTGGCT
Organism: Liriodendron chinense; assembly: GCA_003013855.2. Taxonomy (NCBI): domain Eukaryota; kingdom Viridiplantae; phylum Streptophyta; class Magnoliopsida; order Magnoliales; family Magnoliaceae; genus Liriodendron; species Liriodendron chinense. The sequence goes on from ML058483.1 coordinate 2,209,354, forward strand.
CATTTTGTGGCCGAAGGAGTCCGTCGGACGATACGTGGTCTATGTGCATTGCACATGACGAACAAGCAACTTTGTGGGTGTGTTGACTGAAAACCCTCAAAATCCCCTCATCCGAAGATGTAAAACTACGACTACTTAACTGTGTGAGACTCGTCTTGCTCGCTGACGTAAAATGGATCGGGTACCTTACCAGCAGTAGAAGCTGGAAGTGGATGAAAATTCCACACATTTCCCTGCATTTCAGAAAAATCAGAAAAATACCAAAACATTACAAAATCATCTTTCAAAAATCACAAAATAGTTCCCTTGCTTTCAAGCCAAATATTTTCAAAATCACAAAAATATTTCATTTGTTTTCAATAACCAATCTTTATCCTGACTCAGGTAAATGATTCGGACCAAATATTTGCAAAAATCAGAAAAAATTGTCACTATCCCCAGCAATGCACTTCAGTCTCGAACTCCGCTCACTCATTTCGTAGTTTGGGATGATAGATCCAATCGCCCGCAAATTAGAATCTCGACCAAAACTGGCGACCAAACACCGTCTCAATCGCATCCATTCACAAAAGAACATTTTGAGGTCTGATAACATCCTTCGTCCATTCTCATTAGCAAAGAAACAGCATCTTGGGACGATGGACCTGATCGACCACGAGTCGGGATCTTGACCAACCCGTTGACCAAACATCCGCATTAAAAGAAATCCCCGGGGGAGCACAACCCTGTAAGCAATAAGCTTAAAGGTCTCTGCATCCCCAGCAAAAGCAAAATCATCAAACGAAAAGAGAATGAGCCAAACCATGCATTCATCATGCATCTCCATACATCAGCATCTATCGCATCAATCATCATGTTTACCTACTTTCAAAATAAATGTCGGTTAGCTAAAGACCCCACAGGCATCCCTATTGGAGGTGCGTGGAAACCAGATTTCCATTTCAAAAAGATAAAAAATATTCCTATTTGCAAATAAAAACCCCACGGAGTATCACTCCCCAGAGTGGGTATCTTTTCAAAAATCTAATTTTTTTCCCAGTAGAGCGTTCTGCCTCCAAAACACCAGGAGATCTTCATATCTTTGGGTAGGAGCTGACGCAAAAATCAAATAAGATCCGATGCCTCGCGGTTTCCCCGGAGATGATCGGATCCAATGCACTCAAAGTACGATCGAACTGAACTCCAGTATTAGTGCGGTCGTACCACATGCCAAGATACGAAAAGATGAAAGCCAAGAGGCTCGGTCAAAGAAACCATTTGAACAGGTGGAAACGATTAATTGTAACCCAAGTATCAAAATCAGCAGATCGGGTGGAAAGAGTTCACCCGCACATACCTAGGCGTGGATGCCTGAAGTACCTTGACTGAGTCCAAGTCAGCGTGGTGGACTCCCGTAAGACTACATGACGCAAGGCAAGCTAACCACTTTGACAGTCAAGCGAAACAAGTACTCCTGGAGTGATCCGGGAAAACATCAAACAATCAATCATAGGGTCAGTAACCTCGTAACTCCGGGAAAACATCAAACAATCAATCACAGGGTCAGTAACCTCGTAAGATTACGACGCAGAGGCTCTGCTGTACCTTCCGATAATAGTACCGATCGGGAATGGAAGGGTTGCGATTGGGTACCCAGGTTGTAGCACACTGCAGGGACAATCGCAACGTTTTCACCAAACTCCCGCGGTATGTGCGAGTTATCAATCTCTAAACAATTAATTGACTCAGATACAAAGGAAAATAAAGATTCCAGACCACAATCTAGGAAGAATGAATTGCAAACCAAGCATCAAAACCAGCAGATCTGGTGGAAAGAGTTCACCTGCACATACCTAGGCGTGGATGCCTGAAGTACCTTGACTGATTCCAAGTCAGCGTAGTGGACTCCCGTAAGACTACATGACGCAGGGCAACTAACCACTTTGACAGTCAAGCGAAACAAGTACTCCTGGAGTGATCCGGGAAAACATCAAACAGTCAATCACAGGGTCAGTATCCTCGTAAGACTATGACGCAGAGGCTCTGCTGTACCTTTCCGATGTTAGTACCAATCGGGAATGGAAGGGTTGCGATTGGGTACCCAGGTTGCAGCACACTGCAGGGACAATCGTAACATTTTCTCCAAACTCCCGCGGTATGGGCGAGTGATCAATTTCTAGACGATCAACTGACGCAGATGCAAAGGCAGGCAAAGATTTCAGATCATGATCTATAATAACCGGGTCAGAAGTGGAGTGTCCACTCGCTTTGGCATTCGGTTGCACTGTAACCTCTACCAAAGAGGGGCATCTGTAGACACCCCACCTTCGGCTACACTGTTGGTAGAGATAGCTGAATGAATGGAGGACCGTACCCCCAAATCCTTGACCAAACTCAGCCAAACTCACCCTTGTAAGCCCCAATCCATAGCCCAGCTCAAGCCTGAACCCAGTCAACTCACCCCTAAACATCAGCCTGAAAAACCCCTCATAAGAAAAACCAGTAAAAAAATCTCCAAAAAAAGTCAAACTCGGCGAGTCAACCCACTGAGTCAATCGCCGAGTCAACCCGCTGAGTCAACCCATTCAGTCAACTCACCGTGTCAACCCACCTCTGAAACCCAGTCAACTCACCGAGTTCCAAACCGTAGCCTCGGAGTAAGCTCGAATCCCAAAGTTAAGAAAATGTTGCTTTAGGTTCGGAGGTCGTACACTCGAACCCGAAGCAAAGTGACCGTACGGGCGGCCCCCTGGGTGCTGCCCAAAAATATTTATGGGAACTGCCACTCCCCGCTGCTATAAATACCCCCCTCCCCTTCTCATTTCATAATCGATCTGGCCAGAGTGCAATCTGTTTGTTCCGAGTTTTTCTCCCCCCTTAAGCCCACTTTTCCACCAAGGAGAGCCCGAGTGAGAAGAGCCTAGCCCTAGTCCAGCCCAGCCTGACCACTGGTCCAAGTCTCCCAAGCCATCCAAGTCTCAATCCAGCCACTCGAAGTAAATCCTTGCGACACCTCCGTCCATCCAGCTACTCTATCATCAGCATCATCTCATCCGCATCTAGCATAAGTGCAACATTTACTTTTCTTCCAACCCCCCTGCTTCACTGCAAGCACTTTGATCGTTCAAGCACACATGCATGCATCCTGCATTAAGCACCTGTTAGTTCGAGCGTATGCTCTGGGCTTGCTGTTAATGGAAACCTGCCCATCCGAGACTCTTACTGTTCAGACCTGCATTCATGCATCAGTCACTACGAGCACTTTGATTATTCAAACACACAGCATGCATCTCGCATAAAGCACCTGTCAGGTTGGAGCTTATGCTCTGGGCTTGCCTATTAATGGAAACCTGCCCATCAGAAACTCTTACTGTTCAGACCTGCATTCATGCATCATGTCATTCATGAGAATGTACGAGGATTAAATCAGGCTTTCAAGTATTAGTTTGATTCTGTGAAGTAGAGACCGTATTTCGGTACGGGCAGTGTGTGGGGTGCTTAACCTCTTCCCACCCTGTAACCGTGATCCCTTACCTCGAATCTCTGGCCGCAGACCAAAAGGAGTCATTTTAGAGGAAGGAATCTTTGGATCCCCTTCTCTAACGTTTCTACGGGGTCTAGCCGACTGTAGATTGGAAGTAACTGGCTAGTGGCGACTCTGGTCTTATATAAACTCATCCAAATACATCCAGCTTAACACGACAACCGGAAACAAAGCCCTCGAGAACGAGGCAAGTCAGTGGCACTAAACGGCGATTCACGCTCACGCACCCCTTCTTCTTTTTTCGAAAAGGAAAGGGAGAACGTAGTGGGAGCGTGGAACGACAAGGGTCCACAACTGTTCATCACTTAGTAGGCCTCATTCTAAAATCTGTCACGACCATTTTGTAGCCCATACTTGACTTAACAAACATGTGGAATCTCTCCTCAAACCATGTTGTGTACACTTTCCTAAAACGGCTCGAAAGATGATGTATTTATACTTTAAACTGCAACCGTTCATCCGAAGATGGTGTAACTTCCTTAAAACCCTAATTTCTGACCCTACCTCTATATATAGGGCCTCTCTTAGCCAGAGGTGACCCGCACCCACGAATTTGAGAGAGGGAGAGGGAGAAAGAGAGAGAGAGAGAGAGAGAGAGAGAGAGAGAGAGAGAGAGAGGAGTATCATCTTGCTATTATTTCTTCATTTTATATCTCTAATAAGACGAAGATCATAAGGTGAGAACTCCTTTAAGATTAGATTAATAATCTCATGTTTTGTAGGTTGATAATTCTTATGCGTTTTTGTTTACATGTGTTTCTTTGATATGAATGCTTTTAGATACTTTTTTCATCTCATGGTGATGATGACATTCATTGGACTTAGAGAACTAGTAAGGAATAAAATTATGTTTGTTGCACATATGAGATTTGTGTAACCATCTTTAAAGGGACGGCCTTTCCTTCCATATTGTATAAAGGATAGTTGTGATTGTCTAATGGGGATATATTGTTATATTCCTTTTATATATATGGATGGACCCTAATCTGTGGTGATGAATATCAAAACACCCAGTTAAGAGGTTGCCCTAACCTGAGACGATGCTTTTAGCTTGTTCGGTTAAGTGGCCACCCTGATCTGTGGTGGTGGTGGTATTAAGATCGCCCGATTAAGTGGTTGTTAAATCCATTTATTATTATTATTATTATTATTATTATTCCTAAAGTTGTTAAGGATCTCCATAAGACTATATAGTTTAGCATGGTTGTTATGAAGCTTAGTAGTACGAGCCGCCATCCTGGGATGTGATGCGTCGGTTATGACTATTTTGATGAGTGATGAACCATAAGGAAGGATGAGGTGGTACCAAAGGTTGGTTAGACGTTTAGTGGCTTGGTGTAAATTAGGTAACAATAATAAAGAATGGCTAACTCATACATGCACGTGGCTCCATGTGGGTGTATGGAATTGAGAATAGGCTAGAGCATCCTACTTCTCCCATACATTGTCACATGTAGATTTGGGCTATGAGCGTCCCGTTTCTCACGTGGTCGGGCAAAATTATAGGCTTGCGTGTCCCAAAATCCTTGGCGGCATGTCTAAGGATTCCTACACTGGGTCATGCATTATCATGCATTGCATTAAGAAGAGTAATAGATGTTTTGTTATGATTTTTATGCGATTATTATTCTAACCTTAAAGTAGTTCTTCACTATGCCGCTTTTGACGGTGTTTTGTGGAAATAATTTAGAACATGTAGGTAACGATCCTGAGGAGCCTGAGCCTCAAGGAGACAATTATGATGGCTCGTGGGAGCAAATGGTGGAAGACGAGACCGCATAGTTATTCATAGTTCTAGCATTTGTTTAGTATTTGAAATTGTAATAAGTCCCAATGGGAGGACGTAGTTATGAACATGGTGTTTGATGGAATGATGGTTACATGGTTTGATGATTTAGTTTAGTTAATGAAATAATATATAAGTTTGGTTTCACCCGTCTTGCTCATGGTTTTCCAAATAGTCTGAAATGTGCATGTTGGTGTGAAAATTATGTAAGGGGTATAACCCTCACACATTCCAAATAACCTTGGGAATTCGGCCGTCGTGATGTACATGGGAGCCGAAATCTTGGGGTGTTACATTTATCAAAATACACATGCACATTTCTATTTATAACTTACAATTCGGTTATCATATTGATGTGCCATTTTTGCTAGTAGTTCCATAACTCAACTATGGTTGTAACGGCTAGGCTCTCAGACCTAACAAATTTTGGAATTTTGATGATGGCCTACCTCCAGATAAAATAAGGACACAATTGTTATTTCTCCGATTGTTTAATTTTAAGTTTGTATATTAAAATTTGATATCGGGTTGAAATGCGGCTTGCGACTTGATAAAGGAAAAAAACTACGGTCAAGTCACAATATTCTCGGGGCCAATGGACCTACAATCAACAATTATCCAGTGTACGAACCAGGATTCAGGGTCTTGGGTCTCAAAAGTAAGCCTTGGGATCAGGAGTAGGTATTAGGAAACTAGAGGATATGATTCTAGCTTTGTTAGGAAAGTGGGATTAGAGATTTGGTGTAGAGGTGGGCTCTTGATGGAGAGAGGTGATCATTAGAAAATATGGGTTTGAAGAGATGGGGTGGTGGACTAGGTCGTCATCGCTATACGAGGCCTCACAGTTATAGAAATCTGTAGCCTTAATTAAACATAGCGTATAGAAGGGGTTGGCCTCTTGATGGGGAATGTGAAGAACATTCGATTTTGGGAGGATAGGTGGGTGGGGAGATAAAAAATTGAGCAATCTTTTCATATGATATGCGGGGATCGCAATTGAAGTGGGTCTGAGGTTAGATAGTTGTTTTTCAATAGTAGGAGAGAAGATACTATGGGACCCACTATGTAGACGGAATTTGGAAGATGAAGAGATTGCAGAGTATAACGCCCCAAAATTTCGGCTCTCGTGGACAACATACTGGGTCAAGTTTTCGGGTGTTAACCTGAACATGCTAGGGATGTATTTCCACATATTCATCTTTATTTCGCATATTCATGGCATTCCTAGCATATTGATGGGAATTAAAACTTCAAATCCTTAACATTCTACTCTAAGTTCTCAAACATAATGTGTTACAATCATACTAAACATAATATTCCACTTTCTGGTCTCCATGGGAGATATAATTCAAGTTACATGAAAATAAATCTACTCTATAAAAATAAAAATATAATTCGTCTTCAAGCTGCTTCGGCTTCATCGTCCGTCATTAACCGCCATAAATCTACATACTCTTCAACCTACAAGTCAGGTTCATTTAATGGATCGTCACCTGCAACATCTGAGTTGGTGTTTTAAAACACCATCCTAAGACTACAACATCTGCAAAAGCTTTTTTAAGGACTCTAACTTGGGAGGAAAGCGCGAGGGACGGAGCCCTGACCTGGTAACTCCTTGGCCTCAGACGTCTCTCAGGCACCTGAAACAAAGAAGAATTCATTTTTTCAGCCATTGTTACTTGACGGGTTACCAAGGATAAAGTTTTTCCTATGTCAGTACGTAAGGTAATACCACTCATTGTACTTGGGATTCTTTTTTAACTAGAACATTTTGGAGAACTCCTCAACGCTGAGCTCCCCGACGCTGGCTCGTTTCCAGAGCATGTAGGAGCTCAACATCACTCTCTAGCCATCTAGTTGGATTGCCCGAGGGTAATCCCAAGTTGGATTAAGACGTCCCTTACAAAAGGATGCAAAGGAAGCCTGAATACAACTGGAAACAGGTAAGTAAAAATGTTTCACCTCCTTAAAGGATGGCCTACTCGGTGATTCACCCACGTTAGGCAGACACATCATGAAAGATTTAGGGGTGTGGCAATTTGATTAGATCCTCTCCAGATCTGATTCGGTTAAAGTAGATGGATGACCATCGACGGAACACGACTCTTCAGGAACTCTAGGGTTTGGGAAATTTGAAGAGGAAGAATCAGGGGTTTGATCCCCCAAAGCTTCTGCTTCTGCTTCTGATTCTGAAAATTCAAGACGGTTGGCCATGGTGAGAAAGAAATGGGAAGAAACCCTAAGTTGACATAGAAGAACCAAGAAAACCCTAACAATTGTCTAAACATCGATTTATGAAAATTAGAAAGGAAGAACGAAAGTACCTAAGGTGTTATGAAGGCCTTGAAATATCTAAGTACAGCGAGATGGAATGGAGAAGCAAAGTTTCGACAAGGGTTTTAGAGTTTCGTGCCTCAACGAAAGAGAAGAAGGGCATTTATAGCAAATCATGCCTCCATCTCTCTCTCTCTCTCTCTCTCTCTCTCTCTCTCTCTTCTCCCAAGGACACGACACTTGGCACTACCTCATTCGTTATGACGTATGAGGCAGCACGTCGCATTTAAAGCGCTGTAACTTTTCGTACAAAAAGGAATGATTGTGATGTTTTGTTCCACGCCTATTTAATGCGGTAACTGTTTCAAACACTGTACCAAATTCTGACCATTATACTTGAAGTCAGGCATAAGAAAGCTTTCATCGATTATCCGACAACAAATTTCAAGTTTCGTGCTCAGCTTCTCTGACCACGGAACTTGGGGGGTAGCTGTTGCGGGTAATTCTGAGCATGTCCCTGATCGTGACGTAGAAGATGTGCAACCGTCGATATGTGGCCCACTGACGTTAGCTCATCACACGTGTCAAAGAAGGATCAAAGGTCGTCAAGGCAGAGAATCCTCATATTCAACTACAACTAGGAATATAGTTCTGAGGTCTAGGGCTCAGCTTCGAATATCAGACAAAGCCCTGGGGGGTTGGCTTTAGTCTTAGATGGTGGAATTAGACCCAAGGCCTTGGCTTTTGGCTCAGGTGATAGACATAGAACTGAGGCCTTAACCTCAGACATTGACACATGCTGTACTGCTAACGACTCAACCAAGGATGCCGAGTGCTGACTGCACCAGATGTCCTCGGTTCTGAGCACGTTACGCACCACCACACAGAGATAATGATCAATGTCGGGATACGCGGGATCCGGACATGATAATGATAATCTCTCCTAATCCGAAAATGTATCATCGATGATATCTAATACAAAACGTATCCTAGATGGGATCTAGGGGATCCACCATCATTGGCTGTGGATTATCACTTATAAAAGGACACCTCCGCATCATCTCCAGGTATGTCTTACGCATTCATACACTACGCAATACACCCTAGAGCTCTTAGGCTCAATCATCTCCATTATTGACTTAAGCATCAGGGGGTCCTCTGCCAGCACGAACGACACCCCCTCACGATCTTTTCTTTGTGATCTTAGGTTCTACGTTCAACATCATTCATCTGTGTCCACATCGAGCGACGAAGATCTACCGTTAATCCCTGATCAACATCTTTTCTCCAATTTTAGACTGTTAACAGTACTTGTTTCTACTTTTAAGGTTCGCTTGTTTTTAAGATTTCAATTGATGAATGAAAACAACAACCATCAACTGATTTTTTGGAGGGTGATTAATTAAAATAGCCCCAATTATGACATAATTAAGGCGTTAATCTTTTGGAAAATTTTGCCTTTTCTATGACAAAATGCCCCTCTGCCACTTGTCCTCTCGTAGAAAGGAGCTTGACGCAGAACTCGAGAGGGCTTTTTCAAAAGGAAATAGTGGGCCCCACTAAATCACGGATTGGGGCCACCCCTCCGCCAATGTGATCCATTCACTTTAATAGGACAACTGTGAACCTCCAGTAGGGTCATTTAAATTTTTTTGGAGCTTTTTATTGTTCATACTACAGTAACGTTGTTCGTTAATTTCAGATTGTTTCCCACGATGTGGTCCATCCGTGATGAGTTTTTCCCTTATACTTGGGCAGATGTCATGAAATTAAAACCCATTTCATGTAGATGGCTTGGATATGATACAAGATGATCAGTGGACCCCAGATAAGACGTGGGATGGGATCAATTGTTAAGTCCCTTGCATGGGAAGGCCATTTGGCCTATTCTTTCTTTTTCTTCCTCCTCTTTTTTTTTTCACAAGAGGGGACCATTTGGCCGTTAGAACTATTATTACCTTTGTGGGACCCATTCCAACGAGCTTTCCATGTGCATCCGACGTCATTTCCTCCATTCTGGTGAGCTTTTAAGTGTTTTTAAAGATTTTTGGCCACACGAGAACGGTCATAACTCCCTCGTTACATGTCTGATTTAGGTGATCTTATACTCTTTGGAAAGGTCATTTGATGGGCTTTCAAATGGCTTCGAAATCATCTCATTTAGACACCATTTGATTGCCCAAGAGTGGGTCTAAAGTTCATTTATTTGAATATCTCATTCATTAATAAATGCTATGATCTACTTTGGGCAACCAAATGAGATAATTCTAAAGCCATTTGAAATTTCATCAAATTATCCTTCCAATGAGTACTAGATCACCCAAATTAGACATGTAATGAGGGAGTTATGATCGTTTTTGTGGGACTGGTGATCTACAATGAATATCAACGACCCATAGGGACATTAGTCTACTTTTGGTTAAGGAAATGGTGTCCAAATTAGGTGACTCCAAATCCATTAGAAATTTCATCCAATTTCCTTTCCAATGAGTAGAAGATCACTTAAATCGGACATGTAACGAGGGAGTTATAATCGTTTTCATTTTTTATTGGTGATCCATAGTGAGTTGTTGATGCACAGTGACTTTAGGCCCACTTTTGGGCTATTAAGTGGTGTCCAAATGAGGTGATTCCAAAGACATTTGAAAGCTCATCCAATTACCTTTACAAAGAGTACAAGATCACCCAAATCGAATATATAACGAGGGAGTTATGACCATTTCATGGCACCAGTGATCCACAATGAGTATCAGCGATCCGCAATGAGTATTGGCGACCCATAGTGACTTTGAGACCACTTTTGGGCTATCAAATGGTATTCAAATGATGTGATTCTAAATTCATTTTAAATCTCATCCAATTACCTTTCCAACGAGTATAATATCATCCAAATCGGACAAATAACGAGGGAGTTATGACCGTTTTCATGGGATTGATGATCCACTATGAGTATTGGAGATCCATAGGCTTTGGGCCCATTTTTGGGCTATCAAATGGTGTCCAAATGAGGTGATTTTAAAGCCATTTAAAATTTCATCAAATTAGCTTTCTAATGAGTACAAAATCACCCAAATTAGACTTGCAACGAGGGAGTTATGACCATTTTCGTTGGAAGAACGATACATAGTGAGTATTGACAATCCACAATGAGTTTGGGTCCACCTTTGGGCAGGCAAATAGTATCCAAATGAGATGTTTCCAAATCTGTTTAAAAGTTCATTAAATTACATTTTCAATGAGTACAAGATCACCTAAATCAGACATGTAACGAGGGAGTTATGACTATTCTCCTGGGGCTGAAAATATTTAAAAAAAAGAAAAAGAAAAACACGAAGAAGCTCATCAGAATGGAGGAAATGATCGGATGCACACCGAAAGCCCATTGGAGTGGGTCCCATAGAGGTAGCAATGGTAATAACGACCAAATGATCCCCTCTAATGAAAAGAACAGAGAAGAAAGAGAAAGAAAAGGCCAAATGGCCTTCCAAGGGACCCACTTGTTGAACCTATACCATGTCTTATGCGAGACCCACTGGATCGTCTTGTATCATATCCAAGCCACCTACATAAAAGGGGTTTTGAGCCATGTTTGAGGTAAAACTCATCATGGATGGACCACATTAGAGGAAACAGCTCCTAATTAACGAACATCGTTAATGCAGCGTGGGCTACATATGGCTTCAATTTTTTTAAATAACCCTACTAGATGTTCACAACTATCTGATTAAAATGAACGGATTAGATCAGTAGAGGGGTGGCCCCAATCTTTGATTTAGTAGGGCTCACAATTCCCTTTTGAAAAGGCCTCCTCTTCTTTTGCGCCAAGTTGCTTCTGTACAATAGGACGGGTAGTAGAGGGGCATTTTCGTCCTAAAAAAGGAAAAACCGCCCAGAGGGCTAGTGCCTTAGTTACATTATAATTTAGGGTTATTTTAATTAATCGTATTTTTTTAACATGAATTGCATCCTACGCCCACCCATCTCCGGCTGGGAACGGGCATGAGCTCTCAGTGGCCAATGTGATGTATGGGTTTTATCCACACCGTGCGTCCATTTTTTAGTATCATTTCATGATACATGCCTAAACTGAGGCACATCTAAGGAATAGGTGGACCCCAAAATGGGGATTAAACTCAAACCGCTGCTTCTTGTGCTATGGTCCACTTGAGCCTTTGATCTGCCTAAATTTTGGTCATATTCCATAAAATCCAATGGAGAAATGAATGGATGGTGTGGATAAAACCTATACATCACGATGGGCACTAAGTAGGGCAGTAAATGGTCGGGTTTGGGGCGGGTTTAACCAACACCAGATCCGCCCATTTACTAAATGGGTATGGGTCCAAATTTTAGACCTAGACCCTTTATTAAATGGGTGGGTCTGGGTCGGGTCTGAATCAACCCATCAGACCCATTTATAAATGGGTCTGGGTCTGGGTTTGGTAGAGGGAGATCCACCCATACCCATTTATAAATGGGTCGGGTCTAATGGGTCTAGGTCTGGGTCTAGTATGCAAGCATTTTTACAAAGCTTAAAAATGGGTTTGGACGGGTCTAGGCTATATAGGTCCCTTGAAACATAGACCAAACCTGCCCACTTACTAAATGGGTTCAGGTTGGGTTGGGTTGGGTTGGGCCTAATATAAAGGCAACCAGACCTAGACTCGTTTTGCAACTGGGTCTATTCTTGGACCCAGACCGATACTATTTAACAGATGGGCCAGGTCTGGGTCAGTCTAAATGGGTTGGGTCTGGGTACCCCATCGGGTTCGCTGACCCATTTACAGCCCTACAAACTAAGAGCTCCTACCCGTTCCTAGTTGGAGACGGGCATGATTTTTTGTGCTTCCAGGTCTACCTCAACTAAGTTGTGTTGATGTCAGATTTTGGTAACAGGTCCCTGCCAAAGTTTATGCTCTCTTCGAAGTGAGCTCCCCTCCAAACCTGAAAGCCAAAGAAGAAAACTAAGGGTGGTCGGCGCTTGGCCGTTGGCCCTCCGAATTTAAGTCAGAGGTGACTTGATAGTAAGATGAAGTGTGAAATGTAGGCTTAAAGATTGTGTACCTTTATCATCTGTGGGGTCATATATTTATGTAGATCCGGGTGATCTAGTCTGTTACACAGTGCCGTTAAGATCACTGCTGATTTCAGGGGATAAGGCACTTATCTTGTTAATCCTTAGATAAGGGGATAGCCTAACCACTCTAGACGTCTAGCTGATTACGTCTCTTGATGGAGATCTTCCATGGTTCGGAGCTACAAATAGAAACAAGCCAAAATCGGCCTATATAGGCTGCTGGTACTATGAGACGAGGGACGTCCTTGCCAGAGACCAGAGACCAGGGCTGCTCACATGTCGGGAGTTGCTCACATGTTCGGGAGCTTCCCCACTCAATGACCAAGAGCAGAGCTGCTCATATGTCGGGAGCTGCTCACATGTTCGGGAGCTTCCCCACTCAACGACCAAGAACAGAGCTGCTCACATGTTCGGGAGCCTCCCCTGGCGGGGGTGTATAGGCAGTCGCAGGTTTGAGTGATATACAAGACGTAAGCAGGAAGGCTTGCTAGTCAGATGGTTTGGTCGTGACTTTTATGGAGAGATGCTTGCTGGTCGCATATCTTTTATACTTCTTCGACGACCAACTTTATTCTACAACAAGTTGCATAGACCAAAACGTACAATATTGCTTGTTTTGACCCATTCGATTTTGGTCAGCATAGTTTCATTAAAATGACATCACTGGTCTTGATTGCTTGGAAGTGGTCCCATTCTACGTGCAACATTTGCACCGATGTACATTTACGTGAGTTTTAATATGAGTGGGGGCCATCATGATGTTCCAGAGCCATTCGACTTGTCGATCATATGCCCACTCCTACATGGTTCCTGGGAAATACTTACATTTACATAAGTTTGAGATGTACGGGTTCCATCATAATATGTAGGGATCACTCTCGAATGTAGATAACGAATTCACCCTTGTTGTGACTTGCATGGAAGGATCAACAGTGGAAAGTGGGGTCCGCCATGTTGTTTATACTCCATCCAACCCAGTCATCAGGTGTGCGGTGTGCCCCACAAGGATGAATAGACAGCACCAAAACTCGGACCATTTAAAAATTTAGGTAGGGCAAACCAAGTAAATATGTAGGATTTAGGTGTGATTATATATTGCTTCTGGTGGTAAATCCACCTGATGTTTGAGTAAGGAGGATGATTCTTTTGGATGTACGGTTAACAGAGGGCGGTGGAACTGATGCACGGTTTGGATTCCATGAAACATCATGAGTACGGGGCTCCACAAAGCTCGAATATATGGTAATTAGCATGCATGGGAGCCACATGTGATTATTCACCAACCATTTGCTAGGAGGGCCATGGCCCAAAAAGAGTGTCACTCTTCCTTCGACATTTTCCCAGTGAAATTGGAGCATTTTGATCTAGTCACATTCATCTGCATGTTCGAATGACCCCTTAACGAGGACAAGCCAGCCAATCTGGTTTTTGGGATGGCATCCATTGATCATATATCCAACCCCAGTAGATTAACGGCTCCAATCATCTAGCAATGGAGAGCCCATCTAGCTAGCAAATGGGTCAGGCTTGGGCTGTCCTGGACCCGGCCCAAACCTTACCCATTGTCACCCCTAACCATGGGACTAATTAATAGGCTTACAGACCCCTGCACTAGTTTGCTCCAGTGGTAACGAGGAGACGTTGGGACTCCGTAATGTATGAACGACATCCAATATGTCTATCAGATGCATGAGCTAATGTTATCCACAGATTTCCAAAAACCCCTTGATCGAATATTCAAGTGAGCAACCCGATTTGTACTGCAAAATATGCTGCAGAACAACCTGATTTTTTGCCGCACCCTTCATCAAGTCCCACGAAGGGTTTGAATGGCCTGGATTGCATGTAAACTACATGGTGGGCCCCCTTATTCAAATCAACTACATGCGTTCACTCTTAACTTGTGCCCTCTGATGTCGGCCACATGAGTTTTGGATCGTCCAGACGTGTCAGACAGGTGACACGTATGACATGGAAGTCACTCCTCCCCCCCCCTCTGGTTCATGTAGTGTGGTCTAGTTGAGCCTTCCATCTACCTACTCTTTGGGCTCAAGCCCTAAAAGGATATGTCAAAGTAAATGGACAGCGTGGATAAAACATATAGATTGCGGTGGGCCCCATAGAGCCTCTGCCATCTCTAGCTAGGTCCTGGTGGGTGCGGATTTCCTTCAAAAGGGTTTCACAAGAAGTTCTTGCACAAAAAAGTTACGTGGGGCCCACTATGATGTTTGTGATCAATCCATATTGTCCGTATGTTTTTTCTGCTTATTTTAGGACATGAGATAAAAAATGAAGCATATCCAAAACTCAAGTGGGCCAGACGAGAGGAAACAATGGGGATTGAGCGACCACCATTGAAATATTCATATGGCTATAGAAGTTTAGTATTAGGCTAAGTTTTTGTTTTTTCAGTTCATCCCATTAGAAATGACCTTATAAACGGTTTAGATGGCATATAAACATCAAGGTGGACCCCAGGAAGCTTTCAACGGTGAGGATTTCTTTACCCACTTTTCCACTAGTGTGAGTTTTGGATTTGCCTCAATTTTAGTCTCCCATCCTAAAATAAGCAAGCAAAATGAATGGATGGTGTGGATTGATCGCAAACATCACGATGGGCCCCACGTAACTTCCTAGCGTAGGAACTTTTTACGAACGACTTTAGCAGGAAATCCACATTTGTCCGCAGGAAATTACCCCCCTTTTCTCAAGAAAACCTCCATCCTCTTCATTCCTACGATGAACTCTCTGCTATGAAGAAAAAGCCTAAATCTCTTTCTTTAATCCAAACTTGAGAGAGAGAGAGAGAGAGAGAGAGAGAGAGAGAGAGAGAGAGGATTTTCTAAGAACTAAGGCTAAACCCTAGATAGGGAGAGAGGGAGGGTTTTCTAAGAAGGCTAAAACCTAGTGTTTTTTTTTTTTTTTTTGCTCTTCTAAGAAATGAAGAGAAACGGAGAGATTTCATTTGATCTTGATTTTTAAAAGATCTCAAAAATCAATTTTCTAATCAGGTAAGTTTCATCATTTCCTCTCTCTCTCTCTCTCTCTCTCTCTCTCTCTCTCTCTCTCTTTTCTTTTTCTTTTTCTTTTTTTATTGGCTTATATATTTGCTATGATCAAGTTATGAAAAGAAATGGTAATTTTTCTGCTTTGTTGACGTGAGTATTCCTCAGATCATTGATTTCTCTATGATCTTTGTAATTCCCATCAATTCAAATTTGGTTCTTTTCTAAGGATCTCGTTCAATCATAATCATAGCCCCAAAGAAATTTCAAATATTTCTATTGAATTTTGAAGGATTTTCGTAGATATGTTCTTTATCTGTTGCATTAGATTTTGGGGTTTATTTAGATATAGACATATTAACGTTTTGTGTTGTAGGATAAAGTTGGTTGAAGGAATTCGTAGCCTACAGATCTCGAATGTCTTTATGATTGCATACATATGACCCGCGAGCACCTTCGAGTATCACAAGTCGCGAGTAGATAAGCCATCTAGCGAGCCAAGGTGGTCGCATCTCATATATTAAGGAAGTTGCTCATTAGCTAGTAGTCATCGTTCGTATCCGAGCAGCCCTGGTCTTTGGTCGTTTGGTGGGGACACCCCCCATCTTATAGTCTCAGCAGCCCATATAGGCCGGTCTGGGTTTGTTTCTACTCGTAGTTCCAAACTAAAAGGGACCTCCATCAGGGAATATGATTAGCCAGGTGTCTAAACTGATGGGATAAGCGTCTTATCCCATCCTGATAAGATAAGCATTTTATCCCTTGAACTCCGGAAGATCTTAAACAGCTTACGTATAAACTAGATCACCCGGATCTGTATAAATAGATGTCCCACAGGTGATGAAGGTACACAACCTCTAATATTATATTTCACAGTTTATCTTAATTTCAGGCCATCTCTAACTTAAGCTTCGGAGGGCCAACGATCGAGCGCTGGCCACTCTTAGTTTCCCCCTTTGATTTTCAGGTGAGGAGGAGAGCCACCTTTGAGAAGGTTGTATATTAGGGAGGAGGGAACCTGTTACTAGAATCTGACGTCAACAGATTGGCGCCGTCTGTAGGAAACGAGTATTTAAATTCGTTCTCATCACTAATCCTTACCTCCCATTATGCCTCCTAAGAAGATGACTCATCCTTCCACCTCAAAGCAGACGCTTCCTCCAGCAGAAGTCCCTGAGCAAAATCCCAGCCTTCCTCAAGCTGTGCCGCCAGGAATTCTTTTGGGGCAGCCCAACCCACCTGATTCCATACCGCAAAACCCATTCCAAGATATATCAGGTGGCTTCGACAGTATTATGCGCTTTGTAGGGGATACACTCCTTACTTTCTAAGCTGGAATTTCAAACCCTTTCTAATCGGTTTGATCAACACTTTCCTTAACCACAGCAAGCTCCGGAAGGACCACCCTTACAACCTACGCCTGTGACTTCCAGAAACTCTCCAGACAAACCGCAAGCTCAACAAAATCCTCCTCCAAACCGTATCTCTCGCGGCAATCAAATTCTGAATTAACGGCCGTAATCTATCCCCTCCAGTGCTTCTCAATAACACCAACCTGAAGAACAATTTGATGCTGAAACATCAAGTTATACTTTACCCTGGGAAGGAGACCTCAGGAGAATCGAGGACCGTTTCGCTGATATTGAACAGCGATATCAATCCAACCTCCGACTTCCACTCTCGCATCAATCCATCGAGCGAACCTCCTTTTACTCGCGAGGTAATGGAGGCTCCTTTGCCTAAAAAGTATTGAACGCCTAGCATTGTTCCATATATCGGTATCGGTGATCCTCTTGAACATCTGGAGACATATAGGTCTCTCATGGAGTTAGAAGGATATAACTCGAAAATTATGTGCATGGCTTTTTCTTTAACTTTAAAGGACGCGGTCTAAAGCCTCGATCCATAGAGTATTTTTCTCAATTATCAGATCTTTTCATTTCTCAGTTTATGGGAAGCATCCGTACTAAAGAACCAGAGTCTCATCTACAAATCTGAAGTAGCAATATGGAGAGACGATTAAAGAATTCATAGTTTGATTTATGGCAGAAGCAGTCCAGATAGAGGGTTATACTGAAGATAAGGGTCTCACTGCCCTTATAGTAGGAATTACGAGTAAAAAATTTCGATTCTCCTTGGATAAAAACCCTAAAAAAACCATGACTGAGTTTTAGGCCAAAGCTAAAAAATATATTAACACTGAAGAAGTAGCCTTGGCTCGTCATGGTATTTAGGGAAAGAAGCAAAAATTTGAGGAAATCTCCCCAACAAATATAAAGTATCGACGTGATCGATGAGATCGCTCTCCTAAGAAATCTTATTCCGAAAAATATCGCAATTATACACCTCTCAATCAGTCTCCAGAAGAGGTACTAATGGAGATCAAGCATAAATCATATGTTAAATGGCCTCCAAGGATCAAATTGGATCCCAAGAAAATAGACAAGAGGAAGTTTTGCTACTTCCATAAAGACCATGGGCATAATACCTAAGACTGTATATCTCTTAAAGATCAGATTGAAGCCCTCATTTGAAAGGGACATCTCGAGATTATGTCGCATGACAAGATCATTCACCCAAAGGATCTGATGCCCTAGCACATCGCGAAAATCAAGCGCGAAGGAAAAAGTTACCACAACATCTTCCTTCACAGGAAGAGGCCGAATCTGAAGGTGAAATTCAGACCATTGTAGGTGGTCCGGCTTGTGGAGGAGATTCCCAAGCCTCAAGGAAAGCATATGCTCGAAGGGCATGTCAGAGGCTTTAACATATTTACTAGGTGGAGAAATCGTCAAGCTCGTCAAGTTCGAACCGTCATCCAATCTCTTTCTCTCATGAAGATGCTGAAGGAATTTATTTCCCTCATGAGGACTCCATCATAGTCGCGTTAAGGGTATCAAATTATTTAACTCACCGTATTATGTTGGATATAGGTAGCTCTGCGAACGTCCTTTATCTTGAAGCTTTTAACAAGATGGCTCTCACCAGAAATCTACTCAAACCAATCTCCACCCCCTTGTCGGTTTTTGGGGTGAGGTGGTAACACCAGAGGGAAGCATTGACCTTCCTGTCACTTTGGAGAAGCCCCAACCAAAGTCACCGTTCTCATCAACTTCCTCGTGGTCGATCGAAAATCAACATATAATGCTATCTTGGGCCGACCCTCACTCACCAAGATAGGGGCAGCTTTACACCCCCTCTACTTATGCATTAAGTTCCCCACTCCAAACGGAATTGGGGTAGTTCGAGGGAATCAGAAAAAAGCTCGGGCATGTTATGAAATCGCGATACAAGACCGAAAGAATGTTCAAGCAGCTCCTATTATGACAATCTCAGGAGACTCAGCGAACTCTCCGAAAACAACAAACCTGGACCCAAGGAAGGATACATATCAGGTAGGAGCTCTCGGAGAAGAAACGGTCGAAATTCATTTATCTAAGGATGATCCTTCCAAGAAGGTCCATATTGGATCATCTCTGGATTGCATCTTCTGAGCCTACCTGATCGATTTTCTAGTCAAATATAAAGACGTGTTCACCTAGTCTTATAAAGATATGCCAGGTATCGACCCTGATGTTGCAGTTCATTGTTTGAACGTTGATCCAAAATTTAAACCCATCTATTAGCGTCGACGAGTGTTCACAGTTGAAAGACAAATGATTATAAAAACCGAAGTCGACAAATTGCTAGCCATTGATTTTATTGAAGAGGTTGATTACCCAGAGTGGGTCGTAAATGTCGTTCTCGTATGCAAGACAAACAACAAGTGGAGAATGTACGTAGATTATTCCGATCTAAACAAGGCGTGGCCAAAGGATAACTTCCCAACTCCCCGCATCGACCAACTAGTTGATTCAACAGCAGGACACACCTTACTCAGATTTATGGATGCCTATTCTGGTTACAATCAGATCATGATGCATCCACCCGATCGTGGGAATACCGCCTTTATTACTGATCGAGGTTTGTACTGTTACAAAGTGATGCCTTTCAGTCTAAAAAATGTCAGGGCTACCTATCAACGGCTAGTTAACAAAATGTTTGCTGCACAGATTGACAGGAACATAGAAGTATACATCGATGATATGCTCATAAAAAGTGTTATGGTCAATGATCATCTTGTGGATCTTCGTGAAGCTTTCGATCTGATGAGGAAGTATCAGATGAAGTTGAATCGAAAAAAGTGCGCTTTTGGGGTTTCCGCTGAAAAATTTATTGGGTTTATGGTTGGTTAGTAGGGGATCGAAGCAAACCCTGAAAAGATTAAGATTAAGGCCTTGATAGAAATGAAATCTTCCTCCACTCTCAAAGAGGTCCAACGATTGGCCGGACGTATTGCATCCTTAAACATGTTTATTTCACGTGCCTTTGATAAATGTCTCCCTTTCTTCAAGCTGCTTCATACGACTGCAAAATCTGACTGGGCATGGACCCAACAATGTGAAGAAGCATTTTAGCAACTAAAGTAGTATATAAGTGCGCCTCCCATCTTATCAAAACCTGTTCCACATGAACAACTCTTTCTTTACTTATCTATATCTTCCAAGGCCATTAGTGCCGCTTTAATAAGAGAAGACTTCGGGGTGCAGAGGCCCATTTATTATGTCAATCGTGCAATGATGGATGCTGAAACACGATACTCAGATATGGAGAAACTTGCTCTGGTACTGGTAATCGCAGCACGAAAGCTACGGCCTTATTTTCAGGCCCATTCTATAATAGTACCTACCAATCATCCATTGAGGCAAGTCCTTAAAAAACCTGAAGTATCTGGGCAATTAACTAAATGGGCGATCAAACTTGGAGAACACAATACTACCTTCTGCTCGTGAACTGCCGTAAAGGCCCAAGCTGTAGCAGACTTCATTACCGAATTTACGTATTCGACCCCTATCATTCCTACCTCCAGTGATGAATCTCTGGAAAATGAGCAAACACATTGGTCGCTTTACGTAGATGGATCATCGTGCTCCTCGGGCAGCAGAGCCGGATTAATACTAACCGCTCCTGATGGATCACAATTCAAATATGCTCTGCGCTTCTACTTTCGTGCTTCAAATAACGAAGCGGAATATGAAGCCTTAATAGTTGGTCTTGAATTAGCAAATATACTCGCGATAAGGAACCTGCTCATTCACAGTGACTCACAGCTCGTTGTAAATCAAGTGCTCAACGAATTTGAGGCAAAAGAAGAGAGGATGGCTTCGTACAAATCTCAAGTACTAATCTTACTTGCTAAATTAAATAAGTATGAAATAATTCATATTCCTCGAGAAGAGAACAAGTTCGCAGATTCTTTGGCGAAATTAGCTTCTGCACCTGAGTCCGATCTGACGCGAGCTATTCCTATCGAGCATCTCTCTACCCTGAGTATCGATCAAGTACTCCAGAGCAAGTCGCCACAATACAATTATCTTCATGTTGAATCAATTCCATCATCCCTTACCTTCAAAGCGGACAACTCCCAGATGATAAAAAATCAGCCCGACAAATTCGCTATCGTACTCCCAAGTACATCTTACAAAATAAAAAATTGTTGCGTAGAAGTTTTACTTTACCATATTTAAGGTGTTTCCATTTAGAAGAAGCACAACGTGTTCTAGATGAAATACACCAGGGGGCATGCGGTAATTATTCCAAAGGACGGTCTCTAGCGTACAAAGTAATGAGATAAGGGTACTATTGGCCCACTATGAAGGCAGATGCCATTGAATTCTTAAAGAAATGTAACAAATGCCAACGATATTCTTCAGTCCCTCATTTACCATCTGAACAAATGACGCCAACGGACGGTCCTTGGCCTTTCGCTCAATGGGGAGTCGATATAATCGGACCACTACCTATGGAAAAAGGACAAAACAGGTTCGCAATTGTGGCAGTCGATTATTTCAACCTCTGGCTACCATCACCGAAAGAAAATTACTAAATTCATATGGAGGAATATTATATGCCGTTATGGACTTCCCCATACCATAATTTCTAACAATGGAAGACAGTTTGATAATGCCGCGTTCTCCGAGTTTTGCGAGAAATGGAAGATACATAATATTCGAACTTCCCCATATCATCCTCAGGCTAACAGACAAGTAGAGGCGGTTAATAAAATTATCAAGCACCATTTAAAGACTAAGCTAGATGAATGTAAAGGTATGTGGCCATAACTTCTACCAGAAGTTTTATGGGCTTACAGAATGACAACCCGCACGTCAATGAGAGAAACACCTTTATCACTAGCATTTGGTACTGAAGCAGTTGTCCCTAATGGAAGTAGAAGTACCCACTCATCGAGTAGAACATTATGAGACAGTGCATAATGAAGAAGGCTTAAAACTTTACCTCGATCTCCTAGAAGAAAAGAGGGACACATCTTGACTTTGAGCAGCGGCCTATTAACAACGTATAGTTCGTTACCACAATTCAAAGATCAAACCTAGGGCTTTTCAGCTCTGTGACTTAGTGCTTAGGTAAAACATCGGAACAGCCACTCGGTTGCTAGATCCTAATTGGGAAGGCCCATATCGATTCATCAAGATTGTTTGACCAGGTACTTACTATCTGGAAGACATGTGAGGAAGACCTCTACATCGCCCTTGGCATGTGGAACACTTACTCTGATATTTTTCATAAAGCATTCATGATCTGAACTTTGAACCATATTTAAATAAAGACAATCTCCGTCATTTTAGCTGATCAGCTACAAAACTTATAACTTGGTCTTTACTACATTTTTAGACCTGAATAGCCTTGAAGAGAATACAAATGTTCTCTTGACTAAGTCTTCTGCTTACTGTAGAGCCAAAGACTCAATTGATAGATCAGTCTATCTCTATGCGGATGTGGTCGCTAAGACCTCCTTAATTGAGTCCAACTCATTTCCAGTGGGTTGAGTAAATACACATTTAAGCATAAATTCATTCTCATCAATTAGGAAAAAGAAGACAAAATAATTCCTTTCTATTTAGAGTTCATTCAATTACAAAAACAATTATAAAAAACATTAAGTTTTTTTTATCAAAGGAGAAAGGAGAGATCAAGATCAACATATAGTCGCTCATTCTTGAGCATCGCTTGGAGGAGGTGCATGGCTCTGTACTTTAGGTTCCGTCTCAGGAACTCCCGCAGCTTTGGTAGCCTCCGTGACTTCATTTATAGTAGCCGCTCTTTCTTCAGCAGCGACGACGGCCGCAACCTTTTTAAATTCCTCTAGATTGAACGCTAGAGAAATTCGTTGCATCACTTTGATCGCAAAATCACGACCAGCGTCTTACGATTCGTACTGTTCGTCTTTATAAAGCTGTGAAGTCTGGAACTTCAGAACTGCACAGGGGCCTTCTTTAGATACCATCGTGATGTAAGCCACCCTTTCCTCTTCCTAGTGGATGGAGTTGACTTTCAGTTTTGCAAGGGCAGTCTTCTCCTTCTCCAAGCTTTCGCTGACCTCTTTGAGTCTCTACTTGCTCTCTGCGAGTTGCTCTTCCAGAGAGATCTTGTCCTGGAGAAAGATCTCTTTTTCTTTCTTGATCTTCTCCTTCACCTCAGCAAGTCTTGCGGACTTCAGATCCAGCGATTGGTACCTCTTGGTTAAGGCTTGGATCTTGCCAATGAGGATCTTCTTCTCCTCATTTATTTTGACGATTAAAGTCTTACGAACTTTTATGACTTGGTCCCTCCCTTGGATCGCATTTTCCATGGCCTTCTTATTTTCTTTGCCCTCATCTATAATATGACGAGCAGCAATGATGTCGCGTCTCGTTTGAATGGTAAGGTCCAAACCCTGCTCGAACGTTAAAAGAAGTGTCACCAAACGCATAAAAGTTTCTTTAAATAAATAAAAGAAACGATGAAGTATTTTATATATACCTGGACCATCCTCATCCCTGCATCCAGAGAAAGATCCTCCGGACCAGGCTTAGGAAGAGCACCGAAAGACTGCGGAGTGACGTAATCAAATAAAAACTTACAAATAGGGTGTAAGTGACCCGAAATGGTAAAAGTCCCAACCCCAGAAGGTTGGGCCAAAACCATCTCAGCAGCGCTCGTTTCACGAGCAAAAGATAGCTCCCGAGCAGGACCAGCTCCCGAGCAGGACCAGCTCCCGAGCAGGAGCCAACTCGCGAGTAGCAGCAGGCCCGCGACTCCCTTCATCCGAAGGATGACTTGGTCCCGCCTCGTCACCCCTTAGGGAATTATCAATTATATCAATAACCGGCTATTCACGAGGAATAGTTGGAGGGGTTACTATAGCTTCAGCTGGGGGAGAGTTGTGTGGCTGTGAGCCATGAGCAGGCTCATTTGTTCATTCGAGCGGATTGGAGGGGCCAGCCGCCATCCTCTTCTACCTCTTTGAGGCAGTGCCCTTCAAATGAGGCAGCACTCCCCTCTTTTCACCAACATTCACCATGGCTTCTTCTTGGGAGATAAGGCCAGACGCAGCAAGTCGTGTAAGTGAAAGGATGAAGCTAATATCTGTCGTACTCTGACAGCTTGAAGACTTTGACAATCTTCTCGTTAATTCCTCCTCTCAAGTTGGGTTTCCTTCCAGCCGGAATACCTTTGAACACGAGAAAAATTGAATAAGTAAAAGAAGTAGAACCATGTTCGTACTCGCACAGAAGTGAAGATTCACCCACCTTCACAAAAGAAGCGACTGACGTTATGAACCACGTCAGATTCTCAGTTATCAGAGACATAAAACCACTGTCTCCTCTACCTGGGATAATTCGAAGAGGGATTCCCCAAAATGAAATTCTCCCAGTGCCAGTAACATATATAGTACCGACCCTTACTGGATGGGGCTTTCTTGAGTTGGAACATCTTTAAGAATTCATCAGTCGTCAAAGTCTTCGTTACTGGCTTGCTTCCAGAGGACATAGGCACTCAATACAACTCTCCAGCCATTTACAATGAGTTGTCCAGGGGCGATCTTATAAATACGGAGCACGTCTCAGATAAAAGGATGAAGGGGAAGACGCACGCCAAGCTTAAAAAGTATTCATACAAGGCCATCTAGCCCGACGGTGGAGAATCTAAAGTTTCTCCCTCCCCGGGCAATCGGAGAATGACGGAGTCAGGAATTCGGTATTTTTCCCGTAGACCATTCAAATGTTCCTCTATCATTATAAATGGGTACCCAGACGCAGAATACTTCCTTACAGGCACCCTTGCGTTGTGTGAACCGGAGTTTCATCCCTCAGGGGAACAACTTCATTGTTGGAATCCCTCACCATAGAAAGGAAGAAAGCAGAAAAGAAGAAAGAAAATACCTCAAGAACGAGGTCTTGCTAGAGAAGAAAAAGGAAGGAGAGTTTTGGAATTTTGCTGAAAACTTTGAAGTAAAGAAATCCTCCTCAAGTGTCCAGATATATATATGCAATCATTCCTTCAAGATTTGAATGAAATGCGGTGACCCTTCGTTTGGCATGATAGTCGAACTGGCACGAGCATTAACTCCTGAAGACACGTGGTGAGCGCCGCTTCATTTCTTTCAGCTGAAAAGCTGGCGCTCATCAATGCAGGCTCAATCATGTATGGCTCCTTCCCTTCAAAAGACATGCTAGGTGGTTACATGCGCAGTCAAGTGCTTCGCTTAGTTGCTCAAAACAAAGGACTTGGGGGCATCTGTTGTAGGATAAAGTTGATCGAAGGAATTTGTAGCCTGTAGATCTCGAATGTCTTTATGATCACGTACATACGACCAGCGAGTGCTTCCGAGTATCACACGTCGCGAGCAGATAAGCCGTCTAGCGAGCCAAGGTGGTCGGATCTCATATATTAAGGAAGCTTGCTCATTAAATAGTAGTTGCCGTTCGTATTCGAGCAGCCCTGGTCTTTGGTCATTTGGTGAGGACACCCCCCATCTAATAGTCTCAGCAGCCCATATAGGCCGGTCTGGGTCTGTTCCTACTCGTAGTTCCAAACTAAAAGGGACCTCCATCAAGGAATATGATCAGCCAGGTGTCTTATCCCATCCTGATAAGATAAGCATTTTATCCCCTGAAGTCCGGAAGATCTTAAACAGCTTACGTAATAAACTGGATCACCCGGATCTATATAAATAGATGTCCCACAGGTGATGAAGGCACACAACCTTTAATCTCACGTTTCACACTTCATCTTACTTTCAAGCCATCTCTAACTTAAGCTTCGGAGGGCCAACAGCCGAGCACCGGCCACCCTTAGTTTCCCCCTTTGATTTTCAGGTGAGGAGGAGAGTCACCTTCGAGAAGGTCATATATTAGGGAGGAGGGAACTTGTTACCATAATCTGATGTCAACATTTTGAATACTCCCTTTTGAGGAAGTTTTTCTTCCATAGATCATCTTCAATTATACCTATTTGGGGAAGGATAAAATATTCTTAGGTTTTGATTTTGGGGTATTTGAGATTTTTGGTAGAAATAAAGAAAAATGTTCTCTAGATCATATACCAATCTGTTGTTGATGATTTTTTTTATTAGTAGTGTTATGTAGAGTATTAGAAGCATTAATAGTAGTTTGCAGTTAGGTATTAGTGTTTGAAAAGCTTATACTGAGCACTAATGCCTAGGACCAAGCTAAAAATGAAACTAATCCACTCTGGCTACACTTAAATTATAAGAAAAGTGGTCTATTAAAAAGATCAATGGTTCACACTAGACGTGTATTAATAGACTGCCTTATTTTCCGTAGGTTTCTCATGTGGTGATCTAACTAATTAATAATGGCCCACATCTCTTACTGGTTTGGCATTTTTGTATGTATCTCCATCAGGTCAGGGAGATCATCGACAGGTCACTCATGTGTTACAATGGTTCACTATGCCTATGAGATATAAGCCGTCCATCAGATGTGTAATGATCCGAAAATTCTGGCCATTTAAAAATTATTTAATAATAAAAAATGGGGTTAAATGAATTAATCTTTCATTAATAAAAAAAAGTGAAACATGGGCTGATTGGTTTAAGTTCTCTTGGTTGAGAGGAAAGACTCGAGATCTTGTCTTTCCTCTAGTAGAAATGATCTGGTAAGTCTCTGACCAATCTTCTCTTTTATATAGTTTATATTGCTCTATTCGATCGCCTCAAGTGCGAGGCTGCGATGTAGTAATAATTCTCAGTAAGACTGAGGTCGATCCACGGAGAATTATAGTAAACCAATTCAAACCATTCTAACAACTTCAATCTCAACAATTTTAGATCTTAATTTTAAAAACTAACTAAAACAGTAACTTTTAGAAAAATTTGATAATTAATGAAACTAAGGCCTCAAGGATCCACTTGTAGTAGTCCAATATGAATTCATTCATCCAAACATAAACACAACTAGATTCGAAGTTCTATCTGTCATCTAGTTGGAAGATTAAGCATTCAAACACAAACAATCTCACTTAAGTCTGAAAATAAGATTCTAGTTCTAATGAATCACATAGAATTCAAACATGTAGCCTTCGAAGGAACAACCATGCCAAGAGACTATGGCATGCTCTAGTGTTACTACAATTCGAATCCAATCAACTCAAACAGGGCCATCTTAGAGAATTGTAAGGAATTCATGTTTGAAGCACGTCAACTCTCATAAAACATCCAAAAATACCAACTTTATTCAAAACTAGAACTTAAAAATCCAAACTTAGAGTAGAGTACTTGAATTAAACAAATTCTACATTAGATCTAGCTACAAGCTTCACATATTAGCCATAACTAAGAGGTTCTAGTCGAGCATCATCATGCTTCAACTAAAAATAATGAAAAACAACAAAAAAACATTAAAAACCAGAATTGGAGGAGTTGTAGATGCTCCACGACGATCCTCTTCACCTCCCACGAGTTTCGAAGCTTTCTATGATGCCTTAGGAATGAACCCTAGGTGTCCTTTTATAATAGTGAAGCTCCACCAACTCAGAAACTTTCAGAATCCGCGCAACACTTACACAGCGCATGAAAAATCGGAGCTTGTAGAAAAAGCTGCTAGAAAAATTTAAATTCCAGACAATTTGTACATGGCCGACTAGTCTTAACTGGTCGACCCATCTGGGCTTGGTCCAGAGAGCTTAGGAGGGGGGGACTGCACATGGCCAACCGATCTTGACCGGTCGGACCTGTTTGGACTTGGTCTAATAAGCTTAGAAGGGAGTCAACAAGGTGGCTGATTGGTTATGACCAGTCGTGGACTCCTTGGTTGATCGGTCAAGATTGGTCTAGCCCATTAAATTGGTGTAATTCCACTCTTTCGTCTCTCTTCTTCACTTGCTTCTTCTTTCTTCGTTGACCCACCTTTAGTTATCATCAAATGGCTTCTAAATGTGGTCTTTTAAACATGGATTAGGTGAAGTCTCTCTTTCATTCCTACAATCACAAAACATGCATTAGATGGTCTTTCAAACATGGAAATCATGCATAAAATGTGATGTAATGGGGTTAGAATATGTATAACTTAAGAGCTCAACACACTCCCCAACCAGCATTTTGCTAGTATCGAACAAAACACGCGTGAAACAATCCACTTCTCTAAAAACTCAACTCGCTCTTGGAAACTATACTTCTATAAACTTCAGAACGTATAAACATAAAATTCAGAAAAATTTAGTGTTGGGAAATTGAAATTCTAACTCTCTAAACATAATAAGTGTTCACATAGAATCCCCTACCGATTGTTAATAAATAGAAGAATCCGAACATGTATGATCTAGTGTGCATCGTGAAAGTTCATCTCATAAATTTTTAGGATTACCTTTTTCATGAATCAGCTAAACAAATGATCTAAAAGAGTACAGATCAAACAAATGCTTATGACAAGAATTTGCCTTACCGTTCCTTCGACGACTTTCATACTACTTCCCATTTCCAGCTTTGGTTACAGGTAGACCATCCCCTGGTTGGTAATAGGTAGCCCTTTTTGGAATTTTTCACAAATATTCAATGAATAACCATATTTTCTTTCTCTTTTTTTTTTTTTATACATTATATAGAATTTTTGGAAATCCATATCTTTTGTTCTTTTCTCCTTTTCACGTGAATAAGGATGGACAAAGTTCCCCGGCTTGGTTCCTAAATACTTCAAATCTTTAGTCTAACCAATTTACAAATCTAATGATCCCTTAAAGCCATGAGAATCGTGTACTGTGAACTAGACTAAAAAAATGTAAAAATTTTCTATCAATCAACTCAATGAGGGAATTCATATAGAAAACTATTACATTTAAGATAATTCAGAAATCTTAAAATCATATCAATTAATCTCTCATCCTTTTATACTTATAACATCCCAAGTGCATAGAAATAAGGTTTTCAAAAGAGTTGATGTTTTAGAAAAATTGAAAAATTTCTACAAAACATTGCTCGAAATGTCACAAATTACTAGATTCTTAAGAATCTCACCCCTAACCAAATCTTGCATTGTCCTTAATGTAAAAAGATATGCAATGAGCAATAACATGAGAGCAAAGGTGAAAACAAAAGAGGGTGAGTACGAGAGTACCTGAGAGAGTCGATCATGGGATTCTACCTCCGACATCTAAATTTACTAAAGCAGTAAAATTAAAATAAAAAATAAACTAAACCTAATTTACTCTATACCTTCATCAGACTAGGAGATCAATCATCCCGATACACAGGATCCTTTAGAGTGATGGACATATCCTCTAAATCAAATTTCTCAACGAATGGTTTAAGGCGTTGTCCGTTCACTTTAAAACAATTACAATTCGCCGCATTCTCTATCTCGACAGCCCCATGAGGAAAAACTTTAACAATGTATGGGCCGGTCCTTCGAGATCTCAATTTTCTCGAAAAAAGATGAAGTCAGGAATTGTACAAGAGTACTTTTTGACCTTCATGAAAATTTTTCCTGAAAATGTGTTTGTCATGAAAGGCTTTCATCCTATTCTTATAAATCCTTGAGTTCTCATAAGCATCGTTCCGGATCTTGTCAAGCTCATTCAATTGGAGTTTGCGAAGTGAGCTAGCCTTGTCAATGTCGAAGTTCAATGCCTGAATCACCCAATAGGCTTTGTGTTCAAGTTCCACAGGTAAGTGACAAGCTTTCTTATAGACAAGTCTATAGGGAGACATCCCAATCGGGGTCTTATAAGCGGTACGGTGAGCCTAAAGAGCGTCGAGTTATCTCAGTGACCAATCTTTGCGATTCGGCCTCACCGTCTTTTCCAAAATCTGTTTGATTTCCCTATTGAAATTTCAACTTGCCCACTTGTCTATGGGTGGTATGGGGTACTCACTTTATGCGAAATGCCATACTTCTTCATTAAGGCTTCGAAAGGCCTATTGCAAAAGTGAGAATCACCATCACTTATGATGGCGCGGGGCGTTCTAAATCTGGAAAGTATGTTTTCTTTAAGGAACCGTAGAATCGTACGATGATCATTAGTTCTACATGGAATAACCTCTATCCACTTAGGACACATAGTCTACGACAAACAATATATAGACATGTCCAAAAGATGAGGGGAATGGTCCCATGAAATCGATGCCCCAATAGTCAAAGACTTCAAGATGTTGAATTGGGTTAAGAGGCATCATATTCTGATGGGACAATCCTCCTAGCTTTTGACAATCCTCGCATACTTTGCAAAACTCGTGGGTGTTTTTAAATAAGGTAGGCCAATAAAAACCACATTGCAGAATTTTTGCAGCGGTTTTCTTGATGGAAAAATGACCCCTACATGCTTGATCATGACAAAAGGAGATGACAGAATTATGTTCATCATCAGGGACACATCTCCTAATTATTTGATCGGGGCAATATTTAAAAAGTAAAGGTTCATCCCAGAAAAATCTGCGCACTTCCCTTAGAAATTTTTGTTTATCCTCCGTAGTCCATTGAGTCGACATCGCACCTGTGGAAAGATAGTTTGCAATATCAGTGTACCATGGTGGATGCGTAGCAACAAAGAGTTACTCATCAGGGAATGAGTCCTCAATAGGTGACTCGTCAATGGAATCAGGTAGAACTAGGCGGGATAGATGATTCGCTACCACATTCTCTATTCCCTTCTTATCTTTTATTTCTAAGTCGAATTCCTGAAGGAGTATGATTCATCTTAGCAAATGGGGCTTAGCATCATTCTTAGAAAGAAAATGTTTCAGCGCCACATGGTCCATGTAAATAATAACCCTGAATCCTATCAAATAAGGCCTGGATTTGTCCAAGGCAAAAACAACGGCTAAGAGCTCTTTCTCCATAGCCGAGTAATTAACTTGGGCGGGATTCAAGGTCTTGCTCGCATAGTAGATAACGTGTGGCTTCTTATCCTTCTTTTGGCCTAGCACCGCCCTAATAGCATAATTGCTCGTATCGCACATCAACTCAAAAGGAACGGACCAATTTGGTGGTTGCATGATAGGTGCTGTTGTCAACATGTCTTTTAGCTTTGAAAAAGCTAATTGACATTCGGACACTCCACTCGAATTGGTTTTCCTTTTGGAGAAGGTTACATAAAGGCCCAGAGATATGCTGAAATCCTTTATGAACCTTCAATAAAATTCGGCGTGTCCAATGAAGGACCGCACATCGCGTATGCTGTTGAGCTCTTAATTGTGCATATTCTAACCCCAATTCATCACTCATTATGCATGATTTGCATGTTTAAAAGGCCCATCCAATACATGTTTTGCGATTGTAAGAATGAGAGTGGCTTGGCTCAATTGGTGACCAATAGGGCACATTTAAGAGCCTTTGATGAAGGTCTAAGGTGGACCAAAGAATGATGAAGAAAGAGAGGAGAATGAGAAAGAAAAGATGAAAAAAATGAAGACCGACCGATCTTGACCGGTCGGCCAGTTGCTGTTCCCCTCTCTTAAAGCTGTTGGAGCAAGGACACATGGGCTAGACCGGTCAAGACCGGTCGGCCAGCCCTGTCATACCGGTCAAGACCGGTCGGCCATGCAATTTCAGATTCTCAGATTTCAAACAGCAGGCTATTCCCATTTTTGGATTTTTGGCCCAGTTTTTAGGGTCCATCTTGATGATATTTGGAAATCCAACACATTCATGTCGAAGAGGAGCTCGACGCCGAAATAACCCAAGTGGTTTCGTGTCGATCGGAGCTATGGATTGACCCTGGTGGCCAAAACAATATGAACTATCCAGAAAGTTCCAGATTCCTCCTACTCCACTCTGGGCCGGTCTAGGTGGCCCATCATTGATGATATGAAGAATCTACTTTGACCATCTTCTAAACCACATCTATATATGAATAACCACAAAGTTTTAGATCAAAAGGATGTGTGGTCGGATGGACCATCCAGAAAGATCCAACTGCGCAGATTTTATAAAAGGCCTAAGTGTTCTAATTTTCACACCTAATTCTGGAATTTTTTGGACAATCCAATCTGTCTATCATGTAGAGGCGGAAGTTTTCTACCAATTTTCAAAATTTGAGATCAATCCGACTTCTGTACACTCCGGAGCGTTGAAAGCAAGATTACTGGTTCTGAAGGTACCCGAATTGTGCGATTTTGAGAGGCAGTCGCTGGATCTGATTGGTGGGCCCATTCAGAAGATAATCTTGGAAATCTAAATCATCTATGAGGATGATCACATTACAAGGAAGCTACAAATCAAATTTGAAGGCAATTCGACCATTGGTTAAGCTGTACAAAGCGAAACAAAATCTGTTATGTTGCGGTACTCTTGCTGTATTATAAAAGGAGGTGCTCTCTTCTATTCCAAGGCAAGCAAGGACGTGGGGAGCAAGGAGTTCAAGTCATAGGAGGCTTCCTAGCCTCGTCTAGCTAGTTTTTCTTCCTTTTCTTAGTTCTAGTTCTAATTTTTAATATGTTTTTCATTAGTTAATCTCTTAGCTAGAGTTAAGAGGTGAACCTTATAGTTTTCTTAGATTGTTTAATTCATTTTATTGGTTTCAAGTTTGGATTTCTAGTGAAGAACAATGGTTTGAAGTTTGAATAAAGTTCTAAGTAGTTTTTCTCTTAATCTTATGATGGCTCATGGATGTTTAAAAGAATTGCTTGAGTTCTTAATTATTCTTGAATGATTCTAGACCTGTATGCTCCAAGGAATTGGATTCAAAACGCTCTAGACCTTTGATCCTCATGTGGGAGCTTCAAACCAAAGTTCTACTTTTTTATTCTAAAATCCTGAATATTGTGTTGATTGTTTATATGATTTGAATGAAGTTTAAATCATAATATAGTCAAGTCTTGTGTCAAGGTATGATGATTATTATGGTTATGTTCTTAATCTATTGGAATTAGGATTGACCTATGCAATTGAGTGTGCTCAAGTCCTAACTTGAATTAAGGGAATCATGTTGATGAACAACACATATGACAGATTGATTTGATAATATAACCGCTCTATCATTCGGCTAGATAGAACTTAATTTCGATTCTAGTTGAGAAAGTGAGAAACCACAATGAATTATGCATCTAAGGAGAGCTATAAGTGGATCCTTGATGCTCTAGTTATCTTTTGATTATCAGATTTTCCTATTTCATGTTTAAAAATTGATTTCACAAACCTCTTAAGATTCTAGTTATTAGGATAGTTCGAATTGTTTACTTCCTTCCCTGTGGATCAACCTTGGTCTTGCCGAGATTATTACTACATTGCAACCCTACACTTGGGGAAGCGAACATATGCTTTTGGGTGGTGGTAGATTAGAAATAATGTCAATTTTGGCCTGATCTACCTCTATTCCATTGGACGAGATAATATGTCTAAGGACTATTCCTCTTTGTACCATGAAATGACACTTCTCCCAGTTTAAGATAAGGTTCTTCTCCTCGCACCTTGTCAAGACTAATTTCAAGTGATTAAGGCACTCATCGAATGTACAACCAAAAATAGAAAAATCATCCATGAATACCTCAAGAAATTCACCCACCATGTTCGAGAAAATACTCAACATACATCGTTGGAATGTGACGGGTGCATTACATAGTTCGAATGGTATCCTTCGGTATGCGAAGGTGCCGAACAGGTATGTAAATGTGGTCTTCTCTTGGTCTTCCAGGGCTATCTCAATTTGGTTGTAGCCAGAATAACCATCAAGGAAGTAATAATAGAAGTGATCCGCTAACCTCTCCATGAATACCTCAAGAAATTCACCCACCGTGTTCGAGAAAATACACAACATACATCGTCGTTGGAATGTGAAGGGTGCATTACATAGTTCGAATGGCATCCTTCGGTATGCGAAAGTGCCGAACAGGTATGTAAATGTGGTCTTCTCTTGGTCTTCCAGGGCCATCTCAATTTGGTTGTAGCCAAAATAACCATCAAAGAAGTAATAATAGGAGTGACCCGCTAACCTCTCCAAAATTTAATCCATGAATGGAAGAGGGAAGTGGTCCTTCCTAGTGATCGTGTTTAGCTTCGGATAATCTATGCACATACGCCAACCAATGCTCACTCTAGTTGGTATAAGCTCGTTGTTGGCAATTTCTACAACGGTAATACTGGACTTCTTAGGGACAACTTGGGTAGACTTACCCATTGGCTATCTGAGATGGGGTAGATGATACCCACATCTAGTAGCTTTAACACCTCGGCCTTGACAACCTCCATCATATTTGGATTTAACCTCCTTTGAGGTTGTCTAGTCATTTTTGCATTTTCTTCGAGGTGCAATGGTGAGTACATACCGAAGAGTTTATCCCCTTGAGGTCCGCTATTGTCCAACCTATGGCTCTCGTATATTCTTTGAGTAGCTCAATCAACTTGAGCTCTTGGTCTTTTCCTAGGTAAGAGGCTATGGCAAATGGGAATGTTTCCTCTTGACCCAAATATACATATTTAAGCTCAGATGGCAATGGTTTAAGGTCAAGCTTTGGTGGTTTGATATTAGACGGTAGAGGCTTTGATGTGGTTGGTGGCAATTTTTCAAAATGAGGCCTCCACCGGCTAGTATCAACTATCGATATTTCACTACTCAATGCTTGCACAATATCACACAAGATGGGATCTTTAGAATTTTTAAAATGTGCTAAGCATGTCTTCAAGTTTTCGAGTGGTTCAAGTTGGAGGAGCTCATCTTCTTCAAAAGATTCAAGCACGTTTACGTCGATAAGCTCATCATCCTTCTCATTCCTTTGCTTTTTACACATATGGAATATGTTTACCTCCAATGTCATGTTCCCAAAGGACAATTGCATCACCCCATTCCGACAATTATAATTGCGTTTAATGTAGCCAAGAATGGGCGGCTTAAAATCATCGGTATTTGAGTGCTAGTATCCATAACCGGTTGTGTGTCCAAGATGATAAAATCCACCGGGTAGTAGAATTTGTCGACTTGGACCAATACATGTCAACCATCCCTCTCGGTACACTGATGAATCGATCAGCCAGTTACAATGTGGTTTTGGTGGGTTTTAATTCACCAAGGCCCATTTGCTCGTATACTGAGTACGAGATCAAGTTTACGCTCGTCCCTAAATCTAGCAATACACGCTCAATCCGGTAGTCACCAATGATACATGAGCTTGTGGGACTACCGGGATCCTTCTATTTTGGGAGAGTCGTTTGGTATAGAATGACACTCATTTGCTCATTGAGAGACGCCTTTTATTGCACATTATATTTACGTTTGGTTGTACACAAGTCCTTTAGAAACTTGGCATAAGAGGAATTTGTTTAATGGCGTCAAGCAATTGAATGTTGATCTTGACTTGTTTGAAAACTTCTAAAGTATCAAGAGAGTTTGGGAGAGGTTTCGGAGCTACCAATTTCGAAGGGAATGATGCTATGGGCTTATGAATGCGTTTCGTTTCTTGTGAGGCTGAGTGAGATCCATCCTCATTCTTAGAAATTAATAAATCATTAGGCTTGTTGGCCTTCACCAGAATAGATTTATCCACTTGGTTACCACTTCTAAGAGTGGTGATGGATTTTGCTTGCTCCACATGTTGGTTGGGGAGGTTAGGGGTGCTGATTTCATATGCTTGTTTAGGATTGGGCTGAGGTTGGGCCGGAAAAGTCCTTTTCCCTAGCATTCAAGCATCCCTTAATCTCATAAACCGACACCTTAAGCTCTTGGAACATTTACTGATTTGTTTGATTAATTTGTGCTTGCCCTTGCATAAACACCTTTAAGGTATCCTTCATTGGGAATTTAGGTGGGGCCATGTTTTGCAAGGGTGGCCCTCCTTGAGAGTTGGTTGGATTGGCCGTGGGACCATTCCTCCAACTAAAATTTGGATGGTTCTTCCAAGTAGAGTTGTACATGTTGCCTACCGATCCATTGAAGGGCCATTGATAACCATATGCGGCGTTTGTTTTATCTTGTAACAACTTTTGAAACACAGGAATTGTAGGACAATCTTGCGTAGAGTGTACATTAGCGTTACAAATTCCACACACGTTTTCAATACTTCAGTGGTGTTGGAAGTTCTGCTCTTAGTTTCATGGCCTCTATCTTTCTCGTGAGGTTAGCTATCTTAGCATTAACATCATCTCCTTCTTTAAGGATGTAGATTCCTCCTTTTTCTTTTTGTTAAGGCGGCTTAAGGTTACTTGATTTGTCCGAGGTATCCCATGATTGGGCATTCTCAGCCAACATGTCCAAGTTACTCCATGCTTCCTCGGGATCTTTGCTCATGGACTCATTCTTACACATCATTTCTACGAATTGGCGCATATTCGAGTTCAATCCTTCATAGAAGAAGCTAATGATTCACCATATCTCGTAGCCATGATGTGGACAAGAAAGTAGGAGGTCTTTGTATATCTCCCAACTTTGAAACAAATTTTCACTTTTTTTTTTTATAGAAAAATTCATTATAGCTCGTCGAAGGGTATTTGTTTTATGAGCCGGGAAGAATTTTTTAAAAAACTCTTGGGTCATCTCAGTCCATGTCCCAATCAACCTTGGTCTTAGAAAGTGCAGCCATGTTTTGTCTCTTTCCTTTAAAGAGAAAGGGAATAACCTTAATTTCACTACGTCCCCCGTCACATTGTTATATTGCAACGTAGCTACCTCATCAAACTCTTTCAAGTGTAAATATGGGCTCTCAGAATCTAGCCCATGGAACTTAGGTAAAAGTTGAATTACCCCCGGCTTTATATCAATTGTCTTGACATTATTTAGGAAAAACATGCACGAAGGTGTGGTAGCACGAGCCGATTGTAGATAATCACGTAAAGCTCTCATTGGAGGAGCATTGTGCACCTCATTCTCTCCCACTCTCTCCTGATTTGCGTTTGTAGTTGGAGTGGGAGGAGGAGGATCCCTTAACGGTGTTTGATCCATACTTTATAAACTTTCACAATGTTCTATGTATTTTCTAACTTGTCTTTGGACGGAGAGTGGTCCAACTAGACCACCTTCGGTTTGGAGACAATTTGAGTGGTCACGTTCCCAACGAGACATAAACCACACAAACAAAATCTGAACTAAACCTAAAAAAAAATAAAAATTAAAAAATAAAAATCTAGAAATAAAAATAAAATCTGAAAAAACTAGAAAGCTATAAAATTGAAAGATAGAAAAAGTACTAAGTTAGAATGATGTTACCCGATTAGCTTAAACTAGAAGATTTAGAAATAAACTAGAAGATTTTCTTACAAAACAAAGCAATTATGTTAGTTCTAGAAAATCAGAAACTAGCCCAAAACAGTAAAACTTAAATATTCTTAATCTATAGTTTCTAAAATAATTTAGAGCCGTTTAGCCTAGATTCCTCGACAGCGGCGCAAAAAACTTGTTCGGCTCGCCTCAAGTGCAAGGCTGTGATGTAGTAATAATTCTCTGTAAGATCGAGGTCGATCCACGAAAAATTAGGGTAAACCAATTCAAACCATTTTAGCAACTTCAATCTCAACAATTTTATATTTCAATTTTAAGAACTAAGTAAAACGGTAACTTTTAGAAAAATCTGATAATTAATAGAACTAAGGCCTCACGGATCCACTTGTAGTAGTCCAATGTGAATTCACTCATCCAAACATAAACACAACTAGATTCGAAGTTCTATCTCTCATCTAATTGGAAGATTAAGCATTCAAACACAAATAATCCCACTAAAGTCAGAAAATAAGATTTTAG
Source organism: Liriodendron chinense (assembly GCA_003013855.2). NCBI lineage: Eukaryota > Viridiplantae > Streptophyta > Magnoliopsida > Magnoliales > Magnoliaceae > Liriodendron > Liriodendron chinense. The sequence goes on from ML058483.1 coordinate 2,247,018, forward strand.
TTCTAATGAAGTACAAAGAATTCAAACATGCAGCCTTCGAAATAATAGCCATGCTAAGAGACTATGGCATGCTCTAGGGTTACTATAATTCGAATCTAATCAACCCAAATATGGCTATCTTAGAGAATTGTAAAGAATTCATGTCTGAAGCACATGAACTCTCATAAAACATAAAAAAATACCAACTTTATTCAAACTAGAACTTAAAAATCCAAACTTAGAATAGAGTACTTGAATCACATGAATTCTACATTAGATTTAGCTACAAGCTTCACCTCCTATCCCTAGTTAAGAGGTTCTAGCCGAGCATTGTTCGCTTCCCCAAGTGTAGGGTTGCGATGTAGTAATAAACTCGGTAAGACCGAGGTCGATCCACAGGGAAGGAAGTAAACAATTCCAATTATCCTAATAACTAGAATCAAAGAGGTTTGTGAAATTGATTTTTAACATAAAATAGAAAATCTAATAATGAAAAGATAACTAGAGCATCAAGGATCCACTTATAGCTCTTCTTAGATGCATAATTCGCTATGGTTTCTTACTTTCTCAACTAGAATCGGCATTCCTGTCTATCTAGTCGGATGATAGAGCTGTTAAACCAAACAGTCTGTCATATGTAAGTTCTATGCATAGGATTCACTCAATGAAGGCTGAGCTGAGCATGCTCAATTGCATAGGTCATTCCCCTTTCCAAAAGGTCCAGTTCACAATCATAACCATCCTCAAGTCCTCTCACAAGACAAGGCTAGATCATGATTTGAACTAAATTCAAATCACATGCACAATCCATACATATTCAGAAAAACAGAAAAATAGAACTTTGGTAGGAAGTCCCTTCATGAAGAGCTTAGTACTAGAGCGCACTCCGATTCCTCGGATCATACAGGTCTAGACTGTTGCAAACCAATTAAGCAATTAAGTAATTCTCCCAAACATCCATGAGTCATCATAAGACTAAGAAAAACTACTCAAAAGCTTGTATAAACTTCAAACCATAGTTCATAATCATGAAAACCAATCTTAAAACCAATAAAACGAATTAAACAATCTAAGAAAACTATAAGGTTCACCTCTTAGCTCTAGCTAAGAGATTAGCTAATAAAAAGCATATTAAAAACTAGAACTAGAACTAAGAAAAGGAAGAAAAACTAGCTGGAGGAGGCTAGGAAGCCTCCTATGACTTGAACTCCTTGCTCCCCACGTCCTTGGTTGCCCTGGAATAGAAGAGAGCACCTCCTTTTATAGTGCAGCACTAGTACAGCAACATAGCAGAATTTGTTTCGCTTGGTACAGCTTAACCAATGGTCGGATTGCCTTCAAATTTGATTTGTAGCTTCCTTGTAATGTGATCTTCCTCATAGATGATTTAGATTTCTAAGATTATCTTCTGAATGGGCCCACCAATTACATCACCGACCGCCTCTCAAAATCGCGCACTTCGGGTACCTTCAGAACCAGTCATCTTGCTTTCAACGCTCCGGAGTGTACAGAGGTCGGATTGATCTCAAATTTTGAACATGAGTAGAAAAATTCATCCTCTATATGATAGATGGATTAGATTGTCCAAAACGATCTCAGAATGTGGTCCGAAAATTAGAACAATTAGGGCTTTTATAAACTCTGCGAAGTTGGAGCTTTCTGGATGGTCCATCTTTCTTCAACCGGTACGATCAAACCACACACCCTTTTGATCTGAAACTTTTGTGGTTATTCATATATGGATGTGGTCTAAAAGATGGTCAAAGTAGATTTTTCATATCCTCAATGATGGGCCACCTGGACCGGCCCAGAGTGGAACAGCGAAATCTGAAACTTTCTGGACAGTTCGTATTGTTTTGGCCACCACGATCAATCCGTAGCTCCGATCGACACGAAACCACTTGGGTTAGTTCGGCGTCGAGCTCCTCTTCAACATGGATGTGTTGGATTTCCAAATATCATTAAGATGGCTTCAGAAAAGTGGTCCGAAAATTCAGAAACGTGAATGGCCTGCTGTATGCAATCTAGAGTCTGAAACTTGCATGGCCGACCGGTCACGACCGGTCGGACACGGCTGGCCGACCGGTCACGACCGGTCTGGCCTTCTTTGGCATTACTCCAGCAGGCATGGCCGACCGGTCAAGACCGGTCGGTCTCTTTTTCTTCTTGTTTTCTTCCTTTCTTTCTTCTATTTTCTTCTTTCTTTACTTCTTTCTTTGCTTCCTTCTTCCTTCAGCCCTCCTTGGGTCTTCATCCAAGGTTCTAAATCAGCTCTTTTGGTCATCAATTGGGCAAAGTAACTCTCATTCCTACAACCACAAAACATGTATTTGATTAGTCTTTAAATTATGAAAACCATGCATAATGAGTGATGAATTGGGGTTAAAATATACACAATTAAGAGCTCAACACACCCCCCAACCAGCATTTTGCTAGTCCCGAGCAAAACGTGCGTGAAACAAGTTTCATTCTCCAAATCCAACTCTCCTCTAGAAACTATTCTTCTATACATTCCAAGACACACAAGCATAAAAATCAGAGAAATTAGGTGATAGAAGTTGAAACCTTAAACTCTTAGAACATAATAAGTATTTATATGAAATTCCCACTGATTGATTGATAAATAGAAGAACTTGAACAAATTCACCCTAGTGTGCATAGTGAAAGTTCATCTCATGAGTTTCTGGGCTCATCTTCATCATAGATCAACTAAACTATGGATTTCAAGGTGCATAGAGCAACAACAAGCCTATGACAGGAATTTGTCTTACCGTCCTTCCGACGACTTTCACACTACGTCCCATTTCCGGCTTTGGTTACGGGTAGACCATCCCCCGGTTGGTAGTAGGTAGCCCTAATCGGAATTTTCCACCGTTTTTCCATCATTCCCAATTTCATACTTCCTTTTCCTTTTTCTTTTTAAATTAGATAGGATTTTTAGAAATCCATATCTTTCGTTATTTTCCCATGGACAAGGATGGACAAAGTACCCCGGCTTGGTTTCTCAACACCTTAAATCAAAGTATAGTTAATCCACAAATCACATAATCCTTTCAACCCATGGAAATCGTGTAATGTGAACTAGGTGTAAAAGTGTTCAAATTTTCTATCACTCACATAAATAGGGGAATTCACATATAAAACCATTATATTAAAAGAAATTCAAAGCTTGCAACATCACTCACTTCGTATCTCCTCTTCTTATACTCGTATCATCTTGAATGCATAGAAACAACGTTTTCCAAAAGAGTTTTGAATTTTAGAAAAATCAAAAATTTTCTACATAATTGCTCGAAATGTCACAAAAGCTAGTAGATTCATCTAAGGAATCTCACCCCCCAACCAAAATCTTACATTGTCCTCAATGTAATAAGATATGCAATATGCATGACATGAGAGCAATGACACAAAACAAAGGAGAGTGACAACGAGAGTACCTGAGGTAGCAAGTTGATCAATTCTAGCATCTTCCATTGTCTCAATGAGACTTATTCAATCCTAAATGCAGAAAGAAATCCTAACCTACCTACCTACCTTTGATTAGTCTGATCGACTACATGATCAAATTTGAACAGGATCTTCATGAATTTCAATAGGTTTCTCATGAGGACCATCCAAAGTCCTGCTCGAATGTATACATGTGTGCGTTTCTTCATGAAAGTCCAATCATAGTATGCACCACACGCATGTAAGGAGGAGATAAGAGCAGCAAAAAGATATCTCCTCAAGTTCTGAAATGGGTTGTAATTGATTAAAAACGGGTCCTCCCAATCAGAATTTTCAATGGGTTGAAGAACCCATGATGGTGGAGAGACATTCATTAAGTATTTTTCAGTTTGGATTGTCTCCTCCACAAATTCAGATTTGCATGGTGCTTCCACAAACCATGGTAAAGAGTGTAAATCAGTGGAATGGTGTTCTTCAGGCACCGACACCATGTCTAACAAACTATCCAACTCCTTAATCATCTCATCATCCAGATCATAGGGGTGGGTCATGCATTCCTTTAGGAAATCGAGAGAGTCGAATGAAGGGTCCTCGTTCTCCCTAAGTGATTGAGGAAATTCTGTTTCAAGGGTAAGGAATTCCTCCTCTATAGAGGGGAGGTCTTCCAAAGAAAAATTTTCAGATTTAGTGGTAAGCACATCATCTAGCATTGGTTGATCTTTTGAAATTTCAGATTGTGCCACCCCATCATCCAAAGAAGCAGAATTTTCAACCCAAGGGAGTTCTTCCACAATAGAATCCGGCATGTGTTGTTGGTGGAAGGACTTAAAAATATCGACTTCGGCCATCTCTCTAGCAAGAATATCTTTCGGTGATAAAAAACATTCGGCCCTTTGGAAGAATAAATCATGGATTCACAATCATCCTTTAAACCCTCATTGTAGGCAATCAAACTATCACTTTCAGATTTTGTAGATTCCTCGGGTTCGTCAACCGTCCTTGAAATCTCTTCATCATTCAAATCGAAATAGCTAAAAGAGATAGTTGATTTACCATAATCGATGGTAATGGTGGGATCACTGAGATCAATATCCTCTAGAAGTTTAGTCATTAAATCTAGAGAAGGTTGGGTTTGGATAACCTCATCCTCCTCATTGTTGGGGATTGATTCGGTGTTCCCAATGTTGGGTTCAATATTTTGAGATGGCGAGAGATTTTGTATGCATTGCTCAGTTATTTCCATAAACTCTCGCAGTGTATCCTCAAGAGTTCGTGTCGGTTGAGGATCATGAGAAAGAAACTCTTGAGGATAATTGTTGGCATCCATGGTTGGCTCATCCTCCATTGGACTAGAGGTGTGAGGACTCTCTCGATGAAGACCATACGTGTTATATGACGAAGACTGATAAGATGGTTGATAGGCATAACCATACAAGTGATCACGCAATGTCTTTACCGGTTGGTCATTACTCCCCCGGTCCTTTTTCTTATTCCTACCTCCTGTTAAACTTGGTGGGATACTCATGTTATTTTCAACCCAGTAATCACGTAGCGTCTTACGTTGGGGGGTAGTGGAGGTTGATTTACTCTCAGAATAATACTTATGCTTAAATTGGTGCCAATCATAAAGAGTTTTGATTCCATGGTCTGTCATCTCATCTTCCAAAAGGTATGCATAATCACCACACTTCCAATCAGCCATAATGAGATTTTAAAGAGTTGAAACTACCTTAATCTAGAAAAAAGAACAAAAAGAAGGGAGATGGAGAGATGTTACCCAATAGAGCGAGATATATGTCAGCAACAATGTCCTACAAAATCCAACAAAAAATTGTTAGTAATCTAGAAAAAAAAAATCAGAAAATCTTCTTCTATAAAAACTGAAAATCCTACCTAACCAAGACTACTCTATAGTTACTAGAACAATTAGAACCGTTTAACCTCTTCCCCGGCAACGGTGCCAAAAACTTGTTCGCTTCCCCAAGTGTAGGGTTGCGATGTAGTAATAAACTCGGTAAGACCGAGGTCGATCCACAGGGAAGGAAGTAAACAATTCCAATTATCCTAATAACTAGAATCAAAGAGGTTTGTGAAATTGATTTTTAACATAAAATAGAAAATCTAATAATGAAAAGATAACTAGAGCATCAAGGATCCACTTATAGCTCTTCTTAGATGCATAATTCACTATGGTTTCTTACTTTCTCAACTAGAATCGGCATTCCTGTCTATCTAGTCGGATGATAGAGCTGTTAAACCAAATAGTCTGTCATATGTAAGTTCTATGCATAGGATTCACTCAATGAAGGCTGAGCTGAGCATGCTCAATTGCATAGGTCATTCCCCTTTCCAAAAGGTCCAGTTCACAATCATAACCATCCTCAAGTCCTCTCACAAGATAAGGCTAGATCATGATTTGAACTAGATTCAAATCACATGCACAATCCATACATATTCAGAAAAACAGAAAAATAGAACTTTGGTAGGAAGTCCCTTCATGAAGAGCTTAGTACTAGAGCGCACTCCGATTCCTCGGATCATACAGGTCTAGACTGTTGCAAACCAATTAAGCAATTAAGTAATTCTCCCAAACATCCATGAGTCATCATAAGACTAAGAAAAACTACTCAAAAGCTTGTATAAACTTCAAACCATAGTTCATAATCATGAAAACCAATCTTAAAACCAATAAAACGAATTAAACAATCTAAGAAAACTATAAGGTTCACCTCTTAGCTCTAGCTAAGAGATTAGCTAATAAAAAGCATATTAAAAACTAGAACTAGAACTAAGAAAAGGAAGAAAAACTAGCTGGAGGAGGCTAGGAAGCCTCCTATGACTTGAACTCCTTGCTCCCCACGTCCTTGGTTGCCCTGGAATAGAAGAGAGCACCTCCTTTTATAGTGCAGCACTAGTACAGCAACATAGCAGAATTTGTTTCGCTTGGTACGGCTTAACCAATGGTCGGATTGCCTTCAAATTTGATTTGTAGCTTCCTTGTAATGTGATCTTCCTCATAGATGATTTAGATTTCCAAGATTATCTTCTGAATGGGCCCACCAATCACATCACCGACCGCCTCTCAAAATCGCGCACTTCGGGTACCTTCAGAACCAGTCATCTTGCTTTCAACGCTCCGGAGTGTACAGAGGTCGGATTGATCTCAAATTTTGAACATGAGTAGAAAACTTCCTCCTCTACATGATAGATGGATTAGATTGTCCAAAAAGATCTCAGAATGTGGTCCAAAAATTAGAACAATTAGGGCTTTTATAAACTCTGCGCAGTTGGAGCTTTCTGGATGGTCCATCTTTCTTCAACCGGTACGATCAAACCACACACCCTTTTGATCTGAAACTTTTGTGGTTATTCATATATGGATGTGGTCTAAAAGATGGTCAAAGTAGATTTTTCATATCCTCAATGATGGGCCACCTGGACCGGCCCAGAGTGGAACAGCGAAATCTGGAACTTTCTGGACAGTTCGTATTGTTTTGGCCACCACGATCAATCCGTAGCTCCGATCGACACGAAACCACTTGGGTTAGTTCGGCGTCGAGCTCCTCTTCAACATGGATGTGTTGGATTTCCAAATATCATTAAGATGGCTTCAGAAAAGTGGTCTGGAAAGTCAGAAACGTGAATGGCCTGCTGTATGCAATCTGGAGTCTGAAACTTGCATGGCCGACCGGTCACGACCGGTCTGGCCTTCTTTGGCATTACTCCAGCAAGCATGGCCGACCGGTCAAGACCGGTCGGTCTCTTTTTCTTCTTGTTTTCTTCCTTTCTTTCTTCTATTTTCTTCTTTCTTTGCTTCTTTCTTTGCTTCCTTCTTCCTTCAGCCCTCCTTGGGTCTTCATCCAAGGTTCTAAATCAGCTCTTTTGGTCATCAATTGGGCAAAGTAACTCTCATTCCTACAACCACAAAACATGTATTTGATTAGTCTTTAAATTATGAAAACCATGCATAATGAGTGATGAATTGGGGTTAAAATATGCACAATTAAGAGCTCAACAAGCATCATCTTGCTTTAATTAAAAACAATGAAAAACAACTAAAAAGCATTAAAAATCAAAATTAGAGGAGTTGTAGACTCTCCACGACGATCCTCTTTACCTCCCACGAGTTCTTAAGCCTTCTATGTTGCCTTAGGGACAAACTCTAGGTGTCTTTTTATAATAGTGAAGCTCCACCAACTCAGAAACTTCCAGAATCCGCGTAACACTTACGCAGCGCATGAAAAATCGGAGCTTGTAGAACAAGCTGCTGAAAAATTCAAATTTCAGAAATTTGTACATGGCCGACTAGTCTTAACCGGTCGGACCTATCTGGACTTGGTCCAGCAAGCTTAGAAGGGAGTTAAAAAGGTGGTTGATCGGTCATGACTGGTCATGGCCTCCTTGACCGACCGATCAAGACAGGTCTAGCCCATTGAATTGGTGAAATTCCACTCTCTCTCTCTCTCTCTCTCTCTCTCTCTCTCTCTCTCTCTCTCCCCCCCCCCCCCCCTCTCTCTCTCTTCTTCACTTGCTTCTTCTTTCTTCTTTCTTCTTTGGCCCACCTTCAGTCATCATCAAATGGCTTCTAAATGTGGTCTTTTAAACATGAATTAGGTGAAGTCTCTCTTTCATTCCTACAATCACAAAACATGCATTGGATGATCTTTTAAACATGGAAATCATGCATAAAATGTAATGCAATGGGGTTAGAATATGTATAAATTATGAGCTCAACACACGATCTAGCCAATGATCATTTCGACCATTAAAATGAATTAGTTAATTGATAGGGACCATCTGGGTGGGCCAGATTTGATCTGAATGGATCATAAGGATCCTTAGGCCAAATTGTATAAAGGCTAGAGAATTTAGACCAATCCGATCTACTTGTGGGCCACATTGATGACATCCGTGTTTTAAGTAGATCTTTATACGATCCAGTGGCTGCATCTGATCCATCACATCAGTCTAAACCCATGAATGATTTATGGATCAGATTATCCAATGGACCATTAAGATCAGATTTCATTTGGGATTAATTATATAAATCAGTGTGAATAATGATTATCATCACCGTGTAGAAATGGACGATGACTGTTAGAACTAGAAAATGATACAAGGACATTTTCTGTGTAATGTTGCTCTGGGTTCTGAGTAATGAAACATTCATAGACAATCACAGGCATTCACAAAAGGTACACAAGGAGAGATATCGTAAGGCGAATTTTATTCCAGAGATTCTGAGATCTTGTACATTCCAGGCTGTGATCTGGCACGAGCCCTTAATTACATCGAATGCTCGATGACCCTTGATTAAAAGGCAGAAGACTAGTCAGCGGGGACTATGGTCTTAGAGTTCATGGTTGTAGAGACCTGTATTTGTTTTGTTATTGATTGAACCATCTTTGTATTAGTCAGATATCTATGTCCCATGTTTTGGCCGGAGATCCGGCCAGAGACTGTCAGGGTTTTTTAACTGAGAGGGTACGACTCTGGGCCTGCAGTTGTCATGTGTGGACAGGCGACCTCGGGAAGACCAGTCTGTAGTTGTGTGTACCTGAGCAGCCCAACCGACGGATGCCGTTTGGATGGGTAGGGCATTGACCGTTGTGTTGTGGTAGTTCATAACAATTGCTTTGTAGAGAATCGAAACTCTTCGATATGGTTTATTGTGATAACCATAATCCCATTTGTCTGGCTTTCAACCTAATCGAATCATATCTTACAGTAGATATAAATAATGATATATTTGAATAGTTCTGGATGCTGGCGGCTTCTTTCCGAGAAGTTATTTCATTCATCGCGTATAATAGAGTCAAACCTCGAAGATACGCAATTTTGCTCATCTAGAGATCCTGAAATATTTGTTTGACCATTCCGTTGTGTCCAGAACGCTCGAAATACCCAAGATAGGATCAAACGGATCTTGAAAACACTTAAAATTGAGTCCGGCGCACTCGTAAACGTTTTCTGTAATTGGTTGATTTTTTTGGGTGCGTGGGACTTAATTTTTGGGTGCGTGGGCTCCAACGCACCTTTAAATTAAATGCCTAATTTTTTGATGAATTTATGGGTGCGTGGGGCATTTTTTGGGTGCGTGGGACACCAAATCACTTGTCCGAGTCATGTTGAATTTATGGACGTGTGGTACTCGAATTTATGGACGCGTTGGCCATTTTTCGAGTGCGTGGGACGTCAATATTCAATTCTGAATTACATCGAATTTATGGACGCGTGGGACCCGAATTTATGGGTGCGTGGGCCATTTTCGGGTGCGTGGGAGTCCGATGCACTTGTCTGAATTAGGTCGAATTTATGGACGCGTGGGACCCGAATTTATGGACGCGTGGGCCATTTTTCGGGTGTGTGGGACTTAATTTATGGTTGCGTGCCCACACTTGTGATTTTTAGGATTCAGACCTGCGGTAATCTTGATCGGAGTAATCTTCCGGTGGAAGATATTGGTGATCGGAAAGGAATTTTGGCAACCGGGAAAGGTTTCCGGTGATCGGAAAGGTATTCCAGCGAGGGTTTTTCGGTGGAAATCTCAAATGCCCAGAGGGTAACAACTCTCTCTCTCTCTCTCTCTCTAAAAATGTAGAAATGAATAGTCAGACGAGGTATTTATACCCGAAAATACCGAAACTCGGCCAATGAGGGGCTGCCACGTGCCACCACCCTTAAAATACCTCCCACGCACCCCAAAATCGACGTGCGGAGGTCCAACACACCCGAAAAGACATTTTGAAAATTGCTGAATTTATGGGTGCGTGGGACATTGATTTTACGGGTGCGTGGGACGTCCTACACTCTGAAATGACACTTCTGAAATTTGCTAAATTTACGGGTGCGTGGGACCCTGATTTTACTGGTGCGTGGGACCTCCTGCACCTTGAAATGATACTTTTGAAATATGTTGAATTTATGGGTGCGTGAACCCATTTTTGGGTGCATGGGACGCAATGCACCCTTTAAATCGATTTCTGATCTTTGACGACTTTTCGGGTGCGTGGGCACCTAAATTTTTGGGTGCATGGGACTTCATGCACCCAGAAATGAGTTTCCTGATTTTGCTTATTTTTCGGGTGCGTGGGTACCCGAATTTATGGCGCATGGGAGACCGATTTTATGGATGCGTTGACGGACTTTTGAACGCTCCAAATTGGGTTTTGAATTTCGATGAGTTTGTGGGACCTGCTTGATGATGAAAGCACATGCATTGTTCATCATAAATCATAATGAAGCTATGGGTTCGATTTCGGATGGTTCTGATCACGGTAATTCGCGGGGCCCCATTGGAGATTTCAGCCAAAATTGGCTAAGGGAATTTTTTTTATAAAATCTCCGTTTTGCTTGCACCAGAAGGCGTTTTGTGGGATTCTTTCAGAGTTGTGTGGCTATTTTGCTTGTTTTAAGGGCCTCTACATCTTGGGACCCCAACAGATGCCCCTCCGGTGCGTTGCGATGAGCGTATGATCGTTCAGTGTGGCGCACTGGACCTTTTGGGTCCCGGTTATATATAGAGAATATAGGTAATTTTTTCATTACTTTTCATTTGTTATTGGACTTTCGCTCCCATCCACGCACCCTCTTATTCTCCAATGCACCCAATTAATCCCTCCAACGCACCCAATTAATCCGCACACACCCTTTTATTCGAGGTAATGAGAATTTATGGGTGCGAGTGCTTCAACGCACCCTTTGTCTGATATTTCATGTTTTAAGGGGGTGCGTGGGACCGCACGCACCCTTTGTCACCCTTACAGTAGGGTTTGGCCCCCCACGCACCCAACAATTGGGTTTTTGACAAGTTTTAAGGGTGCGTGGGGGTCCACGCACCCAAGAATTGGACTTGGTGAAGAAAAGTACGACTTCGGTCATTTTGGGGTGAGTGGGATAATGGGCACCTACTTAATGAATTTTAAGATTAACGGGGTGCGTGGGACCTCACACACCTAGAAATCCAACTCTCCATGATTTTGGGGTGAGTGGGGTCTCACGCACCCAGAAATCCAACTTGGTGAATTTTGAACATTTTAGGGTGCGTGAAACCCCATGCACCCTGGTTCCAAGACTTGTGACTTTTTAGAAAATTTATGAAATAATTTCATAATTCTTGCTGTACTAGGATCTCTGAAGGGTACGAGCCCTTTATACCTTCATCCCGTATTTATGTATTTTTGGTGAGGTGTAGGGTCTCGTACACTCAAAAGATTTCTAGATAGTCAAGTCGAAGATGGAATCCTAGTGATTAATTTGATTAACGTTTCGAGCGTACCTTTGCGTATTTTCTCTGTTTTGGACTAGGCCTGAATTTCCTGTGTGCTTTTTGCAGATTATAATGGCTAGTGATCCCTCGCAAGCTGGCCCTTCAGGTCAACCACTGACTTTATCGAAGCGTAAACGGGCAGCCCCGAAGAAAGTCATTCGTCCGTCTGATGAGAACCCTCAGTGGTTCATGCCTCAAGAAACCTTCAACTTTTACGAACGCATACTCACACTGTCTAAGGATATGCAGAAGAAGATCCTTTGTGATAGGGTCATGCCACCCCCTCCAGATGGGGGTACGCAAGAGCAATGGGACGCTTGGTACACTCACTTACGTGGTTTTCGGTTAGACGGGACCGTATGATCTGAGGATGGTGAGTGAGCCCGACTGTACCTGCTCAACTCATCAGGCGCGGCCGCCCGAAAAGGGCTGGGAAAGGTGATAAGCAAGTGTACTGGGAGAATCAGGCAAAATCTAAGTCTAACAAGATGAGGATTACTTGGTCTACAGTCAAGCTAGTGACGACGCCTCTCATAATCAAGAACCCCTTCACTTGACAACATATCAGATATGTGAAGAGCTATCAGCGACAACGTTCTCTTCCGGAGATCGAGCCTTCCGACGTATGCCGTAAGAATTCTTTCTTCAGCGTGGATACATGGATGTCTAGTCCAGCACCGTTCTTGAGCTGTTCTTTGTCTGGTAATGGGAAGCGTCAGTCCATCCTCGATACGAAGCGCATGATCTTCCTAGAGCCTGAAATTGCGGTTTTACCGCTTATAGAGATACTTGGAGATATGCCTAATGTCCTAGAGGGGGGTGAATAAGACTTTTTAAATTCCAATTACAATTTAAAAACTAATCAAGTCAATCTTATCAGCTAAGATTATCACAATAACATTCAAGGCATTTATATGAGCAATTTGTAAGCAAGGACTATCATATGCATTTCATCAAACAGTTAGCATTCATGATTGACTAAACCATTCAACACATAATAATCATTCAATCTCACAATGCATAGCGATTTATAGTGGTTCGGTTTCCCTACTCCACTCCCGGTTCACGATCTCAACCTATGAGACCACCGAATTTCACTATAGTCTTGGTTTTAAATCAGGTTAACCATCAACCTTGACATCTTTTGATCTAGGACCGCGTTTACCATCCGCTGATGGCCCAATCCAAGGACTTGACGAGTTTGGATCTCAAACTCTCACCAATCCTAATCCAAGGATGGTCACGTACACTCCCGCCGGAGTTTCCCAATCCAAGGAATAGAGATTCAATAAATGGACTCTCAAATACTAGACATACCTAGACGATTGAGCCCCGATTCGATGCCTTTGATGAGTAGCTTCAGCTCCACGTGCTTCAGCTTCTCTTTATGCTCCCAAGATCAGCTACCGATGCAAATGATGAGGTTATGTTGATGCCGGGTAGTTGGGAGAGAGTTGGTCTAGTTCCTCTTGCCTATTCAATGCAATGGTAATGAGGGAACTACCAAACTACAAACATTCAATGGCTATAAACGACCTCGTAAATATATTCCGAAGGTAGGTCAGCCATGAATGAAGGTCTTGAGTTCATACTTCAAACCGAGCTTTGAATACTCATTGATAAGCCATTAATGGCTAGGTTTGAATGATGAACTCAAGGGGAACAAGAGCAAAGAGGGTAAGAGGATTTGAGTAAAAGCTCTCTCTCTTAGCTCTTGAAGGGTGTTGAATGCATGCCCTGAAAGACCACAAGTCATGGCTATGTAGAGCCCCAAATGATGGCCCAATGGATCTAAAACGGTCACGACCGACCTGTCAGAGAAGGGTCTCAACCGGTCGGACGGACCGGTCGTCATTCAAATCAGAAGGCCATATTTGAGACTGCCCGACCGGTCAAGACCGGTCGGATCCCTTTGCTGGAGTGAATGGAAAAAGAAGGCCGACCGGTCAAGACCGGTCGGATCCCTTTGCTGGAGTGAATGGAAAAAGAAGGCCGACCGGTCAAGACCGGTCGGATCCCCTTGCTAGAACACTTAGAGAAAACAGGCCGACCGGTCAAGACTGGTCGGCTGAGCTTGCTGGACAACATGGAGAAAATAGGCCGACCGGTCAAGACCGGTCGGCTGAGCTTGCTGGACAACATGTGATCTGATGGCCGACCGGTCAAGACCGGTCTGCTGTCCATTTGAAAACCTTCCAGCAAGGTTTCTGTTTAACTTCGAAGTGCCTGGCCGACTGTGGACCCTCGCCGTTTCCGCGCTCCCACACGACGTTCTCGTCCCTTCCCCTTTCGGAAAAAAGGAGGAGAGGAGGATGCGTGAGTGCGAATCGCCGTTTGTGCCACTGGCTTGCCTCATTCTCGAGGGCTTTGTTTGGTTGTCGTGTTAAGCTGGATGTGTTTAAATGAGTTTATATAAGACCAGAGTCGTCACTAGCCAGTTACTTCGAATCTACAGTCGGCTAGACCCCGTAGAAACGTTAGAGAAGGGGATCCGAAGATTCCTTTCTCTAAAATGACTCCTATTGATCTGCGGCCAGAGATTCGAGGTAAGGGATCATTGTTACAGGGTGGGAAGAGGTTAAGCACCCCACACACTGCCCGTACCGAAGTACGGTCTCTACTTCATAGAATCGAACTAATACTTGAAAGTCTGTTTTAATCCTCGTACATTCTCATAGATGACATGATGCAGAATGCGGGTCTGAACAGTAATGGGCAGGTTCTAACAACGGGCAAGCCCAGAGCATACGCTCGAACTGACAGGTGCTTAATATAAGACGTATGCAGCGTGCTTGAATAATCAAGGTGCTTTATAGTGAAGCATGAATGCAGGTCTGAACAGTAAGAGTTTCTGATGGGCAGGTTCCAACAACGGGCAAGCCTAGAGTATACGCTCGAACTGACAGGTGCTTAATTTAAGACATATGCAGTGTGCTTGAATAATCAAGGCGCTTACAGTGAAGCAGGGGGGTTGGAAGAAAAGTAAATGTTGCACTTATGCTAGATGCAAATGAGATGATGCTGCAAAAAGAGTAGTTGAATGGACAGAGGTGTCGCAAGGGTTGGCTTCGAGTGGCTGGATTAGGACTTGGATGGCTTGGGAGACTTATACCAGTGGTCAGGCTGGGCTGGACCAGGGCTAGGCTCTCCTCACTCGGGCTCTCCTTTGTGGAAAAATGGGCTAAGGGGTGGAGAAGGAAACTCGAATGGACGGACTCTCTCTGGCCGGTTGCTTGTGTTGAAATGAGAAGGGGAGGGGGGTATTTATAGCAGCGGGCAGTGGCAGGGCTCGTAAATAATTTTGGGCGGCCAGCTGTGGGCCGTCCGTACGGCCACTACTCGATTTCCAGCGAGGTACGGTCGCTCCCTCGAGGTTGCTGTTTGGCTCGCTGGGTCGACTCGGTGATTTGACTCAGCGGGTTGACTCGATGGGTTGACTCGGTGTGTTGACTCGACGCTTTGACTCAGCAGGTTAACTCAGCGGTTTGACTCAGTGGGTTGACTCAGTGAGTTTGACTCTTTTAGGATTTTTTGACTGGCTTTTCTTATGGGGGGTTTTTCAGGCTAATGTTTAGGACTGGGTTGACTGGGTTGGGCTATGGATTGGGGCTTACAAGGGTGAGTTTGGCTGAGTTTGGACTTGGGATTTGGGGGTATGGTCCTCCATTCTTCCAGCTATCTCTACCAACAGTGTAGCCGAAGGTGGGGTGTCTACAGATGCCCCTCTTTGGCAGAGGTTGCTAGCAACCGAATGCCAAAGCGAGTGGACACCTCACTTCTGACCAGGTCATTCATGGATCATGGTCTGAAATCTTTGCTTGCCTTTGCATATGTGCCAGTTGATCGTCTGGAACTCGATCACTCGCACATACCGCGGGAGTTTGGAGAAAACGTTGCGATTGTCCCTGCATGCGCTGCAACCTGGGTACCCAATCGCAACCCTTCCATTCCCAATCGGTACTAACATAAGAAAGGTACAGCAGGGCCTCTGCGTCGCTAGTCTTACGAGGTTACTGACCCTATGATTGATTGTATGTTCAATGTTTTCCCGGATCACTCCAGGAGTACTAGTTTCGCTTGACTGTTAAAGTGGTTAGATGCCCTGCGTCAAATAGTCTTACGGGATTCTACTACGCCGACTTGGACTCAGTCAAGGTACTTCAGGAATCCACGCCTAGGTATGTGCGGGTGGACTCTTTCCACCCGATCTGGTGGTCTCGATGCTTAGTTTGCAATTCATTCTTTCCTTGATTGTGGTCTGGAATCTTTGCTGTCCTTTGTATCTGAGTCAGATGATTGTCTGGAGATTGATAACTCGCACATATCGCGGGAGTTTGGAGAAAACGTTGCGATTTTCCCTGCATGCGCTGCAACCTAGGGTACCCAATCGCAACCCTTCCATTCCCGATCGGTACTAACATCGGAAAGGTACAGCAGAGCCTCTGCGTCGCTAGTCTTACGAGGTTACTAACCCTGTGACTGATTGTGTGATGTTTGATGTTTTCCTAGATCACTCCAGGAGTACTTGTTTCGCTTGAATATCAAAGTGGTTAGACGCCCTGCGTCAGATAGTCTTACGGGATTCTACTATGTCGACTTGGACTCAGTCAAGGTACTTCAGGCATCCACGCCTCGGTATGTGCGGGTGAACTCTTTCCACCCAATCTGCTGATTTTGATACTTGGGTTACAATTCATCGTTTCCACCTGTTCAAATGGTTTTTGTGACCGAGCCTTTTGGCTTTCATCTTTTCGTATCTTGGCATGTGGTACGACCGCACTGACATTGGAGTTCAGTTCGACCGTACTTTGAGTGCATTGGATCCTATGGTCTCCGGGGAAACCGCGAGACATCGGATCTTATTTGATTTTTGCGTCGGCTCCTACCCAGAGATATGGAAGATCTCCTGGTGTTTTGGAGGTAGAACGCTCTACTGAGAAAGTATTTTTTAGATTTTTGAAAAGGCACCCCTCTGGGGAGTGATACTCCATGGGGTTTTTATTTGCAAAAAGTAATAATTTTTTTTTGTTTTTTTGAAATAGGAAATCTGGTTTGCACGTGCCTCCACTGGGATGCCTGTGGGGTCTTTGGCTAACCGACTTTATTTTGAAAGCAGGTAAACATGATGATTGATGAGATGGATGCTGATGCATGGAGATGCATGATGAATGCATGGCTTTGGCTCATTCTCTTTCAGTTTGATGATTTTGCTTTTGCTGGAGACGTAGAGAATTTCGAGCTTATTGCTTCCAAGGTTGTGCTTCCCTGGGGTTTTTTCCTTTTTTATACGGGTGTTTGGTCAGCGGGTTGGTCAAGATCCCGACCCGTGATCGATCAGGTCCATCGTCCCAAGATGCTGTTTCTTTGCTAATGAGAATGTACGAGGATATTATCCGACTTCAAGATGTTCTTCTGGGCATAAATGCGATTGAGACGGTGCTTGGTCGCCAGTTTTGGTCAAGATTCCAATTTACGGGCGATTGGATCCGTCATCCCAAATAGTGAAGAGAGTGGAGTTCAAGACTCCTGAAGTGTAGTGCTGGGGATAGTGCTAATTTTTATGATTTTTGCAAATATGTGGTCCGAATCTTTATCTGAGTGGTCAGGATAGAGATCGGTTATTGAAAGCGAGGAAATATTTTTGTGTTTTTGAAAATATTTGGCTTGCAAGCAAGGGAAACATTTTTTGTGATTTTCGAAGTATTTTCTTCGAAAGCAAGAGAAATATTTTTGTGATTTTTTATAACATTTTGTTTGAAAGTAAGGGAAATATTTTTGTGATTTTTGAAGAGGTGATTTTGCAATGTTTTTGTATTTTTGTGATTTTTATGAAATGCAGGGAAAAGTATGGAATTTTCATCCACTTCCAGCTTCTACTGCTGGTAAGGCACCCGATCCATTTTACGTCAGCGAGCAAGACGAGTCTCACACAGTTAAGTGCCGTAGTTTTACATCTTCGGATGAGGAGATTGTTGAGGGTTTTCAGTCAACACACCCACAAAGTTGCCTGTTCCTCATGTGCAATGCACATAGACCACATATCATCCGACAGACTCATTCGGCCACAAAATGAGCCACATCCTCACATTTCCCTTAGTCAATCCAGTTTGGGGCCTTACGTTGCTCACAATTCCGTGAGGGTGCACTCCACCTCCCAACAGCCTTAATCCCCTTCATGAGTTTTGGGAACAGGGAACATCCGTCAGGTTCAACAGCGACTTCCAAATCAAGGTTGTCTATTACGGTGCGTTCAACACGAACAGGGTTGCGGAGCTCTGCACGCCACAGCCCTTACCTATTTAAGAGATTCCAGACACCCGTACGATCAAGTGTCAGCCATGCCTGGAACAGGTTAGGAAAGAAAGCCCCCGAGAAGTTAATCACAGTGTAGTTTTAGGTCTTCGGACTGCTGGAGATAAATTTGTGCAGTTGAAATTGATGGTAAAATTTTTATTTTTTATTTTTTACTTTTTTTTTTGAAAGGGTTCCAGAGTTCAACTCAAGTGGTTGAGATTGATACTGGTTTTTATTAAAAACTCAAAAATCTTTTTGGTATTTTAGAAATGATCCAGGTCATCAGATCCTATCTTGAACGGCTGGGATCGATGCCGGTTTTTGTTAAAAATCTCTCGGGATGTTGATCCCGACGTAGTTTAAGGTCTTCGGACCAAATTTTGTACAAGCAAGGCAAACACATTTTTTCGTGATTTTTCGAAAAATGTTCCAGGCTGTTAAATCTCAATTTTGAACGGTCAAGATTAACACTGGTTTTTATTGAACACCTCTCGGGATGTTGATCCCGACGTAGTTTAAGGTCTTCGGATCGTAAGACTGTACAAAACAGGGAAAACATTTTATTTTATTTTTTTTTTGAAAAATGTCTGGTGTCAGCGGATCTTGATTCGATCCAGACTGATGCCGGTTCTTATTGAAAGTCCCTCGGGATCTTCATCCCGACATAGTTTAAGGTCTTCGGACCCAAAACTGTACAAGAGGTTGCTGGAAATGCATATATATATTTTTATGATTTTTGAAAAGTGTCCGGTGTTGTCAGATCTTGACTCGAGCAATCAAGACCGATGCCGGTTTTTATTGAAAATCTCTCGGGATATTGATCCCGACGTAGTTTAAGGTCTTCGGACCAAGAACTGTACAAACTGAATATACACTCTTTTTTGTGACTTTTCGAAATGATCCAGGTCATCAGATCTTGGCCTGAACGGCTGGGATCGATGTTGGTTTTTATTAAAATCCCTCGGGATATTGATCCCGACGTAGTTTAAGGTCTTCGGACCCAGAACTATACATGTAAACAGTAATCAAGGGCGGAGATTCTTGGGATTCTTCTTGGAATGGTTTGGATCATCTGGTCATGCCTTTGGATGGTTGAGATCATTGTTTGACCAAGTCAAATTTTTCTTTCTTTTCCTTGAAAATTCCATGGAGCTTTTCCACATCATCAACCCAATTTCTCACCCATTTCTCACAAGATGAGATTTTGGTGAGATTTCTTACTTTTTCTCACCATTCTCTTCCATCACTTCATTCTTACAAGATTCACTTGCAACCACCCTTCCTAATG
Source organism: Liriodendron chinense (assembly GCA_003013855.2). Taxonomy (NCBI): domain Eukaryota; kingdom Viridiplantae; phylum Streptophyta; class Magnoliopsida; order Magnoliales; family Magnoliaceae; genus Liriodendron; species Liriodendron chinense. The sequence goes on from ML058483.1 coordinate 2,266,295, forward strand.
AGGAGTTCTTCCCAAGGAGAGAGGAGGTGAGGTCGTTTCACCTAGGTGGGAGGTAGGACGGCCCCCTGGGCGCCTGCCCGGACCGCCTCTGCCCACTGGTTTTTTCGGTGGGCTGGGTAAAAGGGTGCCCTCCCCTTTTCTATATAACATGGGGCACCCTTGCCCCCTCCAACGTGCAATCTCTCTCTTCTCTCTCTCATACTCTCTCTTTCTCAAAGTTTTCTCTCTCCTCTTGGTGGTTCTTTGCTTCTCTCAAGTGGTGGGCCTTAGAGAAGTTTTGGGACAGCAAGGTGGTCCCTCTTTGGTGAGTAGTAAAGGTATGGACCACTCCCTTTCTCTTTCTTGTCCTTTTCCTTCTTCATTATCTCTTCTCATGGTTCTTTTCTTTTTCCATGTAGCTAACCCAAAAGGAGTGAAGGTGGGCCCAAGTGTTCTTGCCCTTTTTCTAGATCTCCAATCTATTTCAAAGGTGGTGCATAGAGAAGGACATTGCAAGCTTTCCATTCCATTTTTCCTTTTCTTCTTTTCACACTCACTTCATGTGTATGTAAAGGGTGATTTTGCCATGTCCATCAAGTGTGCATGGCAAATTATACAATCTTTTTCATGGGAGTTGGGCCTTTCTTCATATGTATCAAATGGGCTCAAAGTGAAGTCATGGCCCTTGGTGTATTTGATGGGCCCAATGCTTCATTTTGGGCTCCCTCTTACTTTCTCTTTCTTGTCATTTCCTTTGGAGCTCTTTTTTTCTTTTCCATCTTCTTTTCACGGCTTGGGCCCATGGGAATGGTAGGGCCCACCTCAAGTTTTGGGCTCATGGGGCTCACTTTGGGTGACCCCATCTTTCTTCACATATGTATGGACCAAGATGACTAGCCCATTCTTCATTTGGATCTCAAGTGGGCTAGATTTCCTAGTTGGGCCTTTATGGGCAAATAGCCTAAATCTTCCACCATTTCTTGATTATGATGTACATCCTTGTACAAAGTGTGGTGGGCTCCTTGGAGTTTTTCATGTGGATGGGCTTTTGGGCCTTCATTGGAGCTTGGATTTCTTTGGACCATGTGTGTGAAATTGCGGTTTTACCGCTTGTAGAGCCACTCGGAGATATGTCTAAGGACCTAGAGAGGGGGGGGTGGGGTGATTAGGACCTTTGAAATTCTTTTCGCCTACTTACACAATTCAACAAATTACGCTAAGTAAGCAAGAACACTTCGGCTTCCAAGCCTAAGTGGGTCCAATCACAAGACTAGCATAAGGTTAATCAATAAGCAAAAGCAAGCATAGGTAGATAAATGATTCAACAATCAAGATCCTAACCTAAGCAACTTGTGTAGACTTATGAGAGTGGATCAATGAGCTCTAGTCTACACAACTAGTGAAGGTACATCTTGTGTGAGGATGAATCTAAAAAGTGCCTAGCATACATTCCTATCAAGCATTCATAATTAAGCAATTAAACTAACAATGCGAAGATATAAATGTGCTCAAGAACAATCACAAACACAAGGATGTATAGTGGTTCGACTACGTGTCTACTCCACTCTCGGTTCAAGTACTCAACCCCTTTGAGCACACCGGCATTCACTATCGAAGGTTTTAAATGAGGTTCACCTCTCAACCTTTACACGGAGGTTTTATCGGTTCACCTCTCAACCGTACCCGGAGTTTTAGACATAGGCTAACTCTCAACCTAACGCACGTTTACTCCCGTGTCGGAGGCTCCCCCTTGGAGACTTAGTTTAGGCCCGGCTGACGGGCCAAGGAACGACTAATGTCCCTAGGTCGAGTTCAACAAACAAACTCTAAACTGGACTCTCAAATAAGACAACCTACTTGTCGGATGAGCCCCTTGTGTAGCGCCGGATTGGGTTGCTTGATCTCCGCTCTCCCGTGCTTCAATCAGCTTCCCTTGCTCCCACGATCGTGCCGCCGTTGCGTCGCCAATGCCTCAGCCACACTCGATCAAACACCTTGCATGCGATGCCTTTGAGATGCCCAAGGTGCTAGGAGGATAGGTTTGAGAACTCTACAACTAATGGGAATGGGTTGCCTAGAGTCTCTTACCTACAACGATCTCATCTTAGAGTTTTGGACAAGGATTTGCCAATCAAGATGCTTCCAAACTCTAGAGATCAAGAGGGGATGAAGGTCATCTTCTTCATGAGCTTGGAATGCTCTAATCTTGTGTTAAAGCACAAGGAAGATGCCTTGCATGGGTCAAGGAATGAGCCTCAAATGGTCTCCAACAATGGTGGCTTCACTCCTCCAAGAATCCCTCTAGCGATGCCAAAAAACCGAGCTCTATATGTAAGAAAAGAGGGCTCCAACGGTCATAAAACGGGCATAAAACGGCTAGAGCCGACCTGTCCCGACCGGTCCCGACCGGTCGGATCCACTTGCTGAAGGAACAGGCCAACTACACAGACCGATCGGTCAAGACCGGTCGGACCCCTTTGCTGGACAGGCCTGAAGCTCCAGGCCGACCGGTCAAGACCGATCGGACACCCTTGCTGGACGTTTGAGATCACCAGGCTGACCGGTCAAGACCGGTCGGCCAAGCCTGCTGAACTCTGAGAGTTTTAGAAGGCCGATCGGTCTTGACCGGTCGGCTGCCTATTGAAAATGCAGCAAAGCTGCTGGCCGACCGGTCTTGACCGGTCGGACCAGCCTGGATCCCCTCTACATTATGCTGAACTCCTCTTTCTTCAGCCTATCTATTTTGACCAAGGTTAGGTGATCAATTTGGACACCTAGGGCCAGTCTATGATGACAAAATGATTCCTAATATGGTCAAGGTCATCAGGGAAACAAAGGGGTTGGGTTTTGGTCAAGGTTAAGGCACCAAGGCATCACTTTTACCTGAATCTTCTTCCTTGATGCAGCTGGTCCATCTTGAGTCCTCAGGTCTTCATCTTCATTTGGCTCAACCGACACTAGACTCACTGACGTAAGTGATTGACAAACAAGGTGCACTAGTATGCCATGAAAAAGTGCACTAACAGTGTGCACCACTACACTTTGTCCATGTAGGCTTTTTTCCTTTTGTGCTCTTTTCTTTTAATGGATGGAGGACTTGAGTTACTTGATCATCTATAAGTCCCATGAGTGAGTTGTTCCAACAATCTCACTAAGTTCAAATGGTTTTTCCTTGTGGTAGGAATGTGGTTCTTAAGAGTTTCCCTTTAATGTTATCAACCTCAAATGGATGATCCTCAAGTGAGCTATCCATACAACCATGGCTCCTTGATCTTTTCTTTGGGGGCTTGGTGGGTCATCCACTATCATTCTCAAATATGAGCAATTTTCTTTCAATTTGTGAGAAAGAATGATACCCATAAGTTGCCCATTTTTGTCCCATGCTTTGGGACATTTTGGATTTTGATCTTTAAGTGGGCTATGTGTACCATTCTTATCCATCTTCATGATGGTTGGGTGACTCATCAAGCCATGCCCTCTTGTGCTCAAATGGTCTCCCTTTCTTGTAAAGAAATTGATGCACATAAGTTGCCCAAATTTGTCCTTTCATGGGCATTTTCAACTTGGTTCTTCATGTGGGCTATGTACATCAACTTTTTTACCATTAGCTTCTTTGATTCATATGTTTGTGGGTAGACCGCCATGTTGTACTCTCATGGTCAACACTTTCATCAAGATGGTGCACATAGGGTTGCCCATGGTTAACCCATGAATGGGTCCTCATGCTTTTAAGTGGGCTATGTGCTCCTTTCAATCCATTGAGGTGAGGCATTTGGGTTGCTCTTGGGGGCCCACCTCCTTTCTATTCCCCACTTGTCCATGTACATATGTAAAAAGATGAAAGTATCTTAAGTGAGAATCATGGCCTTGGCATAAAAAGTGGACCAATCCTTGACCACATGTGACTTTGAAGAGGAGCTTCTCATGTGAAGTAGGATTTTTATCCTTTGTTGATCTTATGGCACTTAAGTGCATTTGTTGTCCAAAATGTGTCCTTGGATAATGGACTTTTCTTGCCTAAGGCATGCCATGCAACCTTCTTTAAGGTGGGCCTTACTTTTTTCAATGGGCCCAACACATATCCTAGGTGACACATGGAGTTTGGACTTTAGATCTTGCATTTGAATGTGAGTCCAATCCCATGGGTTTCCTGGATGGTAATTTGGATTTTAATGGGTAAAGGATAGGGACTTACCTTGCCTAGCTTGTAGGATTCAATGGCGGATGGTACCAGAGGTCATCGAGTGATTGACGAAGATGATCCTGCCTTCATCATCCGCTGAGGGGACCACATGTGTTCCTTGGCTATGGAACATCAACCTCTTCCTATTATCAAGGGTCGAGGCACCAGGGATCACTGGGACAACTGGGTGAAGGATCCATAGCCCTTGCTTGAACGAGTATTGGCTGGTACTCCTTTTGCTGGCCTCCTCACCTTACGTTTTCATAACAACAGTGCCAACCGCATGATGCTCGCGGCCCTTTGCGAGAGGTGGCGGGATGAGACCCACACCTTCCAGCTCCCTTGTGGTGAATGGAGAATAACTCCCCTGGACATTTATATGCAAATAGGCTTTCCGTTTCATGGGACTGTTGTTCCTCAAGTCAGCTCTCTAGCTCCCATCACTTCCACTGACTGGCTACGGCTTGTCGGTGATGTCCCACCCGTGGATGAATTCCAAGGCCATCAAGTGAAGATGCGATGGTTCTACAATACTTTTGCCTCCGTCATCCCCACTACCGAGCGAGACGCCCTCCACAAAGCACGCGCCATGATCACTTACGCCTTCGGGTCCTTCCTTCTCTGTCACGCTAATGAGAGGGTCGATCCTAAATTTCTTCGCTTGGTTGAGGATCTACACCACCCCTACAATTGGAACGGGGCTATCCTGACTCATATTTTCCAAGGTCTGGATAAGACCTGTCGGAATAGCCCGTCCTACACTGGTTTTTGGCCTGTCGTCGAGGTATTTCTTCATTCACCTTCCTTGGAGACATTTACCTTCTTTCTCTCTCTGATCACTAGGTGTGCTTTTTGCCCAGACCTGCTTTTATGACCATTTTTCCCATCTCGCGCCGAGGATGCGGGACGATGTTGAACCCTCTTTATATCGCCACATGTACTGGCACCAGCAAAACCGTCAGCAGAACTCCCAGTTTCTGGGGACAATTGGCGCGCTGACATAGACGGGTTGACTGTTGATGATGTAAGTATCTTACTTTCCTTACCCCCAGTGCTATACTGTAACTGATCGTGGTGACCTCATTTACTGCAGCTCGCTCGGATGCTGTATGCCAGCTTCCCTCTCTATTACACCCCCCAGCGTGTGGAGGCATATGACGCTTCATGTCTCCGTATCATGCTTTCCAACGCTGAATCTTTTCAGTGGTACCTGGGTGAGAGGTTGCTTCGGCAAGTCACTGGGGTGGCCCGGGTCCCTTGTTTTGCACCTCCTCCAGCTGCTCAGATCCCAGCTGATGAGAGAGCTGAGGCTCTCGTGGGCCAGCCCAGATTTAGCTTCACGATCCCGGATCGTGATTATGATGAGTGGTATTTGCTGTACGGCCAGGGGCCTCTGCTTCCTTCGCTCTATGTTCCAGGGGGTCGTCGCAGATATGCTGGAGGGTCGGTGACTGCTCCTTTGATGGATCTTTATCGTCGGGAGCGGGACGAGAGGAAGGACGATGACGACTATGTTGGCGACTTGTAACCTGCTTTTGTATTCAGCTTACTTGATGGTTGACCTTCTTCTTTTGGTTTTTATCTTCTTTTGTAAAATCTTCTGAATGAATATACGATCCTTGATTTGTCTCAAATTCCTTGATGTCTGGATGTTTTGGCCTTTGACTCATTCCTTAATGATTTGTGGAAGATGAGACTTCTTGACCGCATGGATGATGACTTGGACGGTTCAGATTGATTGATTTGGCCCTATGGACCCCTTCTAGACCTCTGCTTTGCCTTGGAGCACCTCTGCTTGATGTTTTATGAGGTTGAGAAGGCTTCTTATGGTGTGGATGATGACTTGAATGGCTCAGATTGTTTGATTTGGCCCTATGGGCCCACTTGATGATCAGATCTTGGATTTTGGCCCTTCTTTTGATGATCAAACCTTTGATCTTGTTGTTTGATGGCTCATGTAGGTTCTTCCATGGTTTAGATCATGATAATCTAGTCTTTGAATGACTCGGATTGCTTGTGGCCCCCTCTTGATCATCTTTCCTTCTCTTTGACTTGATCAGACCCATTTTGGCCGCATTGCTTCGTGATTGGAACGGTGGGGTACTTTCTAGATGATCTTGATCAACCTCAATCGAAATCTGGAAGGGATTGGAGCCTTGGGCGGCCCTCAGGGTGCCATCTGCTGAGGTGGACTGTCAGCCTCACCTACCAAGAACCATGGAGCCAATCCCTCGGAGAGAGAGGGAGCGCGTCCGTACGGGAGTCCCAGAGCGGGTCACCGAAGGCTCGCCTCTTGTGCGGCCTGGGTTGGCTCTGGTTCGGACATTCTCTTCCGTCCACTGCTCTTGTCTCCACTTGCTCTGTACGTCCAGGTTCGATTTCAACCATGAATCTTCCCTTTGTCTCCTCTTTCCTCCTCATCTTGTCCTCATCTTGCTTTGTCCTTTCTTGGGCAATGGATGGTGGAGATTTAGGGGTTGTGGGGGCTGTCCATGGTGGGTCCCACACTTCAGGAGGTGGTGCAGGCTTTAATGATGGTGGAATCTCTTTAATGGATGGTAGAGATAGTGCATTGAATGGGGGCATTGATGAGGGGTTAGGGATGGTGGTTGATGGAGCTTTGAATGGGCCCATTAATGGCAGCCATGCTGAAATTCCAGATTTGAATGGGGCTTTGATTGTGGGAGAAATGGATGGCATGGATGAGATGGGAGGATGGGACATAGGTGATGCTATGCATCCCTTGAATATGGGCCACATGGATGATGTGATTGATGGAGGTGATGGGACCATGATGGACATAGATGGGCTGATCTCATGTCTGAATGGGATGGATGGCGCAGATGATAACTTTGACGGTTTGGATGCTCTTGATGAGGGCCAGGATGTGCGTCACACTTGTTTGGGTGGACTTAATGTGATCATTGATGATGTCCCCTTGATGATAGACGGTGTGGATGCCTCGATGATCCCTTTGATCAACCAGGGTGATGATTGGATTCATGATCTCCTGCTGGAGAGGGCCGCAGGTCCAGATCTGACCGTTGATTCTTCGATCGGGGTTGTCGGGACCCTTCTTGATGGTTCAGATGCATTCTTCGACGGTCAGGTTGGCCAGGATGCCACGATGTGTGGTGTGATCTTCGCTGGTAGCCCTTTTGATGGAAAGTATCGTCCTTCTCCTGATCGTCGGTCTTTTGCATACTCTGTTCATGAGGTGGGCGAGTCTTCTCATGCGGCTGAGGTTGTGACATTTTCAGACAGTGATGCGACTATATCAGACATAGCCGTTACTGAGGGTAGGTCAGGGGTTGTCGAGTCTGCAGAGGTTCCAGCTTTTCCTTCTCCTTCGCCCGTTGACCTTCCGATCCTCGATGAGCTGTCATTGATTTCTGGGCCTTTTGTTCTGGAGGGGGTGCCAGTGAGGACTTGTCAGCTGCTTCCTCATCCTTCTTGCTCGCCACGGCTGCTTGCTTGGCTTGATGGTTTGTCAGCTTATGAGATTCGGGATTTGGAGTCCTATGGCTTCTGCAGTCTGATTCATATGGCTAGAGTTGATATTGATTAGAGGATGCTTGGAGCTGCCTTGATTGACTGGGTCCCTTCGTTGAACTTGTTCGCGTTCAACGATATGGAGATGGGACCCTCTATGGAGGAGCTTGCGCGTTTGATAGGCCTTCCTTGGGATTATACTCAGTATTTCTCACCGAAGATATCGCCGAAGATTGTTACACCGCAGAATTAGTTCGGCATCCCCTATCTTGTTCGGCCTGCATTCGCCGGCCAGGATGCTGTAGTGTTCTCCTTGGATTTACTGTATGACCTTTTTTCAGGTCTTCGGAGTGTGGCAAATTCTACCTTTGCTCGGAACGCACTGATGTTCTGCTTGATAGCTGAGGTGCTGTTCTCGGGATGGCGCAGGTCCCAGACTCCTCTGCTTTTTGAGGTGATGAGCCGAGTTATCCGACTGCAGGGGATCATTTCTCTCATCTTGGCCGAGCTGTTTAATGGGCTGACTGACTGCGCCCTGGGCCGCACTCGTGTCCTTCGCGGCTGCTGTGCCTTTCTTCAGGTATCTTTTTTACACTTTTTTTCTTCTTGCTTTGTTAGGAATTGCTTGGCTCTAGCTGAACTTCTTTTCCTTTTTGTGATCAGTTCTGGCTATGGGAGCGTCTTTCTTTGACCGTTCCTATACCCCTTCTTGGCATTCCTAGCTCTGACATCATTCGTTATATCATGGAGTTTCTTCCTCATACAGCTAGGATGAGCGAGCCCTTGTATCGCAGGATGTTTGCTGAACTTCGGGACTGGAATGTTCGTTGGGAGTCGTCTTGGCTTTCACTTCCTCCAGTGCTTTGCGATGCACGCCGCCTTCCTTTGATGTTGGTAGGCTTTCGATCTTACTTTTCTTATCATCCCATTCGGTTCCTGCGGCAGTTTGGGTACGAGCAGGATGTTCCTCCTTTTGCTTTCACGGGTATCGGGCGTCAAGCACTTCCATCTAGGCCTCTGACTTTAGGACCCGGATTGATTGTTCTTGGGCGAGTTACTTGACTGCTGATTTGCTGGGTTTTGAGCTGCGGACTTTTCCGATGGCGACCGCCCCATATCAGTACTGGGTTGCTAGCAGTCTTTATATCGACGTATCCCTTGCTGGCACCAGACTGCTGATGAGGATGAGCAGGATATCCTTGGAGATGCCGGCTCTTCATCGGGTTCATATGAACCTTTTGAGGAGCGCCCATTCATTGATCCTTGCTTCCTTTTGGCCACTCATGGCCATCTGCTGTCTGAGATCTCTGCACTTCGGTATCATTGTGAGATGATGTCGAGGAGATTGGCTGCCAATCAGAGGTTGTCTGACGAGGAGACAGCGATCCGTACCCTTGAGCGCGATGAGGCGCATTACCTGCGTATGGAGGTGAGCAGGTTGAGAGAGAGGCTATCTTTTTATGAGTCAGAGGACTTACCTGATGTCGCCGAGGAGGAGGGTAGAGATTGATTGTGTTGGCCACCTGCACATTCTTTTTTGCATATATGATTGATGATGATGAAATTTTTTGTATTTTTTGAAAAAGATGATATGATATGTGTAAAAGAAATATGATGCTTTTAAGAAGAAAACTTTTTTGGGAATCTATTGTGCCATGAGTTGTCTTATGAGTGTGTCTGGATTTTGTGTCGGGATATAGGAATCAGAACTGGGGCTCGGTCAATGCTTTGACCGATGTCTCGAGATTTGACTTGCTTGATCCTTTGGTTCCCTAGAGGTGTAGGCAATGGAAACTGTTGCTTCTTGAGATTGTCAGAGTTTGTAGAGCTTTTCGCTCCTGACTGCACTTCTTCTTGTTCTTGAACTGTAACTGCTTGAACCGATCTGGACCGTCTGATTTCTTGGTACCTGCACTTCTATTTTTCTTTTTTCATTTGAGCCATTTTTGCCTGTAGTGCTCTTTCGAGTTTTCACCACAGCCTGTCTTTTCCCGTCATTTTTGCCCGTGGCGCCCTTTCGGGTTTTCACCATGTCCCGGGTATTTGATCTTGCCTGCCCCTTGGCAGCTATGCTGTTTGTACCCTCGGCGCCCTTTCGGGTTTTCACCGAGTCCGCTGTATGCCCACTGTTTTTACTCGGAGTGCCCTTCCGGGTTTTCACTCCGCCCTCTTTGTTTAGGCACACATTTTCTTTTTTCCTTTTTTCTTTCTCTGAATCTTTGGATAACTGTGGCAGCTAGAGGTCGGGAATCCGTCGTTGCCGGGCGATGGCAGTCTTTCAGCCCTTATCCTAAGTTATGATGATAGAGCTGTTGGTCTTAGCTAAAAACCCTTCTGAGATGAATGGATAGATGACTGTGTTTCTTCTTGGGCTGATTTTTTTCTTGGGTGCCTTGCTTTGGCTTCCCTTTTTCTTTCTCTTTTCTTCTCTTTTTTTTTCTTTTTTTTTTTTTGTATTCTTTTTCTCTTTTTTTTTGTTTGTTCCTTTTGAATCCCCTTACTTGAAACACTTATTGGTGGACGGGAATGATTTCTCAGAGGTCTTAGTTTCGACCTCTTGACTTCAGCTCTATTAAAGTAATTCTTGATAAGGTCAGAATGACTTACCCGTGAAAGATCTTCACGTTGTCGGCGTTGGTTGGCTCAGGAAGATCCACCCCTCTCATGCTGGTGAGTCTGAGGGCGCCTCCGGGAAGTACTTCTCTGATGATCAGTGGCCCGTCCCACGAGGGTTTGAACTTTCCTCTAGGATCCGGAAGGTGCGACGGTAGAATCTTCTTCATGACCATGTCGCCTACCTTGAAACTTCTTTTTCGGACTCTCTTGTTGTAAGCCCGAGCGATCCTTTTCTGATAGCACTGTGAATGACTTAGTGCACGCATGCGCTTTTCATCTGCTAGCTGCAACTGATCGAATCTGGCCCGTTGCCATTCTCCTTCCTCAATTCCGCTTTCGAGTAACACTCGTAGTGATGGTATTTCCACCTCGACTGGCAAAACTGCCTCCATTCCATAGGTAAGCTCGAAAGGAGTAACGCCCGTAGCAGACTGTACAGACGTTCGATAGGCCCAAAGTGCATATGGGAGCATATCTGACCAATCTCGATAGGTCACGACCATCTTCTCGAGTATCCTGATGATTGTCTTGTTTGCGGCTTCTACCCCTCCATTCATCTGGGGACGGTAGGGGCTTGATCGATGATGTTGGATCTTGAATTTGCTGAGGAAGTCATCCATCTTCTTGTTGACGAACGGGGTCCCATTATCTGTGATGATAACATTAGGGATTCCATACCGGCATATGATGTTGTTCTTCATGAATTTGATCACCTGAGATGCTGCAATCGTGGTGTAGGAGGCGGCCTCTACCCACTTGGTGAAGTAGTCAACTGCCACAAGTATATACTCATGACCGTTTGATGCTTTGGGACTAATTTTGCCGATGATGTCGAGTTCCCACATGGAGAAGGGCCAGGGGGTGGTCAGGTTGTATAACTCTGATGATGGGGCATGGATTTGATTCGCATGATCCTGACACTCGAAGCATTTTCTGACGTGCTGGCAGCAGTCTGTCTCCATGGTGAGCCAATAGTAGCCGAGTCATAGAATCTTCTTTGCCATCATGTGCCCGTTCATGTGTGGGCCACAGATTCCTTCGTGTATTTCTCCCATGATCTTTGCAGCTTCTGTTTCATCGATGCATCGAAGGAGGATGTGATTATAGGATCGCTTGTAAAGAACTTCTCCATTGATGGTGAACTGGCCGGCCAAACGCTGGATGGTTCGGCGATCTGTTGCTGTTGCTGACTCTGGATACTCTTGGGTTTTGAGATATTGCTTGATGTCGGCATACCAGGGTTTGTTAGGGACAGCTTCGGCTTCTTCTATTTGCAGGCAGAAAGCAGGTTCATCTTGAATTTCAACTGTGAGCTCCCATTCTGAAGCTCCTTTTGGTATCTCGAGCATTGATGCAAGCGTGGCGAGAGCATCTGCAAACTGGTTCTTGGCTCTGGGCATGTATGAGAAGGTGACTTCTTCGAACTCCTCGATCAAAATTTCAAGATACACATGATATGGTATCAACTTCTCGTCTTTGGTTTTCCATTCACCATTGGTCTAATTGATGATAAGCTGTGAGTCTCCAAATACTCGTAGCTTCTTGACGCCCAAGATTATGGCTTCCCTTAGGCCAGCGATGCATGCTTCATACTCTGCCATGTTGTTGGTGCACTCGAATGCTATGCGCCTTGAGATGGGAATAGGGACTTCATCTGGAGAGTAGAGGATCGCTCCAATACCACTCCCTTTAGAATTTGCTGCGCCGTCGAAGAATAACGTCCATTCATCTTTCTTCTTCTTTTCATCTCCTTCAATAAGCAAGAGATCTTCATCAAGGAAGAATGTCTTGAGCGATTGATAATCCAGGAGGGAGTGGGCGGTAAGATGATCGGCGAGGGCCTGTCCCTTGATTGCCTTCTGAGTGACATAGGTGATGTCGAACTCAGACAGGAGTAGCTGCCATTTGGCTATCCTTCCAGTGAGTGCCGGTTTCTCGAACAGGTACTTGAGCGGATCCATGTGAGTGAGGAGGAGAATAGGGAATGCAATCATGTATTAACGGAGTCGCTGAGTTGCCCAAACTAGGGCGAGGCAAGTCTTCTCGATCGGGGAATACCTGGTCTCGTAGTCGGTGAACTTTCAACTCAAATAGTATATTGCTTGTTCCTTCTTCCCGGTCTCGTCGTGTTGGCCGAGGACACAGCCGATGGTCGTCCGGGAGTGGGTGGCACTAGGACTGGAGGATTCATGAGATATCTCTTGATGCGGTCGAAGGCGACTTGGCAATCATCATTCCATTCTTTTAGAACGTTCTTCCGGAGGAGCTTGAAAATGGGCTCACAAATAGGTGTGAGCTGTGCGATGAAGCGACTGATGTATTGAATTCTGTCGAGGAAGCCACGAATTTCTTTCTCTGTTCTAGGAGGGGGCATCTCGATGATTGCTCTGGCTTTGGTCTCGTCGACCCTGATGCCATCCTCGCTTACCATAAAGCCGAGGAGCTTACCTCCCATTGCGCCGAAGACACATTTCTGAGGGTTGAGGTGGAGCTTGTACTTTTCTAATCTGTTGAATAACTTCTTTAGATTTTCAAAGTATCCTTCAATTGTGCGAGATTTGACGATCATGTCGTCCACATATACTTCAAGCTCTTTGTTCATCATGTCGTGGAATAATGCTGTCATTGCTCGCTGATATGTTGCTCCTACGTTCTTCAGACCGAACGGCATTACCCTGTAACAGAAGGTTCCCCAGGGAGTGATAAATGATGTCTTCTCGCGATCTTCGACGGCCATCTTGATCTGATTGTATCCTGAGAACCCGTCCATGAATGAGAAGATCTTGTATCCAGCAGTGTTGTCGACCAGAGTGTCGATATGTGGCAAAGGGAAGTCATCTTTAGGACTGGCTTTGTTGAGATCTCGAAAGTCGATGCACATTCGAACCTTGCCATCCCTCTTTGGTACTGGTACGATGTTGGCGAGCCATTCAGGGTAGTTGGAGACTACCAAGAATCCCGCGTTGTACTGCTTGATGACTTCATCTCGGACTTTCAGAGCCCATTCTGGCTTCATTCTTCGAAGTTTCTGCTTCACTGGCTTCATATCTGCCTTGGTTGGCAGATGGTGTACAACGAGCTCTTCATCGAGCCCCGGCATGTCTTCATATGAGAACGCGAAGTTGGACAATCTTAGAGCTAGGAACTCTATCATTTTTTGTTTCATCTCAAGTGGCAACGATTTTCCGATGTGTACTTCCCTAGGGATCTCAGGCGTCCCCAAGTTTGCTATCTCGAAATCATCGGCTACAACATTGGCTTTAGATTCAAACTTTTTGAGGAGATCCTCTAATTCGAAAGCTGGGTCATCATCTTCCTCATCCCGAGCTTCGTCCAGACCCATGAGCTCGAAGTCTAATTCGATGTCAAAATCATATGATTCGACTTAAAACTCATGTGACTCTTTAGACGAACTTGGCACACTATTGAATGCAGGGAAAGAAATGTTTTTTGGTTTTTGAGATTTTTCTGAAATGGAAATGCTAGATGTTTTTGGCTTTTGAAAGTTTTTGATTTTTTTAGTTTTTTGAAATTCATGGGACTTTGAACAAGTGGGCATTATAGACCATGATTGAGCCCAACTTGTTCCAAAGTTCCGATCGCTGCTTAAACATGCATTTTTTTTTGGAGGCCAGAGCCCTCAGATGGCTCTTTGGCTTATTCAAAAGTTAGGGGAACGGATGACCATTCAGGACCCCACACTTCCTCCCCTGAAGAGGTGGGGGTTGATAATTCGGGCAAAGAATCACAACCTGGCCCAATGACCATGATTTCTTGCTGGTCGGGTTCGAGATCTGAGTCGTACTCAGTCCTTCCCGGATCACTTACTTCGCATTGCAGTTCGTCTGGTTCCACGGCTAGACACAAGTTTGGAATCTGGACATCAGACCAATCTAGGGCTGGCCACTTCCCTTTCTTGGTCCAATGGATGGGCTGCTTCTGCCCCTGGTTGGTGATTGTTGATGTTGATTCTGCAGAGATGGGCGAGTCGTGCCCCTTGCTGATTGATGTTGAGATGGGCAAGTTGTGCCCCTAACTGGCTGGAATTGAAGTGGGCAGGTTGTGCCCCTGGTTGATTGATGCTGAAGTGGGCAGGTTGTGCCCCTGGTTGGGAGCAGGTATTAGAGTAACCTGGTCCTGAAGCTACTGTATTTGACTTCCTTCTTTGTTTTCATCATTTCCTTCTTCTTCTGGAGGCTTAGATGGTTCGAGAATCTGATCCCATCGAATGGGGGGCCACGTGGCCCAAACTAGGCTCATCGGGAGGCCTTGGTGTAGTGCAGTCGGTTGTTTCCCTCCTGGATCTTTGTAAGGTTCTCCTGACTTGACGAACTGGATGGGTGAGCACCGAAATTTCTTCTTTCTTTTGTCCATGAAGATTGCCTTGTATCCGAGTCCCCATTTGCGTTGGTTATATATCAGCGGTACCTTTCTAGACTTGAAGTGATTCTTCATTCGGTATTTGAGGCTCAGACGCTCTGCCGGTGAAAAGACACGGTCCACCCTTATCGGTTCTAGATTGGCGATAGGGTTCACAGTCTCGAATTCGAAACTGTGAAACGGGATGTCTTCTTCAGAGTGCTGGATATCGATGACTGGGATGTCTGGTTCAGTGGCAGCAGCATCGGAAGGAATGATGTGCTCCTTCTCTGCATAGATAGAGATCACTTGATTTCCACAGATGTATTTCACTCGTTGATGCAGGGTTGACGGTACAGCTCCAACCTTGTGCAGCCAAGGTCGTCCGAGCAACATGTTGAAAGAGGCTGATATATCCAGAATTTGGAATGTGATGGTGGAGACTTCCGGACCTATCTGTACCTCTATGTCGACCTCCCCTTCCACTGATCGGCGGGTGTTGTCGAATGCTCTGACACATATGGTGCTAGGATGGAATGAAGAAGGACTGATTCCTAGACGTTCTGCAGTCTTGAGTGGGCAGACATTTAAGCTTGAGCCATATCGATAAGGACCAGCGGAACACAGAGGTCTTTGTATCATAAGGCTATGTTGAGGGATCGCTCGTGATCACGTCCTTCTGGTGGCAACTCATTATCTGTGAAGGTGATGGCGCGCGGAGCCAGGAGTTGTCCAATCATCAATGCTATCATTTCTGGTGCCGTATCAGAGGAGACGTGAGCATTGTTCAAGGTCTTGGCAAACATTTCTCGGTGTATGTGAGATGTGCAGAGTAGCTCCCATACTGAGATTTGCGCAGGGATTGACTTGAGCTGAGTCGCCACATCGTATGCGGCTTCATTTTTGTTGCCGAGGCCTGAGAGAGCGCCTTTGGGATCTCCTCTGTTTTGATTATCTCTTCGGATGTAATGCCCATTGGGAATTCATGTTTCCCACCTCCGCACATTCTGGATAGTGCCATGGGACCTCTTTATAATTTTCTTCCTTTTTGCCTTCTAGGACCACCGGTTCTTGTAATGGTGCTGGTGTGGGTATCAGATCTTCCTCGTATGGAGCTTTTGCCTTGAGGACTACATTGTTGCCTGTGCTGAAGGGGTAATATCGAGGCTTGTCTTCATAGACCACATAAGGTCATGGCCTTGGCTTGACTGTTCCTGGAGTAGGAGGCTCCCATGGAATGAATACTGGTCCTCTTGATATGGCAGGAGGTTTCTCTGTTCGTCCTAGCTGTCGTAGTGTGATTGACATGCCTTCGGGATTTGCCCCTTGCAATAAGACTGGCTAGACTGGAGGAGCTCCTTCCAAAACAATGGGTTCTTGCTGCTGATGAGTATAATCCCTCCATTGCGGATTGGATTGTTCTGGAGTTGCCCCTTGCAAGATGACAGGTTCGTATGCGGGCTCTATGTATGATTGTGCTCCTTCCAAGACGACTGGTTCCCAACATGAGGGGCCGTAAGATGCCCCTTGAACAACTGGCACATCGTATGGAAGTGCTCATTCGAGTACTACTGGCTCGAGGACTGGAGGAGGAAAGGGACTTGCCCCTTGCAAGATTGGAGAAGGATTTGTTGGCCCATAAGTGTAGGCATGAATGGATTGGATGGGGGAGAAGAAGCGATCGAGGCGTTCTTCTTCTTCTATGCTGTTGACGGTGGGGCCACGAGACGAACTGGGGTCCGTCTGATGCTGAGGCAGAGGATTCTGAAGGATGTTGGTGGAAGCTTCTGCAGGAGTTCCAGGGACCGAGATGACGATCTTGCGGTCATCAATCAGATCTTGTATGGCATTCTTCAAAGTAAAGCATCGATCAGTAGCATGGCCACGTCCTTGATGGTAGGCACAGTACTTATTTCCTCGGTAGTTTGGAGGCAGAGGATGAGGAGGAGGCGTAGGTGTCATCAGAGTGAGTAACTGCTTTTGTACCAGCATAGTCATGACTTGACTAAGTGGCTGAGTAAGTGGGGTGAACTTCCTGAGCTCCCTATAATTCTACCTGTTCTGGTATGAGTACTGACCATTTCCTCTGAACTTCTACTGCTGTCGAGGTGGTTGTGGCTGTGGTTGCGGATTTGGTCGTGGTTGATACCTCTGAGGTTGGTGCTGAACTTGATTTTGATGATGCTGTTGATGTCCCTGCGGGGGAGCATATTGATTACCCTGAGCAGTGGTGCTGATGTTGTTTACTTCTGTCAGGCGGGGAGGAGAACCGCTGCGGTTTTCGCTCCCATATCCGATGGGTCTTCCCTCCACTCTGTTCCTCTTGACTGGAGTGGTTTGATGAGGCCATGGGGAGATTGTCCCGGCACGGATTCCTACTTCGACTTGCTCTCCAGCACGGATCAGCTGTGAGAAATTCGTGTATGGATGCGAGATGAGATATCCAGATATGCCGGGATATGTTGAATGAACAATCATGGAGATTTGTTCTTCGTCGTCGATAGGTGTTCGCATTCGGGCTGCCATAGCTCGCCAACGTCCCACGTAGGCAGATAGTGTTTCGTCACTCCTTTGCCTGAGAGCTGCGAGGTCGGCTCTTCTGGGTGCCATGTTGAGATTGTATGCGAATCTGTCGACGAAGGCCTGGGAAAGCTGTTCCCATGTCCTGATGCGGTGACAGTCCAATGAGGTGTACCAATCTAGGGCATCGCCCTTCAGAGATTTTTGGAATAAACGAATGAGGGCCCCTTCATTTCCCGAGATTGCACTCAGCTCTCCATAGAAGGCCTTGAGAAGTGCTGTGGGACAACCGCTGCCATCGTATCTTTTGAATTTTGGTACCTCAAAGTTTTGAGGTACTTGAGCGTCTAGGAAAGGACACAAGTCTCTGAACTTGGTCGAAGGTAAGTCGATTCCTTGTTGTCGCTGAAGCTGATTTTGCAAGATCTGAAACTGCTCCCGCAACTCGTCCAGTCCTGAATGATCTGTTCGAGCGACTGGTGCCTCTTGGAGTAAGGCACGTTCTTCTTCGGCATAGTGGTCGATGTCTTCGACCCTGTGGGCTTGCTGAAAAGCAACTGCGGGTTGGTGGAATTGATTTGATGATTGAACTGGATTCGGATGAGCTTGTGCTTGAAAGGATTGTAACTGAACTGGAGACTGTACTGAAGGTTGAACTGGAACTTGCTGGAAATTAACTGGAGATTGCTGAATTGAAGATTGCTGGAAATTAACTGGATTTTGCTGAATTGAAGATTGCTGGAAATTAACTGGATTTTGCTGGATTGAAGATTGCTGGAAATTAACTGGAATCCCATCAGCGGGGATGTGCTGGAATTGAAAAGTGCTCCTGTTTGCAGGAGGCTGAGATGCTGGGAAGTGACCCCCTTGTTGGGTATTCGCCACTGTCCGCTGATTGATGTGGGCTTGACACTGACCCCCATTGTGGGCATTCGCCAGTGCTGTCCCTGTTGCTGGAAATTGAATTGAAATCCCATCGGCAGGGATGTGCTGGAATTGAAAAGGTGTCCCATCGACGGGGACATGCTGAGATCTACTGTTGTTTGCAAGATTGACTGAAAGCTGACTGGAAGTTCCTGCGACGGGAGTGCTCTGAGATGGCCCTGTCGTCGCGGGAAGGTATTGAGGAGGATGCCCTATAGCGAAGGGCTGAGATGGCTGCTGTCGGTAGTCTAGGGCAGACTCCGATGGTTGTGCTTGATTTGAACTGGAGGCCGGAAGGACCCGGCATGGTTGCTGAGATTGCTGAACTGGGCCAACCTGATTGTTGGCTGCTGTGGTGGCTTATGCTTGCATGAATTGCAAGAGCATTTCTTGCATTGCTCTCATTCCTTGTGCCAATTCTTGTATGATTGGCGTATTATCAATGGGCTGTTGCGCTTGAGGTTGCGCTTCGGTCATCTCAAGAGCAGGGAAGAGATGAGTTTCTTCTTCGTGGTCGGACATGGCTTGCTGAGCCCGAGTGCGGATTATGCTGCGGAAGGGAAGTTGTCTCCGAACACATTGAGCCCGAGGAGGCGCAATGGTGAGGACTATACTCTTTTTGGGTTTTGGGATTTTCTATTTTTTTCTGGTTTTGGGATTTTCTATTTTTTTTTGGTAGAATGCTATGCAGATGAGATTGTATGAGGATTAGTGACTTTCAAGTATAGGAATGATTCTGTTTTTCAAGTCGGATCACGACTAGTGGGACTAGCTCATCCCCAGTGGAGTCGCCATTCTGTGGACCCTCGCCGTTTTCGCGCTCCCACACGACGTTCTCGTCCCTTCCCCTTTCGGGAAAAGAAGAAGGAGAGGAGGATGCGTGAGTGCGAATCGCCGTTTGTGCCACTGGCTTGCCTCATTCTTGAGGGCTTTGTTTGGTTGTCGTGTTAAGCTGGATGTGTTTAAATGAGTTTATATAAACCCAGAGTCGCCACTAGCCAGTTACTTCGAATCTACAGTCGGCTAGACCCCGTAGAAACGTTAGAGAAGGGGATCCAAAGATTCCTTTATCTAAAATGACTCCTATTGATCTGCGGTCAGAGATTCGAGGTTAGGGATCACGGTTACAGGGTGGGAAGAGGTTAAGCACCCCACACACTGCCCGTACCGAAGTACGGTCTCTACTTCACAGAATCGAACTAATACTCGAAAGTCTGTTTTAATCCTCGTACATTCTCATAGATAAATTCATGAATGCGGGTCTGAACAGTAAGAGTTTCTGATGGGCAGGTTCCAACAACGGGCAAGCCCAGAGCATACGCTCGAACTGACAGGTGCTTAATATAAGACGTATGCAGTGTGCTTGAATAATCAAGGTGCTTTATAGTAAAGCATGAATGCAGGTCTGAACAGTAAGAGTTTCTGATGGGCAGGTTCCAACAACGGGCAAGCCTAGAGCATACGCTCGAACTGACAGGTGTTTAATTTAAGACATATGCAGTGTGCTTGAATAATCAAGGTGCTTACAGTGAAGCAGGGGGGTTGGAAGAAAAGTAAATGTTGCACTTATGCTAGATGCAAATGAGATGATGCTGGAAAAAGAGTAGCTGAATGGACGGAGGTGTCGCAAGGGTTGGCTTCGAGTGGCTGGATCAGGACTTGGATGGCTTGGGAGACTTATACCAGTGGTCAGGCTGGGCTGGACCAGGGCTAGGCTCTCCTCACTCGGGCTCTCCTTGGTGAAAAAATGGGCTAAGGGGTGGAGAAGGAAACTCGAATGGACGGACTCTCTCTGGCCGGTTGCTTGTGTTGAAATGAGAAGGGGAGGGGGGTATTTATAGCAGCAGGCAGTGGCAGGGCTCGTAAATAATTTGGGCGGCCCACGTTGGGCCGCCCGTACGGCCACTCCTCGATTTCCAGCGAGGTACGGTCGCTCCCTTGGGGCTGCTGTTTGGCTCGCTGGGTCGACTCAGTGAGTTGACTCAGCGGGTCGACTCGGTGATTTGACTCAGCGGGTTGACTCGATGGGTTGACTCGGTGTGTTGACTCGACGAGTTGACTCAGCGCGTTGACTCAGCGGGTTAACTCAGCGGTTTGACTCAGTGGGTTGACTCAGTGAGTTTGACTTTTTTAGGATTTTTTTACTGGCTTTTCTTATGGGGGGTTTTTCAGGCTAATGTTTAGGACTGGGTTGATTGGGTTGGGCTATGGATTGGGGCTTACAAGGGTGAGTTTGGCTGAGTTTGGACTTGGGATTTGGGGGTATGGTCCTCCATTCTTCCAGCTATCTCTACCAACTAGTGTAGCTGAAGGTGGGGTGTCTACACCGACCGGTCAAGACCGGTTGGCTGCCCCAGTAGAAATTCCAGAGCAAGCCTCTGTTGATCTTTGAAATGCCTGGCCGACCGGTCAAGACCGGTCGGCTTGCCCTAGCAGAAATACCACAACAAGCTGTTGTTGGTGTTGAAGAGCCTGGCCGACCGGTCAAGACCGGTCGGCTTGTCTAGATGCTTTCATTTCAGCACAACTGCTGGACATATCTCGTAGTTCGTGGTTTTGTCACAGTGAGCTTGCTGGACCAAGTTCTTCAACACAGCAGCGGGTCACTTCAAGTTATGAAGTGATTTGGTGCATGGAGTCCAATCTTTGGACATATGATCATTTACGTTTAGCACAAGCCATGGACCACAAGTCTGATCAACTTGTGCAAGGGTCGAGAGGGAATGGGATAAAATGTGTGAGTCTTTACGCCATTCTTTGATGTTTTGGGGTTTCCTATGGTCGATCTATATGCAACTTACCTGAGAGCTTGTTTCAGCATGAGCTTGAGCAATGGACGAAGCGTAATCTTCAAGTCTTGATCTTCGATCCTCCGACCGGGGCTCACACGACAAGACGCGAACAACCAACACGCCAATTGACAACAAAAGATGTACTAACAGAGCCAAATCATGACCCTCACCAACCTTTCCCTACACATTATTTCGAGACTCTTCGCTAGAGATTTCATCATCTAGGGGATACCGAGATCTGGCCATCTGGTGCGTTCCGGACCCAAGGTCACCTGATTCCTCACCCTGGGGTACGAAGCATGGTCCTGTCGCATTCTGAAACAACATAGGGCCACCCTATGAGCAATAGGTCTGTACAAGGCCATCGAAGCAACGTCGAGCTATTTTCATAGAGAGCCGTGGGTTTACAAGGGGTTCTTAAACCATTGATGTTTTATCACCAACTCCTTCCACCTGCTGTATGGAGAGATGAGCATCTCTCTATGGGATATGAATCGGATTGCGGGTCTTCCGATCCGTGGGAGGATTACGATGAATGGGTTCCGAGTGACGAGGAATTATCTCAGAAGAAGAAGGGAGTAGACGAGGGTTTCTTCTCCGAAGCTTGTTATGAACCCTTTGCTGAGCTCCCGTGGTTCTGGGCTTTCAAAGATAAACTCCCATTCGAAGATTGGCTGGTCTATTTCAGCCATAGTTTGAAGTGAGTATTTTGTTGCAAGTTACATATTGTCGTTTCTGTTTCATTTTCTTTCTTTCTGTTGATGTCCTGTTTTTCTCTTTTCAGCTTGGATTATGAGGCCTATGATGAAGGTCCTGGTGACAAGGCCTTCTTGGAGAGAAGGATGAAGGAAAAGTTCCCCCGTCCAAATAAACTATCCCCCACTTGTGAGCTGGCCGGCTTTCTGACGTACTTCTTCTCTGGCTAGCTAGGAGTGTATTTTCCTTGGGTCTATGGGGCAGAATGCAGAGATTATATCCAACCCGGGAAGGTTCCACTGTATTTCTTCCAGAAGAAGAGAATGGTTGGTCAAAATTTGACAACTATTGAAGCCAAGATTGCCCGATACAATGATGTTCATTTCTTCCACTTCTCGGGCACTCGCAGCAGAGAGTCCATCCTGTGTATGGACGACGACAGCATTGACTACAATGAGCGTTCATTCCTAACAACAATTTGTACATAATCATTGTCGCTGTGTGAGGGGCTGAAATTCTGGAGGGAGCCTTATTACCCTAATCGCTTCGCTCGCCAGTTCGGGTATGACCAAGGAGTGCCCGAGACATTAGAGCTGGTGACCCGTGAGCAGCGAGCATATGGTGTCGGACCCATTCATTGGAAGTGGATGTGGTGACAACTCATGTTGACCGGGACTGGGTGCTCTTTTGCCATTCCGAGGACACAGCATTGCACTGGGGCTTCCTTCGGATGGATGAGGTGATGGGTCCACCAATATATATTGGTCAGAAATAACTTCCTTATTAGTGAGCCCATTTTCGTCACACCTCCGGTTGTTACCCCTACTCCGGCCAATGGGCTTAGCTATGTATCGGAGCATCTATCAGCTCACCGCACCGGGTACAAAGAGACTGACAACTTCTCTGAACGTGGTGATCAACCATGAGAAGCCTGAACACACTTTGGAGGGTTAGATTGCTCACAAAGAGAGGAATGTAACATTGAAGGGGCCAGAGTTCCCGCCCCTTGGGCCCTTGGATGAAGTGCTTGAAGAAGGAGATATCCTTAGAGAGGGTGCCAGAAATGATGGTGATGACGGTGGTGATGGGGGTAATGATGTTGATGGTGGTGTCGGTGATGATGGTGCCGACAAAGACGATGGTGGTGCTGGTGGTGAAGGTAAGGAGATGATGGCGATGCTGGTGATGAAGGCAATGATGTTGATGGTGGTGACGATGATGATGGTGCTGATGGAGGTGGTGTAGATGATGGTGATGATGAGGGACGTGATGAGGATGATGGTGGCTCAACAGGGATTGTATCGACAAGTGGTCAGAGGGGCCAAGGGGATTTGCCCCGATGTTCTAGCCCTGGGGACAATAGCGATGAGATGTTGCCTGAACGAGCCAGCCCCCGATTGAAAGCTGCCCCTAGTCTTCCTATTACTTGTGGGGGCAAGAAGATTAAGGAGATGTGGAAATTACACAGGGTCGAGCGTTCACGTCAACGATTCTCCAAAGACATCGGTGACGCTCCGGCTGACAGTGCAAGGAGAGCCTAGGGAAGAGGGTGAATTAAGCTCGCAGGCATTAAGTGAAGACCGCCACACCAGGGAGAGCAATGATAACGAGCCAATGTATGAGAGGTCTGCCCCTAAGGAGGATACTGGAGCCGTCTTTATGGATCTGGATGATGATACACCGGCTGAATTTGTTCTTCCTCCTAATCCTCATATTGAGTTACGTGTGTCTGAGCCTGCTATGGAAGCACCTTCCACTACTGAGCCACCATCGACTGAACCTATTGTGGAGGCTCCTCCTTCTGTTGAGCCAGTATCAACTGAACCTGTCGTGAATGTATCTCCTGCTGTCGTGCCATCATTAGCCGAACTTGTCACTGAAGTTCCTCCCATCGTTGAGCTAGCGTTTAATGCCAATATTCCTGAGGTCGTGGTGCTATCTTCTCCAGAATTACCTGAACCGTTGATCGAGAGAATAATCAGACCTGCCCTAGTATCGCCTGCGCTCGCTGCCTCATCTAGTGGCTCCTGTCGTTGGTGTTCCTAAAGTCACTGGTATATCATCTGTTTTTGCTATTTTGTTTTTTTTCCTTTCTTATGGTGGTTTCCTTGTACTGACGTTTATCGTTTATTTTGTCAGTAACAGGTTTCGATTCGTGCCCCTACCCCTGTTGTTTTGCCTGAAGCACTCATTTCTTCTCTTCGAGGCTTATCGAAGATAAAGGCGAATCTTTTGAAGAGTCTTCTGATGAATATTGCCGATTCTCTGAAGAACGAAGATGAATGGTGTATTCTGGATGAAGGGCTGCAAGCACTTGAACACAATGCTTATGGCTCGGGATTGACGTCTCCTCGATGGTCAGTCACGTGGTCGGGTTCAAGGAAGGGATGGCTCTTGTCACTAGTGCAAAGCATCTCAGGCTTGATCCTTCTATTAAGGAGAAGCGTGGCCAGTTGCAGTCCCTTCTTCCGAAGTTAGAACTTCACAGGGCAGACGTAGCCACAACGAGGCAAAACTGGCAAGTTGCTAACACTGGATGTCAGGGGGCCACAGAACGTTTAGAGGAGATTGATAGTGAAATATCATGGCTACAGGCTGAGTGTCTGGTTGTTCACCTTAACTTTTCCAAGTTAAGCAGTCAGAAAGCTTGCTTGCAGTCGTCTATTGATCAATATGAGGCGAAGTGTAATGATATAGAGGCCCAGATTACAGAACTGTAGTAGTTTCTTCAGAACGCTACCGATCCCGCACAAGTTTTGGCTGAAGCAGAGGCGGCACAAAGGGATATCCAAAATTCTACAATTGATATGTTAGAACAATGTATGAAAAATTTAGATGGTTGAACTGTAATAGTCTTTGTTTGTAACTCAAAATATGTTGTAATGGATATTGTAATAATATATATACCATTCACGTGATTTTTGTTATGTTAGTCACAAACAAAGTGATAAGTGAATCAGGAGATGTGATAAATGGATTGAAAGAGGATAAGTATTTGGCAAGATTACTTCCCTTTTGACTTTCCTGATCTTCGTTCGCATGTCGTTGCTTTGGTGAATACATAAATTTGTTGTGCTTCATGCTTATCTTCAAGAATCCAAGAATGTATCTTTAAGTCTGACATAACTTGACGACATAAGATTCAGTCTATACTCACGACATGGAGATTATATTGGGACTTGATGAAGAAATCTCCTTGCTCTAGGAATCAATATCGAAGGCCAGCTAATCATAATCTTTAATTGCATGCTCTTATTGTAAAACAATTCATAGGAGAAAGTCAAAGGTATTCTGATGCGAAATAAGATATAATAGAATGTCCGAACCATCTTTGTATGAAACCATATACCAAGCATACAAGGGAATAACATCATATACTAAGATTTGAATTTATAAAGATACTTTGATGAACACTTCTCTACTTTAGGAATCCGTATTGAAGGTCAGTTGATCATAATCTTCAATCGCATGCTCTCGTTGTGAAACCATTCATAAGAGAGAGCCGAAGATGTTTTGACGCAAAATGATACATAGTAGAATGCCCTAACCATCTTTATATGAAGCCATATACATATAAGAGGTCATTAACTCTGAATTGCCCCATATAGAGTAAAAGAAGGCCATAAAAATAGTAAGAAAACCCCTGATGGAGTAATGATATGAAAGTGTTGTATCTTATGTAGGTCTTCTATATAATGAGCTTCTTTAGTCCGACTAAACCGATTCAAAATTCTAAAGATATGATTGTGGTCGACGATTATGATCTTCAGTCTTGGATTTAGAATTGTATTGGTTTAGTTTAGACCCGTAGCCTAGGGTATCTTAGAATTGTATTGGCTGGTTTATACCTGAAGCCTGGGGTATTTTAGAATTGTATTAGCTGGTTTATACCCGAAGCCTAGGGTATTTTAGAATTGTATTGGTTCAGTTTATCCTCGTAACCTGGAGGCTGTGGCAATTATGGTACTTATGGAAACCCTTTGGAGTTTGTCTTTTCGTTTCCCTTCTAATTACTGTACCTGTTGTTAAGGAAAGCTACACTAACATTTCATATTTTATATATGCAATGGTACAATGTAAGTGGATGCATAAATGTATAGAAATGTAGTGCATGGATAAAATAGGTGTATGCATGAACACGTGTACACCTCTGCCTCCCTTCTAGCTTTCCGCAACTATTCGTTAGCATTCATGATTTTTTGAGTTCTGGAGATGGAGTCCCTAGGCAAGTGTTTTCTTGGGTTGTGTCTGCTGAAGCCATTCCGGGCGGACTCTTCCTAAGTTCTTCGATTCTCAAGTCAATAATGCCTTGGTTTATCATCCTCTGAATCTTTCCTTTTAGGGTGAAACAGTTTTCAGTTCTATGTCGCACAATTCGGTGGTGCTTACAATAGTTAGGGTCTCCTACGCATCTTATTTCATTTGGCCGGATGGGCTCTGGTAATTGCAACTCTCCTTCTTTGATTAACTGTTCCATAATCGGGACTAAGTCATCCGCATCAAATGTGTGTGATCTATTTGCCCCATTTCTTTCAACAATCGTTGCCTGTCGCGGGTCCTTGAATCCCTTGCCCTTGTCTTGAGCTTTTGATATCTTGATTTCTATCTTGCACCCTAACCCCGGTTGCTTTCAATCCTTAGGGTTCTTTCTCTCGTCAACGTCTGTAATTTCTCCCATTTCACATCTTAGTCTTTTTCCTTTGACTTTTTGAGATAACATTTTTCTCGTCATCTGCGATGGCGGTGCAGCAGTATGCTCGAATGAGACATTTCTGGGCCGAACCTGTGGCTCTACAACCATAGGTCTCTGAGCTGCCCCTTGTGATTCCTCCATCGATTGTTTAGTGAGCACAACGGTGCTTTGAACTGCCCCTTGCGCAACTAGTGCTGCTAGAATCTCCTTAATTTCTCTCATTTTCCTCGTCATGTCTTCTTGGGCTTGAGCCAACTTATCAATCTGTTCTTGGATAGTTGGTGATTCGTCTTTCTGGTCACTTGGCTCTTCTTCCTCGACAACCTGGACCATTACGACTTATGCTAGTTGTGGTTTCTGCTCTACCATGACGACCTTTGTGATGGATGCCCCTGTTATTTCTTCATCTGCCTTGCGAGTTGTAATCTTAGTCCTCTTCTCGACTGGATAGGTTACCCTTGACATCGCTAGGAATTCATCGGCTATAAAGATGAAACTTTAAGCTCTCTTTATTGTCGTAATCCTACTAGTTTTATTGACTTCGTTAGTCTGAATATACTGCTACTGTTTCTTAATCACATGGTGTGTCACTACTTTCTTTAATCCTTTCTTTTGCTTGCACTTGCGAACCAGCTGCCAGTCTGATTCGAGAACGACTGTCACGGTTGCGGCGAAGTGGGGGAAGCTAAATCCCCCTGCGGTGAGGAAGACGCATGAGCTGTCTGTAATACCCTGAAAAAAATGGAGAATTTTTTTTTCTTTTCTTTTCTGACTTGTCATTTTGGATTAGTACCTACTCATCTAAGATTTATAATGCTTCATTCTTTTAGAAAGATAAACGATTAACCACATTATACAATTCCCTAGTTGCATGATCATTGTCTTATAACTCATCTACCATCTCGTGAATATATAAATACTTTTGTTAACTTAAAACAAAAAGGTGGAGTTGAATAAGTGGTTGGTATACTTGACTCCTACCTATAGGTTGTAGGGTCGAGTCTTCCCTAATGCACAAATGTATTCTTTTTGCCCAAATCATTCAAATACTTACCATAAGAGACAAAATCCTAGATTTAGGGGGGAGAATCATAGATAGCACCCAAAAATAGCAAAATGAAAACATTCTCTCGTGTTAGAATGGAAAAAAAGAGAAAATCTCTCCTAAATCAACTAGGACGGACGTGTGTATAAAGGAGTGGCCTAAGAAGACGTCTAGGGAGAGAGAGAGAGAGAGAGAGAGAGAGAGAGAGAGAGAGAGAGAGACGGACGTGTGGTGCATCTGGAAGAAGGTAAGATCTAAGCTTCCCTCTTGTTTTATTATTGTATTGTATATTTTGCTTGCATGCTACCAACTTTGGATTTAATCTCAATGTGTGCCATAAAAAAAAGGATCAGTTGGACAATGGGACGTCAAGACAATCATTGTGATGATGAACGTTTAAAATATATATATATATATATATATATATATATATATATATATATATATATATATATATATATATATATATTAGTGACTAATCAGGTTGGAACGCTCAAGCTTATTAATGGACTGGGCGACCATTGAATCTGGTCCATTTGATTTGAAACCTTATTGTCAAATAAGATCAGCGCTTCTAACTCAAAATTTTGGCAGATCTGGACCATTAAAATAGTCCAGATTTTGAATGAAGGCCATTAGACGACCAGATTTGGACCGTCCAAATGGGCCTCAAAAGATGCAAATCTGAACCATTAGACGACCAGATAATTTTTCTTTTGATGGATGGTGAGCTAGGTTGGATCAGGTTCAGACATCTATGAACCGCCATAAAAACATCTGTTATGAAATTCTAGCATATCTCTACAATCTGCTTCACCATGAAATTCATTGAACGTGTAAACGTTCCAAACTACTGGACTTGCTATATTGATCAGATTTGACCACTCAATCTGACCATTAGAAAGACTTCATTAGACCTTAATTAAATGCTTTGAAAACCTTAAAAAAAAAAGATCCATCTCTGGACCTTAGATCGGTCACAAATCAAAAGGGTCAATGGACGACCAAATCACGTGCCATTTAGTGTTGCAATGGCCATGAGTTGGGCCAGATCTGACCACCTAAGCAGCCACGTTATGACTTATTTTTTCAGACTTAAAAAGGTCCTCTTAAACCTGGTTATAGAGTAAAGTTTTGATTAAACTCAAATCTGGACCATTGGATGATCTAGATGTAGTTTCATGTACATATGACTTGAGGTTGTACAGTTTTGGTTTTTCCAACTTTATAGATGTGTTGAGAAAACTGATGGGTTCCACATGCTATAACCATTGTAATAAATGAAAATTAAGTTCGGGTCAAGTAGAGTTCACACACGTTACCATAATCTAGTTGACGTGTGGAGTCATCTATTGATCGGGTCGTACAAAGCTATTGTGGGCTGCTTTCTTTATATAAAAAGGCCTATTGAGCCCCTCTTGGATAAGAGTTAGCCTTATGTGTGGCCCACTAGTACCTCGACCCATCCATTTTAAAAAAAAATGATAATCACGGATTTGATCTTTTGAGAAAACTAGTTTATAATATGCTTGACTTAGGAGTCCATGGAACATAAAGCCCGTTGGAAACCTAACTCGTTAACCTAGGACTTGAGGACATGAGTCGTGAAATTCCTTTATACTGAGTAGACCATTTCTTGCTATATAGACTCGTACACAACTTAATCTAGGTGGACCTAAGTCATGGACGGCTCATACAAAAATGTGAGGTATAATTATAATAAAGTACCTATAGAATCACACTCATGGACCGTCAATGTATTAGGACCCGACCTAGGTTAAGTTATAATGTAGGAACCTAAGTAATTATATATATATATATATAAAAGTTAATTATGAAAAGTTTTGGGGTTTAGAATGAAAGGAAAAGAGAAGGTAGTGAAGAAAAAGAAGATAGCAACTACTAAGAGAAGGTCAGGAAGTTCTTGTTATACATTTTACAAATTGGATGATAATGGACGCCCTCTCTATTCTTGTGGAAACATTCTGGTAAGTGGTTCTACACCCAAGATGTTTGATTTTGTTATAATTGTTATATGATTTGCTAAACAATTTTTATAATGCATTTTGAAAAGTGAACTTCTGTAAGAATTATTGAAAAATGAGTAATATATCACTGAATGAGTAGTGAGGAACTATTTTACTGAGTAAATGGTGAGGAAGAATTTTACCAAGTGTTGGGTGAGGTACAAGATTTGATGAGTGAGGTGAGATCTTATTTGAGTGCAAGTATTGAGAAATTTATTGCTTATGTTTGGGCATTGATGAGTGAAATTCTGTTCCTATACTTGAGAATGGTTAATATGAGTGTACACTTAAGCCAGATGAAGGCTTGTGGAGTGGATGATCATTGAGAGGAAATATAAGACAAGTTACGTAAATGATTTTAACCAATGTTTTATGCATTAACTTCGAATTTTACTTATCTTGCAAATATTTTTAACTTGCTTTATCTATATCATCAAACTAGTATGTAAATTCTTGTGTATAGAACCATTTACACAAGCCTTGTGCTTATGGACTCTATTGATGAAAAAAAACAGCAGACTAAAGAACAGGCAAAGATTTTACGAGCTTAGCCCGAGGAGGAAGACGAAGTGAATGCTATGCCAACAGAAAATTAATTGAGAATAAAGCCTTATCGATGGCTTCTTTTTTTTTTTTGTTATGTTGGATTGAATGACATTTGGTATTATGAATAAATTGGCACAATTATGAATTATCTTAAATAAATTTTGTTGGCGATGGTTATATGGATGTGTAGTGTTATTGTGTATTCCTTTAGTAGATTAATTCGAGTTACGATTCAAAGTTTGGGCTATGGTTAGTATTAACCCTAGTTACGAATTTAGGGTCGTGACAGTGTCATCTCTCCTATCTTTGTTAATAATTTGCTAATCTTATCTGTGG
Source organism: Liriodendron chinense (assembly GCA_003013855.2). Lineage (NCBI taxonomy): Eukaryota > Viridiplantae > Streptophyta > Magnoliopsida > Magnoliales > Magnoliaceae > Liriodendron > Liriodendron chinense. The sequence continues at coordinate 2,296,503 of ML058483.1, forward strand.
TGTCACACAATCATTAGAACAGTTCATAAATGCAGTCGGGAGCATGAACCTACCGATCACAGTGCATAAACTGACATGAATAAGAAATAAGGAGACAAATACGTGTGCATTTGTGGAAGTTTGTGAGTTTAAAAAAAACTTTGTTTTAATGTCTATTGCCTTAAAGATGAAGGGAAGAACGTTCCCGTTGAGAGTCGCCAGTTTGACACCCATGAAGGCGCCAAAACATTATGCCTCGCGTTAGCTTTCATGTATATACATTTGTGTCTGCAAATGATTAATCTTAGAGTGTTTCTATACTCAAAGCTAACCAGAGATTCTGGGATCGAATCTCCAGCAAAGTCGCCAGTTTGTTAGAACTAGAAAATGATACAAGGACATTTTCTGTGTAATGTTGCTCTGGGATTCTGAGTAATGGAAACATTCATAGACAATCACAAGCATTCACAAAAGGTACACAAGGAGAGATATCGCAAGGTGAATTTTATTCCAGAGATTCTGAGATCTTGTACATTCCAGGCTGTGATCTGGCACGAGCCTTTAATTACATCGAATGCTCGATGACCCTTGATTAAAAGGCAGAAGACTAGTCAGCGGGGACTATGGCCTTAGAGTTCATGGTTGTAGAGACTTGTATTTTTTTTGTTATTGACTGAACCATCTTTGTATTGGTTAGATGTCTATGTCCCATGTTTTGGCCGGAGATCCGGGAAGACTGTCAGGGTTTTTTAATTGAGAGGGTACGACTCTGGGCCTGCAGTTGTCATGTGTGGACAGACGACCTCGGGAAGACCGGTCTGTAGTTGTGTGTACCTGAGCAGCCCAACCGATGGATGCCGTTTGGATGGGTAGGGCATTGATCGTTGTGTTGTGGCAGTTCATAACAATTGCTTTGTAGAGAATCAAAACTCTTTGATATGGTTTATTGTGATAACCATCCCGTTTGTCTGGCTTTCAACCTAATCGGATCATATCTTATAGTAGATATAAATAATGATATATTTGCATAGTTCTGGATGCTGACGGCTTCTTTCCGAGAAGTCATTTCATTCATCACGTAGAATCGAGTCAAACCTCAAAGACACACAATTTTGCTCATCTAGAGATCCTGAAATATTTGTTTGACCATTTCGTTGTGTCCGGAACGCTTGAAATACCCAAGATAGGCTCAAACGGATCTTGAAAACACTTAAAATTGAGTCTGGCGCACTCGTAAACGTTTTCTATAATTGGCTGATTTTTTAGGTGCGTGGGACTTAATTTTTGGGTGCGTGGACTCCAACGCACCTTTAAATTAAATGCCTAATTTTTTATGAATTTATGGGTGCGTGGGGCATTTTTCGGGTGCGTGAGACACCAAAGCACTTGTCTGATCATGTTGAATTATGGACGTGTGGTACCCGAATTTATGGACACATGGGCCATTTTTCGGGTGCGTGGGACGCCAATATTCAAATTTGAATTACATCGAATTTATGGACGCGTGGGACCTGAATTTATGGGTGCGTGGGCCATTTTCGGGTGCGTGGGAGTCCGATGCACTTGTCTGAATTAGGTCGAATTTATGGACGCGTGGGACCCGAATTTATGGACGCGTGGGACCTTAATTTATGGACGCGTGGACCATTTTTCGGATGCCTGGGACTTAATTTATGGTTGTGTACCCACACTTGTGATTTTTAGGATTCAGACCTGCGGTAATCTTGATCTAAGTAATCTTCCGGTGGAAGATGTTGGTGATCGGAAAGGAATTTCGGCAACCGGGAAAGGTTTCTGGTGATCGGAAAGGTATTCCAGTGAGGGTTTTTCGGCGAAAATCTCAAATGCCCAGAGGGTAACAACTCTCTCTCTCTCTCTCTCTAAAAATGTAGAAATGAATAGTCAGACGGGGTATTTATACCCGAAAATACCGAAACTCTGCCAATGAGGGGCTGCCACGTGCCACCACCCTTAAAATACCTCCCACGCACCCCAAAATCGACGTGTGGAGGTCCAATGCACCCGAAAAGACATTTTTAAAATTGCTGAATTTATGGGTGCGTGGGACACTGATTTTACGGGTGCGTGGGACCTCCTACACCCTGAAATGACACTTCTGAAATATGTTGAATTTATGGGTGTGTGGACCCATTTTTGGGTGCGTGGGAGCAATGCACCCTTTAAATCGATTTCTGATCTTTGACGAATTTTTGGGTGCGTGGGCACCTGAATTTATGGGTGTGTGGGACTCCATGCACCCAGAAATGAGTTTCCTGATTTTTCTTATTTTTCGGGTGCGTGGGTACCCGAATTTATGGGTCTGTGGGAGTCCGATTTTATGGTTGCGTTGACGGACTTTTGAACTCTCCAAATTGGGTTTTGAATTTTGATGAGTTTGTAGGACCCGCTTGATGATGAAAGCACATGCATTGTTCATCATAAATCATAATGAAGCTATGGGTTCGATTTTGGATGGTTCTGATCATGGTAATTCGCGGGGCCCGTCGGAGATTTCAACCAAAATTGGCTAAGGGGATTTTTATAAAATCTCCGTTTTGTGTGCACTAGAAGGTGTTTTGTGGGATTCTTTCAGAGTTGTGTGGCTATTTCGCTTGTTTTGAGGGCCCCTACATTTTGGGACCCCAACAATGGCAAGATTATGGACCATCTAAATATCTAATGAGAGATAGGCGGTTCGGATCTAACCTATGATGACCATAAAGCTAATATAAACTAGGATTAAGGGTAATAAGAGTGTAAAAATTGGTCGATCTGGGGAATAGTATTGGACGCCTTCGATTGACCGAACGGGTGGTTCGGTCAACCGAGGAACTTACTTCCAGCAAATTGTAATCTTGACCGACGAAGTGTTCGGGTGACCCAGGACATCTTTAGTTGATCGAACACAAGGTTGGGTTGATAGAGGGACCCATTTTCCCGAAGTCTTGAACAATCTATAAACTTGATTAAAAGAGTCTTCGGTAAACCGAGGAGGGTTTCAGCCAACCGACCGCAGGGCTCGGTCAGCCGAATAAACCCTTTTTCTCATTGTTTCATTGAATTACTTTAAGTGAAAATTAAGTAATTAATGGTATCTTGAGGGGTTGGATGATAAAAAAAAAACTCTAGAGAACTAGACCAGAAACTATTAACTAGGAAGGGGTTAATTAATTAGGTTGTGATATGAATAAAGAATGTTGTATGATGATTGTATTTTAGGATCTTGATAATTACTTGGACTTGGAAAAGAACTTGTGGAACTCACATCGAGTAATCAGGGGTGAGTAATCCCACCATATTTCATATACATTACAATTAAGGTAGTGTACTTTAGATGGTGTGCTGAATTGAAGAAAATTCTTAATCGTATGTTGTGAATCTAAGTTGAGTTGCAATTGATAAATTGTTGAAAATGCATGATGTTGGAAAATGAGAAAAATGAAAAGATTGGTGTGGTTTACCTCTTAAATCATGAGATGGACTGTTTGAAGTGGTTTACCCCTCAAATAATGAGAATGACTGTTTGAAGTGGTTTATCTCTAATAAAGGAATACAAGATAATACAATGAGTTAAGACATGTACTTTACATGCATCATCTCTCATACATCATGTTGACTTTTGGGAGGATCTTTCCTGAAGACTGATAGTTACTTAAGTATCCGGTGTCCTAGGGACTCATCCTAGATGCCCACACAATAATGAAAGCCTGCCCTAGCGGTAGATGCCGGCCCTATGAGGGTTGATGCGGGTTGATGGAGTCTAACTCAAGTAAGTGGATGGACTTCCCATTTGATTCATGCATCATGCATACACGTACCATTGACTAATATGGCCGTTGTGTTCTATTTTAATTGTCATACATATGAACTATGATGAGTTTCACTCACTGGGCTTTCCATCTGACAGATGTGGATTAAATATATATAGATGGAGTAGATGTTGATCTCTTTGAAACAATCCATGAGCACAGGAAGCTGAACTAGTGGAGCAGCAAAATAAATGACATTATTTAACGGAGGAAGAAGTAGTCGCATTAAATCAAGACGTTTAGAACTTATTTTGATAAATAGTAAGTTCCGTTTTTATTTTTAGTTGATGACATTTTAGAATAAGTCTCAAATGGGTGGACTGTAGATATAAATTTCAGAATTATTGAAGTAATTGGTTATTTGATGGTTAAATGATGTTTTTGGAACTTAGTGTGTATAATATTATGACTCATCAACAGTTTAATATTTGAATAAAGTGCACTTGTGCACAAGTCATACCCCCATAACCTAGGCCTGAGGGTGCACACTTTGTGTCCAGATTTTGGGGCGTGACAAGATGTGTCCCACCATGCAAATTACTTTGATCAAAGGTGTGGCCTGTCCATCCATTTGTCCACGAAGGCAGGATCAACTGCTCTACTGTTTATGGGACAAATGGATGGGTAAAAACAATTAACCAAGTATATGTAAGTTGTCCGTTATTTTCCTTTATTATGTAAGAACGTACCATGCTAGCACATGGCAAATAGGACTCACTACAAAGGGTGTACTTATAGCGGCGGATAAGTGAATTATCCACCGCTATAAGTTATACCGATGATGCAGTGGCGGATTCCATATCCGCCGCTAAGTGTGCCATCGGTGTAGATCCAACTGGTGGATAAACGAACCGTCGCTGTAACTACTGGTGGATTAATTTTATGTCGTTATCATAATTTATAGCGGCGGATGGAGCGAGTGGTAATATAACGACGGATACTTAAATTCGCCGCTATATGTTTTGTAGAGACGGATATATCTGCCACTATATAGTATTTTAGCAACAGTTATATCCGCCGGTATATTACCTTTGAGCGGCGGAGTAAATCCGTTGATACAATATTTACATTGGCAGACTGATCCGCCGCTATAATGAGACAGAACTATCATCAACGTAGTTACAGTGGTGGATATATTCGCCGTAGAAAAGTATTAGTGGTGGTTATATCCGCTGTTATAAAATCATTATTATTTATTCAAATTCATACAACGGCGGATATATCCGTCGTTGTTAATATCTTCGTTCTTTATAAGAGCGGATAAATCCGCCGCTAAAGTCGATCATTTAATATCTTCAGCGGCGAAGTCGATAATTTTTGTCATGTACTGTTTGTTTCGCTCTAAACCTGTTTAAAAACCTGATAATCACAATTAATATATATTTAAAAAATGATAATGAAAGAAAATTAAAAAACACCATCAGACATAATATAAAAATATTACATCTTTTAATACAACATTTAAATAAAAAAATAAATGTTAATACAATATCCATAAAAAATAAAAAAGATGGCTGGGCGACTAATCAGTCTGAGGAGCATCGTGCGAAGGAGTGTCTGTAAGATCAGGTGGAGGAGCGACGAATCTACTCCCTCGAAGTAGCTCGTCTATGTTGACTGGAGCTCCTAAATGCTGGGCCATGTACTGCAGCATCGCCTGAAACTGCACATCTATGGAGGTCTGTAAGTCGACGACCTTCTGGTGCACCTCCTCGGCCCTCTCGTTCGCCTAGTTGACTCTCTTATTCACCTAGTCGACTCTCTTGTTCGCCACAGCAAGCCTCTCGGCGTGCCTTAGCGACCTGATCTCTGTACTGTGCACGAGAGGGTGGGGGACCCCACAAGGTGGAGGGAGTAACTTCTGCCCCCATCGTCCTCACACGACCATGAGCATCTTCTCCCATGACTTGGGAGAATACATCATTCCTCGTCGTGTTGCTCTGGGAGCCCTCCGGTAGCTGGGACTTCCCTTCATGTTATTTCAGTCTGCAACAAATTAAATGCATTCAGTACTAACATGATTTAAAAAAAATAAAAATAATAAATAATGACAAAAATAATTTTATGTTTGACACGTATACTTACAATCAGATCTGTCGAAGCCCGATCTACAACTGTCCCATCCCTACGTGTATGTGTAATCGTAAACATCTGCACGCGAGACGGCTCTGCTCCAATCTCCTTCTCGACCTGTTAACAAGCATAAAATCTTAAATTGTTGATAAATGAAGAAGAAAAAATTATACGTTTGTAAGTCATCAACATTTACCTCAGCGTGTTTCCTCGTGAAGCTCTTCATGCCACAGGTGTGAGGAAGACTTTGCTTCGTACGGTTTGCTTTATTTTTTTTCGATTTCATCTACATTAAATAAAAAACTTTAGTAAACAATATAATATAAGGTGTTGTTTATATATACATTTAAATGAAATTATATATATATATTATTATTATTATTGATCTTACCTTCCCCACCTCACTGGCCCAAAAGTCAACTAACCAATCTCAATCCACTTTATCCACATTGGGTGGGCATTTCCTCTTTGCTGCTGTCGGATCAGGCTCATGAGGTGTGAAGTGGGTTTCCTTTAGTTCTGATTTGTAGTCCCTCAATCTCTTATTCAATGAATCCATCACCTATGACTTACCTCCAGAAGGGACTGTAAACCTTTCCTGCACCACAAATCAATTGTTAAGACATGTATTCTTTGACAAAATATAAAAAAATTAAAGGAATAGAAAAAAAATTAACTGAATATACCTGAACTGTTTGCCAAACTGTCTCTTTGTGCTCGCTCGGAAGCTTCCTCCAATCAGGATAGGCGAGGGGGAAGAACCGTGGCTTCGTACAGCAGTCCCCAAGAATTGGCCAAGTTTCTTAGCCCCTTTGTCAATTGGTTGCCTAATGTTGTTCAGTGAGACTATTATCGGAGGGGCCCCTTATGACCTATTCCAAAGGTCCTCGAGACGCGTGCTGCCACGTGCACGTCTCGGTGCTAGTCTGCAGACCTTGGTGACATAAACCTAAAGCCTACACATAAACCTAAACCTAAACCTACACATAAACCTAAACCTATTACCCTAACTTAAACCTAAACCTATTTCCCTAAACCTAATCCTAAACGTAAACCCGAACCCGAGCCTCAAATCCCTAAACCTAAACCTACAACTAAACCTAAACCTAATCCTGCACCTAAACCTAAACCTATCAACCTAACTTAAACCTAAACCCGAACCCGAACCCAAATCCCTAAACCCAAACTTACACCTAAACCTAAACTCAATCCCTAAACCTAATCCTACACCTAAACCTAAACCTATTACCCTAACTTAAACCTAAACCTATTTCCCTAAACCTAAACCCAAACCCGATCCTGAAACCCGAACCCAAATCCCAACACCTAAACCTAAACCTATTACCCTAACTTAAACTTAAACCTATTTCCCTAAACCTAAACTCAATCCTGACCCCATCCCTAATCCAAACCCGAACCCAAATCCCTAAACCTATACCTACACCTAAACCAACACTCAATTCCCTTAACCTAAACCTAAACATATTACCATAACCTAAACCTAAACTGATTTCGCTAAACCTCAACCCGAACCCAACCCTGAACCTGAACCCGAACCCAAATCCCTACACCTAAACCAAACCTATTACCCTAAATTAAACTTTAACCTATTTCCCTAAACCTAAACTCAATCCTGAACCCGAACTCGAACCTGAACCCAAATCCCTAAACTTAAACCTACACCTAAACCTAAATTCAATTCCCTAAACTTAAACCTACACCTACACCTAAACCTAAACCTATTACACTAACCTAAATCCGAACTTGATCCCGAACCCGAACCCAAATCCCTAAACCTAAACCTACACCTAAACCTAAATTCAAATCCCTAAACCTAAACCTACACCTAAACCTAAACCTATTACACTAACCTAAACCTAAACCTATTTCCCTAAACCTAAACCCGAATCCAAACCCGAACCCAAATCCCTTCACCTAAATTCAATTCCCTAAACCTACACCTACACCTAAACCTAAACATATTACACTAACCTAAACCTAAACCGATATCCCTAAACCTAAACCCAAACCCGATCCAGATCCCGAACCCGAACCCGAATCCAAATCCCTAAACTTAAACCTATTACCCTAAGTTAAACCTAAACTCGATCCTGAACCCGAACCCGAACCCAAATCCCTAAGGGCATGTTTGGCACATGGTATTAGAAGGGATGGAATGATATTAGGTGGGATTAACATCATTTATTGCACAATGATTACATGTTCGGTAATCCCATGGTATTTTCACATCCAATCCCATGTTTGGGTTCAAATACTTACAATGGGAAAAACATTGGATTAAGCAAAATTTCGTTTGGTGGACCATGGAATTGCAATTAACGGACCAAATTCACAACGGATGTTTGTCACTTGTACATGTATATAACCATAGTGTCATGTATAAAGGACTTATATGGATGGACGGCATGGATAAAACACATGAATCAATATGGGGCCCACATGTGTGGGATTTTGAAATCCCATGGAAATCCCATATGGGATCAAGTGCAATTCCATCCCACCTAATCCCAAGCCTCCCATCCTACCCAAACATCGTATGAAATTTGCACGGAACCAAATGCAATTTAGTCCCACCTAATCCCATGCAATACAATGCACCAAATGCCCCCTAAACCTAAACCTGCGTGATTAAGAAAAGCCACTGCGTGACTTTCGTACGGGTTGTTGTGATTTTATAACATTCGTCATGTTGTGGTTCGTGTAAATATTATATTTGGTTGAAATTTATGATACATAATGAATATAATATGAGTCGTCTGATGAATGGAATGGATCCTATACATGCTTACTCTACGTAGTAACTAATTTAGTGCAAGTCACGCCCTAGTCGTGCATAAGATCTATGTACAATGCATAGATCACATATAGCTAATGCGAAGCGAAAGCACAATACATTGCTTTGATATGTATCATCCATCTCTATCTGCACCTGTGCATTAAAACCCAGAATAGGTCATCATCATTGGTGTAGTGAATCTTGGGCTACGAGATTGTCAAAAAACCCAAAACACATTTTAGGGCATTATAAAAAAAATGAAGCAAATCTAATTATCTGGTGGGCCATAACATATGAAAATATAAATATCAACTTCATCCAAAACTTTTTGGCTATCAAGAAGCTTTTAATGATAGGCTTTCAATCACCACTCTACATGAAATTGGATCTTCTTCATTTGAACAATCTACTCATCAGGTTGATGAGAATACACAAAAAATTCGACAATTTCATTCATGCATTCATCTCATAAGTTCTTTCATTTCCACATCAGTCAATTTTACATGTGCATTCATTTACAAGTTATAAACCCAAACAACGATATAAAATGTCTGACACATCAAATGCCTTGTTGTCATAATTCATCATAATCCTCACAAACACAGGCTACGCACCAAGAAGCCCCGCTCAGTCGTAAACTCAAACCGACGAACTCTATTGAAGGTAATGAACCCTTATTTAGGTCAGCCAGTGAGAAGATCATCATATCAAGAATCCTTTTTGCAGCCTCATATTCCGCTACCATGCTTGGAATACCGAGAAAAGCATGTATTCGTTCATAGTCATTATCAGAATAATCATCTAAACCATCATCAATTATAATATCAATCAAACCAGGTAAATCTTTAACCCGAACGGAAGCAGACAGGCTAGGTAAGTCTAACTGCAATAGATGATGAAGGTTTGAGCGTGCTTCAACTGCGGATGACATAATCAAGACAGGCTAACTAGCTGCACATGATGTATCATGAAATCTTTAAGACATACCAACTTTAATACTCCTGTCAAAAATAAATGATTTACCTATTTTAACCAAGGCCGTACACAAATATCCAACGCTCATTTTAGGTAAAGTCCAAATGTGAAGTATGTTTACCCATTGCATTATAGTATCATGATTTGAGTTTTTCTTTTTCTTTTCCTACTTTTTTTTACCGGACTCTCTATAATCAGTTTGAGGCCTACATACTTATAACGATGATAAAATCATGACACATGTACCGCATTTGAGTTTCATTATGAAATTGACATTTTCATATAGATGTATTTGATGTGTTCTCAGATTAAAACTCAAATGGAAATCAAGTTGTAATACATTTAAGTATAGATGCGTATAGATGTGTATTTCGTTGAGATGTCCAAATCTTAAGCAAACTCAATTGTAATTCAAGTTTCAGATTTATTATCATGATAAGTTCAGGTCACTATAGTTATATGTAACTTTTTTTTACAGATTATAAATAATCGAAGGATTCCCTCGTTCGCTCATTGCGTTGCAGATTCAAAGATACTTCAAGCGATAATACTTCACTGATTGCTTTGGCAAAACCTGTACCTTTAATTTATTCCAACACCACCCATTCCAAATGTTTACTTGAAACGTAAATAGTATTATACAAAGTATGGATTGTTAAAACTGATTCATTAATTTCTTCAATATAATGAATTCCACAAGTTCATCACAACAACATGTATCAAAGTTTCCAATGTCACTGTCATTGCTACTGTAACCAGACTCGTCTATGTCATCTATGGCTGGCAAAGGTTCAACAACTGTTATTCTAGGCACATCTGACCTATCCCAAGTCATGTTGTCTTCACTAGCGACCAAGGTGTCCATCACACTCTGAACACGCAAGGCGATCTTTGCAAGTAATATTCTACATCTTCTGTCAGATTGTCCCCTCTAGTATTATATAGGTCCTCGATTTTACATGCAAGGCAACATGCCAATTATCCTTGGGGTCTTTCACATAGAATGCCTGTGTGGCTTGAGATGCTAGTACAAACGGTTCGTCATTGTCATTTGTTCCAGTATTTGACAAGTGTGTGAAGTTCATAAGTGTGAACCTAAATTCATTATTCTTTATTCCTCTTGCGACATCTATCCACTGACACTTAAATAGAACGTTGCGTTGCCGCCCATAGTAATTAAGTTCTATAATATCAGTTAGTACACCATAGTAGGTAACGTCTCATCTGTTTGGGTTTCTATCATTCACAGATGCAAAGCTTGATGTATTTACAACCATGACGACTCCACTGTTATGAGTCTTCCTCCTACGCTCATGATCTTTCATGTGAAACCTAAATCTGCTAATGATGTATGCGCTATATTTTCTTACGACCCTGTCAGGGCCCCTAGCTAACATCCTGACTTCTTCTAGAAGTGCAGCACCTTCTGGAAGCCGGGACTTGTAAAAAAGCTATGTATCAAACCATTGATCATGCAATCTATCAATTCATAAAGAGTGGCCCGACGATTCCCACGTATAAGTATTTGCTTATATTCTTTGCATATTTTTCAGTTAAATGATTAGTTCTTAAGCACATGAATTTCAATGATATTAAGCATACGAGACATAATTATAGTTTGCATTCTTAACAAGTGCTTCGGAGTTGAAGAGCATGTATCGGTGTACTTGTATCCATGATCTATCATCAAGAGTAAACACCTGTCTAGCCCCCATTGGTCGACCCGAGACACTGTTACCAAAGTCATCATTTCGTATCGGTCGGTCAAACCTAGTTTTCACACCATCAAAATATCTAGAAGAGAATGTCAGGCATTCCTCAGCGAGGTACCCTTCTGCAATGGATCCCTCTAGACGACTTCGATTTCGAATGTAGAACTTAAGTGTTAGAAGGTACTTATTCGAACCACGCACAAAATGTGTTTAAATTATATGAACGTATACTATTGTACATGAAAAAGATTAAGTTACATAACTTATGAGATTTGCCTTAGACCTTTCTATGGGGTACATCCATCGGTAATGTACTGGCCTCGCGATCCTTGCCTCCTCAGCCAAATGAATTGGTATATGTTCCATAACATAAAAAAATGCAGGTGGAAAAATCCTCTCAAGGTGACATAGTGTCAACGCAATCTGAGACTGTAGCTCCTCGAAATTAGACGTGCGTGCAACTTTGGAGCATATCTCTCTGAAGAAAGCACAAAATTCAATCAAGACTGCATTCACAGGCTTACTCAATATACTCTGCACGGCTAGAGGGAGTACTGATGTATTAGTACATGGCAGTCATGGCTCTTCAGACCTGTGATCTTGCACTCTTTCTCATGCACACATTGTGAAATATTCGCTACGTAATCATTTGGAACCTTTACTTTCTTTAGTACATGACAGAAAATGTCTTTCTCAGATGGGCTCAATGTGAAGCATGCGGGGAGCAAATATGTCCTATTCCCCTAATAACTAGATGTAAATTCCTTCTTATGTTCATTTTTTGCAAGTCCAGACGAGCATTGATATTATTCTTACTCTTCCCATCTATATCCAACAATGTGGTAATGAGGTTGTCGCACACATTTTTTTCAACGTGCATGACGTCCAAATTATGGTGTTGTAAATTGTCCTTCTAATATAGCAAGTTTAAGAATTGCTTTTCTTCTTCCAGTTATAAAATTCTCCTGCTTATCATCATCCCGCACGCTCTTGCAATCGGATCTGCCTTTAGGAATCTTCCCAAAATTGTTATTCATACCCTCTAACTAATCAAGAATCATGTCATTGGATGGCTGGATGGGCGCAGGTCGAAAATCCTGATCCCCATTAAAACAACTCTTATCAAATCTAAACTTGTGTCCATGGACGAGGAATCGACAGTGACCCATTTAACAACCCTTCTTGCCATGCTTTAAGTGCCGGTAATCCGTTTCTATATTGCAGTATGGACAAGCATAGTGCCCTTTCATACTCCATCCGGACAACATAGCATATCCCGAGAAGTCACTGACATCTACAATAGAGCCGCTTTCATTGGGAATGTCTGATTCTTTTGTGCATCGTAAGTGTCTACGCCAATCTCCCACAATTGTCTTAACTCATCTACCAACAATTGCAGGGGACATTATGAGATAAGGCTGCTTCATGCACATCCATGGTGGTAAGTTGTATACCATGAGGATGACGGGCCATATGCTATGAGAAATACTCATCGTCTTGAATGGATTGAAGCCGTCAGTTGCCAATCGAAGTCGAATATTACAACTTTCTGCTAAGAAGGATGGGTGTTTAGTGTCAAAATCTTTCCAAGCAATAGGAGTCAGCAGGATGCCTCAATATCCTGTCTTTCAGCCGTGACTCATCATGCCATCACATGAAGGAGGTTGTCTTCGATGACATGAACAACCTTTGAAGTCTGGGAACTAATGAAATATAACGTAGTATCTTTGCAGGAATTTTTCGACCAATCTTCGGTACGGAAGATGAAACCTCTTCTAAATTAAGAACAATTTCCTTCCATCTAGAGGTACTGCATTTCTTACATAACTAGTCATTGACACTTTCCTTCCAATATAACATACAATCGTTAGGGCATCCATTAATCTTATTATAATCTAGTCAAGGTCCTTTATGATCTTCTTCGTGTCGTAGAATGACTTCGGCAACGTCTCCCCATCTGGTAGTGCCTCCTTAAGAAGCGAAAGCAACAGGTTGAAGGACTTGCTGCTCCACCCGGACAAACAGTTTATGTAATACAACCAGACAATGAAAGATAACTTCGTGAATTCTGTGCAACCCGGGTACAGGTTCTGATCTGCATCCTTAAGCAACCTGAAGAAGTTATTTGCGTCTGCATTGCATCCTTGTGTAGGCTCATGTGAAGCATCGGGTGCCTCATTGTCTTCCCTCGACATACCAAAAGCATCATGTATCATACCATGCGTATCAACTCCTTCAAGAGCATCGTCGCATACAACATTGGGTGCACACGAAGATGACGTTTTCCCATGATCAGTCCAAGTAGTGTATGTCTCCATAAATCCATTTATGATTAGATGCTCATGGACAACGTCTCGACTCAGGAGTTTAAAGTTGACGCAATTCCTACATGGACATGGTATAAGGTCGGTTGTTGTATGAGAAAATGCAAAGTTGAGGAACTTCTCAACACCATTCTTATACTCGATGCTCAACCTCGATTGTTGCATTCAATTCTTGTTCATTACTATCTTTCTAGCAAATTTTGTATAATATGTTACGAAGTAAAACAATAAATGGCTAACTGTCAGTGTTCAATGATTACCCTTTAATAAAATATTTAATGCTCATAAGCAATATGATGGTCCATATATTGAAAGTAGGGCCCACATAATAGTGGTCCACAACAAAGGAGGAACCCACATGATGGACTATGCACATTACGTGGGACCACATAATGGATAGTTGACATCAATGGTGGGTCCCACTTGATGGAATATCCACATCAAGTGGGTCCCACATGATAGATGGTCCACAACAAAGGTGGGTCCCACATGGTGGACTATCCAAGTTACATGGAACAACATGATGGATGGTTGACATCAATGGTGGGTCCCACATGATGGAATATCCACATCAAATGAAGCCCACATGATAGTGGTCCAAAACAAATGGGGGACCCACATGAGAAGATAAAGACGGGAGGGGTGAACGCTACGCTACGCGCTATTTGACCCAAACTTAACTTGCACTTGACCCGACCCGAACCCAACACGAACTAACGCATTGCAACCTCTAATTATCACCATGTACAATTAACCAATAATATCTAGTACATACTAGTAACGCGTAGCCAGACTCATCATCCAACACATACATCCACATATCTAAAAACAATACAACCACGAATAGCTCCGACGCACATCCTGGTACCCGTACTCAATTTTAGGCTTTTATTGCTGTACATAGCAAATGTATACCCTTATCATCGTCTCAATAGCGGTTCCCACCTTCCAGAGACCCCCGCTCAATATCCACTCCTCAAATCTACTATGATGTATTTGTTATTTCCACACCATTTATCTATTTTTCCATATCATAGCAGGGGATGAACCAAAAAACTCCTGCCCAGACCCAAAGTCTAATTAGGCACCACCCTATATGAGTGGACTCACCCCTTGACGGCGTGGATATAACATATGCAGCACAATGAATCCAACCAATAAATATAATGAGACACATATTCAAACTTATACCACAATTCCCACTATCTAGGGACCACTGCTCAAAATCATACTTCATTACATCAATAATATATGTATATATAAATAGTTATTTATCTTATATTCTCAGCCAGTCTCATCATCCAACATATACATCCACATATCCAAAAATAATACAACCATGGATAGCTCCAAACTAAACATGTATACAATGAAACATATCTAACCAACTAATAACAACAATTTCCACCTACGTTTTAGGCTATTCAGCTATTTAAGCTACTTCGCTAATCAATCTACTTGGCCAATCGAGCTACTTAGCTAGTTAAGCTACTTGGATAATCAACCTACTTAGTTAATCAATCATTTTATAAATTATATTTGGGCAAAAAAATGACGAAGATGCAAATCCCAAGTGGAACACAACATAGGAATCAACGGTGATTAGATCCAAGGTTAGTGTTTACATAGCCCTCCACTCGAGAATTAGTTCGATACTTCTTTCCCAAGCCCTACCCAATGTTGGGTCGGTCACGGGTAGGGGTGGTTAACGAACCAAATTGTTTCTTATGATAAGGTCCACCTGAGATTTGGATAGCTTCATTTTTTAGCCCCTGCGATGATTTGGTGAAATGTATGAACAAAGTGGATTCAGAATACATGTGTGAAAATGAACCGAACCGAACCGAACCGAGCAGAATATAATTGTATTTGGTTTGAGTTTGATAACCAAAACTCAAGTTTGGTTCATTAACCACCCCTCAATCACAGTCCTTTTTTTGGGGAATTGGGCCCAAATTTATACTCATCAGACTTTAAACGAATCAAACTTAAATACTAAAGTTGCGATTTCAATCAAACTCAAACCAAACTCAAACTCAAACTGAACAATATGGTATTCGACTCGGATCGATTCATCACAGTGGGCCACACTGGAATAACAGATGGATGACATGGATTTAAAACACATACATCATAGTGGACCCGACTAGAATAACAGATGGATGACAATTACCTGAAACACATACATGACAGTTGGCCCCACTGGAATAACAGTTGGATGGCATGATTTAAAACACATACATCACAGTGGGTCCCACTAGAATGACAGATAGATGGCATGGATTTAAAATATATACATCACAGTGGGCCCCACCAAAATAACAGTGGGATGACATGGATTTAAAAACATATACATCACATTGGGCCCCACTAGATTACAGATGGATGGCATGGATTTAAAACACATACATCACAGTGGGCCCGACTAGAATAACAGATGGATAGCAATTACCTAAACCACATACATGACAGTGGGCCCCACTGGAAATAACAGTTGGATGGCATCATTTAAAACACATACATCACAGTGGGCCCCACTGGAATGACAAATGGATGGCATGGATTTAAAACATATACATCACAGTGGGCCCCACTGGAATAACAGTGGGATGGCATGAATTTAAAACACATACATCACATTGGGCCCCACTAGATTTACAGATGGATGGCATGGATTTAAATACATACATCACAGCGGGACCCACTGTCATAAATAATAGATGGATGGCATGGATTTAAAACACATACATCACAGTGGGACCCAATGGAGTGACAGATAGGTGACATGGATTTAAAACACATACATTACAGTGGACCCACTAGAATAATAGATAGATGTCATGGATTTAAAACACATACATTACAGTGGGCCCCACTGGAAAAATGAGATGGATGACATGGATTTTAAACCTATACATCACAGCATCACAGTGGGCCCCACTAGAAAAATAGCTGGATGGCATGGATGTAAAAGCCATACATCATTGTGGAACCCATTTACATACATCACAGTGGGCCCCACTGTGATTGAGAGAGAGAGAGAGAGAGAGAGAGGAGAGGGAAGGGTTACCTAAGGAGAGTGCGGCGGGCGGCCGGAAGTGGGCAAGTGGCTGCGGCGGCAAGAAACAGTGAGGGGGGGAGGGGGGGATGGGAGAGCGTTGGGAGGTGAGGTGGGGTGGGGCCCGGGGTGGGGGTGGGGCTGCAAAGGAGAGAGGGGGCTGCGAACGAGAGAGATAGAGAGAGAGAGAGTGAGAAAGAGTGGGATAGGGTTCGTGAATTAGGGATTTAAGGGACATGTAGTGGTGGATTTTAAAACCCGCCGCTACATGTCCTTTCTATTTTTTTAAATAATAAATAATTATATTTTTTTATATAAATTATAATTACAATTATATATATATATATATATATATATTTACATATATAATAAATATATTTATTATATATAATAATAATAATACATATATTATATATTAAATAAAAAATATATTTAAGCAATCTAAATATTTAAGTAATATATATATTTAATAGATATATCACTGTGGGTCCCACAAAACTTTTGATAGGTCCGCAACATCATTAACGTAGAGTAAACTATGTGGGTCTCACAGTAATTGACATATTGTACTTAAACCCGTCCATCCATTTTAAGACCTAATTTTAGGCTTGGAGCAAAAAATGAATAATATTAAAAGTTCAAGTGGACCACGCCATACATCTTTGTGAAGTAGACATCTACCGTTGAAAAGTTCTTGGGGCCACAGAAGTTTTAGATCAAGCTGGTATTTGTGTTTTCCATTCATCTAGTATGTGTGATCTTATGGACAGGTTGGATGACAAACAAACATCAATGTGGGCCCAAGGATGGCTTCAACGGTGGAAATCATCATTCCCACCTTTTCCTATGACATAGTCCACTTGAGCTTTGGATATGCTTCAGTTTTAGGCTCTACGCCTAAAATGAGATGAAAAAGCGGAAGGACAAAGTGGATAAACTACATATATTCACAGTGGGGCCAACAAAGTTTACTCAGTACAGTAAGAGATAACTTAGTATCTTGGTACTAGTCTACGGAAAATTTTCTCGGACGCGGATTAGCTCTTACGGATGCGGGTTATGTTTGTTAGAAATCCATCCTATCCATCCATTTTCTATAGCTATATATATATATATATATATATATATATATATATATATATATATATATATATATATATATATATATATGGTGGACACACAACTTTACTATTCCCTGATGTATGGTCTGAAATTGCAGTTTTACCGCTTGTAGAGACACTCGGAGATATGTCTAAGGACCTAGAGGGGGGGGGGTGATTAGGACCTTTGAAATTCTTTTCGCCTACTTACACAATTCAACAAATTTAGCCTAGTAAGCAAGAACACTTCGGCTTCCAAGCCTAGGTGGGTCCAATCACAAGACTAGCAAAAGGTTAAGCAATAAACAATCCTAGTCTAAGCATGCATAGGTAAGTAAATTATACAACTAATTAAGCTTCTAACCTATGCAACTTGTGTAGACTTATGAGAGTGGATAAATGAGCTCTAGTCTACACAACTAGTGAAGGTACATCTTGTGTAAGGATGAATCTAAAAAGTGCCTAGCATACATTCCTATCAAGCATTCATAATTAAGCAATTAAACTAACAATGCGAAGATATAAATGTGCTCAAGAACAATCACAAACACAATGATGTATAGTGGTTCGACTACGTGTCTACTCCACTCCCGGTTCAAGTACTCAACCCTTTTGAGCACACCGGCATTCACTATCGGAGGTTTTAAATGAGGTTCACCTCTCAACCTTTACACGGAGTTTTAGACATAGGCTAACTCTCAACCTAACGCACGTTTACTCCCGTGTCGGAGGCTCCCCCTTGGAGACTTAGTTTAGGCCCGGCTGACGGGCCAAGGAACGGCTAACTCCCTAGGTCGAGTTCAACAAACAAACTCTAAAATGGACTCTCAAATAAGACAACCTACTTGTCGGATGAGCCCCTTGTTTAGCGTCGGATTGGGTTGCTTGATCTTCGCTCTCCCGTGCTTCAATCAGCTTCCCTTACTCCCACGATCGTGCCGCCGTTACGTCGCCAATGCCTCAGCCACACTCGATCAAACACCTTGCATGCGATGCCTTTGAGATGCCCAAGGTGCTAGGAGGATAGGTTTGAGAACTCTACAACTAATGGGAATGGGTTGCCTAGAGTCTCTTACCTACAACGATCTCATCTTAGAGTTTTGGACAAGGATTTGCCAATCAAGAAGCTTCCAAACTCTAGAGATCAAGAGGGGATGAAGGTCATCTTCTTCATGAGCTTGGAATGCTCTAATCTTGTGTTAAAGCACAAGGAAGATGCCTTGCATAGGTTAAGGAATGAGCCTCAAATGGTTTCCAATAATGGTGGCTTCACTCCTCCAAGAATCCCTCTCACAATGCCCAAAAACGGAGCTCTATATGTAAGAAAAGAGGGCTCCAACGGTCATAAAACGGGCATAAAACGGCTCTTAGCCGACCTGTCCCGACCGATCCCGACCGGTCGGATCCCCTTCCTGAAGGATGACAAACGCACAGGCCAAAAACACAGGCCGACCGGTCAAGACCGGTCGGACTCCCTTGCTGGACAGGCCTGATGATCCAGGCCGACCGGTCAAGACCGGTCGTACCACCTTGCTGGACATTTGAGATCTCCAGGCCGACCGGTCAAGACCGGTCGGCAACACCTGCTGACCTCCCTGATAAGAGAAGGCCGACCGGTCTTGACCGGTCGGCTGTCCATTTGCAAAAGCAGCAAGGTTGCTGGCCGACCGGTCTTGACCGGTCGGACCAGCCTGGTTCTCCCCTCATATAGCTGAACTCGACATGCTTCAGCCTGAACATTTTGGCCAAGGTTAGGGTGATCAATTGGGACACCTAGGGCCAATCTATGATGACAAAATGATTGTCATCAAAGAAGCAAAGGGGTTGGGTTTTGGTCAAGGTTAAGGCACCAAGGCATCACTTTTACCTGAATCTTCTTCCTTGATGCAGCCGGTCCGTCTTGAGTCTTCGGTCTTCGTCTTCATTGGGCTCAACCGACACTAGACTCACTGACGTAAGTGATTGACAAACAAGGTGCACTAGTATGCCACGGAAAAGTGCACTAACATGGTCCACGTCCTAAGATATGGATCTTCTCCAGATTTAGGCCTTTAATGATCTTTCAGGATGGATGGACAGTATAGACGTATGGGCCCTAGGACCACTTTTTCTCAAAATGTTTCGGTTGAAGGCAACCCTGCAATAGTGAGGATCAAGTTTGATCTCACTACTAGTTCTAGATTCCACCCAAATATGATATAAATTTATTTATGTGAATTTGAAATATGTCCATTCAATCAATCGTATTTAGGATTCAAATTCACATTATATGGGTGTAGAGCGCAATGAATCTTGGATCTGACCCGTTTTATTAAGACCATTCAAACCAAACGTTGTATTTCATTTTTGGCTTTATCCGATGGTTGAATTTCAATATATACCAAATTAATCCAACTATTAGTTCTCCAAAATAGGTTAAT
Source organism: Liriodendron chinense (assembly GCA_003013855.2). Classification (NCBI taxonomy): domain Eukaryota; kingdom Viridiplantae; phylum Streptophyta; class Magnoliopsida; order Magnoliales; family Magnoliaceae; genus Liriodendron; species Liriodendron chinense. The sequence continues at coordinate 2,316,750 of ML058483.1, forward strand.
GAGAACATTAGATTATAATGTCAGCTTCATCCAGCCATTCGATTTCAACGTTGGGTTAATCCAACGGTTGGATCTCCAACAGTTAGGTCTTAAATGATTGGGTTGAAAATAAAAAGCATGATTTATCACCTTAGTCCAATCTAATAATTCAACCGTTAGATTTCATTATCAACTTTATCCTGATAGTAGGATCTTAATGTCATGATCAATCCTGTCATTAGATTTCAATATCAGCTTAATCCAGCCGTTGGTTTCAATATTAGTTTGTTTTACTACAACCATTAGATATTAATATTATCATGTTAATCCAACTGTAGGATCTATGTTAGTCTGACCATTAGATAACAATGTTAGCTTCATCCAATCGTTGGATTTCAATATCAAGTTAACAGTTGGATCTATAACAGTCAGAGGTCTAAAATGATTAGGTTGAAAAAAAGAGTATGATTTAACACCTTAGTCCAATCTAAGGTTAATCTGTTAGATTTCATTATCAGCTTATTCCGATAGCTAACGGTTGGATCTACAACAGTCAAAGGTCTAAAATGATTAGGTTGAAAAAAAGAGTATGATTTAACACCTTAGTCCAATCTAAGGTTAATCTGTTAGATTTCATTATTAGTTTATTCCGATAGCTGATCTCAATATCATGATTAATCCTATCATTAGATTTCAATATCAGGTTAATACAACTGTTGGGTTCAATATGAAATTTCTTTAATCTAACCATTAGATATTAATATTATATTAATTCAATTTCATCGAATTTTAATATCGACTTAATCCAACCGTTAGATTTCAAAAAAAGTTTAATCTAACCGTTGGATTTCAATATATGCCTTAATATCAGGCTAATTCGACCATGAAATTTATAAATCATCTTAATCCAACCATTAGATTTCAGTATCAATTTAATGTAGCAATTAAATAGCAATACATGCATCCACCAGTCCACTAGATTTTAATATAGATCTACTTAATCCAACTGTTAGATTTTAATACGGGCTAAATCTAATAATCAATTTTTAATATCAACTTAACCCAATCTATATTACTTATATCCAGCTACTACACTTTGATATCAGCTTCATCGAACAATTTGAAATCAATATGGGGAAACTTTTTGTGTTGGATTTTAAAATCTGCCGCTAAAATAATCAATAGCGGTGGACACTAACGTCGTAATAGAATAATTCATATGCGCAGGGTTCAAAATTAAGGGTGGGATATTCGAAGTTATCGTGGCGGAAAAAAAAAGCTGCCACTATATGGTAGTAAAGATGTAGCGGCGGACTTATTTTATTTATAGTGACAGATAAAAATATTTGCTGCTATTTTTCATCGCTATTTAGCTTAAAAGATGGCGGGGGCGGGAAATTGGTTTATAGCGGCGTATATTTATATCCACCTGTTATATATTGTGTTACAACGGTAGTTATTATTAACCACCGCAGATGTTTTCGTTATAGTGGCAGAATTTGTTTTATGCTGCTATAATCTGCCGATATATCACATATTTCTTGTAGTGACTTGTAACGTCTACCATAGTTTTAAAACTTGTTGACTCTGATTCAAAACTTGGCCAAGTCAACCTGACTAATTCATGCCCAATCTCAGCCCAGCTTGCAATCCTAGTACCAACCCAGACAAGGTTAGTTCATGGTTTAAAAACTTAAAAACTCAACTTGATATCCAGCGAAGTTGGTTGACTGAATACCCAGGCCTGTGATGGCAACAACTAGTCACTGCCAATGAGCTAGTTTACATTCATGCATACGCATATGAACGAGAATGCATGAGCACATATATGTGTTTGTTCATTTCAGTGTGTGGTCTAATCTTCTCTAAGGTCATATACCCATGTTTTTGAAAGAAAACATATTATACCAATAAATGCAGATCTGCCCTAAAAAATCAGTCTCCGTGTTGCCTGATATGGGCTATATGAGTACTATACTGGTGTATATGAAGCTATTTCCATTTTTTTTTTCTGTGTGATTTCTTCATTTCTAGGGTAGATGAAGATCATGAATTCAATTTCAATGACCAAAGACTATTTTAAAGATCAAAATAAAATACAAGATTTTGAGCAAATGGATGAATCAACATTAGTAGAAACTCATTTTATAGTCATGTTTATAATGAAAATATGTTAACTAAAATCGTGCATTTTTCTATTTATTTGGAAAGAAGAACCATGAAACTTGTATATAATTACCAGAAATGTACAAACCAACATTGAGTGAAGATATTCTCGTTTCGACACTGAGGTCATGGTATTGATTCCCATATGGGTGGGTGGGTGTATTAACAATATATGGGGTGTGTATATATAGCACACTGGTCTCCTACACACCAGGCCGTAAATGGTTATTTACGGTCTGGAATTACCGTTTGGAAGTCTGGTTGGTTCAGGTAGGCTCCACTATGACGTGTATGTCAATTTTATTCCATACGTTAAATGCATTAGCCCATGTTAGGCATAGGGTACCAAAAATCAGCCCTATCCGGGATTTAGGTGGGCCACACGAGTACAAACAGTGTTAAGAGGATGCTCACTCTCCAAATTGTTTCCCTTTATATGGCCCACTCAAATCATGGATAGGGCTGATTTTTGGGCTCTGGGCCTAGCTTTTAGTATGAGTTTTAATGGTTGGAGTGGATTTCAAACATATATTATAGTGGGCCCACCTCAATTGAATGACCCTTTTGTTACAATTTAGGTGAGGCCTTGTATTAAGGGTCTCACCACCCTTACAGTGGTGCCAAAACTATGTGGGGCCCACCATAATGTATGTATTTTATCCATGTTGTCCATCCGTTTCATAAGTCCAAAATTGAATTATACCCAAAGCTTAAGTGGACCATACCATAGGAAAAGTAGGAATTGAACACATACCGTTGAAAACTCCTTGGGGCAACAGAAGTGTTGGTTCAAGTTGATGTTTGTTTTTTTCTATTAATCCATGTGTTGATGCTAAAAATCGTCAACGGATGTTGATCGGGGACCAACTTGGATTCTTCGTCGTCTGATCTCCACTCAGAGATGCATGGTATAGATTGAGGACTGCAATCATTAAGAAATGTTAGGACCGCCACCGGTTGGCCCGGCTTACGGCCCTTCGATGGCAAAGTTAGTACGGATCCTGAAAGGAAACGTTGCTGGAGGTTTAATGGCGGTAAATTACCCATACCTGGAGAGAGTGCGTAGGCTCCTTTATAGATAATTATTGGAGAGATTTAAGTGGATCCAAATTTGTTAGGATAATCCATATCTTATCTGGATTAGTGGGATAAGCCTTATCCTTATCTTATCTTGATTAGTGGGATAAGCCTTATCCTTATCTTATCTCGATCAGTGAGGTAAGTCTTATCCTTATCTTATCAAGAGAGATAAACCAAGGCAGATGAGGCCAGGCCTCTTGCCAAGCCGAGGGCCAAATGTTGACTCGAAGTGGGCCGAGGTTGAGAGGGCCGAATGCTGAGCCCGAGTGGGCCGAGGCCTGAGAAGACCGAATGTCGAGCCCGAGAAGGCCGAATGCTAAGCCCGAGTGGGCCGAGACCTGAGAAGGCCGAATGCTGAGCCCAAGGGGCCGAGGCCTGAGAAGGCCGTATGTCGAGCTCGAGTGGGCTGAGGCCGAGAAGGCCGAATGTTGAGCCCAAGGGGCCGAGGCCTGAGAAGGCCGTATGTCGAGCCCGAGGGGGCCGAGGCCTGAGAAGGCCAAATGTCGAACCCGAGTGGGCTGAGGCCTGAGAAGGCCGTATGCTGAGCCCAAGTGGGCCGAGGCCTGAGAAGGCCGAATGTCGGGCCCGAGTGGCCTGAGGCCTAAGAAGGCCGAATGTCGGGCCCGAGTGGGCCGAGGCTGACTTAGCTTCCTCTCCTAAATAGTCGGTCCATGACCATACTTGGTGTAGACGATGAACCCCAGTGGAAAGTTTTCCATGTTTTGAGTTCAGCTCGAATTTACCCATAACAGAAGCCCCCCAAGTTTCGTGGTTAGAAAGTCTGAGCACGGAACTTTGAAGAGGTTACTGCTGAAGCGTCTGAGTAGGCTGAGCTTAATTAGCATGGCCCGGTGGCGATGGTGCCCGGAGGCGATGCGGGGCAACCGGCACTGCTGAATGAGTTATCATATCCAAATTAAATCTTTTGTCACAGGGACAAAATTTTTCAGGGGAAGCGTCAGGACACTTCATATGAGCCTCATATTCTTAAAGAATAAAGGCCGATCGAATATTGAATCCTTGCGCATGCTTGATGAAGTCTGTAGTCTTTGGCTGTCTGACAGCTCCTTTTGGCGCTTATCTGTCTGGCCGTTAAGGCGATTGATCCCGTCGTGGTTAGTCTTGCTAATTTGAAGATTTGCCATGTTTCTTAGACGAGTGGTCCTACCATGGGATGAGAACTCGGGGTGAGCACCCACAGATAAGGTTGAAGCTAATGGATGTGGTCTCAGTAGATGATTGTCACCGAGCCGGGGCGGCTAAGTGCTAATGCCTGTAGATGAGGCCTAACGGATGAGCACTCATGGGTGAATGCCCACATATGAGTGAGGTCTCGGTAGATGAGTGTTGGATGTCCAGTTGCTGCGGTTCTGGAGATGGAAGTTGGTTGCAAGCTGTTAGATAAAAGGTATGGCTGGAGATCAACAATGGCGTTAGATGCAGCCATGTTGATCGTATTGATGGAGGCAGCCCCTTCATTGTTTGCTCGTCGAATCTATTTGAAGATCTCCACCACCGCAATTTTGTGGTGAAGGAGGTGTCCATGGGACATATTTGGTGATGGGACCCACTACTAGATTGGCGGGATTTAAACACGCGCAAGGTGATGATATACCCATCATTACTTCATGTGTGAGAGAGAAGGGAGATGCCTTTACTGCCACACGTGTGGTGTGGAACGAAAAACTTCCTCTTACTGCACGCGCTGGATGGAGACATCCTCCCTTAGATGATCAAATCTACTGGATGGTGATCATGAAGTTCACCATAGATGATGTTTGCATAGCTTAAATGGACGATCAAGATGCTTGGAGGAGCGCTTCTACTAGCCGTGGAATTAATGGGGTCCACATCTCTGGACATTTGGATATGGCCATTGGATGATGGCCCAATGAAGTGGACGTGAGGTCACAATGATCTAACACTGGCATTGAAGGTGTCCACCTTGCTAATCTAGGCCGTTGATTGAAGATGACCAGTCTATGCTGGTGGAAAATGAGGTGGTGGCTGGAATTGCAGTTGCCACTCTAGACGGCTGATGATTTGAATGTGGTCCATCTAATGGAGTTGATGATGAGCAATCAAAAAGCTGCGGATGTGGAGATCTTTGCAAGTGCTCCTTGAATAGCACGTGTGAGCTAAAGGTGGGATGTGATATCCCTCTCTTTGCTGGCCTGTCGCGAGTGGGAACATATGGTGAGCTAATCAGTTGAGATGGCTGCATCATGTAGATCGTTGAAAGAGATTTGCACGCTGGACTAAAGGTCACCCAAACCATTCTGTCCTGAACGTCTTAGCTAAGCTAAATGGACGGTTGATGCATCTGTCATGATTTGTGCTAGCCGTAGACCAGCTTGCCATGAACCATCTTGAACGTCCACTGGATGGATGGTTGATTATCTATTATTTTGGACAGCTGGGATGAAGTGTCTCCTCATGCTAAATTTAATGGACGGTGTGATCGATGGTGGGACGTCCCTTGGAAATCCATTGGACGCTCCTAGATGACTGAATGGATGAACGATGATCTTCATCAACTAATGACAGATGGTGGAGCAACTGGTGAGGCACCACCTTTTTGGTGCTTATACTGCACATAGTTGTTGAACCACATGGATGTGGAAGTGGATTTGATGTTTGGATGGCGATGGGAGTTAGCTCCGATGCAGATGTAGAGGCACACTTGCCATACGTGGGGGCGAGCGATGTGGCCTGTGATGGCGAGCCAAATCATGAGGTAGCCAGTGAGATTCATGATGGTGCCAATGGAGAGAACGACCCATGGCGGAGTTTCTTCGTTGATGAGTCTGGAGAGGGTGCCGATGTTGGCGCCGAGATCTTTGAATAAGTCGAGGGTGTTGAGAGTCTGCTGATTGTAGCCCAGGGTGTTGAGAGTGCTGGAAGGATCTGCTCCATTGATGAGATGCTCTACATATGAGATGGACGGTTGCCTTGATGTAGGGTTTGCTGGCCGTTGGACGCCAGGATGACGTGTATATTTGGGCAGTTGCTGGAGAAGATGGGTCTGCACTTTGGAGATTGGACGGCTGGAGTTGCTGATCTGGGTCTTGGACGTACAGCCATGACCATCATTTGCTGGGCATTGATGGACGTGATTTATTTTCCATCAACTGCCTGGATGTGCAATTTGGTGGAGATCCAACTGGTGAGATTCTCCATACGTGTGTGCAGAAGATAGGACCACAACAAGTTGGATGGTATAAGATGATGGACGGTTATCTTTGGACGTGTTAGCTGCACGTGTGACGGATGAAGCTTGGATGCATGTGCAATGGCCCAACTGCTAAACTGGATGGATGAATGGATGGAGATGGCCGTTGGAGAAAATGTCCTTTGTTGGATGGTGGAAAAGCACCCTTAATCAGCTGGATTAAAAATGATGGCGGAGCCACTTCATTTGTGAGGTGAAGAGCGATTGAATGATGAAGAAATAATCAAGTGAATGATCTAGTCGTTCCCACAGACGGCGCCAATCTGTTGACGCTAAAAATCGTCAACAGATGTTGATCAGGGACCAACTTGGATTCTTCGTCGTCTGATCTCCACTCAGAGATGAATGGTATAGATTGAGGACCTGCAATCACCAAGAAATGTTAGGACCGCCGCCGGTTGGCCCGGCTTACGGCCCTCCAATGGCAAAGTTAGTACGGATCCTGAAAGGAAAGGTTGCTAGAGGTTTAATGGCAGTAGATTGCCCATACCTGGAGAGAGTGTGTAGGCCCCTTTATAGATAATTATTGGAGAGATTTAAGTGGATCCAAATTTGTTAGGATAATCCATATCTTATCTGGATTAGTGGGATAAGCCTTATGCCTATCTTATCTGGATTAGTGGGATAAGCCTTATCCTTATCTTATCTCGATCAGTGAGGTAAGTCTTATCCTTATCTTATCAAGAGAGATAAACCAAGGCAGATGAGGCCAGGCCTCTTGCCAAGCCGAGGGCTAAATGTTGACTCAAAGTGGGCCGAGGTTGAGAGGGCCGAATGCTGAGCCCGAGTGGGCCGAGGCCTGAGAAGGCCTAATGTCGAGCCCGAGTGGGTTGAGGCCGAGAAGGCCGAATGCCGAGCCCGAGTGGGCCGAGACCTGAGAAGGCCGAATGCTGAGCCCAAGGGGCTGAGGCCTGATAAGGCCGTATGTCGAGCCCGAGTGGGCTGAGGCCTAGAAGGCCGAATGTTGAGCCCAAGAGGCCGAAGCCTGAGAGGGCCGTATGTCGAGCCCAAGGGGGCCGAGGCCTGAGAAGGCCGAATGTCGAGCCCGAGTGGGCCGAGACCTGAGAAGGCCGAATGCTGAGCCCAAGGGGCCGAGGCCTGAGAAGGCCGTATGTCGAGCCCGAAAAGGCCGAATGTTGAGCCCAAGGGGCCGAGGCCTGAGAAGGCCGTATGTCGAGCCCGAGGGGGCCGAGGCCTGAGAAGGCCGAATGTCTAGCCCGAGTGGGCCGAGGCCTGAGAAGGCCGTATACTGAGCCCAAGTGGGCCGAGGCCTGAGAAGGCCGAATGTCGGGCCCGAGTGGGCTGAGGCCTGAGAAGGCCGAATGTCGGGCCCGAGTGGCCTGAGGCCTGAGAAGGCCGAATGTCGGGCCCGAGTCGGCCGAGGCTGACTTAGCTTCCTCTCCTAAATAGTCGGTCCATGACCATACTTGGTATAAAAGATGAACCCCAGTGGAAAGCTTTCCATGTTTTGAGTTCAGCCTGAATTTACCCATAACACCATGTCTATATGACCTTATTAAAAGGTGAGATAACAAATAAATATCACTGTGGGCCCTAAGAAGGTTTTAATGGTGGATGTCATTATCCTCACTGTTTTCTTTAGTATGGTCCACTTGAGCTTTGGATATGCTTTAATTTTGGACTCATACCTTACATTGATATGGAAGAACGAATGGACGGTGTAGATAAAACAAACATATTAAGGTGGGCCCCACAATGTCTTAATACTACCGAAAAGGGCAGTGAGCACCTCATTGCAATAAGGACTCTTGTCACGTTAGGTAAGGTAAATTTAATGTAATGGAGTGGTCCATCTTGGATGGCCCACCGTCATTTATTTTCAAAATCCACTTCGGTCATTAGGTGAGTGACTTGGTTTTTGGCCTACAGTGGAAAAATCAGCACCAACCATAATTCAGGTGGACCCCAATATTAGAAATAGTGTACTAGAAGACATCTACCCTCCTAACTGTTTTCTTGGTGTGGCCTACTTGAATCATGGGTATGAATGAGTTTTGGGCTCTCATTCTAAATTTTAGTCTCTTACATAACGGTTGGAGTGGATTTCATATAATCACCACGATGGTCCTTAAAAAAAATCAAGAGTAGACATATTATCTCTAACTGGTTCAAGGGTCGGCGTCCCTCTCCCAAACTATTTATTCTCGAATGACTCACCTGAGCTAACAAAACAACTGATTTTTGGGCCCTATGGATAAAACGAGGGGACTCACTTGATGATCGGAGTGGATTTCACTTAAACTTTACAGTGGGGCCCACTTCATACAATCGCACATTAATATTGTAGATAAGGTCTTTGCGGACTAGTGCGCAGGAGACGGGGATATATATATATATATATATATATATATATATATATATATATATATATATATATATATATATATATATATATATATATATGAGCACTCTCAAGTCCACCTGGTTGGACCTAGTCCAATTGGCTTAGATGCTGTTCATTTGGAACTAGATTTTAGCGCATTAAATTTTCATATAAATAGGAGAGAAATTCTACCTAGGTGCATTTATTGCAATTTCTTACGAGGAAGAGGGGAATTCATTACTTACGGCAGGGCCACTATCCACCCGTTCATCTATTTGGCTAGATCATGTTAGGGTACAGGATAAAACTAGGTAGATCCAAAACTCAAGTGGGCCTTACAACTAGAAAAAAGCTTTCTGGAGACAGCTTTACTTGATAAACAGCATTCTCGGGTGAAAGAAGGATTCCAACAAAATATCTCCAGAGGCCTTTTGACAAATATGGGCGCGGCTTCCAAGTATACCTTATTGTGGGGCCACTGTGATAGATGTAACTTACACCATGCTGTCCATCGATTTTGACAGCTTAGTTTAGGGCATGAACCCAAAATTGAAGTCAATCCAAACTTCATATGGTCCACCCTATAGTAAAGAGAGGTGATTGAATGCCTACTATTAAAAACATCTGGAGGCACTCGGTTGTTTAGTTGCAATCCAACCTCTTGATGACTGTCATTGACATGGACTTGGATGAAGGAACCACACAAATATAATTTATCCAAAACTAATGTGGCCCAGAAGTTAAGGGTGGTCAGCTCTTTCAACTACTTTCATTGGTGGGGACCACCTAAATCACAGATCATCATAATGTTTTGGCCCTGGGCCTAATGAGGGATTACATATCTAATGGTTGGAGTCGATCTCAGATACACATTATGGTGGGCCACATGAAATGCGATGATTAGCATCCCATAAAATTTGGATCTGATTCATTTTTTGCATCATGCACTAAAATGAGTTTTCAAAATGGATGGACGGCGTTGATATAAGACACATACATCAAGATGAGCCCCACAGTCCCACTGAAGCCGCTCCCACTGAAAAGCTGTGGCCCAGCAAGATCTGTGTTTTATACATACTGTCCATCCATTTTTCCAAGCTCATTTTTGGGCTTAGGCAGATCTAAATCTGAGGTGGGCCCTACAATTTTTTTAATGGTGGGCATTCAATGACCACTGTTTCCTATGGTGTGGTCCATTTGAGATTTAGATCTGCTTCATTTTTGGAACCATGCTCTATAATAATCTGTAAACAATGATGGACGGTGTGGATATACAACACATACATCAAGGTGGGCTTTACGCTAAGGAAAACACTCACTGCTAGGTAACGCCTGTAACACTTTAATCCAGTTCTAGTTAGAGAAGTGACCTCTAGACGAGCGAGGAGAGGAGTTATTTCACCTGAGATGCTTACCCTTGAATTTTGGAGGGGTCCATTGCTATGGGTATGTGAGATTCATTTCGACCATTAGATGTGTAATCCCATTTTAGGCCTAGATGGAAAAAAATTAATCTATCCTGTGATTCAAGTGGGCCTAACATGAGGTGACGCATATGATGGTCGGTGTGGATTTCATATGAACACTACAGTAGGGCCCACCCAAGCAAGCAATCCCATTTCCCTCTTTGCTTTGCCGTATTTATTAACATTAATTGAGGGTAATTTTCTATGTTGGTTGGACCTTATGTATAGTCCAACCGGTTGGACATGTGAGTGCCTCTCTATATAGATATGAGGCACTCTCAAGTCCAACCGGTTGGACTATACCTCAAGTCCAACCAGCTTAGATGCCGTCTATTTGCAGCGGGATCTGAGAGCATTCAATTTCCATATAAATCGGAGAGAGAGATTACCCCTCGGTTCATTTATTGCAATTACTTTTAAGGAAGAGGAGACTCCGTTACTTATGGCATGTAACGACCCGAGATTTTCGACTCTCGTGTATAACAAGACGGCCGAATTCCCAAGTAATTTATGGAATAACTATTTTTTCAAATAATAAAATATAGTATTCAAGCACAATGGCGGAAACAATTATCATCTTATTCTATCAAACTTACTACGTCATCATCAATGTTTAAATAAGGGAACCCACTAATATCCATACTGATTAATTAAAATACAAAACCATGTCTTCTCTTGAAGACTTATTACAATTCCATAAATGCATCAACTACTCAAAAGAAATATTTAATAAATGATAACATCAATTAAGTTTCTCTAACATCGTCATCCGCCATGTGATCGTACGAACCATCGAACTCTTTTCCTTAAAAATCGGGTTCGATACCTGGATCTTCACCTGCATCATCTAAATTGTTTTTGGGATAGCGTTAAACGCTATCATAGTGGGGAATATTTCCTCCAAGACAATCAAGAATAATAATAACGGTACAGAGTAAACGCAAGCAGTATATTATCATTTAATCAAATCAAAACAACCAACTAAAAATCTTTGTTAATGCGATGCATGGAATGCATGCTCTGGCTAAGGCACCCTGGCTAGAATCACAATCCATGAAGTGGGAGACTCCCTGTTACGACTTCACGCTAGCCACTAGTCACCAGAGGTTCCTAGGACGCACAAGCCCATAGTTTTGCCCGACCACGTGAGAAACGGGACGCTCATAGCCCAAATCTACACGTGACAGTGTACGGGAGAAGTAGGACGCTCTAGCCTATTCTCAATTCCGTACACCCACATGGAGCCAAGTGAATGCATGACTTTAGTTTCACCTTTATTTAAGTATTTTCGCATACAACCGATTTAAATAAAACTCAATGGTCACTATGGGGAGTCGCAAGTAACCCAGCATAGGCCGACAGCACGAGATTAGTGTCCATAGCACCAACCCCGGCTCATGAGAATTTGTATACCATTAGTGTCCACTCATTGTCCCGTTTATGATTTCATCATGTCTCAAAAAGTCAATGTTGTACATCATGACCAAATTCATTAAAATACCCATGTACTGTAAATGGATCAAATCAAGCATCATGTACATGTAAGGATCCATTAACAAACAATCACTTCATTCTCTCAGTTAAGTCAAGATATATTCTTCCATTATAGACACACCTCTCACGGGTTCCATCTCTCTACATCGAATAATTTTACCAATTTAGGGAGAAAGAGTATACAATAATGAGATGTCCATATGATGATCTTATACACATACTTCATATCATAATATGAAAACTAATGTTACTTGTAACACATGGACTAAGAAAATAAGGGCATAGATTTCACAAAGATAAATAACACAAATACACATGCTTCTTAGTAAACAATCTAAACAAGGAATCACATCACCATACAATGATATTCATTACAAATCTCACATCAAACTTCATGTTATATGGATAAGCAATTCAAAACAAAATAATTTCACATGCCACAAAAGAAACTTATGATAATCGTGATATTATTAATGAAAGGCTTGAAGGAAAATCCTCACCTTAGGATGGACTTAGAAGAAGAGGATTGTAGAAGATCCTAGCCGCTGAAAAAATATGAGAAAGAACTCTCTTCTCTTCTCTCTCTCTCTCTCTCTCTAGGGCATGGAGGCTAGGGTTAAGAGAAGGATTTGGAGGCGCGTATTAGAAATATGGAGAGGGATGTGCACGCGAGGTCTTGTGTAACAATCTCTTGAGGTGGGTTTCTCAAATCTCAATATTCAGGTGATCTTTGATCAATTCCAATCCGTTCATCTTATCAAGCTCGAAGAGTAGAGTCAGAATATGTAAATTTCTTGATGATCCACATTCTAGATTGGCCGATCCTTGAAAATGGCCTAACGGGTGCTAAAATGGGCTAGATCTCAATTAATGGTCTACGCTTGATGATCAGGGTCCAAATTTTGAGAAAATATGTAGTCATGATAGGCAAACAATTGTACAAAGTTTAATGGTTGATTGATGGTGAGAAATGCCTATATCTGAAATTTCAACTTTTGGCGGAAAAGGAAGAGGCTGGCTTTGTGGTTCAACGGTGTAGGATTATAAATCGGGGTCCAAATTTTGTGTAAAATCGTAGTCAGATGAGTATAATAAGTGGTCCAAATTTGAGAAGCGATTGATGGTGAGAAGTGGGTAAATTGAAAGGTTCAAATTTAAAAAGAGTTGGTAACTCATTAATTTCTAAAACGGGATAACTTCGCACATAAGAAAGATGCTTATCAAGGTGGGGCACTCAAATCACACTATTGGTCCATGATAAAGACGATCTAAGTCACTCATATGAAGAGAAATATTCGACTACGACTAACCATCTACTTTCCTCACTCGATGGAGATGAAAATCAAGGGTTAAGGGGCTGATTTGACAATTAGACCACTTCTACTATGATTTAAGGGCTGAAATTTGATGTGTCTGGTTAATATGTGCCCAAAAGCTTAAATTCAGGGTTTTGCGTGAAAGTGATCGTCAGAAACTATAATACTTAAAAATGGCATCTTAACTTAAGTTTAACTAATGGCATTTTCGTAATTATCTGAAAAGTGCGTGATTTTTGAAATCTGATCTTTCTACGATGTTTATGGGATCATTCTAAGCAACTTTTGTAAAGGTCCTCTATCGGATCTCATACGGATGTCCCGCTATTCGCAAATCAACAGTAAATGTACGATAATTAATAAAAAAATAAATTAAAAATGAATTTTCAAAAATTTTCAAATAAATCTCGAAAATCTGGGGCGTTACAAACCACCCCCCTTAAAAACAAACTTCGTCCCCGAAGTTTCCTAAGCATCGTCGATAAAAGATTGAGGGCAATCTCACTTCATGACTTCTCGCCAAACTTTCTGAACTATTTCTGGTCAGACACGATCACAATCCACCCCCCTTAAAAATAAATCCGTACTCAACATCGATTTTTACAAGCTCCCCCAAATTTCTTTCCTGTCATGCTTCTACTGTGCACTCTGATTCCTAGATGGTTCTGAATATATTAATTGGTCTCTCAAATCATTCAATCATCTAGCGCCCTAATATTTCTTAAGTTTGGGTGGGTGCTCTTATAGTCAAGGATCTAAGACGATTAGGGTTAGATAATTATAAAGGATGTCTGATCGCTAACGAAATGACTGATCAAGAGTTTAAAAGATAGATCTGGGTTTGGTTAGGTTGGCATGATCGGATAGTCACTTGAATGAGTTGATAAACAAGCGGATAACAAAGTGAATGAGATATCATCGACAGTTCTTTAATAGCTGAAAGTGCGACAGAAAAGTGAGGTTAGGGATACTGTATTCTATCTCTTTATAGGGTCTAAGTGGCTAAGCTTCTACATCTTAGGGTCGTTTATACATCTATCTTATTTTAGTCATCCAAAGAAAACAATCACACACATTCCAAGAGAATGCACAAAAGTCGTCCAATTAGAACAAGGATGCGATTTGTATTGTGTCGACATCACGGGTGAACAGTTCAAGTAGATTCGGATCCGATACTTAGATCTTCTATTCGTATTTGAGCATTGAGTTCATTAGTATCCATTCGAAATTCCGAGTGTCGACCCTCGGGATTTGAACGAGGATTCAATCCTTTACACAATATATTAGGTACGGTTCTACCTTCCCGTGCGGCCGATTTAGTCTAACATTGTGGGGACTTTCATGTAGTCTCCAACAAAAAAAAATCAACGAAGATCACATAAATTAAAATCCAACAATACAAAACATTAAAACTTTACGGGATCCTATTTACTTTCATCGTTAGACATGGTCGAAGATCTATGTGAGGGATTGGTAAATGACATTTTATGGTTACGATAATCTACTTTAAGTAAGAGGGTTGGGCCTAAAATTCTTACGGATGTATGAGAATATGCTAGGAAGTATTTCTAAGGGTGCCATCTCACAATAACTAAGCCTAAACAAGGGGTTTAGAGGTTTTCAAAGCTAAGGAACTAGGATAGTGTCGAATCTGGAACACAGGACTTATAAGAGCTCTTAGAATTTTATCTCTCAAACCGAACGTGATTTTTGTCTGAAATTTGGAGGGTAATCTAAAGGTTAGGTGAGAAATCACCCTAATTTTTCTTAGAATGAAATTCCTATGGTAAGATATGATTCTGACCTCTAAAAGTCTGAAAAACGTAACAGTCCAGCAGTTTCCAGTGCATGATTTTCTCTACTAACAGAATTTTCACGATTTATCTAGATGTAGGATTGATCTGAAATTTTATGAGAGTGTTGGGTGATAAGTTAAAAATAGATATAAAAATTTTCAAAAATTTATCAATTCCGAAAATATAATTCTTAGTGGTAACATTGCCAAAGGGTCAGGAAATTTGTCCTAACAAAAATAATTCAAAATAAAATAGTTATCCTTAAATTTTGAGGGAGATAAATCTCATAACTCAGCGTAATGCTGATCTAAATATGAGAAAATGATGAGAGCTCCAAAACTTCTAGAAAAAGTGAGAATCCACTTTCCAAAAATCCTAAAATTTTATATTTTTACGTTCATCGGCTATCCTAATGATTTTAAGGGGCCTATGTTTGAGTCTCTAGATTCATAACATCTCATGCATCCAATGGGGGATGAACCTAGGTGTTTTTGTTTCTATTTCAAGGGAACCTAAGCCCTAAGGGATATTTATTATGAAAATGGTTGGGCTTCTCACCCAGAGGTCCCGATTGTGCTCTGATACCAACTGTAACGACCCGAGATTTTCGACTCTCGTGTATAACACGACAGCCGAATTCCCAAGTAATTTATGGAATAACTATTTTTTCAAATAATAAAATATAGCATTCAAGCACAATGGCGGAAACAATTATCATCTTATTCTATCAAACTTACTATGTCCTCATCAATGTTTAAATAAGGGAACCAACTAATATCCATACTGATTAATTAAAATACAAAACCATGTCTTCTCTTGAAGACTTATTACAATTCCATAAATGTATCAACTACTCAAAAGAAATATTTAATAAATGATAACATTGTTATAGGCAAAATAATGGAGATCAACTCAAGCTATTAAGATTGTACACGGACGCCCATTCGACTCTCGAGATCATATGATCGAGAGTCGCAGATCGGGTAAATACAGAAGTATCCATTGGACCCTCGAGATCATCTGATCGAGAGTCGCAGATCGGATAAATACGGAAGTATCCATTGGACCCTCGAGATCATCTGGTCATGAGTCGCAGATTGGGTAAGTGCGGGACGCCCATTCGACTCTCGAGATCATCTGAGCGAGAGTCGCAGAATTGATAAATACGGAGCAGCTATTCGCAAGTCTCGAGTTCTCATAGCCGATAGTCAAATACGGCAAAGCAAAATCCGCGAGCAGACCTTCTCGTAAGTCGTTGAAAGGTGTTACGTCTAAATGAGCGAGCACTTGGACTCGCGACCATATTCCAACATGCGAAGAGCTTTCCCGCGGTGACACCTTTCAGCCTTCAGTACCAGCACCCGATTCCCGTCAAGCAGCTTGTTCAATCCCTCTGCGATACCAAGCAGGGCTACACCCAGTTCGGTGGTTTCCGTCCCGTCGGCGTTTCCTTCCTTTTCGCCGGCTATGACTCCAACTATGGTTTCCAGCTCTACATGAGCAATCAGCGCTATTACTACGCCTACCAGCGATCCGTATAGGTCGGGTTTGGGCTTATCTTCTCGTAGTTCCGAATCTCAAGGGATTGCTATCAGGGAACGTGATTGCCGAAATAAGTCATCGGGTTAGATCTCGTCTCCAAGGATAAGGATCTTATCCCACGAAATCAACGGGATCTCGATATCTTACGTAACAGACGGGATCGCTCCAGATCTATATAAAGAGGTGACTCCATTAAGAGAAAGGTACACACACAATATTCAATCTCTGGCCTGTTTGTGCCTGGTTATTCTTCTTCTTGCTTCGGCCTGACTTAAGCATCGGAGGGCTAACGGATGGACACCAGCCACCCTTAGTTGCTTTCTGTCTTCTTTCAGGTCTGGCGGAGGAAGGTATCTGTTGGAGAGAAGGTGAACATCCGGAGGATCCAGTTACAAAATCTGACGTTAACAGTTTGGCGCCGTCTGTGGGAACGACTTGATCGTCAAAATCAATCATTCTACCGATCAAAATCCTTCCGCGATGCCTCCTAAAAAGGCTGTTCATCCTTCGACTTCAAGGCAGGCACCACCTCCACCCGATGATACGGAATCCGTACCTGCTCTTCCACCCACTTCGACGAATATCCCTCAAGGAGCCCCAAATATACCATCAGCAAACCCATTATTGGAAGCTTCTGGAAATCAAGACGATGTCCTGCGTTTCCTCGGAAACACTCCTAACTCTAAATGCCGGAGTTCAGGCCCTGTCGAATCGGCTTGATCAGCATTTCCCCGAACAGCAGAGACAGGCCTCCGAAGGGTTACCACCGCAGCCCATACCAGTGGCATCCAGACATTCTATGGACGAACCACAGGTCCCACCACTTGGCAGCCATCTCCCTGTACCATCTCCACATTCTATACATTCTAGTTCGTCTCGACAACCTCAACCTCAGGGCTCCACTGCCGAAACATCAAGCTATACCCTACCATGGGAAGGAGATCTCAAAAGAATCCATGATCGTTTTGATGTCATGGAACAGCGATAACAGGCAAATCGGCCATCTACCATTATGGCGGCGATACATCAATCCGAGTCACCCTTTACTAGCGAGGTTATGGAGGCACCGTTACCTAAAAAGTATCGAACGCCCGTTATCACTCCGTATACAGGTATTGGTGATCCTCTTGAACACCTAGAAACATACAGGTCTCTCATGGAGTTGGAGGGACATGGCTCAGAAATCATGTGTAGGGCTTTTTCCCTAACATTGAAGGAAGCAGCTCGTACGTGGTTCCGGGGATTAAAGCCCCGTTCCATCAGCTCCTTTTTCCAGTTATCGGAGATATTCCTTTCTTAATTCATGGGAAGCATTCGTATTAAGAAGCCAGCCTCCCATCTAATGAATTTAAAACAGCAGCATGGGGAGACAATAAAGGAGTTCACAGTACGGTTCACCGCTGAAGCCGTTCAAACTGAAGGTTATACTGAAGAAAAAGGGCTCGCAGCCCTCATAGCAGGAATAACGAGCGAGAAATTCAGGTTTGCCTTGGATAAAAGCCCGCCGAAAACTATGGCAGAATTTCAAGCCAAAGCCCAGAAATATATCAATGCAGAAGAAGTCGCATTGACGCGTCATGGAATACAATGTAAGAAACGCAAGCCAGAGGGAACCTCTACTGCAGATAAAAAGAATCGTCGTGAACAGCGCGACCGTTCTCCCAAGAAGCCTTATTCTGGTAAATACCATAACTACACTCCTCTCAATCGATCTCATGAAAAGGTTTTAATGGAGATTAAACACAAGCCATATGTGAAGTGGCCTGCAAAGATCAAATCCGATCCCAAGAAGAGAGACAAGAGCAAATTCTGCTACTTCCACAAAGATCACGGGCATAGAACTCAAGACTGCATCTCTCTACGAGATCATATTGAAGCCCTTATTCGAAAAGGCCATCTCCAGGATTATGTTGCTCGTAAAAATCGATCACCAGAAAGGGCGAATACCTCGTCTCGCCAAAAGGAACAATCTCATCATCAAACTGACCAAGAGGACGCTGAGCCTACGGGAGAAATCCGCACCATCATCGGAGGACCAGCTTGCGGGGGCGATTCTCAAGCTTCAAGAAAAGCATACGCTCGAAAGGCGTCCAAAGAACCCCAGCAAATCTACTGGCTGGAACAGACGTCTATCTCGTTAAAAACCAGCCATCCTCCAATTTCCTTCACTCTCGAAGATGCAAAGGGAATTCACTTTCCTCACGAAGACTCCATCGTAGTCACATTGAAGGTATCAAATTATCTGACACATCGAATTATGGTGGATACAGGTAGCTCAGCCGATATTCTATACTTGGAGGCTTTCAACAAAATGGCACTTGCCAGAAGTCTTCTCAAGCCAGTTTCGACCCCCCTCGTCGGCTTCGGAGGTGAGGTAGTAACGCCTGAAGGAAGCATCGATCTCCCAGTTACTTTTGGAGAAAGTCCAGCGAAGACCACCGTCTTCATAAACTTCCTCGTGGTGGACCGAAAATCAGCGTATAACGCCATTTTGGGGCGGCCGTCTCTTACTAAGGTCGGGGCAGCCTTGCACCCTTCATATCTGTGTGTCAAATTTCCTACCCCAAATGGTATCGGGGTCGTGCGAGGAAGTCAACAGGAAGCACGGTCTTGCTATCAGATAGCCCTACAGGATCGGAAAAAGGCTCAAGCAACATCCGTTATGGAGATAGCACAAGGTTCACCCAACTTTCCCACCGGCACCTCGTTGGATCCGAGAGAGAATGCTCTTAAATCAGGAACTCCTGGGGAGGAAACAGTGGCGATTCACTTAACCAAAGGTGACCCATCCAGGGTCGTATACGTTGGATCCTCTTTAACCAGTGTCCATCATGAAGGTCTGGTCCGTTTCCTCACCGAATACCAGGACGTGTTCGCTTGGTCTCATAAAGATATGCCAGGCATCGACCCCAATGTCATTGTACATCGTCTCAATATCGACCCGAAACATAAGCCCGTACATCAGCGTCGACGTGCCTTCACTGCAGAAAGACAAATGGCGATCAAGGCTGAAGTCGAGAAGCTACTCATGGTCAATTTCATAAAAGAAGTTGACTACCCAGAGTGGGTCGCGAACGTAGTTCTCGTCCGGAAAGCTAATGGCAAATGGAGAATGTGCGTCGACTATTCAGACTTGAACAAAGCATGTCCCAAAGATAGCTTCCCGACACCGCGGATCGACCAGTTGGTCGACTCAACAGCTGGACACGCCCTGCTTAGCTTTATGGATGCTTATTCTGGTTACAACCAGATCATGATGCATCCACCTGATAGCCAGCATACCGCCTTCATCACAGATCGAGGATTATATTGCTACCAAGTAATGCCGTTCGGTCTTAAAAATGCAGGGGCCACTTATCAACGTCTCGTCAATAAAATATTCGCTGCTCAAATCGGTAGGAATATGGAAGTTTATGTTGATGATATGCTCGTGAAAAGCATCGTAGAAGATGATCATATCTCTGATCTTCGAGAAGCCTTCGACCTAATGAGGAAGTATCAAATGAGATTGAACCCAGAAAAATGTGCATTCGGAGTATCTGCAGGAAAATTTCTCGGGTTCATGGTCGGTCAGCGTGGAATTGAGGCAAATCCTGAAAAGATAAAAGCATTGATGGAGATGAAATCTCCGACCACTCTTAAGGACGTCCAACGTTTGGCTGGTTGCATTGCATCATTGAACAGGTTCATCTCGCGAGCGTCTGACAAATGCTTACCATTCTTCAAACTCCTTCGTGCAACGGCCAAGTCTGATTGGAATTGGACTGCCATAATGTGAGGAAGCTTTTCAACAATTGAAGCTATACATGAGCACACCCCCCCATTTTATCTAAACCCGTAGCACATGAGCAACTCATTCTGTATTTATCTGTGTCCTCTACGGCCGTTAGCGCCGCTTTAATAAGAGAAGATTCTGGGGTGCAAAGGCTCGTTTATTATATTAGTCGAGCAATGGTGGATGCAAAAACTAGGTATTCTGATATGGAGAAGCTGGCCCTAGCTTTAGTCACGGTCAGCTCTAAAACTGCGACCGTACTTTCAAGCCCACGCTATTCTGGTACCAACGAATCATCCACTGCGACAAGTTCTTCAAAAACCTGAGGCTTCCGGACGCTTAACTAAATGGGCAGTAGAGATCAGCGAGCACGATATTTCATTCTGCCCTAGGACCGCGGATAAAGGGCCAGGCCGTGGCTGACTTCATCGCCGAATTCACATACTCTCCTGATGATAATACCATGACCAGTGACCAGCCTCCTTGGTTACTCTTCGTGGACGGGTCGTCGCGGGCCAGTGGCAGTGGAGCGGGCCTGATTTTAGTGGCTCCCGATGGGTCGCATTTCCAATATGCTCTGCGTTTCGATTCTCGTATCTCAAATAATGAAGCAGAATATGAAGCCTTGATCGTCGGCCTCGAATTGGCCATTGTCCTTGCAATTCAGAATCTGTCAATTCATAGCGACTCTCAGCTCATTGTCAACCAAGTCCTTGGTGAATTCGAGGCCAAAGAAGAAAGGATAGCCTTCTACAAGTCTCGTGTCCTCATCCTGCTCGCAAAACTGAAGACTTATGAAATAATTCATATTCCTAGCGAGAAGAACCAACTCGCCGATTCCCTGGCAAAGCTCGCCTCTGCACCAGAATCTGAGTTATCACATTCAGTCCCCATCGAGCATCGTCAGAACCTAAGTATCAACCATGAAACTCTCGAGCAAGTAATATCGGTATAATCATCCCAATGCTGGATGGATCCCATCATCCTGTATCTCAGAGACGGATACCTACCAGAGGACAAAAAAGCTGCAAGACAAATTCACCTTCGGGCTGCCAGGTATACCTTGCAAGATGGAATATTGTTGCGCAAGAGCTTTTCCTTGCCTTATTTAAGGTGTCTTCATCCAGAAGAAGCCCTTCGTGTTCTAGATGAAGTACACCAGGGGGCATGTGGTAATCACCCCAGGGGGCGATCCATAACATATAAGGCGATACGGCAAGGATATTATTGGCCCACTATGAAAGCAGATGCAATTGAATTTTCTAAAAAATGTGATAAGTGCCAACGATATTCACCTATACCTCATGTACCGTCCGAGCGGATGACTCCAGTTGATAGCCCTTGGCCTTTCGCTCAGTGGGGGATCGATATCATTGGGCCCTTACCCATGGGAAAGGGACAAAATAAGTTCGCGATTGTAGCAGTTGATTACTTCACCAAATGGGCCGAGGCAGAACCATTAGCCAAGATTACTGAGAAACAAACTACCAAGTTTATATGGAGAAATATTATATGTCGTTATGGGCTTCCCCACACTATAATCACCGACAATGGAACGCAGTTCGACAACGCAGCCTTCGATGAATTTTGTGAAAAATGGAAGATACGTAATCTCCGCACTTCTCCATATCATCCTCAGGCGAATGGGCAGGTCGAGGCAGTGAATAAGATCATCAAGCACCATTTAAAGACCAAGATAGGTGAATGTAAAGGGGTGTGGCCAGAACTTCTGCCAGAAGTGTTATGGGCATATAGAACCACGGCTTGTACATCAACAGGTGAAACCCCTTTCTCCTTAGCATTTGGGGTCGACGTAGTGATACCAGTGGAAATTCAAGTGCCCTCATATCGGATCGAGCAGTATGACCCCGCGAGTAATCAGGAAAACCTCTGACTTCATCTCGATCTCTTGGAAGAGCGAAGAAACGCCTCCCAAGTACGAGCGGCAGCATATCAACAACGTATTACTCGTTATCGAAATGCCAAGGTTCGGCCTAGATCCTTCCAGCTTGGAGATTTGGTCCTAAGGCAAAAACTCAGAGTCCCTTCTCGTTCGCTGGATCCAAATTGGGAAGGCCCTTATCAGGTTATTAGGATTGTGCGACCCGGTACCTATTATCTTGAAGACATGCAGGGAAAGCCCGTACGTCGCCCTTGGCATGTGGAACACTTGCTATGATATTATCCCTAGATTCAATGTAGTTCATGACAACATTTTATGAATAAAGCGGAAGATATCTTTTGGTCGCTACTCCATTTACTTGGACATGAATAGCCCTGAAGAGGATGCATACAATCCCTTGGCCAATTGCCTACCTTTGGGAGGGTTTAATTCACCTAGGATGGTCGCATTTCCATTTTATGGGTGACCATTCTACCCTCGATAAACTTGGAGTCTCAATTGATAGATCAGTCTATCTCTACGAAGGTATGGTCATCACGACCCCTCGGGTTGAGCACAATACATTTCTCAATCGATAGATCAGTCTATCTCCACGAGGGTATGGTCGTCATGACCCCCCGGATTGAGCACGTTACATCTCTCAATCGATAGATCAATCTATCTCCACGAGGGCATGGTCGCTACGACCCCCCGGGTTGAGCATAACTCATTGCAACAGGAAAGCATTCAGTACACAAAGGAAAAGAAAGTAAACAAGAACGAGAAGGCATTCATTGCATGAAAGGGAGAGTAAACAAAGATAACACTTCCAAAAATATCTTTTCATTGATGATAAATGTTTACAATATCTGCTCGCGGATACAAGAGAGGAAAACAAAAAGGAAATCAATCTCTTGGAGGAGGAGCTGTGCTCTCGACTTCAGGGCCCATTTCTGGAGCCCCTCCAGCTTGTGTGGCTTCAGTTACCTCGTTCTCAGCAGCAGCTTGCTCTTCTGCAGCTATGATGGTCGCGACTCGACCAAATTCCCCCATATCAAAGGATGGGATCATTCGTTGCACTACTCTTAGTGCAAAGTCGCGACCAGCATCATATGACTCGTATCTTTCGTCGTCATATAACTGCGAAGTCGGGAACTCGGAAATTGCCCGAGGACCTTCCTTCGAGAGCATCTTTACAAGGGCGACTTTCTCCTCGTCCCAGTGGATCGAGTCGTCCTTGAGTTATGCAAGAGCGGAGCGCTCCTTTTCCAAGTTGTCGTTGGCTTCTTTGAGCTGCGACCTGGCCTCCGCAAACCGTTCCTCCAACGAGATCTTGTCTTGGCGAAAGATCTCTCTCTCTCTCTCTCTCTCAGCCTTCTCCTTCAAACCCGTGAGCTTCACGAAGTCTGAGTCCAAGGCCTGATACCTGTCGGTCAGGACTTAAATTTTCTCGATAAGGATCTTCTTCTCCTCATCTCTCTTCGCGATCACCGCCTCACGGGCCTTGAGCAGCTGATCTCTCCCTTGAACTGCCTTTTCCAAGGCAGTCCTCTTCCCCTCAGCTTCATCTATCACGCGACGGGCGGCAACGATATCACGCCTCGTTCGCAGGATAAGATCTAAGCCCTGCAAAAGTAATGAAAAATGTGAGAAAGTATTCTAGAACATAACAACATATTAAAGCAGGTCTTGGCAGAGTCTTACCTGAACCATCCTCACCCCCGCTTCGAGTAAAAGGTTCTTAGGGCTTGGCTCAGGAAGAGAGCCGAAGGTTTGGGGGGGAACGTTCTCGAATAGAAATTTGCATATTGGATGGAGGTGGTGGGGGATAGAATATGTCCCGCTCCCAGACGGTTGGGCAACGACCAACCCCGCCGGCTCGCAAGCTGGAGGCATCGACTCGCGAGCAGGTCCCTGCTCAACAGCAGGGATCAGTTCGCGAGCAGGAGCCGGCTCTCGAGGCTCTATTTGCTCTCGAGCCTCTTCAGCTGGGGGACAGCTGGACCCCGCCCCATCCGGGGAATTGTCAGCAATGTTAATCACTGGCGGTCCAGGTACGACCACCAGTGAGGGAATATTGGGCCCTGCCGGAGCCTCCGCCGTGCTCGCGGGAAGGGCAGGTTGATAGCCACCCTTACGAACGGGTGGTTGGGATGGTTCGGCAGGAGTTCTCCTCTGCCTTTTAGAGTTCGTGCCCTTCAGTCGGGGTAGCAGACCCCTCTTCTCCCCGGCCTTCGTCATCTCAGCTTCTCCTCTGGATATTAGGCCCGTCGTTGCAAGTCGCGAGGGAGAAAGGCAAGCCTCGATGTGCCTATCACCAACAGGCACCTTGTACACCTTGACAATCTTCTCGTTGATTCCTCCCTTTAGATTTGTTTTTCTTAAGGCCGGGATGCTTGCGAGCACAAACAGAGGTCAAAGAATGAAGTAAAACCCTAAAATCCTAACTGGAGAAAACTGCACAATGTGGATTGTGCATACCTTCGCAGAAAAAACGGGTAAGACCTGGACCTCTGGAGGAAGCAGACTCCCAGTTCCCGGAAGCGTAGAACCACCGTTTCCTCCAGCCGGAATAGTTCGACGAGGGTTTCCCCATCACGAAGTTATCCCGGTGCCAGTAACACAAGTAATATCAGCCTTCGCTGGAGGGTGCTTTTTTCAGACGGAACATACGGAGGAACTCCTCCGCCATGAGCTCCCCATTGCCGGCCTGAGCCCAGAGGGCAAAGGAGCCCAGAACTACCCTCCATCCGTTCACGATGAGTTGCCCGGGGGCAATCTTGTAACACCGGAGAACATCGCGTATGAAAGGATGGAGTGGGAGGCGTACCCCCAGGATGAGCTGGTACTCATAGAAAGCTACACATCCTGGGGGGGGGGGGGGGGGGGGGGGGGGGGGAGTCTGGTGTCTCTCCGTCTCCGGGCAATCGGAGAACGACTGAGTCGGGGATCAGGTATCTCTCCCGTAACTCAGCCAGCCGCTCCTCCGATAGAACAAAAGGATATCCAGCTGCTGTATATCTCCCTGCCGGAACCCTCGCACTGCTAGAAACAGAGGATTCCTGGGTGGCATCGCCTAGAGGAACGGTGGTCTCGTCAGAGTTTCCAGCCATGAAGGGGTTTTTAAGAAGATTAAGAAAAAGAAAAAGACCAAGGCCTATACCCAGAAAAGAAAGAAAGGAAGAGAGAGCGCCGGAGGAAGGAGACTGAGAAAAGACTGCAAAAAATTCCTTTCGAAGAGCTTCTGTAGAAAACCAGAGAAATGGCGGACTCCGTATATTTATAGGCAATCATTCCGCCGCATCTGATGGCACGTGGCAGTCCCTCCTTCGGCGCAGCACTCGAGCAGGCACGCCCATTAACTCCTCAGACACAGTGGCGAGCGCCCCTTCATTTTCTATCTGCGGAAAGGCTGCGGAAAGCTGGCGCTTATTAATTCCAGCCCATCATGTGAGGTTCCGTTCTCGATGAAGGCAGCGGGCGGTTACGTGTGGTAGTGAGCTAAGTCCTTCCCTTAAAAATTCTTAGCGGCAAGGACTTGGGGGCATCTGTTATAGGCAAAATAATGGAGATCAACTCAGCTATTAAGATTGTACACGGACGCCCATTCGACTCTCGAGATCATACGATCGAGAGTCGCAGATCGGGTAAATACAGAAGTATCCATTGGACCCTTGAGATCATCTGATCGAGAGTCGCAGATCGGATAAATACGTAAGTATCCATTGGACCCTCGAGATCATCTGGTCATGAGTCGCAGATTGGGTAAGTGCGGGACACCCATTCGACTTTCGAGATCATCTGAGTGAGAGTCGCAGAATTGATAAATACGGAGTAACTATTCGCAAGTCTCGAGTTCTCATAGCCGATAGTCAAATACGGCAAAGCAAAATCCGCGAGCAGACCTTCTCGTAAGTCGTTGAAAGGTGTTACGTCTAAATGAGCGAGCACTTGGACTCGCGACCATATTCCAACATGCGAAGAGCTTTTCCGCGGTGACACCTTTCAGCCTTCAGTACCAGCACCCGATTCCTGTCGAGCAGCTTGTTCAATCCCTCTGCGATACCAAGCAGGGCTACACCCAGTTGGGTGGTTTTCGTCCCGTCGGCGTCTCCTTCCTTTTCGCCGGCTATGACTCCAACTATGGTTTCCAGCTCTACATGAGCGATCAGCGCTATTACTACGCCTACCAGCGATCCGTATAGGTCGGGTTTGGGCTTATCTTCTCGTAGTTCCGAATCTCAAGGGATTGCCATCAAGGAACGTGATTGTCGAAATAAGTCATCGGGTTAGATCTCATCTCCAAGGATAAGGATCTTATCCCACGAAATCAACGGGATCTCGATATCTTACGAAACAGACGGGATCGCTCCAGATCTATATAAAGAGGTGACTCCATTAAGAGAAAGGTACACACACAATATTCAATCTCTGGCCTGTTTGTGCCTGGTTATTCTTCTTCTTGCTTCGGCCTGACTTAAGCATCGGAGGGCTAACGGCTGGACACCAGCCACCCTTAGTTGCTTTCTGTCTTCTTTCAGGTCCGGCGGAGGAAGGTATCTGTTGGAGAGAAGGTGAACATCCGGAGGATCCAGTTACAAAATCTGACGTTAACAAACATCAATTAAGTTTCTCTAACATCGTCATCCGCCATGTGATCGTACGAACCATCGAACTCTTTTCCTTAAAAATCAGGTTCAATACCTGGATCTTCACCTGCATCATCTAAATTGTTTTTGGGATAGCGTTTGTAAGACCCGTACCCTTATTTGCCCTCCAGACGCTTAATTTCGATGCCGGTACGTCCCTAATGGACCAGATTAGCGAGCCTTGATCGCGACCCTGTTTTAGTACCGCATCGACCCGAGACCTATACCCCGGCGACCGCGTGGGCGCTGCGATTCCAACGCAGCGCGGCACGCCCCATTGCGATACCCGGTGTGAAAGTTATGATCAATCGCGTAATTCGAGGTGGGCCGCGCAACGTGCGTGTGTCATGGGCCCCACTTGCACAAATTCCAAGACCATGTCAAATCAATCAAATCCATCACCATCACTCTACCCATACCCCTACTCTACACACCCCATACCCCCCATCCCTCTCTCTCCTCCCAAAGTCAACTAAAGCCATACCTCCCATACCCCTCTCCCATGCTAGCCACCACCACCACCATCACTCCATGATTCCTCTCTCTCCCCCCCATACAAGTCCATACGTAGGGGGAGAGGAGCCATGCTCATTTCCTATTTTTTTGCTAGAAAGAAGAGAGAGAGATTTGAGAGGAGAGAGAAAGAGAGAGATTTGAGAAAAGAGAGAGAAGTAGAGAGAGATTTAGGAGATCAAGAGAGAGGTTGGGGTAATTGAAGGAGGAGATCAAGCTTGGAGGGCCCCAATCACCATCCGGATCGTCCGATCGTCAACCCGATTCAATCCAACCGTCCATCCTTCGAGGTGAGTGCAAGGGGTACATAAATCCCCCATTTTCTTCTTTCCTTTCATTTTCCTTTTCTTTGGGCCCATCTGGTGGTGGACAACCTGATGGATGGATTGGATCATCCATGAATGGGCCCCACAACTCTATAATAATAATAATAGTAATAATATATATATATAAAGAAAGAGAGAGAGAGAGAGAGAGAGAGAGAGAGAGAGAGAGAGACTACCCGCTGGACAGCCAGCGTCCAGAGGACGCTGCTGCCCAGCAGGGGCAGCCGGTTGGGCGTGGAACAGGCCCCACTCGTGGGACCCACCTTGATGTATGCATCCAATCCACGCCGTCCAGCTGTTTCTCCATCCCATTTTAGGGCTGGACGCCAAAAATGAAGAAGATCCAGATCTCAGGTGGGTCACACCATAGCAAACAGTGGAGATGGTAAAGCCTACTGTTGAGACTTCTTGGGCCCACCGTGATGTTTGTGGACCACATCACCCACCCAATATTGGGCTTGCTGGGTCCCAGTGAGCTGGGGAACATGATGAATGGGGTGGATTGTCCCTAAGTGGGCCCCACTTGAAATAACCTCAAAAACAAAAAAATAAAACAATATATATATATATATATATATATATATATATATATATATATATATATATATGAAAACGCTGGAACGTCCAGCGTCTGGACGTTCTGACGCTGGAACGTCCAGCGTCACTTGGACAATGAATGGGGTCCCCACTCGTGGGACCCACCTTGATGTTTGTGTTCCATCCACGCCGTCCACTTGTTTTCCCATATCATTTTAGGGCCAGGCCCCAAATTTGAAACTGATCCAAATCTTAAGTGGACCGCACCGTATAAAACAGTGGAAATGATGATTTCTACTATCAGAAATCATTCAGCCCACTTTTAAGCTTCTAGCTTGAATCACATATCCAATATGGGGCTTATTGGGTCACCCATGAGATGGGGAACCTGATGAACGGAGTGGATCAGACCCATGTGGGCCCCACTTAATATAAGTACAAGAAAACAAAAAAAAGGAAAGAAATTAGAGGCAGCGTCTCTGACGCTGGTAGTACCAGCGTCCAAGACGTTGGCTCGTGAGGCCAGCTGGTGGCCCAGTCGTGGGTCCCACCATGATGCATGTGCTGTATCCACACCGTCCATCCGTTTGGGGAGATCATTTTAGGGCATGACTCCAAGATTGAGTCAGATCCAGGTCTCAAGGGGGCCCCACCACAGAAAACAGTAGGGACAGTGGCCCTACCATTGAAACCTTCTTATGGCCCACCATGATGTTTATTTGAGATCCAACCTGTTCATAAGTTCACACATACATGGAGGAAGGAAAAACAAAAATATCAGCTTGATCGGGAACTTCTGTGGGCCCCGCTTGTAATAAAAACAAATATATATATATATATATATATATATATATATATATATATATATATATATATATATATATATAAAAGAAAAGAAAAGGGGGTCGCTGGACAGATAGCGTCCAGGGGACGCTGCTGCCCAGCAGCCTTCTGGCGTCACCCTATGGGCCCCACTCGTTGGGCCCACCTAGAATGTATGTGCCTTACCTATTCCGTCCATATGTTTTTCCCAGCTCATTTTAGTGGCTGAGCCCAAATTTTAAGCATATCCAAATGGTAAGTGGGCCATGCCACGGGACAACAGTGGGAATGATGATCTCCACCGTTGAAAGCTTCTCCGTTCTACAATGATGTTTATTTGTTACCCAACCTATTCATAAGTGGCTGGGCCCAAAATTTAAGCATATCCTAATGTCAAGTGGACCATGCCACAGTGGAAATGATGATCTTAAACGTTGAAACCTTTCTAGGTTCTACAGTGATGTTTATTTGCCATCCAACCGATTCATAAGATCACATGGATATGGATGAAGGAGAAAACACAAATATCTGCTTGATTCAAAACTTATTGGGACTAGATGGGTACCACGCTGCCCAGCAGGTGGCCCACCCTATGGGTCCCAACGTGATGTATTGGTTAGCTCCACCATGATGTATCTGTTCTATTCATGCTGCCTATCTATTTTTCCATATTATTTTAGATACGGCCCCAACAATGAGGCAAATTCATATATTAGATGGACCACACCCGTAGGGAATAATGGTCCTTGATGCCCATCATGATTCCTTCTTTGATATATATGATTTATCCATGCCGTACAATGTTTTGATAGCCTATCTTGTATGTGCAGGCCCAAGTATGGGGCCGATGTGGTCTCAAGTGGGCCATGCCACGAAGACCTTTACATTACCAATGGGACCCACCGTCAGGGTCCCACTCTCCGTATATATTGGGCCTTTTAAGGCTAATGTTACATGATATGTTTGGTAACATGCTAGTATGATTAGCTTGATATGTCACACTGATAATATGCTTAGTATAATGAATACCATGCTCATTCATATGCCCATACGCATCATTTGTATGCCTGTTATGGATCATGATTAACCATAGCATATGCTAGTTAGCTTGTTATAATTAGGGGACCCGTGTGAGACAAGGTCGCCCCACATGATTGCGTAGTATGCGTAAGTTTGGTGCATGATTTGGATTGTATGACTCATGCATTTCGCATTATGTATGTCACGATCGCTTTCACACCCTAGCAGCATCGGGGTGGTGGCCACCATAGTCACATCATGGTTGGCAGCATTGGACACCGGAAACTTGTTCTAGTACGTGGGCGCTATGGATGTCCTTGGGTGAAAGTCCCTAAACCCTGTGGTACCAGTAGGATGCTCCAGCGTCGAGACCGAGTGGATAACATGAGCGCCCGTGTGACAAATACCAGTAGGCCGCATCTCCCACTGTGTCGAGGTCGGTTGGAAAGGGGTGTGACCTTATCCGCCCGGGTGCAGTGGGCTGTAAGCTAGGTCGAGTCTGACCAGCTCATGGAATGGGTCCGCTATCGGCGAGCCGGGTGGGCATTGGCATACCACTGACGAGGCGGATAGTGAGGTCTTTTCTACTCGCTTGGTTATGCGCGCGATGTGCAGCAGCCAGTATTAGAGTATACTAGACCCCAGTGATGTCCCAGATGAGAACTATTTTGATATGTGGATCAGTTGAGGATTGACATGTTTGCATTGCATCTCTAGCATGTAACACTCGGCCATGTAGGCCCTTGCATCGCATAGCCTTGGGATGGCTGATAGCATTCATAAACTTAGTAACTTAGCCCTCTACTACTTTCGCTTACTCTGATATCTGTATACTTGTCATATGCATCACACGCGCACACACGCACTCTACTGGGCTTCGTAGGAAGCTCATGCGCGTTTGTTTACACTGCAGGTACTAGAGCATATCAGCAGCGCTGAGCGCGGTTCATGTACCTGATATTTTGGACTTCTGCTTCATGTTGTATTTCCCTTTCCAGCACTGTACTCAACAAACTTATTAGTGGATATTTGATGATGTTTTATGGTTTTGATTATGCTCCTGTACAAAAAATTTACCTTGAAAATCCTCCCGGTAGGATCCCAGGATCGAACCTGGCACATGAGAGCTAGAAGCCGAGAATGGGGTACTACGGAGGCTGTTGGCACCAAGGTCGGCGATCGGGAATTTAGTGAGCCCGGTCCTCGGGTTTAGGGCGTGACAGCAGTTAAACGCTATCATAGTGGGGAATATTTCCTCCAAGACAATCAAGAATAATAATAACGGTACAGAGTAAACGCAAGCAGTATATTATCATTTAATCAAATCAAAACAACCAACTAAAAATCTTTGTTCATGCGATGCATGGA
Organism: Liriodendron chinense; assembly: GCA_003013855.2. Lineage (NCBI taxonomy): Eukaryota > Viridiplantae > Streptophyta > Magnoliopsida > Magnoliales > Magnoliaceae > Liriodendron > Liriodendron chinense. Next base: position 2,348,057 of record ML058483.1, read on the forward strand.
ATGCATGTTCTGGCTAAGGCACCCTGGCTAGAATCACAATCCATGAAGTGGGAGACTCCCTGTTACGACTTCACGCTAGCCACTAGTCGCCAGAGGTTCCTGGGACGCACAAGCCCATAGTTTTGCCCGACCACGTGAGAAACGGGACGCTCATAGCCCAAATCTACACGTGACAGTGTACGGGAGAAGTAGGACGCTCTAGCCTATTCTCAATTCCGTACACCCACATGGAGCCAAGTGAATGCATGACTTTAGTTTCACCTTTATTTAAGTATTTTCGCATACAACCGATTTAAATAAAACTCAATGGTCACTATAGGGAGTCGCAAGCAACCCAGCATAGGCCGACAACACGAGATTAGTGTCCATAGCACAAACCCCTGCTCATGAGAATTTGTATACCATTAGTGTCCACTCATTGTCCCGTTTTATGATTTCATCATGTCCCAAAAAGTCAATGTTGTACATCATGACCAAATTCATTAAAATACCCATGTAATGTAAATGGATCAAATCAAGCATCATGTACATGTAAGGATCCATTAACAAACAATCACTTCATTCTCTCAGTTAAGTCAAGATATATTCTTCCATTATGGACACACCTCTCACGGGTTCCATCTCTCTACATCGAATAATTTTACCAATTTAGGGACAAAGAGTATAAAATAATGGGATGTCCATATGATGATCTTATACACATACTTCATATCATAATATGAAAACTAATGTTACTTGTAACACATGGACTAAGAAAATAAGGGCATAGATTTCACAAAGATAAATAACACAAATACACATGCTTCTTAGTAAACAATCTAAACAAGGAATCACACCACCATACAATGATATTCATTACAAATCTCACATCAAACTTCATGTTATATAGATAAGCAATTCAAAACAAAATAACTTCACATGCCACAAAAGAAACTTATGATAATCGTGATATTATTAATGAAAGGCTTGAAGGAAAATCCTCACCTTAGGATGGACTTAGAAGAAGAGGCTTGTAGAAGATCCTAGCCGCTGAAAAAATATGAGAAAGAACTCTCTTCTCTTCTCTCTCTCTCTCTCTCTAGGGCATGGAGGCTAGGGTTAAGAGAAGGATTTGGAGGTGCGTATTAGAAATATGGAGAGAGATGTGCACGCGAGGTATTGTGTAACAACCTCTTGAGGTGGGTTTCTCAAATCTCAATATTCGGGTGATCTTTGATCAATTCTAATCCATTCATCTTATCAAGCTCGAGGAGTAGAGTCAGAATATGTAAATTTCTTGATGATCCACATTCTAGATTGGCCGATCCTTGAAAATGGCCTAACGGGTGCTAAAATGGGCTAGATCTCAATTAACTGGTCTACGCTTGATGATCAGGGTCCAAATTTTGAGAAAATATATAGTCATGATAGGCAAATAATTGTACAAAGTTTAGTGGTTGATTGATGGTGAGAAATGCCTAGATCTGAAATTTCAACTTTTGGCAGAAAAGGAAGGGGCTGGCTTTGTGGTTCAACGGTGTAGGATTATAGATCGGGGTCCAAATTTTGTGTAAACTCGTAGTCATATGAGTATAATAAGTGGTCCAAATTTGAGAAGCGATTGATGGTGAGAAGTAGGTAAATTAAAAGGTTCAGATTTAAAAAGAATTGGTAACTCATTAATTTCTAAAACGGGATAACTTCGCGCATAAGAAAGATGCTTATCAAGGTGGAGCACTCAAATCACACTATTGGTCCATGATAAAGACGATCTAAGTCACTCATATGAAGAGAAATATTCGACTACGATTAACGATCTACTTTCCTCACTCGATGGAGATGAAAATCAAGGGTTAAGGGGCTGATTTGACAATTAGACCACTTCTACTATGATTTAAGGGCTGAAATTTGATGTGTCTGGTTAATATGTGCCCAAAAGCTTAAATTCAGGGTTTTGCGTGAAAGTGATCGTCAGAAACTATAATACTTAAAAATGGCATCTTAACTTAAGTTTAACTAATGGTATTTTCGTAATTATCTGAAAAGTGCGTGATTTTTGAAATCTGATCTTTCTACGATGTTTATGGGATCATTCTAAGCAACTTTTGTAAAGGGTCCTCTATCGGATCTCCTACGGATGTCCCGCTATTCGCAAATCAACAGTAAATGTACGATAATTAATAAAAAAAATAAATTAAAAATGAATTTTCAAAAATTTTCAAATAAATCTCGAAAATCTGGGGCATTACATGGCAGGGCCTACCATGATGTTTGTGAGAAATCCACTCCATCCATCCGTTTCGCTAGATCATGTTAGGGGATGGGCCAAAAAATGAGGCAGATCCAAAACTCAAGTGGACCTCACAACTTGAAAAAGTGGATAGGGAAATGACTACCATTGAAACCTCTCTTGGGTCCATTGTAATGTTTATATGCCATCCATACCGTTGATAAGGTCATTCATACTCAGATGACTTATATCCACCTGTCCATCCATTTTGACAGCTCAGTTTAGGGCATGATCCAATAACTGAAGCAAATCCAAATTTCATGTGGTCCACCCTAAGTAAAGAGTGGTGATTGAATGCCTACTATTAAAAATTTCTTGGGACTACCTGGTTGTTTAGTTGCCATCCAACGTATTGGTGAGGTCACGTAGACTGTGGATGAAGGAACCACACAAATATCATTTATCCTAAAATTATGTGGCCCCCAAGAAGTTAAGGGTGGTTGGCCCTCTCAATTGTTTTCATTGGTGGGGCCCACCTAAATCGCAGATCATCCTAATGTTTAGGCCTTGGGCCTAAGGCAGGATTGCATATCTAATGGTTGGGTTGGATCTCAGATACACATCATGGTGGGCCACGTTAAATGCGAGGATTAGCTGATAAGTGCCTAATATTATATAATTAACCCTATATATTTATATTTAGAGTATTATCCCTCATTAGGTGAATTTTCAATGTTCAGGTGATCAAGAGAGGTTGGACAAGATCCGAGCCAATCAGGGCGATTAAAGTGATCAAGATAAAGTATGCGGCGATCCTGAAGGAAGTCGAACCGTAAAGATCGAAGGACCATCATGTTCTACAGTTTGGATGGTCAAGATTGGATGTCCACATGTAGGGCCAACCGTATGTGCATCAAGTAAGTGGAAGCATTTCCACCATCACACGTAAAGTGACCAGATCTCAACCCTCACATGTGCCAACATGGAGAAGGCTTCAACCTTCTTCACACGTCTAGCAAGGTGGGCCACGCTTTCCACAGTTTCAAACCAGCTATAGTGGACCCACCGCAATCTCAGCCGTCCATCAAGAAAACAACAGTAATCATGCGGACCACACCATCCATCCACCTCCATAATAGCAGCATCAAGCTGCTGACCTCCATCCATCTTTCCATCTTCATCTCCATCAAGCAGGTGGACCACACATCCAGCCCATCAACGCATCAGATGGATCACACGGACAATAGCTTCACATCTATCACATTTCCATCTATGATGGACATCCTCTGGATCATCAATATCATGCATTTAAATCATCAAGGTGGACCACCACACGTGCCAGTAAAATGGATGGACAGCAGCAGCACTTGGAGGGCTCATCATCATCAACCAGCAACCGTCCAGCAGATTACGTATAAGCCTCACACGTGCTGCAAATCAACGTCCAGCAGAGAAGGACCCCACCTGTTGCACGTCCAGCAACTCCATGCACAACGTCCAGCGTCTAGTGGACCCCATCTCATCTAGTAGCTCGTGGAATGGTTCTAGTCCACACGTGTGTAATCAGCATCCACCTCCTCAGCCGTCCAAGCTCAGCAATCTCCTCTATCTTCATCAACGTGCAGCAGTGGATGTCCATCACAGCAAGCCCACCGTCCAGCTGCATCATTCGCCAGCTCATCCTCACCATCCATCTCCAGCCGTTCATCAGATTTTCATCAGTCCAGCTACTGGACCCTATCTCAACAAGCAGCGTCCCATCTCCAGCTACACATCCACTGCACACGTGTAGCTAATGAAGATCAGATTGCAACCGCCCAAACCAACAACCCCTCACCACATCAATCTCCACTCCGTCTATCAAGATGGGCTTCACACATGCAACATTTCCACCGTCCATCCAATGTACGCACGTCCAACAACAACTGGACGGTTCAGATTCTCCATGTCCATCTTGTGGACCTAGTCAACTCCAACTCATGTGGAACTAGTTAACTCACCTAGTTACTTTCCATCCTTGGGCCAAGCAAATGCTCTCTCTATCCTCTTCCATCCATGAGCTCCAAGCTTAAAGAAAAGTTTGCTTTGGGCATTCCAAGCTAACTCCTAACCCAAACTTAAAAAGCAAATCTATTGGCTTGGAAGTGCAACCTCATCATCCAAGCCTAACTCTAAGCCCAAACCTAAAGAACTTTTGCTTGGAATGCCACCTAGGCTTGGAGCTTCTCATAAGGCTATAAAAGAGCTCCTCTCCCTCGCATTTCCGTCATCCGACAATCCAAATCCTCTCTTCTTAGTTTTCTTTCATTTTATTTTCTTAGAGTAGAGTAGTTTTTCCTTTGTAGAGAATTTAGTCTTCCATTGTAGTATGGTTGGCTAAACCTCTAGCTAAGGCTAGGGGTGAAGCCTTTGAAGAAATTTGCAAGCTTTGGTTCTTTTGGTTCAACAATGGTGTGTGAATGTTGGAGTTTTCTTTGGTTGATTAGTTTGGTTATCCACCTCGACAGACGCTATTGTTGTGTAAGCTCCTTGATCCATCGTCAACTCCGGACACGTTGGATGCTTGGGGATCCCTTGCACACCAATTAGCTAGTTCATGATCGATAAAGTCTCTTGATCCATCGTCGACTTTGGGCATGATGGATGCTTTGGATTTCCTATGGTCATCGAGTTAGTGCAGGTAAAGTCATCGATCTGTAAAATCATTTGATCCATTGTAAACTCCGGGAACATTGGATGCTTTTGATTCCCTGCGATTGATAGACGGGATCTTAACGGTTGAATCGGTCAATCAAAGCCTCCTATCTTGTAAGTATGTATTTGATCGTATGAATTATGATCTTATCGGTTGACTTGTTGGCAAAGTTATTGATCTGTACAATTGATTGATCCATTGTCGACTCTGGGCACAGTGGATGCTTGGAATTCCCCACGATCAACTAACAAGTGCTTCATGGTCAAATCAATCGGTTCAGATCACCATCTTTTATGAAATATGCAAGTAGTTTAACCGTTTTATCTTCCGATTAGAACGGATCTTTATTCGATTCCAATTGAGTTATAGTTGGATCAATGAATCAAGCTTTGTGAACTTATCAAAGGTGGATCCTTAATGCCTTCGCCGCTTTTTCTATTTTTGTCTTTCACCACACACAACTTGCTCCACTCTCGTGGATAATTCAGATTTCATCTCTCACACCTAAATTAATTCCTCTAAGTGTTCTTAACCTCAATCCTTATGGTTCGACCTCGGTCTCACTGAGTATTTGATTGCTTCGCTACCTGCACTTGGGTATGCAATCTTCGGGTTGTAACATTAGTAACCCATAAAATTTCTGCATCTTTTAGAGCTGGGATTGTGTACGTTAGCATAGCAGGTAGCAACTTTACCGTGTGCTACTGAAAAGGGCGCTTTGGGTGGATCCTAGGGTCGGTGCATCCCTTACTGTAGGGCCCATTGTACTAGAAGTGACTTAAATCCACACTGTCCATACATTTTGACGGCTAGTTTTAGGGTATGATCCAAAAAATGAAGTAGATACAAATCTTAGATGGACCATACCGCAAGAAAAATTCATGATTGAATCCCCACCATTAAAACATTCATGGGTGCCATTGGAATGTTTATTTGCCATCCAACCTGTTGATAAGGTCACAAGGACCTAAATGAAGATACCACACAAATATCAGCGTGATCCAAAACTTTTGTGGCCCACGAGAAGTTTTTAATGGTCCATTACCACTGTTTCCTGTATTAAGGTCCACCTGAAATTTGGATATGCTTCAATTTTTTGGATCATGCACTGAAATCAGTTTTTTAAACGGATGGATGGTGTAGATATAAGACACATACATCATGGTGAGCCATGCGGTCAAGGATCCCACCTACTTCGATGGATTCGGGGACCCACTAGAAAGGTCCATGGCCTAGCATGATCTGCATTTTATTCATATTGTACATTCATTTTCCACCTCATTTTAGGGCATGAGGCCAAAAACGAGGCAGATCCAAATATGAGGCGGCCAAAAACATGCGGTGATGCACATGATGGTCCGGGTGGATTTCATATGAACATCATGGTAGGGTCCACCCAAGCCAGCAACCCCATTTTTCCTTTTTACCTTGGTGGCATTTATTAACTTTAATTGAAGATAATTATCTATGTTGGTTGGACCTTATGTATAGTCCAACCAGTTCAACTTGAGAGTGCCTATATATATATATATATATATATATATATATATATATATATATAAACCAACACCTTCTGACCAAAGAAGTATACACGTGATTAACAGAAAGTCTTAAATGGTCTAGTACAAAGTTTCTTTCTCCAAGAAGAAAATCAAAGAAGCTCCAAAAAGTCAACTAATGCGCTGCATAGGAGCTTTGAGTGGCCACCGTGATGTATGTGTTTTATCCACACCGTCCATCCATTTCTCCGTTTCATTACACAAATAATGCCACTCATCTCCAGCCCCCGTGTCCTCCCATAACAGCTATGTACGATTGGATTGCTGTAGTGCCAACTCCTTTTAGGGGTCGAGCCTTCATGCGAGTCTTCGGATCCGTTCGTTGTCGAATGGAGCTTTGCTGTTGGGATTGTGTGCAGGCAATTGATTGCGGATTGCTGGTGGATTGTGTGCAGGGCGCCCTTCCTACTTTACAACTAGGACGCTCTTGGGCGTGAGGCTCTTGGAGTTGCTCCGCTTTTCAGCCCAGGGTGAGATCTTACTTACCTGGTTGGTTGCTGGAGCTTTAGAGGTATTCATTACACACCCTGCGTTTCAAACACTTTGTTCATCACCTCCAACAAAGAAGATAAAGAAATGTTTTTGTAAGAGTTGATGGATTGTTCTAGCATTTTGGAGAGTGGTGGAAGTATTCTGGACAGGGGAGGTTTCTGTGCAGTCGGATGTTCATGTATTAGAGGGTTGCTTGCTGATGATGAGTGTGGATCCTCTGTTTCTAGGGCACAATAATTTCATTGGGCTATGTAATTTGGGCGTGGCTTTGGTGGATCCCCATATCCACTGAGGTGAGACCTCCTTGATGTATGTGCCTTAAATCCATTCCATCCATCCGTTTTTACACCTCATTTTATGGTATGATCCAAAAAATGAAGTAGATCCAAATCTCAAGTGGACCACACCACTGGAAACATTAATGGTGATTGACCATTAAAAACTTCTCATTGGCCACAAAAGTTTTGCATCAAGATGATATTTATGTGATACCTTCATCCCGGTCTTTGTGACATTATCAACAGGTTGGATGGTAAATAAACATTCCCTTGGCCCTCAAGATTATTTTAATGGTGAATATTGAATCACTTCTGTTTCCTGTGCTGGGGTCAAACTAAGATTTGGATCTCCTTCATGATCATTCTCTAAAATGAGCTTTAAAAACGTATAGACGGAAGAATATTACGGTGGGCCCCACAGTCAGGGGATCCACGGACTCTCCGCCCATGTAATTTATACGTACGTCAGCACAACAATTACGAAAGAAGAAAATTTAAAAAAAAAAAAAAAACGTACTAATTAGCTAGCATGGACATTTGCATTGTGGGGATCTGTAGGGATCATGTAGGGAAAAATTTTCTTCCGATTTGCCTCCATGGGGCTCCCATTCTAGAGCCGACGCTTGTGCTCTAGTGGAGGGCCTATCGTTGTGTGTGGCCCACGTACGGCTTCTTGCAAATAGAAGTGGGGAGCGATTCAAACTTTGTGGTGGGGATGCTGAATAAAGGCTTGCCGCCGGCTTGGATTTTCTGGTATCCCTAGTTCGGGTTGGATTTTTAAAAAATTGTGGAAATATGTGCTAAGGGAAGCTAATAGGGTGGCTGATGGGTTGGTTAAGTTGGGGAGCTCCTCTCAGTCTTTCAAATCCCCCTCAAGTTTCCTATATAGCTTGTTCTCAGTGCCTCTGTGAATAAAATTCTTTTTCTTTAAAAAAAATGTTGAGCCCCACAAAATATATATATATATATATATATATATATATATATATATATATATATATATATATATATATATATATATATGAAAAGGTACTACTATGGTCTCGACCTCATGGGAAGTTTCCATGAGGTTGAGCTTTGTGGGCTCTATTGTGATGTGTGATGGGAATCCACACCATCAGTCAGATGCAACATTCCGTGCTCGGCCATGAGCCTAAAAATCAGGCCAATCCATGACTTGGGTGGGCCACACTATAGACAACAGTTAAGAGTGGATATCCACCCATTGAAAACTTTATAATCTATTATAGGATCGACCGAAACGTGGTTGAGAAATCCAAACCATCCTTCATGCGTGTCGTACTTATAAAAGAGGTTACACCAAGTTTCAAACGTATCCAAAACTCAGGTTGGCCCCAACAAGTGCTTTTAGATGTAGTAGGCATGATTTTACACTCTTTCAATTGGTATGGACCAGTTGAGTTCTAGATATAGCTGATTTTTGGGATATCCCATAAACAATAGGCACTACGAGAAATATGTGATATAGTGGCAGAAAAAACTTCCGCCACCATAACCAATAAATCTGCGGCGATTAATAATAATTGTCGTTGTAAAACAATATATAACAGCAGATATTTATATCCGCCGCTATAAACCACTGTCCCACCCCCGCCATCCTTCCCGCCATCTTTTAGGACAAATAACGACGAAAAATAGCTGCGGATATTTGTATCCATCGCTATAAACAAGATAAATCCACCGCTATATTCTGACTACTATATTGCAGTGGATTATCATGTCCGCCGCTATAACTTTGAATATCCCGCCCCCAATTTGGAATGGCACGCATGTGAATGTTTCTATTGCTGCGGAAGTTTCCGCCATTATATATTATTTTAGCAGCGGATGTTTAAATCCGCCGTAGAAAGTTGTTGGCTAAAGCTAATATTGAAATTTAACGGTTGAATTAAGCCGATATTAAAATCTAATGGTTGGATTATGCATAATTTGCTATTTAACCGTTATGCTATTTAACCGTTATTAGTTGATACTAAAATCTAATGAATGGATGAAGATGATGTTTACGTCGGATTTAGTAATAGGATCCTCCAGACGTTCACCTTCCCTCAAGCTACTTCCCTCCAAACCTGAAAAAACACAAGAGAAAACCAAGGATAGCCGGCGTCCAGCCGTTGGCTCTCCGAAGCTTAAGTCAGATGGGACATGGTTGTAAAGTAAATAGTCGGGTATGAAATTAGAGATTGTGTACCTTTATCTTCTATGGAGTCATCTATTTGTACAAATCCGAGTAACCCAGTCTATTACGCAAGACGTTAAGATTACTGCTGATGTTCCGGGGATAGAGGGTTATCCGATGAATCCTTAGATAAGCTGATTACGTTCCCTGATGGTGCTCCCCTAAGATTCGGAGCCATGAACAGAGATAAGCCCAAGTCCGGCCTATACGGGCTGCTGGTACTAGAAAAGCAGGAGGATGCTCAGGCTCGGGGATAATTGCTTGCATGTTGAGATGCGACCCTTTTCAACAACCACGAGCCGAGCTGCTCACATGCTGAGATGCGACCCCTTCAACGACCACGAGCCGAGCTGTTGCATGCTGAGATGCAACCCCTTTCAACGACCACGAGCTGAGATGCTCGCAGTTGGACAGACTGATCGCAACTTCTTTCAATCACTCCTTGATCGTATCTCTCGACGACCAACTTTATCCTACAACAGATGCCCCTAAATCCTTAACGTTTTGAGAAGCTGCGCTAAGGATTTTGTTTGTATATATATAACCGCCTGTTTGAGGAGAGATCGTACGTAACCTATCAGGAGTGACCTTGCATTTATAATTGCCAGCTTTTCATAGCTTTTCGGTCGAGAGAGGTGAAACGACGCTCGCCACGTCCGTCTGAATTTAATTCTCGTGCCCGTTCGACTGTCGTGCCGGATGAGAGGCCGCCGCGTCTCACCCAAATCAAATGGAATGATTGCTTATAAATATCGGATCCTGCGGAGTCTACCTCATTTTTGAAATTCTGTCGTAGAGTTCTAGAAACCCTTCTTCTTCTCTCCTTCTGGCTTTGGTGTAAACCTCTTCATAGAGGTATTCCTTTCTCTTATTTTTCTTTTCTCTTTCTTCCTGTCCTTTCCTTTACGATGGCGGGGGTTTCTGATGAAGAAATCGTTCCTCTGGGAGATGATACTTCTAATTCTTCTGAATCGAACAATGCTTGAGTACCAGCGGGGAGATATTCTGCCGCCGGTTATCCATCTATCATGACGGAAGAGCAACTCTTGGACTTACGAGAGAGATATCGGATTCCGGACTCCGTCATACTTAGGTCACCAGGGAGAGGAGAGACCGTCGATTCCCCATCGCCGGGCTGTGTAGCATTTTACGAATATTTTTTTCGGCTTAGCATGCGTTTTCCCCTTCATCCCTTCATCCGGAACTTCCTCCGTACTTATAAGATTGCCCCTGGCCAACTTATTGTAAATGGCTGAAGGGTGCTTCTAAGCGCCTTTGTTCTTTGGAAACAGCGGGTAACGAGGATCTGACCGCTGGGGAATTTCTGAGGTTGTACCAGCTGAAGAAGGCCCCGACCAGCGAGGGTTGGTACTACCTTTGTTTCTGGCACCGGGATAACTTTATCTTGGGGAATCCATCCTCCAATTATCCCGAGTGGAGGAAAAAAATGGTTCTACGTCTCCGGCAATTGGGAGTCTGATGTGGGCTCCGACCCCAAAGGCCACAATGTTAACCGCTTCTTCTGCGAAGGTGGGTTGAACTTTTACCCATTTGCCCGAAGAGAAAATGAGTTTTGTGCTGCTTCGACTAACTTGCCCTCCTCTTCTTCTCGCAGGCATTCCGATTGGGGTCAGGCCGAACTTGCGGGGAGGACTTAACGAGAAACTCATCAAAGTCTCCAAGCTTTCAGTAGCTGCCCGTAACGTTAACGCTGCCTTGGACCCTTGCCGTCTCTCTGTCGCCGGTCTAATCTCCTAAGAAGAGATGACGAAAATTGGAGACAAAAGGGGTGCGCTGGGGGTGCTTCCCCGTCTGAAGGGCACGGCCTCGAAGAGGTAAAAGAAGTCAGCAGCTGGCCCTTCAGTTGCGCCCGCTCAACCAGAGGGACCCGCTAGAGGCTCACAACCATGTAATGCTCCTCAGGAGGAGGTTGCTGCGACCCCTCCGGCTGGCTCCCATGGTCAGCCAATAATCGAGGTCATCGATAACTCGCCAAAAGGCAATCGGACGGAACCAAGTCTTCCTCCGAGAGAGGTGTCATGTGAGCCTAATGCTGCTCGCGAATCAGCCACACCCGCCTCGGGGCCCGCAGATGCTCGCGAGGCAGGCTCTTGCGAGATGGTCGTAGCCCAACCTTCAAGATAGGGAGTCTACGTCATCCCCCCACACTTGCATCCAATATGCAAGTTTATATTTGAAAACATTGCCCCCAACTCCTTTGGGGGCCTCCCTGAACCAAGTCCAGAGGCTCTTTCCACCGACATTGGAGTGAGATTAGTTCAGGTGACAACCTTTTCTCCATCTTTCTTTCTTCTTTGAATAGTTCATCTGGTAGACTGCCTCTAATTTTTCTTTCTTTTTGAGCAGAGTCTGGACCTCACGTTATGAGTTAGGTGTGACATCGATGATGCCCGTCGCATCGTCAATGATGGGGAGAAGAAGAAGAAGAAGAAGAAGAAGAAGGTGATGGAGGGCGAGATCCAGGGAAGGGACCGTATAATAAAATCCCAGGAAGCCCAAATCGCGAAGATAAATGAGGAGAAGCAAATCCTCATCGCCAAGGTTCAAGCTCTGATTGATCATTTTCAGTCATTGGACCTTAATTTTGCGAGGCTCCAAGAAGTTCATACCAAGAGCGAGAAAGAGAAGGGGATCTTTCGCTAGGATAAGATCTCCCTCGAGGAGCGGCTCAAGGATTGTCGGAATCGGCTTGAGGATGCTGAGAAGACTCTCACTCAGTTGAAGGACAATTCTATTCACTGGGAGGATGAAAGAGTGGCCCTCATCAAAATGATGTCTGAAAAAGGTCCTCGTGCGGTCCTGGAGTTCCGAACCTCTCAACTCTACGACGAGGAGCGTTATGAGGCGTATATCACTGGTTGCGACTTTGCTGTCAGGGTTATGCAACTAATTGCTCCTTCCTTCAACGTCGAGGAGTTCGAGAGAGTGGCCTTCGAGGTAGCAGCTAGAGACCGAGCTGCAACCGAGAATGAGGTCACAGGGGCTACAGACACTGCACGTGCTCCCGAGGCAGGCCCCGAGGCAGAAAGTCGAGAATGTTAGTGCACTTTTCTATAGCATACTAGTGCACCTTGTTTGTCAATCACTTACATCAGTGAGTCTAGTGTTGGTTGAGCCTAATGAAGATGAAGACTGAAGACTCAAGTGGCCCCGCTATATCAAGGAAGAAGATACAGGTAAAAGTGATGCCTTGGTGTGCCTTTCCTTGACCAAAACCTAACCCATAACCTCTTAGATGTCTTGGACCAACTAGGTATACCCTTAGTCATCATCATTAGTCTTAGAACTTCAAGAAAAACATGATAAGTTAGACTAATTAAAGAGGTGGAAGCTGTTGTAATTAAAACAGCTCAAACAGCAGTTTCCTATTGATCTCCGATCAATCAGACGTTGGCTCCGATAGGACTCCGATCCATCGGACAGAAGCTCCGATCAATCGAAATTTTTTCCAGTAACCTTGAAAACCCACTGGACATATTTCCGATCAATCGGACAGTCTTCCGATCCATTGGAAGGGGTCAGTCCAATCAATCGAAAAATCCTCCAGAGACTTCACTGGATAGATTTTCGATCAATCGGACTAGTCTCCGATCAATCGGACCCTTTTTCCGATCAATCGGAGATGCGCGAATCTGCCCCTTTTTTTACTATTGGAAGAAAATCTATTTAAAGAGGGGGATTCGTTTTTGAGCCAAGAGAGGGGATTTTGAGGAGATAGAAGCCACCATTGCTAGAGATCATTAGAGGCTCTATTCCAAACCCAAAGTAAGTCATTCTCCTTGTGTTTTCATCACAAGCTTGGGCCATTCAATGGCATCTTGAGAATGGACTTGTTCCCTCTTAATTCCTAGGGTTTAGACTGAAATTGCGGTTTTACCGCTTGTAGAGACACTTGGAGATATGTCTAAGGACCTAGAGAGGGGGGGGGGGGGGGGGGGGGGTGATTAGGACCTTTGAAATTCTTTTCACCTACTTACACAATTCAACAAATTTAGCCTAGTAAGCAAGAACACTTCGGCTTCCAAGCCTAGGTGAGTCCAATCACAAGACTAGCAAAAGGTCAAGCAATAAACAATCCTAGTCTAAGCATGTATAAGAAAGTAAATGATACACTAATTAAGCTTCTAACCTATGTAACTTGTGTAGACTTATGAGAGTGGATCAATGAGCTCAAGTCTACACAAGTAGTGAAGGTACATCTTGTGTGTGGATGAGCCTAATAAGTGCCTAGCATACATTCCTATCAAGCATTCATAATTGAACAATTAAACTAACAATGCTAAGATATAAATGTGCTCAATTCAATCACAGACACAAGCATGTATAGTGGTTCGACTACTTGTCTACTCCACTCCCGGTTCAAGTACTCAACCCCTTTGAGCACACCGGCATTCACTATAGGAGGTTTTAAATGAGGTTCACCTCTCAACCTTTACACGGAGGTTTTATCGGTTCACCTCTCAACCGTACCCGGAGTTTTAGACATAGGCTAACTCTCAACCTAATGTACGTTTACTCCCGTGTCGGAGGCTCCCCCTTGGAGACTTAGTTTAGGCCCGGCTGACGGGCCAAGGAACAACTAACGTCCCTAGGTCGAGTTCGGAAAGCAAACTCTAAAATGGACTCTCAAATAAGACAACCTACTTGTCGGATGAGCCCCTTGTTTAGCGTCAGATTGGGTAGCTTGATCTCCGCTCTCCCGTGCTTCAATCAGCTTCCCTTGCTCCCACGATCGTGCCGCCGTTGCATCGCCAATGCCTCAGCCACACTTGATCAAACACCTTGCATGCGATGCCTTTGAGATGCCCAAGGTGCTAGGAGGATGGTTGAATCTCCTACATGGGATATGTAGGTTGTTCTAACTAGGAGATTCACCTAGAGGGTCCTCTAGAGGTCTAGGACAAGGGATATACCTATGTGGAATAGTGTCTCACCTCTAGAATTGAGAGAGGAATCAAGTCATCTCTTGATTGCATTTGAATGCCCACACTTGTGTTTGAAACACAAGGGATATGACTTGAAACCCTCATTTTTGAGGCCCCAAATGATGTACAAAGTGAGTGAGGAATGGGCTCTCCAAAAACCTCTCTACATGCCCAAAAATGGAGCTCCATATATATAGAAAAGTGGGCTCCAACGGTCATAAAACGGGTAGAAAACGGTTGGCCCGACCTGTCCCGACCGGTCCCGACCGGTCGGACTCCCTTGCTGAAGGATCTCAACAACACAGGCCAAATACATAGGCCGACCGGTCGGACCCCCTTTCTGGATAGCCTGAATACAACAGGCCGACCGGTCAAGACTGGTCGGACCCCCTTGCTGGACACATTCAATATCCAGGCCGACCGGTCAAGACCGGTCGACGATGCTTGCTAGACGGCCTTGGATGTGAAGGCCGACCAGTCTTGACCGGTCGGCTGCCCTTTGCAAAACTGCTGGAAGCAGTTCTTTCTCCTGGCCGACCGGTCTTGACTGGTCGGCTGCCCAGCCAATTCACTCAACAAGGGTCTGGTAGCTTTGGTCGACCTGTCCTGACCAGTCTAGACCGGTCGGACATGCCTGGGGTCAGCTTGGTTTGATTGCTGACCAAAAACTCCTTCCATCCACTCACTAAGGCCAAGATAAGGTGATGTTTTGGGACACCTAGGGCCACTCTAAGATGACAAAGGGTTCACCAAGGTGGATAAGGTCATCAAGGAGGTTATGGGATGGGTTTTGGACAAGGTTAAGGCACCAAGGCATCACATATACCTGAATCTTCTTCCTTGATGCAGCCGATCCGTCTTGAGTCTTCGGTCTTCGTCTTCATTGGGCTCAACCGACACTAGACTCACTGACGTAAGTGATTGACAAACAAGGTGCACTAGTATGCCACGGAAAAGTGCACTAACATAGACACCTTGATGATAGTTAAATCCCTTGTCTAAACACTACCTAGGAGTCCAAATAAGTGTATTCCTCTAGGAAACCCATTTCCTACCATTTGTAGAGGATTCACCATTCCCTAGCACCTTAGGCATCTCCAATGGAGCATCACATGCAAGGTAGCTGATCTTGGAGCTGAAGCCTTGGCAAAGCAGCGGCGTCAAAGATCGGGGGAGCACAGGGGGAGCTGATTCAAGCATGGGAGAGCAAGAAGAAGCAACCCAAAGCGGCGCTAAATAAGGGGCTCAATCCGACAAGTAAGGTTGTCTTGTTAAGAGTCCATCCACTCAATTTCCTGTGGGGGTTGAGTGTAGAGTTTGTTTGACAAACTCGACCTAGGGTCGTTAGCCGATCCTTGGCCTATTAGTTGGGCCTAAAATTTAGGGACGTCAGCTGTTCCTTGGCTCGTTAGTCGGCCTAAACAAAGTCTCCAAGGGGGAGCCACCAACACGGGTGCAAACGTGTAGGTTGGGAGGAACCTGTAAACTCCCATGTTGGGTGGATCCGAATTAAAACACATTGGTTGGGAGGAACCAGATTTAAACTCCCTAGTGAATGACGGTGTGCTCAAAGGGGTTGAGTACTTGAACCGGGAGTGGAGTAGACAAGTAGTCGAACCACTATACATCCTTGTGTTTATGATTGTTCTTGAGCACATTTCTCTTTATGCATTGTGTTTAAATTGGTTAATTATGAATGCTTAGTTAGGAATGCATGCTAGACACTTGATAGGCACATCCACACTCATAAGATGTACTTTCACTACCTCATGTTGACTTAAGCATTTCTTGATCCATCCTCTATAGTCCACATGAGTTGTTTAGACTAGGTTGCTGATTGCACTTATCATTTGCTAGTCTTTTGATTGGACCTACTTAGGCTTGGAAGCCGAAGTGTTAATCGCTTACGTAGTTTAATTTGCTAAATTTGTTAAGTAGGCAAAAAATTTTAAAAGGTCCTAATCACCCCCTCCTATAGGTTTAGCCAAAATTCTAGTTGCTCTTTAAGCTTCCGCACGTGCATGCATAGGGTGTCGTGTTAGACCACCCGACGAAATTTCAGAGAAGCTCCCCCAGACGAGGAATGACCGATCTCTGATTTGCCACCCTTCTCCTCTTTTTCTTTTTCGGAAAGAAATGTATCTTTGTAAACGATTCAACTATTTTAGTCAACTGAAATGAAAATCTTTTTTGATACTATGCCCCCCCCCCCCCCCCCCCCCCCCCCCCCCCTTTTCTATTGATCGCATGTCGAATGCTTGGATACTTAACTCATTAAAGAATGAGTTAGGCTCAATCCGAGGGTCGTGATGACCATGTCCGCGTTGAGATAGACTAGTCTATCGATTGAGGCTTTGACTCTGCCGGAAGCAGAGGGTTTGGTCAAGGGAATGCGTATATTCCCTTCGGGGCTATTCGGGTCCAACTAGTGGAGTAGCGACCAAAAAATCCATCTTTATTTGAATGTCGTTGGGATTTACATCGAATTTATGAAAAATATTTGAGTAGGTGCTCTACGTGCCAAGGGCGACGTAAAGGCCTTCCTTGCATATCTTCGAGATAATATGTGCCTGGTCGCACAATTTTGATAACTCGATAGGGGCCTTCCGAGTTTGGATCCTACGAGCGAGCAGGAATTTCGAGGTGCTATCTAAGGACCAAATCGCCGAGCTGAAAAGCTCTAGGTCGGACCTTAGCGTTATGATAACGAGCAATACGCTGTTGATAAGTTGTTGCTCGAAGTTGGGATACATCCCTTCTCTCTTCCAAGAGGTCGAGATGGAGCCTCAGACCTTCCTGATTACTAGTGGGGTCATACTGCTCTATCCGATACGAGGGCACTTGAACTTCGACTGGGACCTACTGTGTCTGTGCCGAAAGCTAATAAGAAAGGATTTTTCCCCGGTCGACGTGCGAGTTGTAGTTCTATAGGCCCATAAGACTTCCGGCAAGAGTTCTGGCCACATGCCTTTACATTCACCGAGCTTGGTCTTTAAATGATGTTTAATGATCTTATTCACCGCCTCAACTTGCCCATTAGCCTGAGGATGATACGGGGAGGTGCGAACACTTCGTATCTTTCATTTTTCACAAAATTCTGAGAACGCGGCGTTGTCGAATTGCTTTCCATTGTCGATGATTATAGTATGGGGAAGCCCATAACGACATATGATATTTCTTCACACGAACCTAGTGGTTTGCTTTTCAGTGATTCTGGTTAATGGTTCTGCCTCGACCCATTTGGTGAAATAATCGACTGCTACGATTGGAAATCTGTTCTGACCTTTCCTAGTGGGCAAGGGCCCGATGATATCGACCCCCCGTTAGGCGAAGAGCCAGGGGCTATCCATTGGCGTCATTTGCTCGGACGGTACATGAGGTATAGGAGAATATCGCTCGCACTTGTCACATCTTTTGGAGAATTTGATTGCATCCGCCTTCATAGTGGGCCAGTAATACCCTTGTCTCATTACTTTATATGCTAAAGACCGTCCCTTAGGATGGTTACCACATGCCCCCTGGTGTATTTCATCCAGAACGTGATGCGCTTCTTCTGGGTAAAGGCACCTCAAGTATGGTAAAGTAAAGCTCTTGCGTAATAGCGTTCCGTTTTGTAAGGTATACCTGGCAGCCTGATGACGGATTTGCCGTGCAGATTTTTTATTATCCGGGAGTTGTCCATCTCTGAGATAAAGGATGCATGGGGTCCATCCAACATGGAGAGGAATATACCATGACCACTTGCTCGGACGTTGTTTGGCTGATACTTGGAGCATGAACATGCTCGATGGGAATAGATTACAATAATTCAGATTCTGGTGCGGAGGCTAGCTTTGCCAAAGAATCTGCGAGTTTGTTCTTCTCGCGAGGGATGTGAATTATTTCATATTTCTTCAGCTTTGCGAGCAGGATGAGCACTCGGGATTTATATAAAGCCATCCGCTCTTCTTTCACCTCGAATTCGCCGAGAACTTGATCGACTATGAGCTGAGAATCACTATGAATAAGTAAACTCTGAATCAGAGAACGTTTGCTAGTTCGAGGCCGACGATCAAAGCCTCATATTCTACTTCATTGTTTGAGACGTGAGTGTCAAATCGTAAAGCATATTGAAAACGCAACCCGTAAGGAGCAACTAAAATTAAGCCCGCTCTGCTACCGGTGGCCCGTGAAGACCCATCCACAAAGAGAGACCAGGGGGTCTAGTCGCTGGTTGTAGAGTTATCATTGGAGGAGGAATATGTGAATTCGACAATGAAATCGGCCACGGCCTGACCCTTAATGGCGGTTCTTGGGCAGAATGAAATATCATGCTCGCTGATCTCAATCGCCTATTTAGTTAATCGCCCGGAAACTTCAGGTTTTTGAAGGACATGTCTTAACGGATGATTTGTTGGCACCAATATAGCGTGGGCTTAGAAATAGGGTCGCAGTTTTTGAGTGGTCGTAACTAAGGCAAGGGCTAATTTCTCCATATCAGAATATCGAGTTTCGGCATCCACCATTGCTCGACTAATATAATAAACGAGCCTTTGTACCCCGGAATCTTCTCTTAATAATGCGGCACTAACGGCCGTAAAAGACACAGATAAATAAAGAAGAAGTTGCTGGTGTGCAACAGGGTTTTGGTAAAATTGGGGGTGCACTCATATATTGCTTCAATTGTTGAAATGCTTCTTCGCATTGCGGGGTCCATGCCCAGTCGGCTTTGGCGGTAGCTCGAAGGAGCTTAAAGAAAGGTAGGCACTTATCAGAGGCACGTGAAATAAACCTGTTCAATGATGCAATACGACCAGCCAGACGTTGGGCGTCTTTGAGAGTGGACGGAGACTTCATTTCGATTAAAGCCTTTATTTTCTCAGGATTCGCCTCAATTCCTCGTTGGCCGACCATAAAGCCAAGAAACTTCCCAGTGGACACCCCGAATGCACATTTTTCTAGATTTAGCTTCATCTGATACTTCCTCATTAAATCGAAGGCTTCTCGAAGATCCGCAAAGTGGTCGTTTTCTACGACGCTTTTCACGAGCATGTTTTCGACATAAACTTCCATATTCCTACTGATTTGCGCGGCGAATATTTTATTGATCAGGCGCTGATAGGTGGCTCCTCATTCTTAAGACTACAAGGCATTACCTTGTAACAATACAAGCCGCGATCAGTGATGAAGGCAGTGTGTTGATTATCGGACGGGTGCGTCACAATTTGGTTATAACCAGAATAAGCATCCATAAAACTGAGCAGGGCATGCCCCGCCATTAAATCAACCAACTGGTCAATACACGGAGTCAGGAAACTATCTTTCGGGCATGCTTTGTTCAAATCAAAGTAGTCCACGCACATTCTCCACTTTTCATTAGCTTTTCGAACGAGGACCACGTTCGCGACCCATTCCGGGTAGTCAACTTCCTCTATGAAATTGACGGTCAGCAACTTCTTGACTTCGGTTTTAATTACCATTTGCCTTTCTGTGGTGAAGGCACGTCGATGCTGGTGAACAGTTTGTGCTTCGCATCAACGTTCAAGCGATGCACTATGACATTGGGGTCAATACCTGGCATATCACTATGGGACCAAGCAAATACATCTTGGTATTCAGTGAGAAAACGAACCAGATTTTCGCGAAATACATCGCTTAAAGAAGATCCAACATAGACCCTCTTGGACGAATTTTCTTCAGATAGGTGGATTGCGACTGTCTCTTCCCCCGGGGTGCCTGATTGAAGATCGCTCTCTCTTGGGTCCAACGTTGTAGCTATTGGAGGGTCTAATGAATCTCTTGTAACCATCATAACCGACGTTGCTTGGGCCTTCTTTTGATCTTGTACAGCGATCTCGTAACACGCTCGAGCTTCCTTTTGATTTCCCCATACAATCCCGACTCCATTTAGAGTAGGGAATTTGATGCATAGGTACAGGGGGTGTAAAGCTGCCCCTATCTTGTTGAGCGGAGGTCGGCCCAAAATGGCGTTATATGCTGATCTCCGATCTACCACGAGGAAATTAATGAAGATAGTAGTTTTTGCTAGGCTTTCTCCGAAGGTGACTGGAAGGTCGATGCTTCCTTCCGGTGTTATAACTTCGCCCCCAAAGCCGACGAGGGGAGTTGAGACCGGTTTGAGAGGCTCCTGGCGAGTGTCCATTTTATTGAAGGCTCCCAGGTAGTGAATGTCAGTGGAGCTACCTGTATCCAACATAATACGATGAGTCAAATAATTTGATACCTTTAATGTGACCACAATGGAGTCTTCGTGAGGAAAGTGAATCCCTTCTGCATCTTCAAGAGAAAAGGAGATCGGATGATGGCCAGAATTCGACACATCGGGCGTCTTTTCCAACCAATAGATATGTTGGGGCTTCTGAGACGCCTTGCGAGTGTATGCTTTTCTTGATGCTCGAGAATCTCCCCTGCAAGCTGGTCCTCCGACGATGGTTCGGATCTCACCAGTGGGTTCAACGTCTTCTTATGAAGTATGATGTTGATGTGACTTCTTCTGGTGTGATGGGGCTTCCACCCTTTTTGGTGACCGAACCTGTCGGGCTACGTAATCTCGAAGATGATCTTTCCGAATGAGAGCTTCGATGTGATCTCGCAGAGATATACAATCTTGGGTGTTGTGCCCATGATCTTTGTCGAAATAGCAAAATTTACTCTTATCTCTTTTTTCAAGATCAAATTTGATCTTTGAAGGCCACTTCACATAAGGCTTGTGCTTGATCTCCATTAATACTTTCTCAGGAGATTAAATAAGAGAGGTATAATTATGATATTTACCAGAGTAAGGCTTCTTAGGGGAGCGGTCCCGTCGATCACGCCGGTATTTCTTGTCAGGAGGAGAAATCTTCTCAGGCTTACGCTTCTTACCCTGTACACCGTGACGTGCCAAAGCGACTTCTTCCGCATTGATGTATTTCTAGGCCTTTACCTGAAACTCCGTCATAGTTTTAGGAGGGTTCTTATCCAAGGCGAATCTGAATTTTTCGCTTGTAATTCCAGCTATAAGGGCGGTGAGGCCTTTATCTTCGGTATAACCTTCAGTCTGGGCAACTTCTGCAGTGAACCGAACTATAAACTCCTTTATCGTCTCCCCATGCTATTGCTTCAAGTCCATTAAGTGAGATGCCGGCTTTTTGGTACGGATGCTTCCATGAACTGAGAAATGAAGAGCTCCGATAGTTGAGAGAAGGACCCGATGGATCGGGGTTTTAGGCCTCGGAACCATGTACGCGCTGCATCCTTTAGGGTTAGGGAAAAAGCCCTACACATATTTTCTGATCCATGTCCCTCCAGCTCCATAAGAGACTTATACGTCTCCAGATGTTCGAGAGGATCGCCAGTGCCTGTATATGGAGTGATGATAGGCGTGCGATATTTCTTAAGTAAGGGTGCTTCTATGACATCGGGGTGAAGGGAGATTTGGATCGATGGATTGACGCAACAGTAATAGGCAGTCGATTTGTCCGATATCTCTGTTCCATATCGTCGAAGCGATCGTGGATTCTTTTGAGATCTCCTTCCCATGGTAAGGTGTAGCCTGAAGTTTCGACGGCAGAACCCTGAGATTGCTGTCGCCGGGAGGTACCGGAGTGTATAGAATGTGGAGGGGGTACCGGGACTTGATTGCCGAGTGGCATTCGATTTGAAGGAGGAGGATTTAGCTGGGTTTGTGACTCGCCCGCAGAATGTCTGGAAGCCACTAGTATAGGTTGTACCGGCGGCCCTTCAGGAGGTTGCTACTGTGGCTCCGAAAAATGTTGATCAAACCGATTAGATAAGGCTTGAAACCCGGCTTTGAGAGTTAGAAGTGTGTTTCCGAGGAAACGCATAACGTCTTCTTGACTGCCAAATACATCGAACAATGGGTTCTGTGATGGCATGTTTGACTCCCCCCGATGGATGCTCGCTAAAGCAGTCTGAGGGAGATTAGGCGCTGGTTCGATATGTCAGGCGGAGGTAACGTCTGTCTTGAAGTGGAAGGATGAACCGTCTTTTTGGGAGGCATGGTGGGAGATCACGATTAGTGATTAGAGTCGCTAATCCTGACGACTAATTTCCCACAGATGGCGCCAATCTGTTTATGTCAGATTTGGTAACAGGATCCTCCAGACGTTCACCTTCCCTCAAGCCTAACTTCCCTCCAAACCTGAAAAAACACAAGAGAAAACTAAGGGTGGCCGGCGTCCAGCCGTTGGTCCTCCGAAGCTTAAGTCAGATGGGACATGGTTGTAAAGTAAATAGCCGGGTATGAAATTAGAGATTGTGTACTTTTTCTTCTATGGAGTCATCTATTTATCCAAATCCGAGTAACCCAGTCTATTACGCATGATGTTAAGATTACTGCTGATGTTCCAGGGATAGAGGGTTATCCTATGAATCCTTAGAAAAGCGGATAGTCTTAACTCAATTAGACATCTAGCTGATTACGTTCCCTGATGGTGCTCCCCTGAGATTCGGAGCCATGAACAGAGATAAGCCCAAGTCCGGCCTATACGGGCTGCTGGTACTAGAAAAGCAGAGGATGCTCAGGCTCGGGGATAATTGCTCGCATGCTGAGATGCAACCATTTTCAACGACCACGAGCCGAGCTGCTCGCATGTTGAGATGCAACCCCTTTCAATGACCACGAACCGAGCTGCTATCATGCTGAGATGCAACCCCTTTCAACGACCACGAGCCGAGCTGCTCGCATGCTGAGATGCGACCCCTTTCAACGACCACGAGCCGAGCTGCTCGCAATTGGGCAGACTGGCCGCAACTTCTTTCAATCACTCCCTGATCGTATCTCTCGACGACCAACTTTATCCTACAACAGATGATATACAAATTTAATGGTTGGATTAGGCTGATATTGAAACATATTTTCAAATCCAACGGTTAAATTAAACTCATTTTGAAATCTAATAGTTGGATTAAGCTGATATTGAAATTTAACGGTTGGATTAAGATAATATTAATATATAATGGTTGGATTAAAGCAAACCCATATTGAAACCAACGACTGGATTAAGGTGATATTGAAATCAAATGGTAGGATTAACCATGATATTGAGATCTAACTATCAGATTAAGCTGAAAATGAAACTAATGGTTGAATTGTTAGATTGGACTAAGATGATATATCATACTCTATTTTTTCAACTCAATCATTTAAGACGTCTAGTTGCTGTTGATCCAACTGTTGGATTAACCCAATATTGAAATCTAACGGTTGGATGAAGCTAACATTGTAATCTAACGGTCAGACTAACATTATTCGGAGATCTAATAGTTGGATTACCCTGATATATATTGAAATACTACCATTGGATAAAGCTGACAATGAAATCCAATGGTTGTATTATTACATTGGACTGAGCTGATATAAAAATCCAACAGTTTTTTTACACTCAGATATATTAGGCTGGTCCATTTATTAATGGTTAGATTGTTAGATTGGACCAACCAAGTCCATATTGAAATCTAACGAATGGATTACATGTATTGCTATTTAACGGTTACATTAAGCCGATATTGAAATCTAACGACTTGATGAAAATGATATATCAATGTGACGGTTAGATCAACATGATATTGGAGCATATATTGAAATGTAATGGTTAGATTAAACTCATTTTGAAATCTAACGGTTGAATTAAACTCATTTTGAAATCTAGCGGTTGGATTAAGCTGATATTGAAATTCAACGGTTAGATTAAGGTAATATTAATATATAATGGTTGGATGAAAGCAAGCCCATATTGAAACTAACAACTGGATTAAGATGATATTGAAATCTAATGGTAGGATTAACCACAATATTGAGATCCAACTATCAGATTAAGCTAATAATAAAATCTAACGGTTGAATTGTTAAATTAGATTGGACTAAGGTGATAAATCCTGCTCTTTCTTTTCAACCCAATCATTAAGACCTCTAGCTGCTATAGATCCAACCGTTTAATCTGATATTGAAATCCAATGGTTGGATGAAGCTGACATTGTAATCTAATGGTCAGACTAATATGATTCGAAGATCCAACATTTGGATTACCCTTATATATATAGAAATCCAACCATTGGATAAAGCTGACAAGAAAATCTAATGGTTGTATTGTTAGATTGGACTGAACTGATATAGAAATCTAATTGTTTTTTTACACTAAGATAATTTTCAATGATTGAATTGTTGGATTGGCTTAATATAATGGTTGGATTAAGTCGATATGGAAATTGAACGGTTGGATTAAGCCGATATTAAAATCTAATGGTTGGATTAAACAGATATTGAAATCTAAATGGTTGGATTAACCAGATATTGAATTCTAATAGTTCGATTAACCGGATATTGAAATCCACTTGGACGGTCAAATCGATAGATCTGAACTGTCTATTAATTTTAGCACAAATTTCATGGGCTACCATGAAAAAATCACATAAATCGAATGGTCACTAATAAATAAGCAATTGAAGATGGTCACTAATAAATAAATGGAACAAATCTTTGATTAGACCTATTTTTATTTAAATAACCCAGACCAGTCCATATTTTGAACCATCGATCAAATAGTTATTATTATAATTCTTTTTATCCAAACCAACCATACATTTGGAGAGAGAATTTAAGCACATGAGCACAAAAATGATGCAAATCCAATTCTCAAGTGGACCACACCATAGAAAGCATTAGGGATAATGACGCCATCTATATTGAAACCTTGTTAGGGCCCACCTTGACGTTTATTTTCCATCCAGCCTGTCAATAAAGTCTCACAGACATAGATGAAGGGAGAACTCAAATATCATCTTGATCAAAAAATTATGTGATCTAAATTATTAAAGGAAAAAATAAATAAAAAAATATGTATAGCAGCGGATATTTATATCGACCGCTATAAATCATTAACTTTTGTTTATAAGGGCGGATAGTTAAATCTGCCCCTATAAACTCTTATTTCCCCCAAATCGACAGTGCCCTAATTTTATTTCTCTCCAGACGTTGGCCAGACGATGACCTCTCTCTCTCTCTCTCTCTCTCTCTCTCTCTCTCTCTCTCTCTCTTTCACTCCATCTGTCGTCGCCGGCCACCCCAACCCACACGAGGCCGAGGTCCCTCCATCGCATCCGGCCACCCCGTACGAAGCCGAGCCCCATCTCGTGACCTCACCCCAGGTATTTGACAATAATCCATGCCCTCCATCTGATTTCCAATGGGGGCCACTTTGATTTATGTGTTGTGTATCCAGTGGGGCCCACTGTGATGTATGTGTTTTAAATCCATGCCATCCATTTGTTATTCCTGTGGGTCCCACTATGATGTATGTGTTTTAAATCCATGCCATCCATCAATTTTTCTAGTGGGGCCCACTGTGATGTATGTGTTTTAATCCATTCCCATCATCTGTTATTCCAGTGGGTCCCACTATGATGTATGTGTTTTAAATCCATGTCATCCATCTGTTATAACAGTGGGTCCCATTGTACTGTATGTGTTTTAAATCCATGCCCTTCATCTAGGGCTTGGGCGGGTTCAACCCGACTAACCCGTGACTGACCTAACATTGGTTTGGGCTTGGGTAAGAAGTAGCGAACTTGATCTCGGGGTTGGGCTATACAAACACTAACCCGATAAAGCTTGGGTCAGGCTTGGGTTGAGGTCTCGGGTTGCCCGACCCAACCCAAACCAAATCTATATAAAAGTTACTTATAATTTTACAGATCATTTTATAACCGGATCCCAAAAATAAAGCAGATCCACATTTAAGGTGGACCATAAAATAGGAAAAAGTGGAGGGTGACCTTTATGACGTACTAAAGTTTTGGATGAAACTGATATTAGTGTGGTTCCTTCATTCAGGACTTTGTGACCTTATCAAAAAGTTGGATGGTAAATAAACATTCATGTGGCCCTGAGAATTTTTTAATGGTGGGTATTTAATCATCGTTGTTTCCTATGTTGTGTTCCACTTGGGATTTACATCTTCTTCATTTTTCGGTCCCACAATTAGGGATACACTTGAGATTCGGATATGGTTCAATGTTGGACACATGCCTTAAAATAATTTTTTAAATGGTTGATTAGCTAAGTAGGTTAATTAGCCAAGTAGCTTAACTAGCTAAGTAGCCTAACACATAGGTGGAAGCCAATGTTACTAGTTGGTTGGATATGTTTTATTGTATGCATGCTTGGGTTGGATACGACTATCATTATATCCAATTTTTGGGTCCATTGTGCTGTATCTGTTCTCTCCACGCCATCAGGGGTGGGGTCCACTTAGACTTTGGGTCTGGGCCGAACTTTTTGAGGCCATCCCCTACTATGATATGCAAAATAGATGGATAGTATGGAAATAACACATACATCATGGTGGACCAAAATGGATGTTGAACGAGGTCCCTAGAAGGTAAGAATTATTGTTGAGACAATGATAAGGTTGTACATTTGCTATGGACAACAATAAAAGCTCGGAATTGAGTACGGGTACCCAGATGTGCATTGAAGCTATCTGTGGTTGGATTTTTTTTCCAGATATGTGGATGTATGTGTTGGATGATGAATGATATTTGTGATTGAGCATATAAATTAAAAAGTAATTATATATATGTGTTATGGAAGAGGATGTTGAGCCGGGGTGGCCTTGGAAGGTGGAAACCGTTGTTAATAGTTGGGTCCATTGTGCTGCATTTATCTATCCGAGCCGTCAAGGGGTGGGACCCACTTTAATGAGGTGGGGCCCACTTAAACTTTGTGTATGCCTCATTCTTGAGGTTATTTGATATAATGATCTGGCAAAATAATTGGATGGTGTGGATATAACACTTACATCATGTT
Organism: Liriodendron chinense; assembly: GCA_003013855.2. NCBI lineage: Eukaryota > Viridiplantae > Streptophyta > Magnoliopsida > Magnoliales > Magnoliaceae > Liriodendron > Liriodendron chinense. The sequence goes on from ML058483.1 coordinate 2,375,244, forward strand.
GAACTTCCAATTTATACATTGCATAGCCCATTACATCGCAATATATGCATGGTTTTCATGTTTAAAAGGCCCATCTAATACATGTTTTGTGATTGTAGGAATGAGAGCAGACTTCTCCCAATTGGAGACCAAAATGGTCCACTTAGAGCCATTGAATGAAGATTGATTAAGGACCAAAGAGAGAAGAAAGCAAGGAGAGAAGAGAGAAGAAGAAAGGAAGAAAGGAAATATCAAGAGAAGAAGGTCCAATCGGTCTTGACCGGTCGGCCAAAGGAGCTAGACCGGTCGGCCACACCATTGCCCCCTCTTGTAGGGACGTTGGACAAGGACCAGGAGGGTCCGACCAGTCAAGATCGGTCGGCCACCCCTGCTGTGCACACTAGACTCTTAACCAGATCATTTTGACCGGTCAAGATAGGTCCGACCAGCCTAGTCCGACCGATCACGCCGGTCGGCTTTTTGTAAAGACAACAGTTTCTATTCCGGGCTCCGATTTTCTCTGCGCATTGCGTAACCTTACGTAACTCTGGATTTTTTCGACTGCAACTAAGGTCTCTTCCTAGGTCATCATAGAAGCTAAGGAACTTTGTGGGAGAGGAAGGAAGCCGTCGTGGAGCGTTTGTAACCCTCCAAACTTCGAGTTTTTATGTTTTCTAGTTTTCTTTTATGAGTTCTAGTTGTCGTATGACAATGCTCGGCTAGAATCTCTCAGTTAATGCTAAGAGGTGAAGCTTGTAGCCAATTTCATATTTGATTCAATTTAGTTTAAGTAGTTCTACTTCAAGTTCGAATTTTGATATGCTAGTTCTTATAAAATTGATAGTTTTAGACGTTCTATGAGAGTTCATATGCTCCGGACATGAATTCCTTGCAATTCTCTGAGATTATTATGTTTTACTTGCTTAGATTCGAATTATGGTAACCCTTGAGCAGGCCATAGTCCATAGGCATGGATGTTACTCCGAAGGCTATGATTTCGAATTCTATATGGTTGAATGGGACTAGAACTTGGAAGTTCATGTTAAGTGAGATTGAATGTGCTTCCATGCTTTATTTTCCGACTAGATGAGAGATAGGACTTCAATTCTAGTTGTGTTCTATGCTTGGATTGATTGGATTGACATGGGATTACTACAAGTGGATCCTTGAAAGCCTTAGTACCTTTAATCACTATTTTTCTTAAGTTACTGTTTTAGCATAATTCTTTCAATTGAATCTCCAAATTGTTGAAATCTGAGTTACTGGAATAATTTGAAATTCGTTCTGTAATTCCCTGTGGATCGACCTCGGTCTTACCGAGATTTATTAATACATCGCAGCCTTGTACTTGAAGCGAGCGAACAAGTTTTTGGCGCCGCTGCTGGGGAATTTAGATAACGTACGGTTCTAATTTGTTTTAGTGGCTATAGAGTAGAAGTAGTTAGTATTTATTATTTTCTTAGGATTAGTTTTTCTAAATTTTAGAACTAACATAGTTTGTTTTGTTTTGTAGGAAGTTCTTCTAATTCAAGCAAATTGGTACTATCCTTCCAACTTGATCTCTTTTAGTTTTGGTTTTTATTTTCATATTTTAGGATTTAGGATTAGTTTAGATTTTGGATTTTATGGTTTATGTCCCGTTGGGAATGAGACCACAACAATCGTCTCCAATCCGAAGGTGGTTTAGTTAGACCACTATCCGTTCATAGATGAATCTGAAAGTCTGTAAAACATGTGATAATTTAGGGACTATGGATCAAACACCTTTAAGGAATCCTCTCCCCCCCCCCCCCCCCCCCCTACTACAGCAACAAACGCAAATCAAGAGGGAGTAGGAGAGAATGAGGTACATAACGTTCCTCCAATGAGATTACTACGGGACTAGCTACAACCGGCCCATGCAACTACACTCTCTTGCATGGTCTTACCACCAACCGGGGGAAACATTAATATTAAGCCGGGTGTAATTCAACTTATACTAAAGTTCCATGGGCTAGACTCTGATAGGCCATATTTGCACTTAAAGGAATTTGAAAAAGTGGTGGCCACCTTGCAATACACTAATGTTTCGGAAGATACTATTAAACTTAAACTCTTTCCCTTTTCATTGAAAGAAAGAGTTAGGAATTGACTTCATTCTCTTAGACCACACTCGATAGGGTCATGGTACGAGATGACCCGGGAATTTTTGAAAAAGTTCTTCTCGGCTCATAAAACGAACACCCTTCGAAGAGCCATAATGAATTTTTCGACTAAAGAGGGTGAATCTTTCTTCCAATGTTGGGAAAGGTTTAAGGACCTCCTACTTGCTTGCCCACATCATGGCTACTGAGAGTTGGAGAATTATAAACTTCTTCAACGATGGATTAAGTTCCAATATGCGCCAATTTGTAGAGATGATGTGCAACAGCGAGTTCATGAGCAAAAATTTAGATGAAGCTTGAAGTTATTTGGATATGTTGGCCGAGAATGCCCGATCTTGGGATACCTCGGATAAATCCAATAACCCCAAGCCTACTTAAGAGAAAGAGAAATGAGGGATCTATATCCTCAAGGAGGAAGACGATGTGAATGCAAGGTTAGCCAACCTCACAAGGAAGATCGAGGCCATGGAACTTAGTAAGAGTGGAGTTCCAAAGTCCAATGAAGCTATTGAGACCATATGTGGGATTTATTTCACCAACTTACACGCTACGCAAGATTGTCCTACAATTCCTGCATTTCAAGAGGTATTATATGAACATGCAAATGCCACATATGGTTATCAATGGCTTTTCAATAGACTGGTGGGTAATATGTACAATTCTACTTAGAAGAACCACCCAAATTTCAGTTGGAAGAATGCTCCCACGGGCAATCCTACTAACTCTCAAGGAGGGCCACCCATGCAAGATATGGCCCCACCTCAATTCTCAATGGAGGATATTTTAAAAGCGTTTATACAAGGGCAAACGCAAATCAACTAAACGAATCAGTAAATGTTCCAAGAGCTTAAAGTCTCGGTTGATGAGATTAAGGGACGCTTGAATGCTAGGAAAGGGACCTTTCCGGCCCAACCTTAGCCCAATTCAAAGCAAGTACATGAAGTAAGCATTCCTGATCCCTTCAACCAACATATGGAGCAAGCCAAATCCGTCACCACTCTTAGAAGTGGTAAACAAATTGACAAATCTATCCTGGTGAAGGCCGACAAGCCTAATGATCCAGTAAATTCTGAGGATGAGGACGGATCCAACTTCGCCCCACAAGAAAAGGAACGCATTTATAAGCCCGTAGCACCATTCCCTTCGAGATTGGTTGCTCCAAAATCTCTTCCAAACTCTCATGATATTTTAGAGATTTTCAGATAAGTCAAGATAAAATTCCCTTGCTTGATGCCATCAAATAAATCCCCTCTTATGCCAAGTTTCTAAAGGACCTATGCACAATCAAACGCAAATATAATGTGCAACAAAAGGCCTTCTTAAATGAGTAAGTGAGTGCCATTCTCACTCAAAAAACCCCCTCAAAATTCAAAGATCCCGGTAGTCCCATAATCTCATGTATCATTGGAGACTATCGGATTGAGCGTGCATTGCTAGACTTGGGGGCAAGCGTAAACTTGATCCCATATTCGGTATACGAGCAATTGGATCTTGGGGAATTAAAACCCACCAAGACCACGTTGCAACTCGCTGATAGATCCATTCGTGTACCGAGAGGGATAGTTGAGGATGTTCTAGTCCAAGTTGACAAATTTTACTACCCGGTAGATTTTATCATCTTGGACACACTACCGGTTCTAGATACTAGCACTTAAATACTGGTGATTTTAGGCCGCCCGTTCCCTGCTACATCAAACGCAATCATCAATTGTCAGAAAGGGGTAATGCAATTATCCTTTGGGAACATGACATTAGAGGTGAATGTCTTCCACTTGGGCAAAAGGCATAAGGATGTTAATGACGACGAGCTCTTAGAGGCAAACATGCTTGAATCTTTTGAAGAAGAAGAGCTCATTCAACTTGAACTACTAGAAAGCTTGGAGACATGCTTGGCACATTTCGAGGATTCCAAAGACCCCATCATAAGTGAAATTGTGCAAGCATTGAATATTGAGAAACTGGTAGTTGACACTAGCCGGTGGAGGCCTCATTTTGAAAAATTGCCACCAACCACATCAAGGCCTCTACCATCTAAGATCAAACCACCAAAGCTTGGCCTTAAACCATTGCCATCCGAGCTTAAATATGTATACTTGGGTCAAGAAGAAACATTCCCGGTTGTCATTGCCTCTCAACTAGAGAAAGGACCAAGAGCTCAAGTTGATTGAGCTACTCAAAGAACATAGGGGAGCCATAAGTTGGACAATAACGGATCTCAAAGGGATAAATTCTTCGGTTTGTACTCACCGCATACACCTCGAAGAAAATGCAAAAATGACTAGACAACCTCAAAGAAGGCTAAATCCAAATATGATGGAGGTTGTCAAAGCCGAGGTGTTAAAGCTACTAGATGTGGGTATCATCTACCCCATCTCGGATAGCCAATGGGTGAGTCCTACCCAAGTTGTCCCTAAGAAATTCGGTATTACCATCATAGAAAACGCTAACAACGAACTTATACCGACTAGAGTAACCACCAGTTGGCTTATGTGCATTGATTATAGGAAGCTCAACACGGTTATTAGGAAGGACCACTTCCTTCTCCCATTCATGGATCAAATTTTAGAGAGGTTAGCAGGGTCATTCCTATTATTGCTTCCTAGATGGCTATTCCGGCTACAACCAAATTGAGATAGCTCCTGAGGACTAAGAGAAAACCACATTTACATGCCTGTTTGGTACCTTCGCATACCGAAGAATGCCATTCGGGTTATGTAATGCACCCGCCACATTCCAATGATGCATGTTGAGTATTTTCTCGAACATGGTGGGTGAATTTCTCAAGGTATTTATGGATGATTTTTCAATTTTTTGTTGTACTTTTGATGAGTGCCTCAATCACTTGAGGTTGGTCGTGATGAGGTGTGAGGAGAAGAACCTCATTTTAAACTAGAAAAAGTGTCATTTCATGGTACAAAGAGGAATAGTCCTTGGACATATCATCTCGTCCAATGGAATAAAGGAAGACAGGGCAAAAATTGACATAATTTCCAATCTACCACCACCCAAAAGTATACGCGATGTGCGGTCTTTCCTTCGACACGCCGATTTTTATAGAAGGTTCATAAAGGACTTCAGTTATATCTCTAGGCCTTTATGTAACCTTCTCCAAAAGCAGAACCAATTTGAGTGGAGTGCCGAATGTCAATTAGCTTTTTCAAAGCTAAAAGACATGTTGACAGCCGCTCCTATCATGCAACCACCAGATTGGTCCATACCTTTTGAGTTGATGTGTGACGCGAGCGATTATGCTATTGGGGCGGTGTTAGGCCAAGAGAAGGATAAGAAGCCCCATGTTATCTACTACACAAGTAGGACCTTGAATCCCGCCCAAGTTAATTACTCGACTACGGAGAAAGAGCTCCTAGCCGTCATCTTTGCCTTGGACAAATTCAGGCCTTACTTAATAGGATCCAAGGTTATCGTTTAGACAGATCATGCGGTGCTGAAACACTTTCTTTCTAAGAAGGATGCCAAGCTCCCTTCAAGAATTTGATTTGGAGATCAAGGACAAGAAGGGAGTAGAAAATGTGGTGGCGGATCATCTATCTCGCCTAGTCCTACCTATTTCATTGACGAGTCACCTATTGAGGACTCATTCCCTGATGAGCAACTCTTTGTTGCTATGCATCCACCATGGTACGTTGACATAGCCAATTATCTTTCCACAGGTGCGATACCGATTCATTGGACTGCGCGGGACAAACGTAAATTTCTAAGGGAAGTGCGCAGATTTTTCTGGAATGAACCTTTACTGTTTAAATATTGCCCAGACCAAATTATAAGGAGATGTGTCCTTGATAATGAACATAATTCCGTCATCTCCTTTTGCCATGATCAAGCATGTGGGGGTCATTTTTCCGCCAAGAAAACCACTGTAAAAATTCTGCAGTGTGGTTTTTATTGGCCCACTCTATTTAAGGACATCCACAAGTTTTGCAAAGCATGTGAGCATTGCCAAAAGTTAGGAGGATTATCCCGTCGAAATATGATGCCTCTTACCCTAATTTAACATCTTGAAGTCTTTGACTGTTGGGGCATCGATTTCATGGGACCATTCGCCTCATCTTTTGGACATGTCTATATTTTGCTCATTGTAGACTATGTGTCTAAATGGATAGAGACTATTCCATGTAGAACCAACGATCATCGTACGGTTCTAAAGTTCCTCAAAGAAAACATACTTTCTAGATTTGGAACGCCTCGAGCCATTATTAGTGATGGTGGTTCTCACTTTTGCAATAGGTTTTTTGAAGCCTTAATGAAGAAATATGGCATTAGGCATAAAGTGAGTACCCCATACCACCCACAGACAAGTGGGCAAGCTGAAATCTCCAATCGAAAAATTAAACGGATTTTGAAAAAGACAGTGAGGCCAGACCGCAAAGATTGGTCACTAAGATTAGATGATACGCTTTGGGCTCACCGTATCGCTTATAAGACACCCATTGGAATGTCCCCTTATAGACTTGTCTATGGGAAAGCTTGCCACTTGCCTGTGGAGATTAAACACAAAGCCTATTGGGCAATTCGGGCATTAAATTTTAACAATGACAAGGCTAGCTCGCTTCGCAAACTCCAATTAAATGAGCTTGATGAGATCCAGAACGATGCTTATGAGAACTCAAGAATTTACAAGAGCAGGATGAAGACCTTTCATGGAAAATATATATTTAGGAAATCATTCCATACGGGTCAGAAGGTACTCTTGTACAATTCCTGACTTCATCTTTTTCCGGGAAAATTGCGATATCGATGGACAGGCCTATATATTATTAAAGAAGTTTTTCCTCATGGGGCTGTCGAGATTGAGAATGCAGCAAATGGTAACTGTTTTAAAGTTAATGGACAATGCCTTAAACCATTTGTTGAGAAATTTGATTCAGAGGACATGTTCATCAGTCTGAATGATCCTGTGTATCAGGATGATTGATCTCCTAGTCTGACGGAGGTATAGCGTAGATAGGTTTAGTTATTTTTCTGTTTTTAGTTTTGTGTGCTTAATAGATTTAGTCATTAGAGTTGTAGATTTCCATGATCGACTCTCTAAGGTATTATTGTTCTCACTCTCTTATATTTCACCATTGCTCTCATGTTCATGCTCATTGCATATCTTTTTACATTGAGGACAATGCAAGAATTGGTTGGGGGGTGAGATGAGATTCCTCATCTAGCAGTTTGCAACATTTCGAGCATTATATGTGCAATTTTTTTTGAATTTTCTAGAATTTCAAAACTCTTTTAGAAAACCTTATTTCTATGCATTCGAGATGATACAAGTATAAGAAAAGGAGATACGAAGTGAGTGATATTGCAAGTCTTCAATTTCTCTTAATATAATGGTTTTATATGTGAATTCCCTTATTTATGTGATTGATAGAAAATTTGAACACTCTTACACGTAGTTCACATTACACGATTTTCATGGCTTGAAAGGATTATGTGATTTGTGGATTAGCAAGACTTAGATTTGAGGTATTGAGAAACTAATCCGAGGATCTTTGTCCATCCTTGTCCATGGGAAAATAACGAAAGATATGGATTTCTAAAAATCCTATCTAATTTAAAAGAAAAAGGAAAAGGAAGGATGAAATTGGGAATGATGGAAAAATGGTGGAAAAATTCGAAAAGGGCTACCTAATTACCAACCGGGGATGGTCTACCCGTAACCAAAGCCGGAAATGGGACGTAGTGTGAAAGCCGTCGGAAGGACGGTAAAGCAAATTCCTGTCATTGGCTTGTTGTTGCTCTGTACACCTTGAGATTCGTAGTTTAGTTGATCTATGGAGAAGATAATCCTAGAAACTCAAGAGATGAACTTTCACTATGCACACTAGGTTGAATTTGTTCGAATTCTTCTATTTATCAATCAATCAACGGGAATTTCATATGGAAGCTTATTATGTTTTGAGAGTTTGAGGTTTCAACTTCTATCACCAAATTTTTTCGAATTTTATACTTGCATGTCTTGGAATGGATAGAAACATAGTTTCTGAAGGAGAGTTGGTTTTATAGGTTTGAACTAATTCACGCATGTTTTGCTCGGGACTAGCAAAAACCTGGTTGGGGGGTGTGTTGAACCTCCAATTTATACATTGCACAGCCCATTACATCGTAATATATGCATGGTTTTCATGTTTAAAAGGCCCATCTAATACATGTTTTTGTGATTGTAGGAATGAGAGCAGACTTCACCCAATTGGAGACCAAAAGGGTCCACTTAGAGCCATTGAATGAAGATTGATTAAGGACCAAAGAGAGAAGAAAGTAAGGAGAGAAGAGAGAAGAAGAAAGGAAGAAAGGAAATATTAAGAGAAGAAGGTCCGACAGGTCTTGACCGGTCGGCCACACCATTGCCCCCTCTTGTAGGGATGCTGGACAAGGACCAGGAGGGTCTGACCAGACAAGACTGATTGGCCACCCCTGTTGTGCACGCTGGACTCTTAACCAGATCATTCTGACTGGTCAAGATCGGTCGGCCAGCCTAGTTCGACTGGTCACGACCGGTCGGCTCTATGTAAAGACAACAATTTCTATTATGGGCTCCGATTTTCTCTGCGCATTGCGTAACCTTACGCAACTTTTGGATGTTTCCGATGCAAGAGAGCTTCCCCACTATAAAAGGACACCTAGGGTCTCTTCCTAGGGCATCATAAAAACTAAGGAACTTCGTGAGAGAGGAAGGAAGCCGTCGTAGAGCATTTGCAACCCTCCAAACTTCGAGTTTTTATGTTTTCTAGTTTTCTTTTATGAGTTCTAGTTGTAGTATGACAATGCTCCGCTAGAATCTCTCAGCTAAGGCTGAGAGGTGAAGCTTGTAGCCAATTTCATGTTTGATTCAGTTTAGTTCAAGCAGTTCTACTTCAAGTTCGAATTTTGATATTCTAGTTCTTATAAAATTGATAGTTTTAGACGTTCTATGAGAGTTCATGTGCTCCGGACATGAATTCCTTGCAATTCTCTAAGATTATCATGTTTTACTTGCTTATATTCGAATTATGGTAACCCTTGAGCAGGCATAGTCCATAGGCATGGCTGTTACTCCGAAGGCTATGATTTCGAATTCTATATGGTTGAATGGGACTAGAACTTGGAAGTTCAGCTTAAGTGAGATTGAATGTGCTTCCATGCTTTATTTTCCGACTAGATGAGAGATAGGACTTCAATTCTAGTTGTGTTCTATGCTTGGATTGATTGGATTGACATGGGATTACTACAAGTGGATCCTTGAAAGCCTTAATACCTTTAATCACTGTTTTTCTTAAGTTACTGTTTTAGCATAATTCTTTCAATTGAATCTCCAAATTTTGAAATCTGAGTTGCTGGAATAATTTGGAATTCCTTCTCTAATTCCTTGTGGATCGACCTTGGTCTTACCGAGATTTATTATTACATCGCAACCTTGCACTTGAGGCGAGCGAACACATCATGGTGGATCCAAATGGATGTTGAGCGGGGGTCTCTGGAAGGTGAGAACCGCTGTTGAGACAATGATAAATTGCACATTTGTTATATACAACAATATGGGTGGCCTGACCATTTGAACAGGCCCATGTTTGTGTGTAAAAACTCAAAATTGATGAAGGGTACCCAGATGTGTGTCAGAGTTATCTGTGGTTGATCTGTTTTCGTATATGTGGATGTATATATATAATATATTATTGGTTGTGTTACTAGTATGTAGTAGGTATTATTATGTTATTTGTACATGTTGATAATTGACAAAATAGTCATAAATTGTGATTTCAACTGTTTGCCATCGATTTCAACTGTGATTTCAAGGTTACCATAGGCCCACCTACATGTATGTTTCATATAGGGTTGCACATCCATTCGATCAATTCGATTTGGATGAATTTGAAATTGAATCAACCCTAAATTTTCCAAAGGGCTCCGTGGGCCACACAATGATGTATACGTTCTATCCACTCTGTCCATCCATTTGGTATCATATGTTTTACGGTATGAGCCTAAAAAGGAGACAGATCCAATTATCATGTGGACCACACCACTGAAAAATAGTTGTGATTAAATGTACACCAAATAATTGAGATCTGGATCTTCTTATGAATTGGATCTCCTCCTAAAATAAGATGGAAAAACAGATGGACGGCATGGATATACAAAAAATACATCAAGGTAGGCCTTACACGATTAGGGTAACACCCACTAAGCTTCTACCAGGGTTTCTCTATTAGTTTCCTCCCCATTGTTGGACCTAACGTGATCTTTCCTTGACTGTGGGACCTAATGTGATGTATACAGTGATGACTGCACCATGTTGAGTATGGTCAGGGGCACACTTAATCCACTCACTATCTACTCCAAATTCAACTGTGTTTGTATCGTGTTGTATTCATGCCGTCTAAAAAAATTCCCTCACCGAAACCCGATCCCTTTACAATACGGGTGAAAATCTAGAAACCTAAACCCAACCCTTATATAGGCTAGCCTAGTAGGCTTTTACAAAACCCAAAACTCGAGGGATGAGTCGGGAACAACAATTGGGTTATCATAATTAGTGTTATGGTTGGACCATGCCATCTATTTATTTTTGCCTCTCATTTTAGGGAATGATCTAAAAAATGAGGATTTGACCATTTGCCATTTATTGTTTTACTTCGCAACATATTATACGAATTTTGTTGCAGAAGGTAGTGATGGACAAGAATTTAGATGAAACAATCAAGGGTGAGAGCCGAGTTTAAGAATGGTGTTGAGAAATTTCTCGACTTCGCATTTGCCCATACAACAATCGACCTTATACCATGTCCATGTAGGAATTGCGTCAACTTTAAACTCCTGGGTTGAGACGTTGTCCATGAGCATCTGATCATAAATGGAATTATGGAGAAGTACGCCACTTGGATGGATCACGGGGAAACATCATCTTTGTGTGCACCTAGTGTTGAATGTGATGATACTTCTGGAGGAGTTGATACACATGGTATGATACACGATGCTTTTGGTATATCAGGGGTGGACAATGAGGCATCTGATGCTTCACATGAGCCTACACAAGGGCGCAATGCCGACGTGGATAGCTTCTTCAGGTTGCTTGAGGATGCATATTAGAATCTGTACCCGGGTTGCATAAAATTTACAAAGTTATCTTTCATTGTCCAACTGTATCACATAAAGTCCTTCAACATGTTGCTTACGCTTATTAAGGAGGCAGTCTTGGATGGGGAGACGTTGCCAATGTCCTTCTACGACACGAAGAAGATCATAAAGGACCTTAGACTTGATTCTAATAAGATTGATGCATGCCCTAATGACTATATGTTGTATTGGAAGGAGACAACTAATGACCAGTAATGTAGGAAATGTGGTACCTCTAGATGGAAGGAATTTGGTCATAATTCAGATGATGATGAAACTTCCTTATCGACGAGTGGCCGAAAAATTTCTGCGAAGATACTTCGTCATTTCCCATTAGTTCCTAGGACTGTAAAGGTTGTTCATGTCGTTGAAGACAACATCCTTCATGCGATTGCATGATGAGGGCCGGATGAAAGATAGGATATTGAGGCATCTTGCTTGTTAGTGCACTTTTCTGTGGCATACTAGTGCACCTTGTTTGTCAATCACTTAGGTCAGTGAGTCTAGTGTCGGTTGATCTTAATGAAGATGAAGACCGAAGACTCAAGATGAACCATCTGCATCAAGGAAGAAGAAACAGGTAAAAGAGATGCCTTGGTGTGCCTTAACCTTGAACTTACCCAAAAACTTAACTTCTAGATGACCGTAACTATTAGGATACCCTTAGCCATCTTAGATTGGCCCTAGGTAGCCCAAAAGATCACCTAAACAAATAGCCAAGAGGTTGCATGGACTACCACAAAAATAAGACAGACATTTATGCAGTTTTCATGCCTTAGACTTGTCGCTAGATTGGTCGCCCAACCAGTCGGCAGATGACCCTAAATGGATAGCGAGCTTCCATTGAAAATACTTGTTTGGGTGTTTAATACGACCGATCAACGACCAGGTCAATTTGAGACCACGCTTATACTATCTAGGCCAGTTAATACGACCGGTCACCCAACCGGTCGAGGATCGGCCCCATCCAACCAGTCACCCGACCGGTCGGAGAGAGCTGTTTTATAGCCGTTAGGGCTTTGTTTATTTAAAGGCTTGGCTCATTTTTTGGGGTAAGGAGAGAGATTGTGAGAGGATTGAAGCCACCATTTTTTGAGATCATTAGAGGTTCAATCTTTAACCATTGTAAGGCATCTTGCTTGTGATTTCACACAAGAATGGAACATTACAAACTCATTTAGAAGATGACCTTCAACCTCTCTTGATCTCTAAACTTTAGAACTTTCTTGATAGTCATATTCTTATCCAAAGCTCTAAGATGAGATCGTTGTAGGTGAGCAACTCTAGGCAATCCATTCATATTAGTTGTAGAGTTCTCAAACCTACCCTCCTATCACATTAGGCATCTCAAAGAGCACATATGCAAGGTGTTTGATCAAGTATAGTTGAGGCATTAATGACCCAATGACAACATGATCGGGGGAGCAATGGAAACTGATTGAAGCACGAGAGAGCGGAGATCAAGTAACCCGACGTGGCGCTGAACAAGGAGCTCATCCGATAAGTAAGGTTGTCTTTATTGAGAGTCCTTCTACTCAATTCCCTGTGGGAGTTGAGTGTAAAGTTTGTTTGTCAAACTCGATCTAGGGTCATTTGACCGATCCTTGTCACGTTTGTTGGGCTTAAACATCCAAGGACGTTTGCCGTTCCTTAACATGTTTGTCGAGCCTAAATTAGTCTCCAAGAGGGAGCCTCAAACACAGGAGTGAACGTGCGTCGGGTTGAGAGTTAGCCTATGTCCAAAACTCCATTCGGTTTGAGAGTTAGCCCTTGTCCAAAACTCCAAATTGGTTGAGAGGTGAATCGATAAAACCTCCGTATAAAGATTGAGCGGTAAACCTCATTTAAAACCTCCGATAGTGAATGCCGGTGTGCTGAATGGGGTTGAGTACTTGAACCGAGAGTGGAGTATACCCAAAGTCGAACCACTATACATGCTTGTGTTTGTGATTGATTTAAGCATATTATTATCTTAGCTTTACATGTTTAATTGTTTAAATTATGAATGCTTGATATGAATGTATGTTAGATACTAGATAGGAACATCCATACATAAGATGTACTTTCATTAGTATTGTAGACTTGAGCTCATTGATCCATTCTCATACATCTACATAGGTTACATAGATTAGAACATTGATTAGTTAAATCATTTGATTATCTATACATGCTTACACTAGGTAGTTTATGACTTAAACCATATGCTAGTCTTGTGATTAGACCCCCTTAGGCTCGGAAGCCAAAGTATTATTGCTTACTTAGTTTAATTTGTTAAAACTGTTAAGTAGGCGAAAAGAAGTTTAAAAGGTCCTTATCACTCCCCCTTTAGGACTTAGCCATAATACTAGTTGCTCTCTAAGCTTCCGCACCAATATGCCTTTAATTCGAAAGGTGTAATTTCACTGCTGACTCTATTACTTGGGAAAGATTTCAGCAAAAAACACCCATCATTCTCAGCAGATAGTCGTAATGTTTGACTTGGATTGGCAATCGATGACTTTAATCCATTCAGGACAATGGTATTTCTCAAAGCATATGGCCATAATCCTGATGGTATACAACTTGCCACCATGGATGTGCATGAAGCAACCTTATCTCATCATATCGCTGTTGATTCTAGGCCCTTATGGACCTAGAAATGATATCAACGTATACTTGCAACCCTTGGTAGATGAGTTGAGACAATTGTGGGAGATTGGCGTAGACACTTACAATGCATAAAAGAATCAGACATTCCTAATGAAAGCATCACTATTGTGGAAAAATAGTGACTTCCCGAGATATGCTATGTTATCCAACCGGAGTACGAAGGCACCTCGCTTGTCCATACTCAATAAAGGCACGGATTGCCGACGATTGAAGTATGGAAAAAAGTTTTGCTATATCGGTCACTGTCTATTCCTTTACTCTGGACACAAGTTTAGATTTGAAAAGAGTTGTTTCAACGCAGAGTAGGATTTTCGACCTGCGTCAATCCTGCCATCCGGTCAAGTGATTCTGGAACAGCTAGAGGGTATGAACCACAAATTTGGGAAGATTCCTAAGGGTACTCCGGTCACAAGAGGGTGCGGGGTAGTGATGATGCGGGAGAATTCTATAATTGGAAGAAGAAAAGCTTATTCTTTAACTTACCATATTGGAAGGACAACATGCTGCACCATAATTTGGACGTCGTGCAGATGTTTATGATTACACATATACGTAGGGACGAGACAGTTGTAAAGCAGGCCTCGGTAGATCTGATTGTAATTATACGTGTCAAACTTAAAAATTACTTTTATCTTTATTTATTGTTTTTCTTTTTTTAATGTATTTAATTTGTTGTATTGAATGTATTTAATTTTGTTGTAGGCTGAGATGACGGCGAGGGAGTCCCAGCTATTGGAGGGCTCCTAGAGCAGTACGACCTTGAATGATGTATTCTCCCAAGTCATGGGGAGAAGATGGTCATGGCCGTGTGAGGATGGTGGGGGCAGGAGTTACTCCCTCCAGATTGTGGGGTCCCCCACCCTCTCGTGCTCAGTATAGGGATCAGGTTACAGAGCAAAGTCAAGCTGTTGTTGAGGCACGTCGAGAGGTCGCTGAGGCAAACAAAAGAGTCGCCTTGGCAAACCAGAGGGCCGACGAGGCGAATGATATGGTCGCCTCCTTATAGACCTCTGTGGAGGCGCAATTTTAGGTTACGCTGCAGTACATGGCCTGGCATTTGGGCGGTCTAGTCGACATAGAGGAGATACTATGAGGGAGTAATAGCGGCGCTCCTCCACCTGATCATACCGACGCTCCCTCGCATGATGCTCCCCAGCTTGATTATTAAGCTACCCCGCCACATTTTTTATGGATGTTGGATATTTTAAACATTTCATTATCTGTATTTATATTTTATTTCATTATAGATTTTAGATGATGGATGTGTTTTTATTATGTGTAATTGTATTTTTTTTAAATTTTTGTCTATCTAAATATTGTTTTAATTATATATTAATTGTGATTATCAGGTTTTTAAATAGGTTTTCAGGAGCCAACAAACAAAATTAACATGAAAAAAAGTCTGTCATATAGCGGCAGATATATTCGGCGTTTATATAAGGAAAGAGTTTAATAGCGGCGAATATTTTCACCGCTATAATTTTTTACAGCGGTGGAAATATCCGCCGCTTGTAAAAACTTTTGTCAATTTTGCACATCATTACAGCAGCGAATACATCCGTCGATCTAACCAAATTTAACAACGGATTTAATCCGCCTTTACAAGTCAATTTACCGACAGCTATATCCATAGTTATATATACCATTTAGCAGTGAAAATATTCATCTCTAAATATACATATAACGGCGGTTTATTTTATCTGTTGTAACATTCCTCCGCATTAAATCCACAGCTATATTGTGTTATAGCGGTGGAATATTTTGTTCACCGCCTATTACAACGGCAGTCTGTATATCCACCGCTGGATCTATACCGATAGTACACTTAGTGGAGGATTCGATATCCGTCGATGGATCGCCATTATTTCTTATAGCGCGGATATAGGACCTATACTGGTAGATTTATCCGCCGCTATAAGTGTAAATTCTTGTAGTGAGGGGACCCACCAAATGCATGATGTGGATGTATGATGCACATCACAGTGGGGGCCACACAGCTTGACCTCATGCATATATATATATATATATATATATATATATATATATATATATATATATATATATATATATATGCTCACACACAACTAGTTGGACAATGTATTTTCTTCCAACTAGCTGTGCATTTAATATAAATAAATGCTCCTGAAAGCATTAGATTAATTTGGAAAAGGGGCCATGGCTTTGGTAGGTTGCCTCACGGTGTTATGTGAAATCCACCCCAACCATTTGAAACCCATGAATTTTACGGTTGGGATAGCCCAATTAGTGTGACATATCAGTGATCCTCCATCCTCAAAGGAGCCCACGATTTGAATGGTCTAAATTGAAGACCATATGCTTGGTGAACGAGTTGCTGCCATATAAAAATTGCGGCAAACACACATCACAGTAAGCCCTTA
Source organism: Liriodendron chinense (assembly GCA_003013855.2). Lineage (NCBI taxonomy): Eukaryota > Viridiplantae > Streptophyta > Magnoliopsida > Magnoliales > Magnoliaceae > Liriodendron > Liriodendron chinense. The sequence continues at coordinate 2,391,517 of ML058483.1, forward strand.
AAAACAATTGACATAAATGCTAAAATCAACCAGCGGATAACAACTGTATCAGCATATATCATACTAATATTCAACATCATTGTCTGCTTTCATTCTCAAATTAGCAACAAACAAGTAATTTGTAACAAAATTTAAAACAAGCATAACAATCATCTACTACCATCCACATAAAATATATTTTGAACAACAACAACAATGACAACATTAAGATGGTTCAAGGGAAACAAGATAACTGATTGATTTCCAGAACATAGTACAAAAAATTCTTTTCTTTTCTTTTCTTTTTTTTTTTTTAGAAAATAACAAAGAAAAAGATGAAGGAAAAGAAATAAAAAAAAATAAAGAAAACCTTAAATGTATGCAGAGGATAGGATGAGATTGCACTCAATAGACACTTAACCTAAATGAACAATATAGATAAATGGAAAAGTACCTCAAAAGTATCTCTTGGTCATCTTGTGAACTTTCTTCACTCGTCCTGTTCATCTTTTGTGGTTTTGGTGTAGGATCCGTAACTATCAGTATCTCTTGAGCATGAAAAGGGACCACATCAGATGGAGTCACACTTCCTTGGTTGTGATGTACAATTTGTGTATCATTAGATATTTCATGGAATGTGACATTAGGTTTCATCTTCAATTTTATGATTTGTGATAAAACAACATTTGATGACCCTAATTTACTAGTAAAAAATACCCCCAAAATATTTATAGTTAAGTCTTCAAAATCAATAAACAAGTGATTCCCTTGATTAATCATGCAAAGTTTACTTCGTTAGTATTTGTCAACACAAAGTCACATACAACACAAATAATGGTGGAGGTTTCCTCACTACAAGAAATTTCATTTTTACCGACGAATGATTTCAGTTCGTAATCAGTAAAATTTCGTCAGGAAATCTTTTTCCCGACGAAATTTTTTGCGGATAACATCGTCACAGAAAGGCCGTCGGTAAAGGTTTTTATCGACGAAACAAATTTTCGTAGGTAATAATAAAACCATTACCGACGAAAAAATTCGTCGGGAAAACATACGAATTTTTATTGGAAATAAAAATGATACGTCGGTGAAAAAACTTTTACCGACGAAATATTTCGTCGGTAATATCTTTCCAGGTTTATTACCGATGAAATATTTCGTCGGTAAAACTTTCCCAGTTTTATTACTGACGAAAAATTTCGTCGGTAAAAAACTTTTCCATTTTTTTTACCTACGAACAATTTAGTCGGTAATAGTATTTCCTGTCCCGGTTCCATTTGTTTTCAAAATTCAGGAAAATTCCTGATATACACCTGTAAAGAAACCTATACATTTTTCTTCTATTCACATCCACATACATACGAATAAACAGAAACTACATCATCCATACACAAATAATCCATTCAACATCCACAAACAAACAATATTCATCCACACATAAATACATATAAGTTAAAAGTCGTATATTAAAAAAAATAATCAGGAAGATGAAGGCGGAGGTGGCGGGGCATCGGCGCCAAGGCGTGCAGTGAGAGCCTGAAACATCTCCTGCATTCGTCGCTCATGCTCCTGCCGCAACTCCTCGATCCTCCTCTCCTCCTCCCGTCGCCTCTCCTCCTCCTCCTGTCGCCTCTCCTCATCCTCCTCCCTACGCCTCTGCTCCTCCTCCTCCCTAAGCCTCTGCTCCTCTCTCTGCCTCTCCAGCTGCTCTCGAATCTCATCGACGACGACCCGTAGCTGCTGAACCTCTCTCTCTGAGATATCAACTCGGCGTTGAGCGCTCTCACCAGCTACGGATCAGCTGGAGCCACCTCTAGCTTGTGCCATGAGCTTGGCACCATGGCCAAGCCCATGTACATATCCAGAATGGGTGCCAAGCACCTCGCTCAGGATTTCTGGCTCACTCCGCTGACTACCAGCGGGAGTGGGCTGACTGCGTATGGTGTCCATCGCCGCCTGTAATGAAAAGATATGAAATTTCATAAAAAATGACATGAATGACATTATTATCAATCAATGCGCAATTAAATTTTACAAAGTAAAGATTTTTACCTAATGCTCACTGGCTCTAGGATGAACCCAAGATCCTGTCGCCTGCCGACAGTGAGTCCATCTGTAGAGGTCTACTGGTCCAGGCTCCTAACCGGTGACGGAATCTCGCTGCGCAATCGAAAGGAAAAAAGACTTATAATAAATGGCAATCAAAATAATATATTAACTTAATAATCATCAATAATTTCTTACCATGTCGTAACGATGTCGTACAAATGACTTTGAACCAGTTACGTGGTTCACTTGTAACTTTTCCCTGTTCGTAGAATTTATTCTACTCCTCTTCTGAACACATTATACAAAATACATTTCTATTAATTGTGAATTTAATTGCGAATTTAATTGTTACCTTAAGATATCGTACATGTAAATATTACCTGAAAAGCCTCCGACGAAAATCTCTCGCAGAGTATCCGCCAGTCGTTTGTAGTAACGTGTGGCTGTGCGGACAGTACGGCCTCATCGTGTGTCCTGCACCGCTTGTACCGCTGGTGCAACTCTCCGCGATACTTCTTGAACCGCTCTCTAATCATGTCGTCGACGGCATGAGAAATGTAGGGAAACATTCAAATCGAAGTCAAATTTATCCTGCAGTTTCGTAAATAATAAATTAAGGCAATAAACTTATTAACAATAGGACTTAACCGTAAATGAACTTTCACAAAAGAAAATTTCAATTTACTAAACTTTACCTGAAGGCGCTGACGGATGAGCTGTCGCACATCATCTGTCACGTCAGTCCAACGGGGGGTGGTGGCGGGGATCAGAGATCGGCATAGGACACCGACCTCAGACGTAAACAGTCTGGCACTGTCCCCAACAGGTCTAAGGCAGTCCTGTGGGAACTCTACCGCCACCCTACCCTCACGCGTAAGTCGCTCTAAAACTAACCCACGCGTGGGTCCACGTCCTCGTCGGCTGGTAGAAGATGCTGTTGCGAAAAGATATATGTAAGTAACAATATAAACAGAAATCACTAAATAAATGTCTAGACTTACATGCAGTGCCCGGTGTATGCTGAACTGAAGGATCAGATGACTATGATACACCGTGCGACGTCGATGCTGTCTGCGTCGCATCACGGGTGGAAGGGGTAGATCCAGTGCGCGAACGACCTGATCTCCCACCTAGTGCCATGACTGAATATATCTGAAATACAAACTTATAAATTTAAACAATGTCAATGCAAGTTTATGAACATCATTGTAGAGTGAATTTGTGCTTATGCTTAGAGAGATGATAAAAATATGATTAGACCATTACACTATAATGCAAGCAGAATATAATAAAACCGTAAACAGAATATAAAAGTTAAAAAATCCATTACACATTGTCATTCTATATTAAATACATATATTTCATTGTAATACAAATCAACTTCGGATCAACTATCCGAAATACTCCTTGCGTAAGTTATCGTACGCTGCAGATGTATATGTCAAGCTGTATGAAGCACTCGACATTGTTACAGCCAACATGCCAGTCACAATAGGAGAAATCTGATTTCTTGGGACTCCATTCAGATGTGCAAGTGATAATGTCGCATCTTCCATACAAGTTTTCCGTGGTTATATTCCTCAATCAGGTCCGAAATTTCTTTGAGATTGTATAATCTTTCATCTGAGTCATCGTCTTCATCCCTACATTTCTCGACCAGACCGGGTATCTCTCTGGCCCTACCAGAAGAATATAGGGCTGAAAAGTCCATCCGCAACAGCTGATGAAGTATGCTGCGTGCTTCCGCTACGCTCCAGTTTGTGGAGGACATGATCAGAAAGTGACTTAATTGTAAATGTAAATTATAAACAAGTCAATTCAGAAAAAAATCATGACTTGTAAAACATATATACATGTAATAATCAAATTAATCGAATTGAAAATTACATGTACATCTTGTATACATTTAATAATCGTCATCTGAATCATTATCGCTTAGGACTCTTTCTTCTTCACCATCACTATCGCTGATCAGAATTTCCTCTTCATCGTCTGCAACGTTGTCATCGATGAAAGCGCTATCATCTCTAACAATGTCATTTATAATTGAGGCATCAACATGATCAGGTGGCACATCATCTCTATTCAATTGCACCACATCAATATCGACATTTGGATCATTCCCTCTATCCTAAGATGGCATGTCTTCTTGATATGCTTGTTCAACTGACGACGTTCTATTACTCCCTTCATTGTTATCTTCAACGTCTACTTCGGGAACGACAAATATGTTCCTGGGCTTTATTTTCTGCACCACGTGCCAAGAGCCGCCTAACTTGGTGTCAGTGAGGTAGAATACTTGTTCGGCTTGGCCGGCTATGATAAATGGGTCATCTTTAAACCACTTCCGAGATAAATTTACGCTTGTGAAGTAGTTATCAGTCTGTATTCCCAACTTTTTATTTCCAATGTCCCACCAATCGCATTTAAATAAGTACACCCGCTTTCTCATACAATAACTCAGCTCAATAATATCCGTCAAAACGCCATAAAAATCAATTTCGACCTCCTCATGTGTTCCCTTCACAACCACACCACTATTTTGTGTGGTCCTATATTTCTCACTCTCCTCAGTGTGGAACCGAATCCCGTTTACAATACAACCTGTATATCTAGATACATGTCCATCAAGGCCACACGCCAGTGAGTAGAGCGCATCAGACGCATCCGCAGAGTTGCTAGCGCGTAAAATCTTCATCTATCATCACGTACAGAATATAAATGTACGTTTGGCATTTAAAATTACGTGTAAATATTGTGCGATACAACAATATTGTAAGTGTGGTAAGATAAAAGGTAAATTAATCTTACACGTTTTGCACACCATTCTGGAAACAAATCCTGATGCATTCGATCATAATTTGTAGGGTATTGGGACTTCATCTCCTCGATGTGTTCGCTATACACAATTGGTACGTTGTAAGCAAGAAATTTTAAGATTAAAACTGTCTGTAGATACAATTATGTGCGAAGACTTACTCCAAGTACGACTCTATTTCTTCACAGTTATGCAACACATACCACCGCGCCTTCGCTTGATCCCGAAGGTCCATATCCTGAAACATCGGCGATCCTAAAGGACGGACGTTATGTGCGAATACAGATATGAGTCCTTGTTCATGCTCCTGCCCTTCATCGGCATTCCGATCTTCTCGGTTGAATCTAGTCTCTATGCTACGAAGATACATGGAGCAAAATGTCAGGCACTCATTATTAATGTACGCCTCAGCAATGGATCCCTCTGGACGTGCCTTATTCCTCACATATTTTTTTTAATGTGTGAAGGTATCTGTACACAAAATCAATATGTTTGGGACATGAAAACATGGATATACATAGTTTATGGAATGAATAAAAATTTATGATCATTGTTCTATCACCTTTCGGTCGGATACATCCAACGATATTGTACTAGGCCTGCAAGCTTCGCTTCGTACGGTAAGTGAATCGCTAGGTGTACCATGACATCGAAAAATGCATGTGGAAATATTCTTTCAAGTTTGCAAAGGATTACGATAATATCCTTCTCCAGTCGTTTAATAACCTCTACATTCAAAGATTTCGAACACAAATCCTTAAAGAATATCCCCAACTCAATCATCGTAGCACTGACATCCTTGTTAAGGAATCCATGAATCGCAACCGGTAGTAGACGTTGCAGAAGGACGTGACAGTCATGACTTTTCATTCCTGTTACCTTACAGTCCGTAATGTTTACGCGCCGAGAGATATTCGATGCATACCCATCGAGAAATTTCACCTTGTTCAACCATTCACATACACGTTTTTTCTCTAGTTTTGTCAATGTGTAGCAGGCTGCTGGTATAGTATATGAATTTCCATGTGGTTGTAAGTGCAACTCTTTCCTTAAACCCATTGCTTGTAGATCCAATCGAGCCTTAAAACTGTCTTTTGTTTTCTTCTCTATGTTCATCAATGTTCCAAAGACATTGTCACATATATTCTTCTCAATATGCATGACATCCAAGTTGTGTCGTAATTTCAGATGACTCCAATAAGGCAACTAAAAAAATGCTCTTCTTCCTCTAGTTGTACTCCAATACTGTACGTTTTCTCTTCTTCAAGTGCGGTGCCTTACCAAATCTAACTTCTTCAATGTTACTCAGTTGTTGTAACACATCTTCTGCAGATAGTTCTTTCGGTGGTGGCCTATGATCTTGTTTGCCATCAAAGATTACCGTCTTCCTGCTCCAACTATGATCCCTCGGAAGGAAGCGACGATGGCCCATATAACACATTTTTTTACCATGCTTTAATGATAATGAACAAGTCTCAGTACTACATGTAGGACAAGCCAATTTTCCTTCGTGCTCCACCCTAGACAAATTCCCATATGCAGGGAAGTCATTTATTGTCCACAAGACCGCTGCATGCAATCGAAACGTCTGTTCTGCAAAAGTGTCATACGTCTGGACACCTTGACTCCACAACTCGTTTAACTCATCTACTAACGGTTGGAGATACACATCAATGTCATTCCCCGGTGACTTGGGTCCAGGAATAAGCAACGACATCATAAAAAATGATTCCTTCATACACAACCAAGGAGGTAAATTGTAGGGCATAAGTATCACTGGCCACATACTGTACAAGCTACTCATATTACTAAATGGATTAAAACCATCACTTGCAAGACCTAGCCGAACATTGCGAGAATCCTCTACAAACCAGTCATATTGCTTATCAAAATGTTGCCAGGCTTCAGAGTTAGCGGGATGCTCAATGTATTATCATCATGAACGCGTTTCTCCTTATGCCACCTCATATCTTCAGCCGTCTTGCTCGACGTAAACAATCTTTGTAATCTGAGTTTCAATGGAAAGTACCTTAACACCTTTTGTGGAATTTTCTTACGCTTAGCTTCGTCATATTTCCACCTAGACTCTCCACATTGTGGCACTCAACATTTTCATGTTCTTTCCAATACAATACACAATCATTTATACATGCATGTATGAGGATGTAACCAAGGCCCAAGTCTCGCATTAAGGATTTTACCTCGTAATGAGACTTAGGCAATGTCTCACCTTCAGGTAATACTTCTTTCAACAAGCCAAGTAACATGTCGAACGATTTGTTACTCCAACGATTTATTGTCTTTAAATGAAGTAACCTTGTAAGGAAATTCAACTTGGAGAAGTTCCGACACCTCGGATAGAGTGGACGTTGCGCATCCCTCAACAACCTACTAAACTTTTCTGATTCGGCATCACCCATAAGAGGAATATCCTGGCTAGTACTTGTCGCTACAAAATCAGTATCCATAATTGTTCCCCTTAACACATCCCCAATGATATCTTGCATATCGTCAACATCTTCATCCTCGTCATTAGGCACAATTGGGTCAGCAAGGACTTCAGTGGCCTCAACTCTTTGGTGGAAGTCTTCACCATGATGAATCCACCAAGTGTAACCCTGGTCAATCCCAACTATGAACAAATCATCTTCCACTTTGTCCAATGTCTTGTGAATCATGTTCTTACATTTTCGGCATGGACACCTAATGCTATTACATGAATCTGCCTGATATCTCGCAAATTTCATGAACTCCTTAACACCTTCTTTATACTCTGGGCCAAACCGATTCTTAGCTTACATCCAACTCTTATCCATATCTACAATGCAAAGATTAGAGTCAGGTTTAGTTTAGGTGATTTGAGTTTAGGGTTAGGTTTAGTCATAGGTTGAGATTTTCGGGTTCGGGATCGGGTTTTGGGTTAGGTTTTCGAGTTTGGGTCAGGTTTTCGAGTTTGGGTCTAAGTTTAGGTTAGGTGAATGGATTTAGGAATAAGTGTAGGTTTAGTTTATGGTATTTGAGTTTAAGATTAAGTTTAGACATAGGTTTAGATTTTCGGGTTCGGGATCGGGTTTAAGGTTAGGTTTTCGAGTTTGGGTCTAGGTTTAGGTTAGGTGAATTGATTTAGGAATAGGTGTAGGTTTAGTTTAGGTGATTTGAGTTTAGGATTAGGTTTAGGGCATAGGTTGAGATTTTCAAGTTCGGGATCGGGTTTAGGGTCGCATTTTCGTGTTTGGGTCAAGGTTTAGGTTAGGTGAATGGATTTAGGAATAGGTGTAGGTTTAGGTTAGGTGACATGAGATTAGGATTAGGTTTAGGGCATAGGTTGAGATTTTCGGGTTCGGGATCGGGTTTAGGGTCGCATTTTCTTGTTTGGGTCAAGGTTTAGGTTAGGTGAATGGATTTAGGAATAGGTGTAGGTTTAGGTTAGGTGACATGAGTTTAGGATTAGGTTTAGGGCATAGGTTGAGATTTTTGGGTTCGGGATCGGGTTTAGGGTCGCATTTTCTTGTTTGGGTCAAGGTTTAGGTTAGGTGAATGGATTTAGGAATAGGTGTAGGTTTAGGTTAGGTGACATGAGTTTAGGATTAGGTTTAGGGCATAGGTTGAGATTTTTGGGTTCGAGATCGGGTTTAGGGTCGCATTTTCTTGTTTGGGTCAAGGTTTAGGTTAGGTGAATGGATTTAGGAATAGGTGTAGGTTTAGTTTAGGTGATTTGAGTTTAAGATTAGGTTTAGGCCTATGTGTAAGATTTCGGGTTCGGGATCGGGTTTAAGGTTATGTTTTCGAGTTTGGGTCTAGGTTTAGGTGAGAGTTGTGGATTTAGGAATAGGTGTAGGTTTAGGTTAGTTGACATGAGTTTAGGATTAGGTTTAGGCCTACGTGTAGGATTTCAGGCTCGGGATCGAGCTTAAGGTTATGTTTTCGAGTTTGGGTCTAGGTTTAGGTGAGAGTCGTGGATTTAGGAATAGGTGTAGGTTTAGGTTAGGTGACATGAGTTTAGGATTAGGTTTAGGCCTAGGTTTAGCATTTCGGCTTCGGGATCGGGCTTAAGGTTAGGTTATCGAGTTTGGGTCTAAGTTTAGGTTAGGTGAATGTATTTAGGAATTGGTGTAGGTTTAGGTTAGGTGATTTGAGATTAGGATTAGGTTTACGCATTGGTTTATAGTTTCGGGTTCAAGATCGGGTTTAGGGTTAGGTTTTCGAGTTTGGGTCTAGGTTTAGAGTTAGATGAATTGAGTTTAGGTTTCAGTTTAGCCGTAGCTTATAGGTTTTAGTTTTAGGTTTATGGTTTCGGGTTTAGGGTGTAGGTCTTGGAGACTCATGCAACTCAAGGATAGCTCCGACGCACATTCGGGTCTGCTCCACACAAAGCGGGCCTGTCCAAATGGCCAGGCCACCCATATTGCTGTCCCTAGGAAATGGACAGCTTCATCATGGTCATAACAGCGGTTCCCACCTTCCAAGGACCCCCGCTTAACACCCGTATAGCTCCGACGCACATCCGGGTCTGCTCCATTAATTTCGAGCTAATACATAAACACGGGCCTGTCCAAATGGCCAGGCCACCCATATTGCTGTCCATAGGAACATGACAGCTTCATCATCATGGTCTAAACCACGGTTCCCACCTTCCAGGGACCCCCGCTCAATATCAACATCAATCAACTACTCTTAACCACAAGTATCATATTCGTCATCTAATTTGCTACTAAATAATAATATAATAAAATCAGTCGCCCATCCAAGGATGGATAGATTGAAATGCTATCATTATTTCCATTTAAATGCCCAAGCCTAAATTTCAACAGCATCTCCCCCTATCTCTCCAGATATATTTATCTTAAATTTCATTTCCACGTCAACTATCCACACATTGTGTGGATTAAATTGACAATGGAATTAAACATAAAAAACATATCCAGAGAGAATAGGAGAGTTACCGCATGAAACTAATGACAGAGCATGTAAATGACAAACAACGATAACATTCCAATCTATCCAACCTTGGACTGTCCAACAGGACAATTTGGCAGATTTCTATACCTCCAAAACACACTTTATCTATGCTCGGCAATATAGAAATCTCCAAATGGGCTAACTGATTCTATTATACTACCATTTGTGGACAAAAAATAACTATTAATAATAAGCCAAATAAATCCACAACATACATCCACATAAATCAACCACGGGTAGCTCCGACGCACATCCGGGTTTGCTCCATCAATTCCAGATACACAAGCACATGAAAATGACAAATCATCAACACCATGAATCAAGTCTAATCAAATACCTAATGACTGCTATTTTCTGAACAAATAAGTATGTATGGGGCCCACCATGGGAATCGGATTGCGTGCGGAGTAACTCTGCACGCTCTTATCTCTTATCATGTAGAGTAAAGTCAGTTGGGCCCACCTAGAATGTATGTGATTTATCTATTCCTCCTTATGTTTTTTCAGCTCATTTTAGTGGTTGAGCCCAAAATTTAAGCATATCCAAATCTCAAGTGGACCATGCCATGGTAAACAGTGGGAATAATGATTTCCACCATTCCCAGGCTCCCCTATGATCTTTATTTGTCATCCAACCTGTCCATAAGATCACATGGATATGGATGAAGAGAAAACACAAATATCAGCTTGATCCAAAACTTCTGTGTCGTCCTAGAATTTTTCAATGATAGACATTTAGTTCACACTTGTGGTGTGGTCCACTTTAGGTTTTGATATGCTTCATTTTTGGGCACCATACCTAAAATTTCCTGTTAAGATGGATGGATGGAGTGGATAAAATACGTAAATCACTGTGGGCCCCACATAGTTTACTCCACACAAATATATGCTTCATCCATAACAGTGGACAGCGATGTGGGCCCCACAGGCAGTGGACAGCGACGGTGGGCCCACAGCCAGTGGACAGCGATGTGGGCCCCACAGCCAGTGGATAGCGACGTGGGCCCCACAAGTAGTGGACAGCGACGGTGGGCCCCACAGCCAGTGGACAGCGACGGTGGGCCCCACAGCCAGTGGACATCGACGTGGGCCCCACAGGTAGTGGACAGCGACGGTGGGCCCCACAATTTCATTTTTTCTTTAATTTGTAAATCACAATTTGAATTTTAAAATTTAAAATCCCTAATTAGGGATTTTAATTTCTAAATCCCTAATTAGGAGATTTTAATTTCGAAATCCCTAATTAGGGATTTACTAAATCAGTGGGCCCCACCAAATAATGGACAGCTAAGGCAGACCCCACATACAATGGACGATAGAAAGCGACGGTGGGAGCCACATGCAATGGACGATGGAAGGCGATGGTGGGACCCACCCAGCCACATCATTGGACAGCGACGGTGGGATCCACATGCATTGGATTTTGGAAGTGAGCCCCACAATGAACAACGAGGAGAGAGGGAGAGAGGGGAAATGGAGGAAGAAGGAAGGGGGAAAGCGTTACCGGAGGTGGCGGCGGCGTACGGAGGCCGGTGGAGGTTCTTGGCAAGCGGCAGTGGGACGCCGGTAAGATGGTCGGCTGAGATGGGTGGTCGGCATAGATGGTACGATGCCGGTGACCGAACGCCGGATGATAGTGGTCGGCGATGAGAGAGACAGCCGCGGACGGTGAGGGCCGTTCGAGAGAGAGAGAGAGAGAGCGAGCGAGAGAGAGAGAGAGAGAGAGAGAGAGAGAGAGAGAGAGGAAGAAATGAGGGACGGTCGCGCGGGTTAATAGCTTAAAAGACTTTTACCGACGAAAAATTTCATCGGTAAAAGTAAATACGAAAACTTTTACCGACGAAATTTTTCGTCGGTAAAAGTCCTTCTCACTCTTGGCGGGAATAAGGACTTTTATTACCGACGACCAAGAACCGTCGGCAATAAGACTTTTACCGACGAAATGTTTCGTCGGTAAAAGTGAAGTTTTCTGTTATCTTTTTTAGCGACGGGTTACTTCGTCGGCAATAAGCTTTTTACCGACAAAATTTTTATTTCGTCGGTAAAAGTGTATGGCGGGAATAAATTTGGTGGTGGCGGGAGATTTTTACCGACGATTTTTTCATTTCGTCGGGAAAAATGGTTTTTCCCAACGAAAATTATTTCGTCGGTAAAAATCCGTTTTCTTGTAGTGCCTGTTCAAGAAGTAGCGTATGTTGGCTTTCCTTTGTTATTCTTCACACTATACTAATAAAGTATAGATTTCGACCATATTAAGTCCTAAAGCATAATAAATAAATCAATGGATACATCATGAGGAATCCAAAACAATATAATCATATACAACTTTAAGGAAAAAATGAAAAATTATCTAAAAATTTACCCAAGGGAAATAGAGTCAATAACCAATTAGATTTTTTTTAAAATGGAGAATAAAGTTTTGAATTCAATATTCTTTCTCATTTAATTATCTGACAATTAAATGTGGTACATATTTCATCCTATGTTAATTGAGTATGCTGGATCCACTTCATGTGCTATCGAGAACTTAAGAAGTTTATCGGAACCAACACTAGTTTGAGGAGGTTCACCTTTCATTTCTTTGAAGGGGCCCACATATCCTTTCATTTCTTTGAAGGGGCCCATCGTGATATGTCTGAGAAATCCACTCTGATCATTAGATGTATAATCCCATTTTGGATTGGAGCAATTTTTTTAATTCTAATCTATGATTTAAGTGGGCCATACCAATGGAAACAATTGGGAGAGACATTTGCCCTTGATTTTTAAAGGGCCCATCATGATGAGCATGTAAAATCCACTCCAACCATTATCTGCCACACTAAATGTTAGGCCTTTGAACTAAGAAATTAGGGTCATTAGTGATTCAAGTGGGCAATACGAAGAGAAAGTGTTTGGAGGGTGAGCTTTCTATTTGCACTTTTTTTAATCATGTGGTTCACATGAACTAGGGATGGGGCTGGTTTTTAGGCACTGGGTCTAACATCAGGTGACACACCTAATGGCTGGGTGGATTTCACACTAATGCTACAGTAGGGCCCAACCAAGGAAGCAACTACTCATAATTTTAAATAACTTTCATGTGAAAAGATTACTAACATTAACTGCACATTAAATGCATAGCTAGTTGGACGAAAATGCATTGTCCAACAAGTGTGTGTGAGCATTGTTCTCTCTCTCTCTCTCTCTCTCTACACACACACACACACACACACACACACACACACACACACACAATAATAACGATTAAGATGGCTCAAGGGAAACAAGATTACTGCTTGACTCCCATAACATAGTATAAAAATTCTTTTATTTTATTTTTTAGTAAATAATAAAGTAAAAGATTAAGGGAAAAAAAGCCTTAAGGGCCGGTTTGGATACCACCAAATAAGTTACTTTTTCTACTTACAACAAGAGATAATCAACTTATTTGAAATAAGTAAATTTGGTTTATGATCACTTATAAGTAACTTTTTTAAGTTAATCACTTTAGTTTAATAAGTAGAAATCAAGATAAGCTACATGAGGCATAAGTAGCTCATCATAAATAACTTACGATCCAAACACCCCCAAGTATGCGAAGAGGATAAGATGAAATTCCACTCAATAGACACTTAACCCAGATGAACAACACAAATAAATGGAAAAGTACCTCTTAGTCATCTTCCAAACTTTTTTCACTTGTTTTCCTTTTTTGTTCCTCTCGTGTCGCTTGTGTAGGACCTGTAACTATCGGTATCTCCTGAGCATAGGTACTACAACATCAGATGGAGTTACACTTCCTGCTTGGTTGTGATGTACAAGTTGGGTAGCATTTAACACTTCATGCAATGGAGTATAAGGTTTCATCTTCGATTTTATGATTTGGGACAAGTTCTTTTGGCCCCGAGTTACCTCTAAAAAGATACCCCTGAAATATTACAATTAGTCTTCAGAACAAAAAAAATAAGTGATTCCCTTGATTAATCATGCAAAGTTTCCATCTTACTATTTTGTCATCACTAAGTATTATAAAACATACCTAAACTTGATAGAATAACATTATAGGCTACCATCTATATATTTTGCCTCTTTATTATTTCTCCGTGCTACACTGGTGTAACTTTTGCTATCAAATGTCAAAGACAACATAAAGACTAAAGGGAGGATACCTGTCTGAGAAGTCTTGTATGTTGGCTTCTCTAGGTTCCTCTACATTATATACTCATAGAGTATAGATTTTGCACAACATTGAATCTTGAAAATCAATGAATACATTATGTCTCATCGAAAACAACATAATCATATGATCATTTAAGGAAAAAATGAAAAATTATCGAAAATTTTACCCTAGGTAAATAGAGTAAATAAACAATTTGTTTTTTCAATAATGGAGTATAAAAGTTCTGAATTCAGTACTCTTTCTCGTTTAATTCTTTGACAGTTAAATGTGGTACATTTCATCCTATGCCAATTGAGTATGCATATGGACATTATGCATAACAAGTATCACATTTTATAGATCTTCAAAATCTAATTCTCTAAATACAAGTACAACGAGGATATGTTGCTTCTCACAAGTATGATCTCATTAAAATACTTCTCTATTATTAAAAACTAACTTTATGGTTTGCTTGATACAATTCATTATTATTTCTACGTAGCTAATAAATCTAGAGTTCAATACACGAATATATCTGGATTTCATGTCCTAAGGTAGGGGGATCCCTTTGGTTCGCACTCGTATGTCAATGACAAATGTGGGCGTTTCAACAATTTGGTTCAACCCTAGCTTATGATGCAGATCTTATCTCACACTTGTACTCTCCACATGTGTGAATAAGAAGAGGACTAGCTGGGGCTCGCTTGTGCACACACGACAGGACTTCCTTAGATGTTGCAATTTCCTCTTGTTTAAGTTTCTTAAGTGTTCCTTTTACACTTTTAGAAAGTCTAATTATACTATATTGGAAATACAATATTCAATGACACATATAAATAGACTCCTATGCCCATAGTTTTAAAGGACCTTTTATAAGCTTTTCTTTAATAAGAGTTGTTAAAAAATTTCTTATGGTATTTTTAAGAGAAAATATTTTCTTACGATGGAATAGGTTAGGGGGTTTGTGATCTATAGCATAAAGGCTAGAGGATTATTAAGGATTGCTCAGTCTTTTTTTCTTCTATCTAGGCATGTGTATGCTTGAGCTAGCTTAGTAAGTAATTTTTTTAAGGATTGCTTGGTAAGTTCAATTGTAATTAGTTTGAATTTACTTGGTTCTAGTTGCAATTTATTTGATTAGACATTAATCCCCCTTCATTTCACACATGGTCACCACCATAGATTCACATCTCTAATGACCTCTGAACCTATGATTTAAATTAGCCATTTGAATTGTGTAAGAATGCACCTAAACCATAAAAAAGAACCTAATCAAGAATATAAACCAATCCCTCGATCCTAGCAATGGGATTAGTGTGAAAGTCGTCGATAGAATGGTAAGTCAATCTCTTATCATAGGCCTATTGTTGATCTATACGTGTTCGCTCGCCTCAAGTGCAAGGCTGCGATGTAGTAATAATCTTGGCTAAGATCATAACCATGATACTCATCAAACCCTCTCACAAAGCTTAACTATATCATGATTTGAACTTCATTCAAGTCATATGAACAATCAACACATAATTCAAAATTTAGAACAAAAAGGTAGAACTTTGGTTGAAGTTCCCACATAAAAATCCAAGTCTAGAGTGTATTGAATCTGATTCCTCGGAGCATACAGGTCTAGAACTATGCAAAACAATTAAGAACTAAAGCAATTCTTTCAAACATCCATGAGTCATCATAAGATTAAGAAAACTACTTAGAACTTCATTCAAACTTCTAAAAACCATTTTTCTTCATTAAATCCAAACTTGAAACCAAAAAACGAATTAAAACATCTAGGTAAACTATAAGTTTCACCTCTTAGCTCTAGCTAAGAGGTTAGCTAATGAATAGCATAAAAACAAACTAGAACTAGAACTAGAAAAGAAAGAAAAACTAGCTGTAGGAGGCTAGGAAGCCTCCTATGACTTGAACTCCTTGCTCACCACGTCCTTGCTTGATTTGGAATAAAAGAGAGCACCTCCTTTGATAATACAGCAAGAGTACGGCAACATAACAGATTTTGTTTCGCTTCATACGGCTTAACCAATGGTCGGATTGCCTTCAAATTTGATTTGTAGATTTCTTGTAATGTGATCTTCCTCATAGATGATTTAGAGTTCCAAGATTATCTTCTGAATGGGCCCACCAATCAGATCAGCGACCACCTTTCAAAATCGCACAATTCGGGTACCTTTAGAACCAGTCATCTTGCTTTCAACACTTCGGAGTGTACAGAAGTCGGATTAATCTCAAATTTTGAAAATTGGTAGAAAACGTCCCCCTCTACATTATAGATGGATTAGATTGTCCAAAACAATTTCAGAATTAGGTGTGAAAATTAGAACACTTAGGCCTTTTATAAAATCTGCGCAGTTGAATCTTTCTGGATGGTCCATCTTTCTTCAACCGGTACGATCAAACCACACTTCCTTTTGATCTGAAACTTTGTGGTTATTCATATATAGATGTGGTTTAGAAGATGGTCAAAATAGATTCTTCATATCATCAATGATGGGCCACCTAGACCGGCCCAAAGTTGAGTAGGCGGAATCTGGAACTTTTTGGACAATTTGTATTGTTTTGGCCACCACTGTCAATCCGTAGCTCCGATCGACACGAAACTACTTAGGTTATTTCTGTGTCGAGCTCCTCTTCGACATGGATGTGTTGGATTTCCAAATATCTTCAAGATGGACCCTAAAAACTGGGCCAAAAATCCAAAAGGGGGAATAACTTGCTGTTTGAAATCTGAAAATTTGAAATTGCATGGCCGACCGATCTGACCCGTCTAGGTGGCTGTCCAGCAACATGTGAAGGGGGCAGTAGTGTTGGCCGACCAGTCTTAATCTGTCGGACCACCTTGTGGGGCTCCTTTTCATTCTTTCCTTCTTTCTTTTCTTTCCTTCTTTCTTCATGATTCTTTGGCCCACCTTGGGTCTTCATCCAAGGTTCGTAAATATGCTTTTTTTAGCTATTGATCGAGTGAACTCTCTCTCATTCCTACAATCACAAAACCATGCATTAGAATAGTCTTTAAATACAAAATCCATACATAATGAGTGATGAATTGGGGTTAGAATATGCACAATTAAGAGCTCAACAATACGCTTTTTTGACTACTAATCTAATTGATCCACGAAAAGAAGGGTAATCATGAAAGTTGAAGAGTTGCGTATTCATTGAGCTCACTAGACCGTGATTATTTGAATTGCTCTATTTGTCAATTAAGTAGTTGGAACTCAGTTTGAATACTCACTAAGTCATTAGAAGACAGGTGTCTCATTGTCATGCTACTAAGTATCTTTAAATTTCATTATTTACATAATTCGGGTTTCATAGAAGTTGATTTTCTAAGCGAGAGTTGAGATTGAGAATTTGAAATTATTTTTCATATGTTTTGCTCGAGGACTAGTAAAATGTTGGTTGGGGGTGTGTTGAGGTCTAAATATTACATATTTATCCCTTATTTAGCATGAATTTTATCATAGACATTAAGATAATTATTCCTAATTATGTGTATTTTATGTCAAAGTACAGACCTGCAGGGCCAGAAAAGTAAGATGCAGAAAGTTCAGAAAATGACCCTGCTATTTAAGCCATGATCGGTCGACGGCCTCTGTCAACCGATTGTTGCTCATTTCTGACTGGTCGACAAGGGGCTGTAACATGTCAATTTTTAACAGATTCTAGCTAAATTTGTTGTCCAAACAAATGCCCAAATCGACTGGTCGACGGACACCTCCGACCGGTTGACAGTTGTAGGATTCTTCTTCAAATTTCAGTTATGTCCGTTGAGATTTGAGCTTCGACCATTCGACAGGGGGCTCCGATCGGTCGACAACCAACTTTAACTGCGAAAGAGTTACATAAATATAAGGGTGGTGCGAGTTTTCTCTATAAAAGGACACCTCTACCTTCTTCTTAAGGCATCATAGAAGGGTTCTAGACGTGCTAGAAGTGGAGAAATCCGAAGGGGAGCTTTTACAACTCTAAGTTCTTTAAGTTCTTCTTCTAAGCTCTAATTTTCTTAGTTTTTTGTTGAGTTTTAGTTCAACCTTCTTCATGGTTGGCTAAACCTCTTAGCTAGGGCTAAGAAGTGAAGCTTATAATTATTTTTAATGCTCAGACTTTATTGATTCAAATTCGAGTACAATTTAATCGTAAATTTCATAAGTTTTGGTTTGAATAAAGTTGATAGTTTTAATTCAATCTTCCATCTTTTGTGATTATGCTTACATGAGATGTTTATATTTACTAAGATTGATCAATCAAGTTTTAGAGAGTTTTGAATTGTAGAACTCTTAGATCCATCATGATTATTGTAATATCTGTGATTTTTTATGATTTATTATTTAATTTAAAAATCTGGATTTGAATTTATGAAATTAAAATAATAATAATTTGATGTGTGTAAGATTGATAACATGCTTGATGTATGTTTTTTATGAAATAATTGGGTAGAAAAGTGAAATTATAAACTACATTTCATGTACATAAACTTTAGTCATTCATTTTAAATATTTATATCATCTGTGGAATTGATCTGAGCCATAAATTGATAGATTAAATCATGTAGAATCCAATAATATAGTCTGATTGACCCAGATCCAATCATAAATCCTTCGATCGCGGCCATTTAATCATATTTTGATCACCATGGCCAGCTGAATCGATTAAACCGAGTTTTGTTCCATTGGAATTATAGTGTCCTTAAAAGAATCTTCGTGACCGTTAAATTCTCATTAGACTTCGATCAAGCCGTTAAAACTTATCCTAGCACCAAACTAGTGGTGAAAGAGAACCCTCGTGATTTATTTCAATTGGTGTGTCAGTTTGCTGTAGGATTTTCTCCACACTTTTGTTATAGCATTTTAGCCGTCCATGTGAAATTTCATTACTGGATGATCTTCCAAGACCGTTTAATAAAAAATTTACTGTGTAGGGCCATGTGGACCACCAATCAAGGTGAAATCACTTATGGACGACCTTTTTCATATGCTTAGATGACCTATTAGATTAGATTCCATCGTAAGGTCCTAGATATGTCCATGTGGACCGAGAAGTACCGAAGCCTCATTCAATGCGTACAAATTCTAAATCTTACATCTTCTGCTTCTATTACATAGATAAGAATAAAAGATATCTATAGTCGTTGTGAACCGTCCATCTTTGTGCATGGACATCGGTGTATGTCTAGATTTTGTGCATTCTAAGTTTTCTAGGATAGCCTACGTCTCCATGTTTTCAGAATATTGAACCGAGGTGAGTCCACCGTCCATCTTATTTTTAGACAATTACTCTTAAGCCGGCAGGAGAAAGGGAAAGTTGACGGTCCATTATCTAATCCATGACTACCCCAACCTATATTGCGATCCACTTTACATAATACTTAACGGTTGTGATTTAATCTCACCTTGAAGTAGTCAAGCTTATCCTTAAAAACTAACCACCTTAAGTTATAGTGTTTACCACCATTTAAACCATTCTTTGTACCCCTAAGAGATCGAAGGTTTGGACATCACTTTTACTTCTCAAACTTACCATACTTTAACAACTTTTCGAGCCCATGTTATGACTGTGTCGGATTTTTGAAAGGTGGGCTTGATTTCGAGATATTATATATTTAATTTAGAACGTCCATTAAGTATAACGTTGTTCAGATCAATATGTGTCCATTCGATAATCCCTTAATCCCAAACTTCAACCATAGCTTAATGATTTTGATGTCTATGTGATGTACACGTCAGATTTGATAGAAGAACCCCAGGTAGACTAAAAATTAATTGCACCTATCTCCACTATCATTTATTTTATTCTAGAATGGTATTTTGTTTAAATACTATTTAGACTATCTCTCACGAGAAAAGAAACACTAGAATCTTATATGAACCAACCACTCCCTCCCATATCTCATCTAGACCATCCATTAGCTAGCTCACTCCATCAAACCATTCATCTTGATCATCACGACCGTCCATATTCTTTTTTATTGTTTGATCGGGGAGGAGAATGTGTAAACTAGTGGATCGTAGTGTAAAGCTTGTAGATCAGAGGTTTTTTACTGTTTGATTGTGGCTGATCAAATTTTCTTATCATCTTAACCGTTAGATTCTGGGTTCAGACCATCTAAACGATGAGTTCAAGGAATTTCTCACTTTACTTCCTTTTATGAATGTTGCATTTTATAGTTTAATTCCGTTCTTTTAAAAAGTATTGGTAACATGGATGATCTGGACCATGGGATCCCTGTCCTGACTATTAATTATTAGTGGATAAAGGAATGGATGGTGCATATCTTGTTTGTAGCATGTTCATATTTAATGCATTACATAGGACCATGGTTACTTGGTAAATCATTTTGTGTGTACAATAAGTTATGAAAAAGTACATAAATTCAAGAGCTTATTAATGGACCCATCCCTCACAAGATGGATGGAGTGGATTTCTAAAATGGACCCCATAAGGGAGAAGAAGAATAAAAAGAAAAAAGAAAAGAAAAAAAAAGGAGCTGTCATCCAGCCAGTACCTAAAAGGACGTTGCTGGCTAGCAGCGTCACCAGAGCCCAGTTATGGTGTGCGGGTGGATGGGCTTCAGCTGGGGGTCCACAAGTGGACCCCACTTTGATGTATTTTTTATCCACTCCGTCCATCATTTACTTAATTATGTGGTCTGATAACCCACAAAATTTCAGCTTAATTCGAGACTTGAGCGGACCACACCATCTTCCACAAGTTGGACTATCCTGATAAATTTTCTGCAACTGTGCAGAAAATTTCGAATTTGTCTCATATGGACAACGGGTGATCCTTGGGCCCCACTCTAAACTTTTTATCCAATCTATACCATTCACTTGTTACATTACTATGTCAGGAGGCTGGAAACCAAATTTCAGAGGGTTTCGATAACTGAGTGGGTCACACTACCTCAAACAGTGGACAGCGTAATAAAATATAAATTTGAAGGTGAGCAGATTTTAAGTGGGGACAATAGGCCACTCATCATCCCCACATGTGAACTTTTGGAGAAATCTACCTTGTCCACACTATTTGTTGGGTTGTGTGGGACTCACTATAAAAATATGGGCCAGAACGTGGTTCCAAGTGGCCCACACCACTTGAAACAATGGGATTGACACCCAGAAAAGTAAAAGAATCTAAATTTGATTGGACTCAAGCTTCTGAGTCTCACTAGGGAATGTTTTGCCCAATCTAAGCCGTCCAATACTTAGACCAATAAGTCTTAAACATGTAAAATAAGTCTGGAACATATTAGACCTCTCAAAAAATTAGATGGAGTGAAATTGTGGGGATAACACCTGTTTATATTTTTTGAATGTGTGGTTATAATGTAGTCTAAAGTTTTTAAGGCCTTCAAAGATGTTTTACTTCATAATGTGGAGGTATTCTTGCCATCTTGGCATGTGTAATTGATTTATTTCTTAAATACTCGTGTTATATGATTTATTAAATTGTGTTAACATGAAATAATTTCTCATTATCATATGTTCATGCTTATATGATCACATATGATGCACCCATACATATACTTGATTTGTTTCTTAAATACTTATGTTATATGATTTATTAAATTGTGTTAACATGTAATAATTTATTATTATCACATGTTCATGCTTATATGATCACATATGATGCACCCATGCATAGAGCGGTACATGATGAGGTTGATTCCACGGGGTTAAGTCAGGAGTAGGGGTAAGTAAATGGTCCTTACCCATGGCTGCCTAAGTATGGTTAAGTATGAATTGTGTGTGGTCTGTGTGGGAGGGATATGGTTGTGGATATGTGGATTGAGCTAAGCATGCATGGTTCTATGGTGATTATTCTTTTGTGGAAGTTGTGTGTGGTAATGTTGTCTTTATGAAGAATGCGTACCATGTTAGGATCGGACGTACTGTGTCAGCATCGGGGGTTACCACACATGCTAGGGGCGGTTAACGTTGTCTTCATAGGGAATGCTTTACTGTGTCAGGATCGGACGTACCATGTCAGGATCAGGGCGTTGTCGTACCCCTTTGGATGTGGAATATTATGTGGTTAATTTATCAATTTGAGGCCAGACTAAAGATCTTGTATTAAATGCCACGTGTATGGTTAATTTACACGTGATGCATGGGCTTTCATTATGGGAGGTTGGTTCAGTATCTGTTGTGTGTTGTCACGGGATGGAACGTGTGCGCATGACATAGATTCTTATTTGTTATTATTTGGCTACTATTACAATTTTGTTTACATGTTATATGAATGCTAATCATATTATGGAGTGGAGTAAGTATTCATACTCACTAGGCATTGTTTTGCTCGCCCTTCTTAGGAAATGGTAGGTTCAAGAGGTGACATGGTTCCTTCGAGGACGAGGCACAAGCTGAGGACATGGTGGAAACCCAAGAGAAGGAGAACGTCAACTCTAAGGAAAATGCTTTTATTTATTTTTAGATTATATTTATGTTGGGATTACTGGACGCTTATGTAGTATTTGATTATTGGAGATTTGAGGATTTCAGTTTATTTCAGACTTAAACATTCTGATTTATGCATGAAAAGAAATATACATGATTTCCAACTTCGTTAGTTGAGTAGATAATCGATTAGATTTTCCATTTATTTCCCTTAGTAAAGCTTGGGAATTCATGCTCGAGCGGTATATTCGAACGTTAAATTTTGAAACGTTACAGATTTTTTTTTCTTCTTTTTTTTTATTTGTGTCCACACAAGGTGGGGTCCACCAGGTCGAGATCCAATCTATTCATTACATTTCTGTAATGTCCCGAAATTCAGTGCTCGAATATACCGCCCGAGCACGAATTTCTAAGCATTACTAAGGGGAATAAATGCAACATCTAATCGATTATCTACTCAACTAACGAAGTTGGAAATCATGTATATTTTTTTCCAAGCATAAATCAGAATGTTGAAGTCTAAAATAAACTGAAATCCTCAAATCTCCAATATTCAAAGACTATATAAGTGTCTAGTAATCCCAACATAAATATAATCTAAAAATAGGTAAAAGCGTCTTAATTAGAGTTGGCGTTCTCCTTCTCTTGGGTTTCCACCATGTCCTCAGCTTGTGCCACGTCCTCGAACGATTCCATGTCACCTCTTGAACTTATGGTTCCCTAAGAAAGGTAAGCAATACAATGCCCAGCGAGTAGGAATACTTACTCCACTCCTTAATATGATTAAGCATTCATACAACATGTAAATAAAATTATAACATTAGCCAAATAATAACAAATAAGAATGTATGTCATGCGCATACGTTCCATCCCGTGACAACACAACAGATACTGAACCAACCTCCCATAATGAAAGCATATGCAACACATGTAAATCAATCATATACGTAGCCTTTAATACAAGGTCTTTAGTCTGGCCTCAAATTGACAAATTAACCACATAATATTCTACATCCAAAGGGGTATGACAATGCCCCGATCTTGACACGGTACGTCCGATCCTTGACACGGTACACATTCCTTATGGAGACAATGTTAACCGCCCCTAGTCATGTTTGGTAACCCCCGATCCTGACATGGTACGTCCGATCCTGATACGGTACGCATTCTTCATAAAGACAACATTACCACACACAATTTCCACAAAAGAATAATCACCATAGAACCATACATGCTTAGCTCAATCCACATAACCATAACCATATCCATCTCACACAGACCATACACAGTCCATACTTTACCATATTTAGACAGTCATAGGTAAGGACCATTCACATACCCCTACTCTGACTTAACCCCGTGGAATCAACCTCGCCATGTACTGCTCTATGCATGGGTGCATCATGGGTGCATCATATGTGATCATATAAGCATAAACATGTGATAATAATAAATTATTACATGTTAATACAATTTAATAAATCATATAACATAAGTATTTAAGAAACAAATCAAGTATATGTATTGGTGCATCATATTCGATCATATAAGCATGAACATGTGATAATGAGAAATTATTATATGTTGACACAATTTAATAAATCATATAACACAAGTATTTAAGAAATAAATCAATTACAATATGTCAAGATGGTAAGAATACCTCCATATTATGAAATAAAACATCTTTGAAGGCCTTAAGAACTTTACACAACATTATAACCACACATTCAAAAGATATAAACAGGTGTTATCACCACAATTTCACTCTATCTGATTGTTTGGGAGGTCTGATGTGTACTAAACTTACTTTACATGTTTAAGACTTACTGGTCTAAGCATTGGACGACTTAAATTAGGCAAAACATTCCCTAGTGAGACTTAGAAGCTGGGGTCCAATCAGATTCAGATTCTTTTACTTTTTAGGGTGCCAGTCCCATTGTTTCAAGTAGTGTGGGCCACCTTGGAACCCCTTTCTGGCCCATATTTTTATGGTGAGTCCCACACAACCCAACAAATAGTGTGGATGAGGTGGATTTTTCCAAAAGTTCACATGTGGGGCTAATGAGTGGCCTATTCTCCCCACTTAAAATTTGCTCACCTTCAGATTTATATTATGTTACACTGTCCACTGTTTGAGGTGGTGTGACCCACTCGGTTATTGAAACCCTCTGAAATTTGGTTTCCAGCCTCCTGACATAGTAATGTAACAAGTGAATGGTGTAGATTGGATAAAAAGTTTAAATTGGGGCCCAGGGATCACCCCCTGTCCATAAGAGACAAATTCAAAATTTTCTGCACAGTTGCAGAAAATTTAGCAGGATAGTTCAACTTGTGGAAAATGGTGTGGTCCGCTCGAGTCTCGGATTAAGTTGAAATTTTGTGGGTTATCAGACCACATAATTAACTAAATGATGGATGGAGTGGATAAAAAATACATTAAGGTGGAGTCCACGAGTGGACCCCCAGCTGACAACCTGTCTGCCCGCCCACCGTAGCTGGGCGCTGGTGACGCTGCTAACCAATAGCGTCCGTTTGGGAGCTGGCTGGACAGTAGCTCATTTTTTTTCTTTTTTTACTTTTTTATTCTTCTTATCTCTCATGGGGTCCATTTTAGAAATCTACTCCACCCATCTTGTGATGGATGGGTCCATTAATAAGCTCTTGAATTTATGTACTTTTTCATAACTTACTGTACACACAAAATGATTTACAAAGTAACCATGGTCCATATGTAACTGCATTAAATATGAACATGCTGCAAACAAGATCTACACCATCTATTCCTTTATCCACTAATAACTAATAGTTAGGATATAGATCCCATGGTCCAGATCATCCATGTTACTAATACTTTTTAAAAGAATAGAATTAAAATATAAAATGCAACATTCATAAAAGGAAATAGAGTGAGAAATTCCTTGAACTCACCGTTTAGATGGTCTGAACCCAGAATCTGACGGTTAAGATGATAAGAAAATTTGATCAGCCATGATCCAACGGTCAAAAATCTCTGATCCACAAGCTTTACACTACGATACATCGGTTCACACACAAATCGTCTCTCTTCCTCGATCAAACAATAAAAAAGAATATGAACGGTCGTGATGATGAAGATGAATGGTTTGATGGAGTGGGCCAGCTAATGGATGGTCCAGATGAGATATGAGAGGGAGTTGTTAGTTAGTACTGGATTCCAGTGTTTCCTCTCTCGTGAGATATAGTCTAAATAGTATTTAAACTAAAATACAATTCTAGAATAAAACAAATGATAGTGGAGATAGGTGCGATTAATCTATGGTCTACCTGGGGTTCTTCTATCAAATCTGAGGCGTACATCACATAGATATCAAAATTATCAAGCTATGGTTGAAGTTTGGAATTAATGGATTATCGGATGGACACATATTAATTTGAACAACGTTATACTTAATGGACGTTCTAAATTAAATACGTAATATCTCAAAATTAGTCCCACCTTTAAAAAATCTGACACTGTCATGATGATGGGCTCGAAAAGTTGTTAAAGTATGGTAAGTTTGAGAAGTAAAAGTGATGTCCAAACCGTCGATCTCCTAAAGACACAAAGAATGATTTAAATGGTGGTAAACACTATAACTTAAGGTGGTTAGTTTCTAAGGATAAGCTTAACTACTTTAAGGCGAGATTAAATCACAACCATTGAGTCTTGTGTAAAGTGGTCCGCACTATAGGTTGGGGTGGTCATGATTAGATAATGGACTGTTAGCTTTCTGTTTCTCCTACCGGTGTAAGAGATTGTCCAAAAATAAGATGGACAGTGGACTCACCTTAGTTCAATATTTTGACAA
Source organism: Liriodendron chinense (assembly GCA_003013855.2). Taxonomy (NCBI): domain Eukaryota; kingdom Viridiplantae; phylum Streptophyta; class Magnoliopsida; order Magnoliales; family Magnoliaceae; genus Liriodendron; species Liriodendron chinense. The sequence goes on from ML058483.1 coordinate 2,417,697, forward strand.
CATGGAGACGTGGGCCATCTTAGAAAACTTAGAATACGCAAAATCTAGACGTACACTGATGTCTATGCATAAAGATGGACGGTTCACAAAGACTATAAATATCTCTTATTCTTATCTACGTAACAGAAGTGGAAGAGATAAGATTTAGAATTTGTACATCGCATCGAATGAGACTTCGGTACTTCTCGATCCACATGGACATATCTAGGACCCTACGATGGAATCTAATCTAATAGATCACTTAAGCATATGAAAAAGGTCGTCTATAAGTAATTTTACCTTGATTGGTGGTCCACATGGCCCTACACAGTAAATTTTTGATTAAACGATCTTGAAAGATCATCCAGTGATGAAATTTCACATGGAAGGCTAAAATGCTATAATAAAGGTGTGGAGAAAATTTTACTGCTAACTGACACGCCAATTGAAATAAATCATGGGGTTCTCTTTCACCACTGGTTTGGTGCTAGGATAAGTTTTAACGGCTTGATCGAAGTCCGATGAGAATTTTAACGGTTACGAAGGTTCTTTTAAGAACACTCTATGATTCTAGTAGAACAAAACTCGGTTTAATCGACTCAGCAGGCCATGACGATCAAAATAAGATTAAATGGCCATGATCGAACGATTTATAATTGGATCTGGATTGATCAGACTATATTATTGGATTCTACATGATTTAATCTATCAATCATGGCTCAGATCAATTCCACAGATGATATTAAATATTTAAAATGAATTAATAAAGTTTATGTACATAAAATGCAGTTTATAATTCCACTTTTCTACCCAATTATTCCATATGAAACATACATCAAATATGTTATTAACCTTATACACATTAAATTATTATTATTTTAATTTCATAAATTTAAATCTAGGTTTTTAAATTAAATAATAAATCATAAAAAATCGCAGATTAATATCTTTCCCCCTTATAAGAATTTCGTCCTTGAAATTCAATCTAACGCACTAAACTACAGATGCAGAGTCTACCATACAGTACCTATGCCCTACTAGTTCTAAGTTGAAGTGTTCACAAGTGTGTATATAATCACTTATGAGAATTTGGATTTTTACAATTATGATAGATGCTTTGTGATTCTACAAGTTAACTACTCTAAGTTGATTTAGAACTAACTTATTGAAGTTCAAATTTTATATTGGGTTGTGAAATATCATTTAGTTGAGTTTATCTTCCAATTGGATAGAGATGAGACTCTGATTCCAATTGAGTCATCACTTAAGTGAATGAGTCAGCATTATGAATGATTATAAGTGGATCCTTGGCACCCTAGTGCTTTTATTACTGAATTTTCTTCAAAATCATAATTTTATGTTTTATAAAATCTATCTTCCAATTCAAATTCAAATTTAGATAATCTTAGTTACATAATTTAGAATTGTTAAGAAAATCCCTGAGGATGATCTTGGTCTCATGATCAAATTGTTACTACATTGCAGCCCTACACTTGGGGTTAGTGAACATTATCCATTGCAGAAAGCATAACACTTGCTCAAGAACTTTACCATGACATTAATAGGAAGGTGTGAGGAGGTACTGTTATTATTAAACTCATCATGGAGAAGGCTTATAATAGAGTTGATTGGGATTTTCTCAAAGTGTTGTCAAGGTTTGGGTTAAGTTGGAATTTGATTGCCTTAGTGGAGAAGTGCTGGTTTAATTATTGGTTCTCGGTTTTGGTGAATGGGGAGGCATATGGTTTCTTCAAATCATCTTGCAGGCTTCATCAGGGGGATCCGATCGACTTCTCCTAGCTTATTCATCATCTTAGTATAAGTTTTCAGTCGAGACTTTCGTAAGCTTGTGGAGAGAGATGTTTTTAAACTGTCTAAAGTACATAGGGGCTACTCGCTGGTTTGTCACCCAATGTTTGCTGATGATATGATCTTATTTGTTAACGGTAGCCGCACTTCATTGAATGTAGTCATCCGATTCTTATCCAATTACGAAAACATCTAAGGCCAAAGAGCAAATGATCGGAAAAGAGGGTTGTACACTTCCCTCAATTTGGCGGCTGGTAGAGTTAGTATTGTTGTAGGATAAAGTTGGTCGTCGAAAGATACGATCAGAAAGTGATTAAGAGAAGTCGTGATCAGATTGTTTGATAGCGAGCCTCCTCCGTTTATAGTTCATCTTAGATCCCCGAGCAATGCCATCTGATCAACATGCGAGTAGCTTGGCTCGTGGTCTCCGAACGGGGTCGCATCTCAGCATGCAAGCAGCTTGGCTCGTGGTCGCCGAAAGGGGTCGCATCTCAGCATGCGAGCAGCTCGGCTCGTGGTCGTCGAAAGGGGTCGCATCTCAGCATGCAAGCAGTTACCTCCGAGCCTGAGTATCCTCCGCCTTTATAGTACCAGCAGCCCATATAGACCGATTTAGGCTTATCTTTGTTCGTGGCTCTGGACTTCAGGGGATCATCATCAAGGAACGTAATCGACCAGATGTCTAAATCGACCAGGCTTTTCCCTTATCTAGGGATCAACAGGATAAACACCTTATCCCCGAAAATCAGCAGTAATCTTAACGTCTTGCGTAACAGATTGGATCACTTGGATCTTTATAAATGGATGGCTTCATCAATGAGAAAGGTACACAATCTCTAAGCTAATGTCCCGATGTTTCCTTTATAATCATATCCCATCTGACTTAAGCTTTGGAGGGCCCACGGCTGGACGCCGACCACCCTTAGTTTTCTCTTGTGTTCTTTCAGGTCCGAAAGGAAGCTGCTTTGGAGGAAGGTGAACGACTGGAGGATCCTGTTATTGAAACTGACGTAAACAGATTGGCGCCGTCTGTGGGAATCGAGATCGTCAGGATTAGCTGTTTTAATCATTGATCGAGATCTCTCACCATGCCTCCTAAAAAGATGGTTCACCCTTCCACTTCAAGGCAGACGTTGCCTCCGCCTGACATTACCGAACCAATGCCTAACCTCCCTCAGACTGCTTCGACGGGCATCCCCCAAGGAGATCCTAACGTGTATCACAAAACTCATTGTTCGATGCATCCGGCAATCAAGAAGACGTTATGCGTTTCCTTGGAAACACGCTTCTGACTCTCAAAGCCGGGTTTTAAGCCTTATCTAATCGGCTTGATCAACATTTTTTGGAGCCCCAGCGGCAACCTCCAGAAGGGCTGCCGCTACAACTTATACCAGTGGCTTCCAGACATTCTGCGGGCGAGCCACAAACCCAGCCAAATCCTCCTCCATCAAATTGAATGCCACTCGGCAATCAAGTCCCGGTACCCCCTCCACATTCTATACACTCCAGTACCTCCCGGCAACAGCAATCTCAGGGGTCTGCCGTCGAAACTTCCGGCTATACCTTACCATGAGAAGGAGACCTCAAAAGAATTCACGATCGCTTCGACAATATGGAGCAACGATATCAGACGAATCGATCATCTATTGATGTAGCGTCAATACATCAATCTGAATCTCCTTTCACCTGTGAGGTCATGGAAGCACCCTTACCTAAGAAGTATCGCATGCCTATCATCACTCTGTACACAGGCACTGGCGATCCTCTCGAACATCTGGAAACATATAAGTCTCTTATGGAGCTGGAGGGACATGGATCAGAAATTATGTGTAGGGCCTTTTCCCTAACCCTAAAGGATGCAGCGCGTACATGGTTCTGGGGGCTCAAACCCCGATCCATCGGGTCCTTCTCTCAGCTGTTGGAGCTCTTCCTTTCTCAGTTCCTGGGAAGCATCCGTACCAAAAAGCAGGCATCTCACTTAATGGACTTGAAGCAGCAGCATGATGAGATAATAAAGAAGTTTACAGTTTGGTTCACTACAGAAGCAGTCCAGACTGAAGGGTATACTGAAGATAAAGGCCTCAGTGCCCTTATAGCCAGAATTACGAGCGAGAAATTCAGATTTTCCCTAGATAAGAACCCTCCTAAAACTATGGCTGAATTTCAAGTAAAAGCTCAGAAATATATTAATGCGGAAGAAGTCGCTTTGGCATGTCATGGTATACAGGGTAAGAAGCGTAAGTCGGAGGAGATCTCTCCCCCAGATAAGAAATATCGGCGGGATCGGCGGGATCGTTCCCCAAAGAAGCCCTACTCTAGTAAATATCATAACTACACTCCTCTTAATCAATCTCCTGAAAAGGTGTTAATGGAGATCAAGCATAAACTGTATGTGAAATGGCTTTCAAAGATCAAGTCCGATCCTGAAAAGAGAGATAAGAGCAAGTTCTGTTATTTCCACAAAAACCATGGGCAAAACACCCAAGATTGTATATTCCTGAAAGATCACATCGAAGCTCTTATTCGGAAAGGTCATCTTCGAGATTACATAGCCCGACGGGGTCGGTCACCTAAAAGGGCGGAGGCCCCATCACACCAGAGGAAGTCACCTCAGAATCATACTTCGCAAGAGGACGTTGAACCCACTGGTGAGATCCGGACCATCGCCGGAGGACCGGCTTGTGGGGGAGATTCTCAAGCATCAAGAAAAGCATACACTCGCAAGGCGTCTCAGAAGCCCCAACATATCTATTGGTTGGAAAAAACGCCCGATGCGCCGAATCCCGGTCATCCCTCGATCTCCTTTTCTCTTGAAGATGCAGAAGGGATTCACCTCCCTCACGAAGACTCCATGGTGGTCGCATTAAAGGTATCAGATTACTTGACTCATCGTATTATGGTGGATACAGGTAGCTCCGCTGATATTCTCTACCTAGAAGCTTTTAACAAAATGGCACTCGCTAGGGTCCTACTCAAACCGGTCTCAACTCCTCTCGTCGGCTTCGGGGGCGAAGTGGTAACGCCGGAAGGAAGCATCGACCTTCCAGTCACCTTCGGAGAAAGCCCAGCGAAAACCACTATCTTCGTTAATTTCCTCGTGGTGGATCGGAGATCAACGTATAATGCTGTTTTGGGCCGACCTTCACTCAATAAGGTAGGGGCAGCTATACACCCCTTGTACTTATGTATCAAATTCCCTACTCCAAATGGAGTCGGGGTTGTACGAGAAAATCAAAAGGAGGCGCGAGCGTGTTACGAGATCGCCATACAAGATCGAAAGAAGGCCCAGGCAACGCCAGTTATGATGGTGACAAAAGATTCCTCGAGCCCTCCGGTGGCTACATCGTTGGACCCAAGGGAGAGTGCCCTCTAATCAGGAACTCCAGGGGAAGAGACAGTTGCAATCCACTTGTCTGAAGACAATTCTTCTAGAACTGTCTACGATGGATCTTCTTTAAGCAGTGTCTTTCGTGAAAATCTGGTTCGATTCCTCACCGAATACCAAGATGTGTTTGCTTGGTCCCATAGTGATATGCCAGGTATCAACCCCAGCATCATAGTACATCGATTTAATGTTGATCCAAAGTACAAACCTGTTCACCAGCGTCGGCGTGCCTTCACGGCAGAAAGGCAAATGGTGATTAAGACTGAAGTCGAGAAGCTACTAACAGTCAATTTTATAAAGGAAGTTGACTACCCAGAATGGGTCGCGAACGTGGTCCTCGTTCGAAACGCTAACGGCAAGTGGAGAATGTGCGTCGACTATTCTGATTTGAACAAAGCGTACCTGAAAGACAGTTTCTCGACTCCGCGAATCGACCAATTGGTTGATTCAACGGCAGGGCATGCACTGCTCAATTTTATGGACGCTTATTCTGGTTATAACCAGATTATGATGCATCCACTTGACAGCCAACATACTACCTTCATCACTGACCGAGGCCTGTATTGCTACCGGGTAATGCCTTTTGGTCTTAAAAATGCAGGAGCCACCTATCAACACCTGGTCAATAAAATATTCACCGCGCAAATCGGTAAGAATGTGGACGTTTATGTCGACGACATGCTCGTGAAAAGCGTCCTAGAAAACGACCACCTCACAGACCTTCGAGAAGCCTTCGACTTAATGAGGAAGTATCAAATGAAGCTAAATCCATAAAAATATGCATTCGGAGTGTCCGCTGGAATATTTTTCGGATTTATGGTCAGCCAATGAGGAATTGAGGCAAATCCTGAGAAAATAAAGGCTTTGATCGAGATGAAGTCTCCGTCCACTCTCAAAGATGTCCAACGTCTGGCTGGTCGCATTGCATCGTTGAACAAGTTCATTTCACGGGCCTCTGATAAGTGGTTACCCTTCTTTAAGCTCCTTTGAGCCACCGCCAAAGCCGAGTGGGAGTGGCCACCGCCAAAGCCGACTGGGAGTGGACACCGCAGTGCAAGGAAGCATTCCAACAATTGAAGCAATATATAAGTGCACCCTTTGTTTTATCCAAACCTGTGGCACACGAGCAGCTTCTTCTTTACTTATCTGTGTCTTCTACGGCTGTTAGTGCCGCATTAATAAGAGAAGATTTCAGGGTATAAAGACCCATTTATTATATTAGTCGAGCAATGGTGGATGCCGAAACTCGATATTCTGATATGGAGAAATTAGCCCTCGCCTTAGTCACTGCCGCCCGAAAACTGCGACCCTATTTCCAAGCCCGCGCTATATTGGTACTAACGAATCATCCGTTAAGATAGGTCCTTCAAAGACCCGAAGTTTCGGGGTGATTAACTAAATGGGCGATTGAGATCAGCGAGCATGACATTTTGTTCTGCCCCAAAACCGCCATTAAGAGTCAGGCCATGGTCGACTTCATTGCCGAATTCACATATTCCTCCCCCAATGATAACTCTTCGACTCGCGACTAGACCCCCGGTCGCTCTTTGTGGATGGGTCTTCACGGGCCACCGGTAGCGGAGTGGGCTTAATTCTAGTTGCTCCTGACGGGTCGCGCTTTCAATATGCCTTACGATTTGACTCTCACGTCTCGAACAATGAAGCAGAATATGAGGCTTTGATCGTCGGCCTCGAACTAGCAAACGCCCTCTCAATTCAGAGTCTACTTATTCATAGTGACTCTCAGCTCATAGTCAATCAAGTACTCGGCGGGTTCGAGGCGAAGGAAGAACGGATGGTTTTATACAAATCTCGAGTGCTCATCCTGCTCACAAGGCTGAAGAAATATGAAATAATTCACATCCCTCGCGAGAAGAACAAACTCGCCGATTCTTTGGTAAAACTATCCTCCGTACTGGAATCAGAATTATTGCAATCTATTCCCATTGAGCATCTCCACGCTCCAAGTATCAACCAAACGACCTTCGAGCAAGTGATCGCGGTACATTCCTCTCCATGTTGGATGGACCCCATCGTCCTCTATCTCAGCGATGGACAACTCCCGGATGATAAGAAATCTGCAAGGCAAATCCGTCATCGCGTTGCCAGGTATACTTTACAAAACGGAACACTGTTACGCAAGAGCTTTACTTTACCATACTTAAGGTGTCTTCACCCAGAAGAAGCGCATCGCGTTCTAGATGAAATACACCAGGGGGCATGTGGTAACCATCATAAGGGACGATCTTTAGCATATAAGGCGATGAGGCAAGGGTATTATTGGCCTACTATGAAGGCGGATGTAATCGAATTCTACAAAAGATGTGACAAGTGCCAGCGATATTCTCCTGGACCTCGTGTGTCATCCGAGCAAATGACGCCAATGGATGGCCCTTGGCCCTTCACCCAATGGGGAGTCGATATCATCAGGCCCTTGCCTACCGGGAAAGATCAGAACAGATTTGCAATCATGGCAGTCGATTATTTCACCAAATGGGTCAAGGCAGAACCATTAGCCAGAATCACTAAAAAACAGACCACTAAGTTTGTATGGAGAAATATCATATGCCATTATGGGCTCCCCCATACTATAATCACCGACAACGGAAAGTAATTCGATAACGCCGCGTTCGCAGAATTTTGCGAAAAATGGAAGATATGTAGTGTTCGCACCTCCCCATATCATCCTCAAGCTAATGGGCAGGTTGAAGCGGTAAATAAGATCATCAAACATCATCTAAAGACCAAGCTTGATAAATGTAAAGGCCTGTGGCCAGAACTTCTACCGAAATTCTTATGGGCCTATAGGACTACGACTCGCACGTCGACTGGAGAAACTCCTTTCTCATTGGCTTTTGGCACCAATGCAGTGGTCCCAGTCGAAGTTCAGGTGCCCTCGTATCGGATCGATCAGTATGATCCCACTTGTTATCAGGAGGGTCAGAGGCTTCATCTCGACCTTTTGGAAGAGCGGAGGGACTCATCCCAGATTCGAGCAGCAGCTTATCAACAGCGTATCGCTGGTTATCGTAATGCCAAGGTCTGACCTAGAGCTTTTCAGCTCGATGATTTAGTCCTTAGACAGAACCTCGGAATTCCTGCTCGCTCATTGGATCCGAACTGGGAAGGTCCCTACTGAGTAATAAAAATTGTACGACCAGGCACATATTATCTCGAAGACATGCAAGGAAGGCCTTACGTCGTCCTTGGCACGTAGAGCACTTACTCAGATATTTCCCATAAACTTGATGTAAATCCCGACGACATTCAAATAAAGATGGACTTTTTAGTCGCTACTCCACTAGTTGGACCCGAATATCCCTGAAGGGAATATACACATTCCCTTGACCAAACCCTCTGCTTTCGGCAGAGTCAAAGCCTCAATCGATAGACCAATCTATATCAACGCGGACATGGTTACCACAACCCCCGGATTGAGCCTAACTCATTTTTTCATGAGTTAAGTATGCAAGCATTCAACATGCGATCAGCAAAGGGAGAAAAGCGAGAAAAAATACATGGTGTTAAGAAAAAGTAGTTTTCATTTCAGTTGACCAAAATAGTTAAATCGTTTATAGAGATACATTCCCTTACAAAAAAAGAGAGGAGAAGGGCGACAACTCTAAGATCGGTCATCCTCGTCTAGGGGAGGCTCTCGACTCTCCGCTTCAGGGCCGGCCTCGAGAGCAGGTGCAGCATCAGTAGCCTCTGTGACCTCATTCTCGGCTGCAGCTAGCTCTCTAGCTACGACCTCGAAGGCCACTCTCTCGAACTCTTCGACGTTGAATGAAGGAACAATTTGTTGCATAACTCTGACCGCAAAGTTGCGGCCAGCGATATACGCCTCATAACGCTCCTCGTCGTAAAGCTAAGAGGTTCGAAACTCCTGGACCGCACGAGGACTTCATCACATATCATCTTAACAAGGGTCACTCTTTCCTCCTCCCAGTGAATGAAATCATCCTTCAGCTAGGCTAGAGTCTTCCTAGCCTCTTCAAGCTGAGTTCGGCAATCCTTGAGCTGCTCCTCGAGGGAGATCTTATCCTGGCGAAAGATCTCCTTCTCCCTCTCACTCTTGGTGTGGACTTCTTGGAGCTTTGTAAAATTGAGGTCCATTGATTGAAAATGATCAGTCAAAGCTTGGACCTTGGCGATGAGGATTTGCTTCTCCTCGTTTATCTTCACGATTTGGGCTTCCTGAGACTTTATTAGATGGTCCCTTCCCTGGATCTCGCCCTTCATCACCTTCTTCTTCTTCTCCCCGTCATCGATGATGCGACGGGCAGCATCGATGTCACGCCTAACTCATAGCGTGAGGTTCAGACTCTGCTCAAACAAGAAAGAAAAATTAGAGCAGTCTACCACATAAATAATTCAAAGAAGAATGGGAGGTGGAGAGAAGGTTGTCACCTGAACTAATCTCACCCCTATGTCGGTGGAGAGAGCCTCTGGACTTGGCTCAGGGAGGCCCCCAAAAGAGTTGGGGGAAATATTTTCAAATATCAACTTGCATATCGGATGCAAGTGTGGCGGGATGACGTAGACTCCCGACCCTGAGGGTTGGGCTACGATCATCTCGCTAGAGCCTGCCTCACGAGTATTCGCAGGCCCCGAGGCAGGTGTGATTGATTCGCGAGCAGTGTTGGGCTCGCATGATATCTCCCTCGGAGGAAGACTTGCCTCCGTTCGATCGCCTTTCTACGAGTTGTCAATGACCTCGATTATCGGCTGGCCACGGGAGCCAGCTGGAGGGGTCGCAGCAGTAGGAGGGGTCGTGGCAACTCCCTCTTGAGTAGCACTACGCGGTTGTGAACCGCGAGCAGGCCCCTCTGACTGAGCGGGCGCAGCTGAAGGACTAGCTACTGACTTCTTTTGCCTCTTTGAAGTCGTGCCCTTCAAGCGGGGAAGCACCCCCAACGAGCCCCTTTTGTCTCCCACATTCACCATCTCCTCTTGGGAAATCAGGCCCGCGGCGGAGAGACAGGGAAGGTCCAAGGCAATGCTAACGTTGCGCGTAGCCGCTGAAAGCTTGGAGACCTTGACGAGCTTTTCGTTAAGTCCTCCTCGCAAGTTTGGCCTAGCCCCAATCAGAATGCCTGCAAGAAGAAGATGAGGGCACATTAGTCAAAAGCAGCGCGAAATTCTTTTTTCTTTGGGCAAAGGGGCAGAAAATCAACCCACCATCACCAAAGAAGCGGTTAACATTGTGGCCTTTGGGGTCGGAGCCCACGTCTGACTTCCAATTGTCGGAGACGTAAAACCATTTTTTCCTCCACCCGGGATAATTGGAGGATGGGTTTCCCAGGATAAAGTTATCACGGTGCCAGAAGCAGAGGTAGTACCAACCCTCGCTAGCTGGGGCCTTTTTCAGCTGGTATAACCTCAAAAACTCCTCAGCAGTCAAATCTTCGTTACCCGCTTGTTTCCAGAGAACGAAGGCACTTATAAGCACCCCCCAGCCATTTTACAATAAGTTGGCGGGGGCAATCTTATAAGTGCGAAGGAAGTTCTAGATGAAGGGATGAAGGGGAAGATGCACGCTGAGCCGGAAAAAATATTCATAAAAGGTTACACAGTCGGCAGCGGGGCATCAGCTGTCTCTTTTCTCCCAGGTAACCTAAGTATGACGGAATTCGGAACCCGATACCTCTCTCGTAGGTCCGAGAGCTGCTCTTCCGTCATTATAGGTGGATAACTGGCGGCAGAATATCTCCTCGTCGGTACTCGAGCATTGTTCGATTCAGAAGAATCGGGGGTATCATCTCCCAGAGGAACGATCTCTTCATCAGAAACCCCGACCATCGTAAAAGAAAAAGATAGGAAGAAAGAAAGAGGAAAGGCAAGAGAAGGGATACCTCTGTGAAGAGGTTTACACCAGAGACAGAAGGAGAGAAGAAGAAGAAGGGTTTTCTGAAACTCTGCAGTGGGATTTCGAAAATGAGGTAATCTCTGCAGATCCGATATTTATATGCAATCATTTCATTTGATTCGGATGACACGCGGGGCCTCTCGTCCGGCACGACAGTCGAACGGGCACGAACATTAAATTCAGAGGCACGTGGCAAGCGACGCTTCACCTCTCCCGGCCGAAAAGCTGCGGAAAGCTGGCAGTCATAAATGCAGGGTCACTCCAGATGATTCACGTACGAATTCTCCTCTAACAGTCGGTTATGCATACAAACAAAACCCTTGGCATAGCTCCTCAACGCTAAGGGTTTGCGGGGCATCTGTTGTAGGATAAAGTTGGTCGTCGAAAGAGACGATCAGAAAGTGATTGAGAGAAGTCGTGATCAGATTGTTTGATAGCGAGCCTCCTCCATTTATAGTTTATCTCAGAGCCCCGAGCAATGCCATCCGATCAACATGCGAGCAGCTCAGCTCATGGTCGCCGAAAGGGGTCGCATCTCAGCATGCAAGCAGCTCGGCTCGTGTTCGCCGAAAGAGGTCGCATCTCAGCATGCGAGCAGTTACCTTCGAACTTGAGTATCCTCCGCCTTTATAGTACCAGCAACCCATATAGACCGATTTTAGGCTTATCTTTGTTCGTGGCTCCGAACTTCAGGGGATCATCATCAGGGAACATAATCGACCAGATGTCTAAATGGACCAGGCCATTCCCTTATTTAGACATCAACAGGATAAACACCTTATCCCCAGAAATCAGCAGTAATCTTGACGGATTGTGTAACAGATTTAATCACTTGGATCTATATAAATGGATGGCTTCATCGATGAGAAAGGTACACAATCTCTAAGCTAATGTCCCACTGTTTCCTTTATAATCATATCACATCTGATTTAAGCTTCGGAGGGCCCACAGCTGAACGCCGGCCACCCTTAGTTTTCTCTTGTGTTCTTTCAGGTCCGAAAGGAAGCTGCTTTGGAGGAAGGTGAACGACTGGAGGATCCTGTTACCGAAACCGACGTAAACAAGTGCGGTTGAAAGAGCCATGTGAATTGCTAGATCCTCTTTGCTACTCATTTATCTCGGTGTGTCAACTAGTAGAAGATGAGCACACAATTCAGATTTTAAGGTTGTGGTCGAAAAGATCCAACTACGTGTTGTGGGGTGAAAGGGTGGACTTCTTTCTCAAGTAGGAAGAGCTCCTCATCAAACATGCATGTTCTTTCAAGTATATTGATTCACACACTGTCTATGATGGATTCCAATTCAAGTCCTCTCAAGCCTTCAGAAATGATTCTTCGATTTCTTCTGGTGCTGGCTGGATGGTAGAAAAAAGCTATGTTAGGTTTGTTGGAACCGAATTGCAATGCCTAAGGAAGAGGGAGGGTTAGGAATTAAGAAATTAAAAGATCTTCTTAAAGCCTACCATATGAATATGTCCTGGGCAATCAAGTTCAGCAAAGGCAATAATATATGGGTTAGATTCATGCGTAGGAAACATTTTGGTGAAAATGCTAACAATCCCAAGGTCAGTAACAACTCAATGAACTCTCCATGGGATCTTCCGTTTAATCCTGGAGCTTGAGAATCATGCTCGTTAGCTGGTTGGTCGTGGGGTGTGTTTAATTTGGACGGAGGATTGCACGGGGCTGGGGCCCCTTAGCAATTGGTGCCCGGGTCAGATTCCTCCTAGCATTTCCCATCTTTGGGTTAAAGACTTGCTGGGCCTAGGGAGTCTCGTTTCCTAATCTTCCTTGTCCTTTATTATGCCTCAAATAGTTTTGGATCTCATCATTGAGGAAGTCTTGTGCACCTCCTAGAGGGAATACTGATGGATTTGTCCCCTTTCTTCGTCAGGCGAGTTCGACGTCAGATTTGTGTGGGGATTGTGGAGCGCAATTGGTGATCGTAAGAGATAACACTCCAAAATGCTGCCAAAGATCTCAGTTTTTGTTTGGAAGGTTTTTCATGGTGCGGTCTTGGTGGATGACAAGTCCAAAAAAGTGATTCAATTGTCATCTAAATGTGAGTGTTGCAGCAGTGCGTCTGGCCTCCAGTCTGATGCGGAATCCTTATAGCACCTCTTCTCTTTGGGAGACCCTGCCTCAAAGGTATGGAATTTATTTTAGTGGCCTTCTGTATGTTTCTTTTTTGATGGGGCGATCTATTTTTTGGAGAGTGACCTAGTGTGGTTCACTGCATTGGCCTCTTAACCGTTTCTTGACAATACGGGGTAAGCTACCTTGTTTTATCCTCTAGGAAATATGGGTTGAAAGGAATGGGAACACGTTCGAGGGAATTTGGGATAGTCCCTCTAAGACGATTAATCGTGTGAAGTGGGAACCGCCACTTCCCTACTTCCATGGCTTTCTAGGCCGTTGGGGTTGTTTCTCGCCCCCTCATCATCTACAACGAGCCGTGGTGAAGTGGGAACCGCTGAAAGAGGGTTGGGTTAAAGTCAACGTGGATGGATCATCTCGTTCTAACCCAAGGTTGTCTTTTGGGGATGAGGGGTGGAGTTTGTATTTGGCGCAACGTTTATTTTGTCTTCACCCTTTCAATGAGGTATACCTGGGGCTCTAATTATAGAGAGGAAGTTCGGGTGCTATTGGAGGGTCTCACTTTATGTTTAGATCGCAACTTTACAAAAATTGTTGTTGAAAGCAACGCCAAGTCTGTAGTGGATATGATAAACAAGGACAACTTTCCTAATTGGAACATATGGTATTGGAAAGATTGATTTGAAGGTCTTAAAGATAGAATGGAGATTAGGGTAACATACTCTCCATGAGAAGCTAATGGGGTAGTGGATGGGTTAGCACGTGGGCAGCCACTACCCTGGTTAATAGGACATTTGAGCACATGTTGAATCGCCCTCTGGCCATCCAGGGCATCGTAATCCTAGATAAATGGGTCACAATTATGTTAGATTGGTCTGATTGGAGCTGGCTTTCTACTTGTATAAAGCTTTAAATGATAGGCGGCCTCTTATCTTTTTGTCAGGTGAGCCGCCCGAATGGGGTTCCCCTGCCTTTTTTGGGGAAGAAATCGATGAAAGTTGTTCTTTAAAAAAAGAATAAAGATAACATTTGTGAAAATTAGCCGCATCCACTTGTTGAGTGGACCACAATGGTATTTTGCTATTGGTCAATGTTTAAACATTGTTTTCTATGGCATGTCCCATCATCTGATAAGTAGATAGGGTTGATTTTTTGCATTATTGAATCCTCATGGTGGGTTCAAGAGGGGTCGAACTTGGATGTCACAATAGAAAGGTGGGAAGTTGCTAGCTGGGCATACTACGTAGAGATCTCTTTTAAAAATGCTCGTTACTCTTCAATATAAGGCATTCCAGATCCTAAACATCCAATTAATGGTTGTCAAGGTTAAAAGTAAAATCTTAATTGACATGTATACCTGGTGTTTCCTATGACCTCAATTCCCACTCATTTGCTGGCAACCACTATGATCTCTTTAATAAGCTTTTCCCTCCAAGAATTCCAAGTAGAAATCACCTCCATTTGACTGAAACAATTTTGTGAGACAAAATAGCCTTTTAGGAATCCTCAATCCATCGAATTTGGATGAAAAGATTCTAATATAACATGAAACACCTTCATGCAAACAATATTCACAACCCTAATTCATATACAAGAAGTGATATGAACATGTTGATACGCTTGTTATTTTTTGGCTTTTTACTAAAACACTAACAAATAATAAAAGAATCCCTCTGAAAAGCACAACATATCAAAAGTTTTCAAGAACTGACCTTTCAATGCTTTAAGGTGTAGTTAAAAAAGAAAAAGGCCAGATCCAATACTCAGCATTGTAAGTTAAGCATATCTTATAATAAGGTCAATTTCGTCTTTTCACAATAAAATTAGGTACTCGCAACTTTGATTGGGGATTCTTAGTAAATACTCATAATTCTTCTCTTTATTACATTTCTGCCACTAGATTTTGGTGAGCATCTTCAATCGTGAAATGTGGCCCACCTATGTTAAATATAGTTATCAAACCATGAATACCCTTGCTCGTGACCTTCTTGATTATGGGTAGAAAAATCAAGCTGATCTAAGTAGTAGGTGGGCCATACGAAGCGTCAAAAGTGGATAAATTCTTAGTCATTAAAAGAAATATGACCAGTGTGGTCCATTAGATCATTATATCAAGTTCATTTTTATATAAATATCATAATATAACCCGTACATTGAAATGGATAGTATAGATTAACCCGATTACAATGGTGGGCCATACTTACATATAAAACTATACACGAACCAAGATAGCTTGAAAAGCTCACTCGACTCGGCTTGAAAAAGCTTGATTCGACTCGATCCGTAGGGTGGATTAAGCCAAGCCAAGCCTTTTATGTAAAATAGCCACAAATATTCATTTGTCCATTTTAAAATTTTTAATGGTAGAGCGCTTAATCTTCACCATTTCATATAGTATGGTTCATTTAAAATTTGGATTTTCTTCATTTTTCATTTCTTGTCCTAAAATGACATATAGAAACAGAAGAACGATTAGGATATAGAATATGAACATCAAGATGGGCTCAACAGTTATTGCCTCACCGTATTCGGTGGAGTTGATGTCTAACCAAACTACTTGATATCCTCAAGCAGCGACAGACACTATCCGCACTCGCAAGCGTGACATTGTGTTAGGCCCACAAATTTTTTCTTTAAGATTCATTCCGACCATTAAAATGCATAGGCTATGTTTTAAAAAATCTAAAAATATGAGGTAGATATAATGATTAGGTCGACCACCCAAGCTATGTTATTTTTAATGGTTCAGAAAAAATTAAATGTTCAGATTTCCAGTGGTCTAGATACTATTCAGAATAATCTCATTTTTTAGCCAATGAACTAAAAGTACGCGAGCAAAAGAATGGATGGTGTTAATTTCTTATGTTGATAAAAGTAGGGTACAATTTCAATCTTCAAAATGCAAACCTAAATATAGATGGCAAACTGGTAATTTCTTAAATGTGAAGGGGCAAATATAATGCGTGTATGTGTTTTATTGTATTCCACCTCGAGTAATTTTCTTATTTTCATATTGACAAGAATACCCTTATTAAAGTTGATGAGGGGTTGGGATGATTCCGTCCCTCTCATGGCCCACCTGAGATCTACTTTCAAGTCATTTTTTACCATAGAGGAAAGCATGTTTGGAGGAACATGATGGAAGGTTTGGATTTCACAAAGGACATACAAATAGCAACATAAAACTGTTTGTAGGATAAACTTAACTTTACAATGCTAAGTAGTAAAAAAAAAAATACAATATGAGAAAAAATAAATTCCACAACACAAAAATAGAAAGCATCCTTTTGATGAAAATCTATGCAAATCTACCGAAATGTTCACATACAACCGTAATCTACTGAAAATTTAAAAAAGAAAAACTTATATTTTTCTTCAAAGACAGTTATCTTCATAGCTATGCACAAAATCACAAAATGAAAAAAAATGAAGAAGATAACCTTCAAATTAGGAAAATAAAATAGAATACAACCAGAGAAATTCCAGAAAATCAGATCCTCAAAACAAAATCCTAGGAACCTCTAATCTCCGTAAAAATTACATCGAATGTAATTTGTTTTCCCGTAGAATCCATGAAAGAAACGGTTCAAAACAAGAAAGAAAAGACGAATTGGACTCTAGTACCTAAAATGATAATGCACTGATCAGAAATTTTGGTGTGTGACCATCCATATAAATGATCATGCACTGAAAAATTATAAGTGTCAAAGATGTAACTCGATTTAAATCACTGAATTGACATCTCAGCTATACGTTTGGTGGACATTTGATGTACACAGCTAAGATTAAAAATTGCCTCCAATGATCAGAGGTTTAGATCATTCATTAAATTCAATTTCAAGGATCTATCTTCAGTGGTTCCGACGTTTCAAATGGTGTAGTTGAGTTCTATATGTGCTCCCTTGTACCATTTCGGGTGCATGAATAAAGCATCTAAATGACTCCTTTTTCTTCCAATCTAGCAAACATCACCACCAAACACAAGGTTGATGGATCCAACGACCCATATCCAGTCCATCCATTTTCTAGGATGGATTGTAAATTGGTCATCATCCCGAAAAAACACAATTATCAGATGATCATAATTCTATGGTTTTTTAAAATCTTTTTCCTAGAAATAAAAGCTAGACGTCCCCATAACTTTTGGGCAAGCCCACGACACAAAAACCCCAGGGCCTACCTATCGCATACCCCAGTAGCAACAGGCTCATGCTTCACTCCCTTGAAGGTTTCCCACATGAACGCTATCTAAGAGTAGACTCTCCCTAATGGGAGGAGGCAGCTCCGTCAGAGAATGAATGACCCGCTTCACTTGCGATTTGGTACTCCATCTGGCAAATTCATCTGCCACACTTTTTGCTTCTCTCAGCGGGAAGATGATCCTTATATCAATTCATTGACTCAGGGAAACAACCCTACTTCACCATCACCAGTACCACATCCTCCACGTGGAAGGGGGCCCTTCTGTTGAACATTTCCAGCACAATCTTGGAATTGCTCTCCACTTCCACTTTCGAATAACCTGAGCCCACACATAAGGACAACTCCTCATCTAAAGCTTTAACTTCTATTCGAGTGTCGGACACCAACCCATAACCAGTAAAGAAGGAAAAAAGAAAGCTCCCAGCAATAGCCAAATGCTTAAGATCATTAATTAAGCCGTACGCCCCACGTGCACTACGAAGCTCTCAGTATCAGCCGCATTGGCCGGTATCCAGGACGCGGGTTGGCTGATGACGTGAATGCTAGCCAGCAAGCTGGTGTCAAAACTCTGTGGGTCCCTCCATGCTGTGTTTGTTTTATCCACTCTGTCTATCCATTTTTAAATTTCATTTTAATTCATAATTAGGCAGATAAAAATCTCAAGTAGACCACATTATAGTATTTGTATTTTCCATTCATCCAGATCTTTGTGATCTTATGAACATGTTGGATGACAAATAATGAATATGTTGGATGACAAATCAACATCACTGTTGGCTTTAGGAAGTTTCAACCGTAGACATCATTCTCTTCACTGTTTTCTGTGATGTGGTCCACTTGAAGTTTGTGTATGACTCATTTTTAGTCTCATACGCTTAAAATTATATTTACAGATGGATAGAAGTCGTGGATAAAACAAATACATTATGGTGGGACCCATAGAGCTTTGACATCAGCTTGCTGGCTGGTGTTTGCGTCACCAGCAAACCCGCGTCCTGGATACCGACCATGCAACTGATACTGAGAGCTTGTTAGTACACGTGGGGCGTATGGCTTAATGATCTTAAGCATTTGGCTGATGGGCCTACATGGATGGAAATGCCCCAGCAAAAGATCAGGATCCAAGATCCTAACCCGGATATCATAGGGCTTTAAATAGATGCCTGGGAAAAGTATAGCAACGCTCCTCATTCAGTGGAAAATGGAGCGTAGAATGAACGGCTGGGGTCCTCCAATCTGGAAGATTTTGAAGTGATCCGTAATCCACAATGAGACCTAACACATCAACGGCCTGGATTTTCAAAGGGTGGGCCCCTTATTTGCGAGCTCGCAACTTCAGCATATACACTGTATTTGGTGCTACACTCAGTTGGCCAATTCGTCAAGCAACTGTTCAAATAAAGCCCTAAACAACTTTGCCAAAAAAAAAAAAAAAAAAAAAAAATAGAAATCCTTTTGATGAAAATCACAGCAATCAAATAAAGCTCTAATCAAACCAAAATTAAAAAAAAAAAAAAAAAAAAAAAAAAAAAAAAAAAAAAAAAAAACCTAGTAAAACTCTAATTACTGAGTTGAGGTGAAAAACCGTGTCCTAGTGATGATCTTCAATTGTATCAGAGCCAGGTTAGTGATCTATCAAGTACGTTTTACTTCCTGCAATTTTTTTTTTTTTTTTTTTTTTTGGGGGTACAAAACAGCTCAATAAACAATTTTTTTTTAGTGCCCTCTAGTAAAATTAGAATTCCAATTAAATAAAATAAAATGGGCCAGTTGTAAAATTAAAATTCCAATTAAAACTGGCCTATTGGTGGGTATTCACATAGACATCAACCAAACCATCCAGTAATGGAAAATTTTCTGAGAAAAAGATTTGTCACTATGGGTCTATGATCCAGTCCATCAATCAAAAGGGCACAGCTATATTGATGCATGCACCAGCCCAAGAAGCAGTTTGTTGATCAACTAGTCAATTGGGCCAAAGTTTGCAAAACAAATGTATGGCCGTGAAAAACTTGGCTGGCCCACCTGCCTAATAGACCAGATTTCTCTCTTCAAAAGCGTCTACGTGGTCGGACCAACCTGATGGATGGGTTAGATCTTGGACCTACATACCATTCTGGCACAGTACGTGTGCCATATGCAAGAGCTTTATTACCATTTTGCTTAGCAAAGCAATCCTTGAGCCATGGACAGAGCCTTTTCTCGGAGAGAGAGAGAGAGAGTCGGACCAGTTTTAAGGCTAGCTACTGCAAAGGCGACAAGGCCGTGTGGCTTGGTCCAGTGGGCGAGAATGGCATCAGATTCAACACGGATCCCGGAGAAAATCTGGCAGTACTTTGGCCGGAGCTGATGATCGGAGGAGTTTGTAAGATGAGAGAAAGAGAGAGATGGGGCGTGGATTGGAGCTTGGAAGACATGGTGTGGGTTGGAGCTTAGAAGATTAGGGGAAGTTGGTTGGAAGATGAGAGAGAGAGAGAGAGAGAGAGAGAGATGGGAGGGATTGGGTTCGAAGACGAGAAGCAGGCATTGGATGGATGGAGGAGCAGAGAGTTTATTTAAAGAAAGTTTAAAGAAAAAACTACTTCCCCTGCCGGCATGCATTGGTGGCTCAGGTGGGCCCCACCGTCATGTTTATTTAAAATCACCCCAGACAATTAGGTGCGTCACCACATGTTAGGCCAACGGCGCAAACCTCAGCTCCATCTATCATTCAGGTGGACGGATATTTGAAACAGTGTATAGTGCAATGCTTGCCATCCAAATTCTTTCCACTAGTGTGGCCCACGTAAATAACATAGGGTAATGATTATTATTATTTTTTTACACAGGCATAAAGGTTTTCTTCTTCTTCTTTTTTTTTTTTTTCTCTTTTTTTTTTAATCTAATGGTTGAAGTGGATTTCATATAATTACCACGGTGGGCCTATAAAAGTCAAGGGAAATGTATCTCTACTAACTATTTCCTTTGGTATGGCCCACCAAAATCAATGGTCAACTCTATTTTTTTTTCTCTAGGTCAAATGTAGGACCAAACATAGATCTAATGGTCCCAGTGGATCTTATATAAGCATCACCTGGTAGCCCGTCAAAATCAAGAGGGTCCCATGCACTTTCGTTTTTTCTAAATACCGTAGTTTTCGCTAGCTCCAAGTATAAGCTCACGATGTAGTAATTACTTAGATCAAGATCATCCTCAAAGATCACTATCCAATGTAATGGGATTGTTCTAAAGATAACTCATTATAGAAACTAATTTAAGAACTATCTCTGGATTTTATAATGAATTGAATTGTGATAAAATTGAAGTGTAATAAAATAAGCTAAGGGCACTAGAGCGCAAAGGATCCACTCATGGTCATTCTCAATGCTTAATTCTCATAGATCTCTCACAACTGGAATCAAAATTCAATCATATCCAGTTGGAATATGTAGTGGTTAAATCGTAATAACATATCTAAAACAAATATTTATTTATTGGCATGGTTCCCTCAATAAGGCTCAGGCATTGAGCACACTCAATTGTACAAGTTAATCCTTTAACAATGGACGAGATCATAATCATAATCCTCCTTAGATCTTATCACTATATCCAAGCAGATTCATAATCAGAATTTCAATCAAACAATAACAGTAAATAGAATATCTATCTTAGATTAAACAAAGATAAGAACTTTGGTTTAGAATACTTCCCACATTAAGAACCAAGTTTTAGAGCATGGGAAATCAAATTCCTCGAATTATACATATCTAGATCTTGCAAAACAATTAAGCAATTTAGCCTTAGAACCTCTAAGCATCCAATGAGCCCCGAGTTATCAATAGATCAAAGAAGAACTAGAACTAAAGCTCCATTCAAACTCAATTAAACCATTGTTCAACATTAAATCCATCAAAACAAAACCTATGTTAAATGAAGCATTGAAAATGAATTACAAGCTTCACCTCTTAGCTCCAACTAAGAGGTTTTAGTTCATCTCTAACATCCTTGAACTAAAAGTCTAAGAAAACATGAAAATAAAACTAGAAAATAGAAGAAAAATAAGAAAACTTGAAGTAAAATCCTCCTCCAAAGCCTCCTTGATGTTCCTCACATCCTAGATGCCCGTAGAAGGGAAGAGAAGCTCTCATTTTATAGCAAAAATCTGCCATCGCCTTAATTTGTATAAGAGTTTACGCACTCATGTCGGTCGTCGACCGGTCATGGCCCCCTACCGACCGGTCGTAGCTCAATACTCAACGATAAAAACTGAAAATCGGACTTCTGACAGCTACAGTCGGTCGGTCCTGGATGGGGTTAATCAGTCCAGTAAGCAATTCTCCTTTTTTCTATAGAAATTCGACCAGTCTTGAGCTTCACCAACCGGTCGGTCAATGCTGTAATTCTAGATTTTTGCATCTTCATTTCTTCTTTCCACTTTGGCTTCTTCCTCTTAATCTTCCCTCACGTTTAATTGATATCCATTAAGTTCCTTTCATGCAAATCTCTCTTCTCTTCCTACAATCACAAAACCATATTAAGATAAAAACTTTAAACACATAATTTAGTGTAATGTGAGCATGGAATTGGGGAAATTTGTATACAATTCAAGGCTCAACACCCAACTCCCCCCAACCCCCCCCCCCCCCCCCCCCCCCCACAAACCAGAATTTTCTAGTCTTGAGCAAAACATGTGAAGAATAATTCAACTTCCTAATCTCAAACCCTTCTTAAAAAACTAACTTCCTTAATATTCAAATGTTGAGCTCTTAATTGTGCATATTCTAACCCCAATTCATCACTCATTATGCACGGTTTACATGTTTAAAGGGCTTCTCTAATGCATGATTTATGATTGTAGGAACGAGATAGAGATTTCACTGATTCAAGGCTAAATAAAGCACTTTACATACATTGAAGATCAAGGAACCAAGTGCAAAAGGGATGAAGAAGAAAGCAAAGGAGAAAAGAGAAGAGGTGAAGAAAACTACAGTTAAGACCGATCGTGCAACCGGTCGTCCATATCCTAGGACCGGTCGTCCGACCGATCTGACCACTCAACAGAAGAGGAGCTCTTTGCAAACTTCACTGGACCAGTTGAGACCGGTCATTCACCACTCAGACCGGTCGGGCGTTCAACAGGGGAAGATAAAACTCTCTGGACTGTTTTCGCAGTTTTGAGACCGGTCGTGCGACCGGTCTTCCACAGGCTCAGACCAGTCGTGCGACCGGTCGTCAGCGTAATAGGTTGTACGTAAAGCTTCGATTTTCTCTACGCAATTGAGTATTTCCTTGTGCAGTCTGGAATCTTCCACGCCAATCTATAAAAGGGACTTCTCTTCTTCATACCAGGGCATGCTAGGACGTGAGAATCATCAAGGAAGCTTATGAGACAGATTCTACTTCAAGTTTTCCTAGTTTTTCTTCCAGTTTTAAGTAGTTTTTATGTTTTTAAGGCTTTTAGTTCAGGGATGTTAGAGCTGAACTAAAACCTCTTAGCTAGGGCTAAGAGGTGAAGCTTTTGATTTGTTTTTAATAGATTGATGCAACCTAGGTTTCCTTTTTATATTTTAATTGAAGAATTTAGTTCAATATGAGTTTGAATCAAGTACTAGTTTGGTTTTGCTTTGATCTCTTGATGACTCTGGGCTCATATGATTCTTAGTGATTCTAAACTTAGTAGCTTATCTTCTGAGCATTGGTTATGCTTGTGTAGTTAATTGAATCTATCATCGACTCCGGGCATGGTAGACCCTTTAATTGCCTTGTGAACAATGGCTTGATCTTCATGTGGGAACTCATTCAACTAACGTTCTTATCTTTTGTTATAATCTGAATTAGTTGTTTGCTGATTGATTTTGATTTAATTAGAGTTCTAATCATTAGTTGTAATCAAGTCTAGTGACAAGATTTGATGAAAGCTATGGTTGTAAATCTCAACTAGATTGGAAGGAGGCTTGGCCTATACAATTGATTGTGCCCAAGGCCTGAGTATTATTGTGGGAATCGAATCAATAAATAAGCAATTGTTTTAGATAATTGTTGATTGAACTGCTCTATATTCCGATCGGATAGAGATATGAATTCGATTCTGATTGAGTTATGAGAAACCTAGTTGTATTGATGCATTGAAACTTATCAAAAGTGGATCCTTGGCGCTCTAGCGTCTTTTTAGATTGATATTACTTTACACATTCCTTGTTTAAACCCAAATCATTATTTTTCAGCTTTAGTTTTTAATAGGATCTTAATTATTAGTTATTTTAGACAAATTCTGAGAATACCCATTTATAAATC
Organism: Liriodendron chinense; assembly: GCA_003013855.2. Taxonomy (NCBI): domain Eukaryota; kingdom Viridiplantae; phylum Streptophyta; class Magnoliopsida; order Magnoliales; family Magnoliaceae; genus Liriodendron; species Liriodendron chinense. The sequence goes on from ML058483.1 coordinate 2,441,311, forward strand.
TCTGTGGGAACGATACTCGGTCTTTCCGAATTATTACTACTTCACAACCCTACACTTGGGAAGCGAACATCAAATCATGTGCAATTGAAAGTCAAAGACACTTAGTTTCAAGATCATGAAACTCTAATCTTCCAATGACTTAGTGAATGTTGGTTCTTGAGTTCCAATCAATTAATTGACAAATAGAGTAATTCGAACAATCATGGTCGAGTGTATTTAGTGAATACCCAACTCACTATTCCTTAAGATTACCCTTCTTTCCATGGGTCAATTGGACTACTAATCTAAAAAGTGTATAGATCAACACAAGCCTATGATAGGAGTTTAGCTTATCATTCTATCAACAACTTTTACACTAATCCCATTACCAGCTTGGGTGATCAGCCATTCCCCGATTGGTCATAAGTAACCCTTTTCGATACTTTTTAATTTTTCAAAATTTATAAATTCAACACTTTTTCTTTCAAATCAATACCCAAAGATTCCAAAAGTCTCGTTTCGTACTAAAGCATTAAGTACGTAATGGTAACACATGCACATAGGATTTTTAAAAATCTTTGTCCGATATTACTTTTTTTTATTCTTTTGAACGTAATGGACAAAGCTCCCCCGGCTTGGTTCCTAATTCTGTCAAACTATAATCCAATTAATCTTTTGAAACATATTTCCAAATCCTTATGAATGCAAGTTCACTGTGTAATGTGTGTTAGACTTCAATGTTGTTTAAACTATTTATCAGTCAAATAATAAATAGCAAGTCATTTAGAAACCACTAAATCAATAGATTTTAAGTTTTCGAAATCAAATTACTTCATATCTCATTTTTTTCATCTCCACATACACTTAAATCTTAAGGAAATTGAACTTTCTGAGAGAATTTTGAAATAGAAAAAAAAAATCAATTTGTTTGCCAAGAACTATCAAAATAACTAAAATTCCAATGAAGTCTCACTCCCAACCTGAAGTCTACATTGTCCCTAATGTATGAAACATATGCAATATGCAATCCTCAAAATCAAAAGAGTAAGGACAAAATAATGGAGAGTAAGAAAGAGAGATAATACCTAAAATGTGAAAATGATGAAAATGACCTCCATCAGATTGGAAGGTCGATCTTGATAAACATGATCTCTTAGAGATATGTGTTAGTGCACTTTTCCGTGGCATACTAATCCACCTTATTTGTCAATCACTTACATCAGTGAGTCTAGTGTCGGTTGAGCCCAATGAAGACGAAGACCGAAGACTCAGTGGCCCTGCTGCATCAAGGAAGAAGATACAGGTAAAAGTGATGCCTTGATGTGCCTTAACCTGGACCAAAACCCAACCCCTTAACCTCTTTGATAACCTTGACCATGTTAGGATACCCCTTGTCATCATAGATTGACCCTAGGTGTCCCAAAACATCACCCATACCTTAGCCAATACAAGAGGGTTGGAGAATAGACGGGTCAGCAAAAATCAGGTTGAACCTAGGCCTGTCAGATCGGTCACGACCGGTCGGCTGGACTGGACCGACCGGTCACGACCGGTCGGGCAGGCTCAGTCCAGAAGACAGCAACACGCTGTTCTATGCAGGCAGGTGGACCGACCGGTCGTGACCGGTCGGCTGGGCTGGTCCGACCTGTCGCGACCGGTCGGACAGCCCCCCTAACAGACAGTGCATTCTCTGTCTTGAAATGGCTTTTGGCCGACCGGTCGGGACCGGTCGGAAGGAGCCGTTTTTGCCTGTTTTATGACCGTTGGAGTTCATTTTTCCTATATAAGGAGCTCGATTTTTTGGCATATGATAGAGGTTTTTGAGAGCCCATTACCCACACCTTTGTACATCTTTTGGGGCCTCAAAGAGGAGGGTTTCAAGTCATATCCCTTGTGTTTTAACACAAGTGAGGGCATTCAAATGCAAACTAGAGATGACTTGATTCCTCTCTCAATTCTAGAGGTGAGACACTATTCCATATAGGCATATCCCTTGTCCAAGACCTCTAGAAGACCCTCTAGGTGAATCTCCTAGTTAGATCAAACCACATATCACATGTAGGAGATTCAACCATCCTCATATCACCTTGGGCATATCAAAGGCATCACATGCAAAGTGTTTGATCGAATGTAGCTGAGGCATTGGCGACGCAACGGCTACACGATCGAGGGAGCAAGGGAAGCTGATTGAAGCACGGGAGAGCGGAGATCAAGCAACCCGAACCGGCGCTAAATAAGGGGCTCATCCGACAAGTAAGGTTATCTTGTTAAGAGTCCATCCACTCAATTCCCTGTGGGAGTTAAGTGTAGAGTTTGTTTGACAAACTCGACCTAGGGTCGTTAGCCGATCCTTGGCCTATTAGTCGGGCCTAAAATCTAGGGACGTTAGCTGTTCCTTGGCACGTTTGTCGGGCCTAAACAAAGTCTCCAAGGGGGAGCCACCAACACAGGTGTAAACGTGCGTCGGGTTGAGAGTTAGCCTATGTACAAAACTCCGTTTGGGTTGAGAGTTAGCCCTTTGTCCAAAACTTCGGTCATGGTTGAGAGGTGAACCGATCAAACCTCTGTGTAAAGGTTGAGAGGTGAACCTCATTTAAAACCTCCGTTAAAAGGTTGAGAGGTGAACCTCATTTAAAACCTCCGTTAGTGAATGCCGGTGTGCTTAAAGGAGTTGAGTACTTGAACCGGGAGTGGAGTAGACCCAAAGTCGAACCACTATACATGCTTGTGTTTGTGATTGAATTGAGCACATTGATATCTTAGCATTGTTAGTTTAATTGTTTAATTATGAATGCTTGATAGGAATGTATGCTAGGCACTAATTAGGCACATCCACACACAAGATGTACTTTCACTAGTTGTGTGGACTTGAGCTCATTGATCCACTCTCATTAGTCTACATAGGTTGCATAGGTTAGGAGATTGATTAGTTAAATCTTTTGATTACCTATGCATGCTTTAGACTATTGCTTAATCATATGCTAGTCTTGTGATTGGATCCACTTAGGCTTGGAAGCCGAAGTGTTCTTGCTTACTTAGTTTGATTTGTTTAAATATATAAGTAGGTGAAAAGAATTTCAAAAAAGGTCCTAATCACCCCCTCCTATAGGTTTAGCCATAATTCTAGTTGCTCTTTAAGCTTCCGCACATACGTGGGTGTCGTGTTAGACTACCCGACGTACTTTCAATATGAACCTGTCCTCTGAGGAAAAGTTCTCGAGACATGGCTTTAATCGCTGACCGTTTACTTTGAAAATGTTGTCATTCTTCGGATTCAATATCCTGATGGTCCCATAAGAATAAACAGTTTTAATAATAAAGGGACCAGTCCGTCGAGACCTCAATTTTCTCGAAAGCAAATATAATTAAGAATTATACAAAAGGCTTTTTAGTTGATTGTGAAGGTTTTACGAATGATGTTCTTGTCGTGGAATACCTTCGGCCTGTCCTTGCAAATTCTCGATCTTTCATAAGCCTTGTTCCGAATTTCTGTAAGTTCATTCAATTGAAGCTTATATAACATCCTTGCTTTGTCATAATCGAAATTCATTCTTTTAATCACCTAGTATGCCTTATATTTCAGCTCTACAAGCAAGTGACGAGCCTTCCCATAGACAAGTCTATAGGGTGACATACTAATGGGAGTCTTCAAAGCTGTACGGTAAGCCCAAAGCGCATCGGTTAATCTAAGCGATCAATCATTGCAATCTGGATTTACTGTTTTCTCCAATATGTGCTTGATTTTCTGATTGGATATCTTGGCTTGTCTGCTTGTTTGTGAGTGATAGGGGGTGTCACTTTACGAATAATACCATATTTCTTCATTAAGGCTTCGAATGGTCTATTACAAAAGTGGGACCCTCCATCACTTATAATGGCTCGAGGCATTCCAAATTGGAAAAAAAATATTTTCTTTTAAGAATCGAATGACCGTTTTATGGTCATTGTTCTGGCACGGAATTGCCTCAATCCATTCGGAGACATAATCTATGGCAAGTAAAATGTATAAATTTTTAAAAGATGAGGAGAACGGTCTCATGAAATTGATGCCCCAACAATTAAATATTTTGAGAGTTAAGATTGGATTAAGTGGCATCATATTCTGACAGGATATTCCGCCCAATTTCTGACAAGGCTCACAAGCCTTACAAAACTCATATGCATCTTTGAACATGGTAGGCTAATAAAACTCACATTGCAGAATTTTAGTGGTGATCTTCTTAGCTGAAAAGTGGCCAGCACACGCCTGAGATTGACAGAAGGTGATGACACTATTTTTCTCATGGTTGGACACGCATCTCCTTATAATTTAATCGGTACAGTACTTAATTAAACAAGTATGAGTCATCCCAAAAGAACTTTCTCACCTCAGTGAAGAATTTATCCTTATATTGCTTTGATCGATGTGTTGGAATTGTAACTGTAGCAAGATAGTTAGCAATGTCCGCATACCATGACAATTGGGAGATTTTAAAAAGTTGTTCATCGGGAAACATGTCATTGATCGGTGTTGTCTTCGTGGAGTCGTTGAGGACAAATCTAGAGAGATGGTCAGCGACTACATTTTCTACTCCCTTTTATGTCTTATTTCTAAATCGAATTCCTAGAATAGAAGGATCCATTTTAACAAGTGGGGCTTAGCATCCTTCTTAGAAAGAATGTACTTAAGAGCCGAATAGTTAATGTATATGATAATTTTATATCCTATTGAGTAGGACCTAAATTTATCCAAGGCAAATACTACCACTAATAGTTCTTTTTCAGTGGTAGTGTAATTTGTTTGGGCAGAATTTAGAGTTCCACTTGCGTAGTATATACATAAGGCTTCTTCTATTTTCTCTGACCTAGAACCTGCCCCAATAGCGTAGTCACTAGCATCACACATGATATCAAAAGGAATGCTTCGATTAGGAAGTTGCATTATAGGAGCACATGTCAACATACCTTTTAATTGAACAAAGGCATTTTGACATTCTTCATTCCACTCAAATGATGTTTCCTTTTAGAGGAGGTTGCATAAACGACGAGAGATGAGACTAACGTCCTTGATGAACCTCTTATAGAATCCGGCATGACCCAAAAAGGACCGCACATCTCCTTGATAAGGTTAATTTTACCCTTATCCACTTCAATTCCCTTAGATGAAATAATGTGACCAAGGACTATTCCATTTTAAACCATGAAGTGACACTTCTCCATATTTAGCATAAGGTTCTTCTCTTCACATCTTCTTAAAATAGCTTTTAGGTGTCTAAGGCACTCATTAAAGTCACAACCAAATACAAAAAACTCGTCCCTGAAGACTTCGAGAAATTTTCCCACCATGTCAGAGAAAATACTCAACCTTTAAGGTAAAAATTGATAGGTGCATTACACAATCCAAATGGCATCCTCCGATAAGCGAAGGTGTCAAAGGGACATGTGAATGTTATCTTCTTTTGATCTTTAAGAATGATCTCTATTTGGTTATATCTTGAATATCCATCGAGAAAGCAAAAATATAAATGTCCCACTAAACTTTCAAGAATTTGATTGACAAAAGGTAAAGGGAAGTGGTCTTTTCTTATAACTGTGTTTAGCTTTCAGTAGTCAATGCACATTCCCCAACCGGTAGTGGCTCTGGTTGACACGAGTTCATTGTTGGCATTGATTACGATGGTAATTTCGACTTTCTTAGGCACAACTTGAGTTGGATTCACCCATTGACTATCAAATATTAGGTAGATGATACCCACATCCAATAGTTTTAATACCTCAGCCTTAACCACCTCCTTCATGTTTGGGTTTAGGCGTCTTTGTGGTTGCCTTGATGTTTTCGCATTCTCCTCAAGGTGTATGCGATGAGTACAAATCAAGGGATCTATGCCTTTGAGATTCATAATTGTCCACTTGTTCACCAACACCAAGTGCAAGGTTGCGATGTAGTAATAATTTGATTGTAAGATCGAGATCGTCCTCAGGGATTTTCGTAACAATTCTAAATTATGTAACTAGGATTATCTAAATTTGGATTTAAAGTAAAAGATGGATTTTAGAAACATAAAACTATATACTTTTGGAATAAATCAAGAAACTGAGCACTAAAGCGCTAATGATCCACTTATAATCATTCGCAATGCTAGTTTAACCATTCAAGCTGATAACTCAATCGAAATCAGAGTCCTATCCCTATTCAACTAGAATATGAATTTAGTTAAATCATCATAACACATCTGATATGAATGAATCATCTATTGATTTAGTTCTCTCATAATAACTAAGGCATTGAGTGTACTCAATTGCACAAGCCAATCCTTCAACAAAATAAGTGAGATCACATTCATGGTCTTCCTCAAATCTTGTCACTAGACCTAAGTAGAACCACGAATTTGAACTTCAATCAAACCAATATCAATTCATAAAACATCCATCTCAGATCAAGCCAAAAGATATGAACTTTTCTAGTTCCATTCTAGATGAGCACTTATGATACTTAGCTTGTAAGATCACATAGCATCCACCACATCATGATGAATTTTTAATCTCTATAACTCAAAATCCTCTCAACAACACTCCATTGATCAATCTTAGTAAATCAAAATATCTCATGTAAACATATCACAAGAGATAGAAGATTAAACTAAAACTATCAACTTTATTTTAAACCAAAACTAGAACTATTTATCATTAAACCTCAAAGTACTTGAGTTAAATTAAACAAAATATTGTGAACATTTATAAGCTTCACCTCTTAGCCCTAACTAAGAAGTTTAGCCAACCATAGAGATGATTGAACGAAAACTCAAAAGAAAACTAAGAAAAGTGAACATGAAACTAGAAAACCCAAAAAATGGAGTTGTAGAAGCTCCCCCTTTAATCTTCTCCACCTCTAGCACAACTAGGACTCTTTTAGGATGATTTAAGAAGAAGGTAGAGGTGTCCTTTTATAGAGAAAATCTGCCACCGCCTTAAAAACTTTAAGATTTTGCGCAATACTTACACAGTTGAGTCGGTGGCCGACCGGTTGAAGGTGGGCTCCGACTGGTCGAAGCTCGAAATACCAACGAACAAAATTGATTTTTAAGTTTTTGGACTCTTAAAAGACCTGTCAGACGACCGATTGAAAACAACCAAAATATGTCCAACGAGTTCAGCACACTTACTTTGATTTTCAGACCAGTCTTTGAGACTGTCTTTTTGTATTTTCTTCTTTTTCTTTCCTCTCTTTCTTGCTTCTTTTCTCCACCTCTTAACTCTTCTTCAATTGATCTTCAAGGTGCTCTAAAGTAGTTATTTTAACATTGAATTCATGAGGTCTCTCTCTCCTTCCTACAAATACAAATATACATATAAGTAGGTTCTTTTAATAGCTTAATCAATGTAATTGTGTGATGAATTGGGGTATAAATATACACAATTCAGAGCTCAATACACCCCCAACCAGCATTTTGCTAGTCCCGACCAAAATATGTGAAGAACAATTCAATTCCTCAATCTCAACTCTCTCTTAGAAAACCAACTTTTAACTACCTAAATTATGCAAATAATGAAATTTAGAGATATTTAGTAGCATGAGTTAGTAAGTGTTTTAACTGAGTTCCAACTATTTTTAGTGAGTTAGTAAGTGTTTTAACTGAGTTCCAACTATTTAATCGACAAATAGATCAATTCAACAATCATGGTCTGGAGTGCTTAATGAATGCCCAACTCTTCATTTTTCAGGATTAGCCTTCTGTTCATGGATCAATTGGATTATTAGTCTAGAAAGTATAAAATCAATAACAAGCCTATAATAAGAGATTGCCTTACCGTTCTATTAATGTCTTTCACACTAATCTCATAGCCAGCTTGGGTGATCAGCCCTCTCCTGGTTAGTCATAAATAGCCATTTTTCAATACTCTCAATTTTCTAAAGATTTTTCAATGTAGCTCCTTTTTCTCTTCTTTTTCATATAGTTGAGGAACCCAAGGGCTTACTTCGTACCAAAAGAATTAAGCACATAATGGTTACTTTCTATTCTTTCTTTTCCTAAACGTGATAGACAAAACTCCCCAACTTGGTTCATCAACACTTTCAAACTATAATTCAATCAATCTATTACAACATCCTTCTTAATCCTTCCTAATGAGAGTGATGTGTAGTGTATACTAGACTCTTTGATGTTTAAAATTTCTATCGGTCAAATAATAGAAAGAACTCATGTAGAAAACTACTAAATTAATAAATTTAAGCTTTTCAAAATCATATTACTTCCTATCTCATCATCTCATTTTCACATAAACTTAATTCATATAGAAATTGAACTTTCCAAGAGAGTTTTAAAAACAGAAAATTTTAAATTTTTCAAATTTTTTTTTCTCAAAATGATATAAAAATACTGATTTAGCAAGAATCTCATCCCCCAACCTAAAGTTTACATTGTCCTCAATGTAAATACATATAAAATATGCAATGACATGAGAGCAATGACAAAAAATAAAGGAGAGTGAGAACGAGAGTACCTGAGAGAGTCAAAAGTGTTCTTATACAATTTGAAACAACTAAAGAAAATAAAACTAATTGAAACTATTTTATACCTCCATCAGATTAGGAGGTCAATCCTGATACACAGGATCATCCAAACAGATGGAATTGAGCATAATTATTAGGTGGAATAAAAGATTTCTCAGTAAGACCATCCACCATCCTGCTTTATAGTATACAAAGGTGATATTCATCATTCTAAACCATCGAAAATTCTGCTTAAATTTTCAGTAAGTTTCTCAAAATTGTCACCTCATGTATTAGGAAATGGTAATTTCTTAAGTTGAAAATCATTAAATATGGATCTCCTTTCTAACTTGTCTGGAAAAAAAATTATGAAATATGGGTCATCCCAGAGATGGTGATCTTCAGTTTGAACAAACCAAAGATATGTAGAGACTTGGATCACTTCTTCCTCACAAATTGGTATATCTCCACGTAATCAGATTCTACCGGTGCTTCCACTATTGATAATTCAGTTTTACACTTTGTGGAACGAGTATTTTTAAGCACCGGCGAAGTTTTCCATAAGGCATTGACAATGTCATAAATCATAGGATCATCTAAATCCTCAAAATATGCTAAGCACTCTTCTAAAGTGTAGGAAATTTCTTCATTCTTAATTGCTTGTGTAGTTGGAATAAGTCATCAACCACTACACTTTCAAAAATTGACCTCTCTTTAGGTAATTCAAGCACCAATTCATTAAATTCCTGCACAACAAAATTGTTTAAATTAGCAATTGGCGTCTTGCAAGTTAATATTTTAGAATTTGGCTCTTCCAAGGCCTCATCAATTTTTGAATTCATATCATCCTTGGAATGAGCCAAGAAAACTTCTAAGGTTTTAGAAAATTTAGTCGAGGGTGGATCATCGTCATCCACTATCGTATCTATGAAATTAATCATATGGATCTCATCTTCACCCTCATCCTCATCCTCTTATTCTATCTACAAATTAAATACATTCAGCTTCATGGTCATATTTCCAAAGGATATCTTCAAATCCACAAGACACTATCATCGAATCCACGAAAAACAACTCAAGTCCATGAGCAAACAGAGTATAAACTCAAATAAATTTGTATTCATCAAAGGATATTAGTTCCTAAAAAATGAATTTAAAGAAATTATTTATAATAAAAATTCGTTCTAAAAAACCCTAGAAATCCTAGAAACATAATAGATAAGAGTTTGAGTCATAAACGAAAACAATCATCTAGAAATGGAAAGAAATCAATAAATCGTGCGCAAAACTGTGCTTCCAAACAACCTGTCGTACGGGGTCGACGACCGATCGTCGTTGAGGGGCACCCAGTCATTGGCCTAGGGTGACCGGTCGTCTGGTGCCCAGAACAGTCCAACAAGCTGGACTGGGTCCCAATCCAAACCCATTTAGTGAATGGGCAAGTTTGGTCTATGTTACAAGGGACTCATCCAGACCCGGATAGTCCAAACCCAATTTTAAACCCAATAAAAATGCTTGCATACCTTGACAAAGTAATATGGGAAAACAAGAAATCCACCCCATGTCCGACTAAGAATACGGGGCACCACAGAATCCGAATTGATTAGGATATACATGGATTGCATATGAAAGGCTTTTGTAGAAAGTTCCAGCGCTGGCATGCTAAGTGGGGCTCATTGTGAAGTTTGTGAGAAATCCACCTTATCCATCCATGTTACCAGCTCAGTTTTGGACATGAGATAAAAAATGTGGTGGATAAAAAATGAAAAGTTGATAAATTAATTTTTATTACTAATTGGTATTAATTAATTTTGATATAAAATCAAGGTAACCCAAATCTGTTAAACCTGACTAGACCCGTTAGACCCACTTATAAGTGGGTCTAGTTCAGGGCCTGGATATCCCTTAAACCAACCCGTTAGACCCGCTTATAAGTGGGTCTAGTTCAGGGTTGAAATTGCGGTTTTACCGCTTGAGGAGATACTCGGAGATATGCCTAATGTCCTAGAGGGGGGTGAATAGGACTTTTTTGAATTTCTAATTACAATTAAAACTAATCAAGTTAATCTTAGCAACCAAGATTATCACAATAATATTCAAGGCAATTATATGATGAATTTGTAAGCAAGGACTATCATAAGCATTTCATCAAACAGTTAGCATTCATGATTAACTAAGCCATTCAACGCATAGCAATCATTCAAAACCACAATGCACAACGATTTATAGTGGTTCGGTTTCCCTACTCCACTCCCGGTTCCCGATCTCAACCTATGAGACCACCGGATTTCACTATAGTCTTGGTTTTAAATCAGGTTAACCATCAACCTTGACATCCTTTAATCTAGGACCGCGTTTACCATCCGCCGATAGCCCAATCCAGGGACTTGACAAGTTTGGATCTCAAACTCTCACCAATCTTAATCCAAGGATGGTCACGTACACTCCCGCTGGAGTTTCCCAATCCAGGGAATAGAGATTCAATAAATGGACTCTCAAATACTAGACATACCTAGACGATTGAGCCCCGATTCGATGCCTTTGATGAGTAGCTTCAGCTCCACGTGCTTCAGCTTCTCTTTGTGCTCCCAAGATCAGCTACCGATGCAAATGATGAGGTTATGTTGATGCCGGGTAGTTGGGAGAGAGTTGGTCTAGTTCCTCTTGCTTATTCAATGCAATGGTAATGAGGGAACTACCAAACTTCAAGCATTCAATGGCTATAAACGACCTCATAAATATATTCTGAAGGTAGGTCAGCCATGAATGAAGGTCTTGAGTTCATACTTCAAACCGAGCTTTGAATACTCATTGATAAGCCATTAATGGCTAGGTTTGAATGATGAACTCAAGGGGGACAAGAGCAAAGAGGGTAGGAGGATGTGAGTAAAATCTCTCTCTCTTAGCTCTTGAAGGGTGTTGAATACATACCATAAAAGACCACAAGTCATGGCTATATAGAGCCCCAAATGATGGCCCCAACGGATCTAAAACGGTCACGTTCGACCTGTCAGAGAGGGGTCTCAACCGGTCGGACGGACCGGTCGGAATTCAAATATCTGGGTCTGCCCGACCGATCAAGACCTGTCGGATCCCCTTGCTAGAGGAATTCAAAATACAGGCCGATCGGTCAAGACCGGTCGGCTGAGCTTTCTGGAACAATTGAAGAAGGTAGGCCGACTGGTCAAGACCGGTCGGCTGCGCTTGCTGGACAACCTGCTGTTTGCAGTCTGACCGGTCAGACCGGTCGGCTATGCTTGCTGGACTAAATTAGTATAACTGGCCGACCGGTCAAGACCGGTCGGCTGTCAACCTGAACAGCTTACAGCAAGCTTGCTGTTTAACTTTGAAATGCCTGGGCGACCGGTCAAGACCGGTCGACTGCCCCAGCTGAAATTCCACAGCAAGGTCCCTGACCTTTTTTATGCTCCTGGCCGACCGTGCAAGACCGGTCAGGCTTCCCATCTGCATTCTTCACATCAAGGTGCTGCTAGTGTTGAAGAGCCTGGCCGACCGGTCAAGACCGGTCGGCTTGTCTAGCTGTTTTCATTTCAGCACAACTGCTGGACACATCTTGTAGTTCAAGCCGACCGGTCAAGACCGGTTGGCTATCTAGATGGTTTTGTCACAGTGAGCTTGCTGGACCAAGTCCTTCAACACAGCAGCGGATCACATTCATAGATGAAGCATGAAGTGATGAGGTGCATGGGGTCCAATGTTTGGACATATCTTCAATTACGTTTCTCGCCATCCATGGACCACAAGTCTAATCAACTTGTGCAAGCGTCGAGAGGGAATGGGATAAGATATGTGAGTCATTACGCCATTCTTTGATGTTTTGGGTTTCCTATGGTCGATCTATATGCAACTTACCTGAGATCTTGTTTCAGCATGAGCTTGAGCAATACAAGAAGCATAATCTTCAAGTCTTGATCTTCAATTCTTCGACCGGGGCTCACACGACAAGACGCGACCAACCAACACACCAATTGACAGCAAAAGGTGTACCAACAATCTCCCCCTTTGTCAATTACGTGACAAAACATCTAACCTAGACAAATCATGACTCCTTATCATGATTGACCCTTAAACAGAAAGAAATATACACCCATTTACATATACAAAATAATCTTTACAAAAGGACATGTACAGACTCGATTTTCTTCAAAATCTCCCCCTCAATGCTTGCACCTACAAAGTCCTGCAAAAAGATATAATCGGACCTTCTAGGTGGGATGATTCTCCCCCTTTTTGTTAGTAATTGACAAGGGTTAGCCATCAAAAAGATATGCCTAAGAAAGCTGTAAGGCTAGCGTCGAAAATATGTCAATCACCTAAAACAGGGAAGAGATATAGAAAGTGAAGTTCGGAGGAGATTTAAAGAACAAATCATGCCAGATATACAAGTAATCATGAAAGCATAGAGGGCTTATAGCCCAATCAACCAACCACCCCTCCAGATGTATATCTAGACAAACACAGAACACAAAGCATGAGCTAAAAAAGGGCAAATGTGCCCAAACCATCCAACCTCCGACAAATATTCAATAAAAGATCAAAAGCTCATATAAAAAGATATAACTATAGCATCCATATATATACCAAAATGGGCAAGTAGCCCAATGTAAATATGTATCAATCCGTGCAAAATATACAGACAACCCATAAAAGATAGTGCATGAAATCCAGACAATGTCGTTGGTCATACAAAAAGTAATTGTGACCAAGACATGAGACTAGTAATCTGTTCCATCTCCCAGATCAGGGGGTGGAACGTCCCCACGCGCCGCGCGCTCCCATATCTCTATCCGCCTCTCCAACTGTGCGAGGCGAGTGACAAGGGCCTCCTGCTGTACAAGTATGGTGGCCTAACCCTGCAAAATTTGGTCCCCAGTCTGCTCGAGCCTGTCTAGCCGCTGAAATATACTCTCCCTAAGCTGGCGAAGCTCAGCAATGTATGAAGGTGGATCCACGGAAGGGGATCGTCGTCGAGAAAAGGCTGTAGGAGGCGTACTGAATCAACCTGGAGCTGCTCGCGGATCGAGGGATGGATCAGAGGAAGGAGCTGATGGTGAAGTGTGGGAAGGGCCAATGGAGGCAGGTGGAGCCTCAGGCTGAGATGGCTCGGCCGGATCCTTCTGCTGCTCTTGCAGAAGACGACTCTGGATGACTTCTTTGGTAAGCTCCATACGAGCAATGAGGGTACGGTTGATAATGACAGGCTTGTGAACTTTATCAGTACCGACAATGTCAATCTCATTAGCTAATGTGCATATGAGATGCCCAAAAGGAAGACTAGAGGAGTTTCCATCATCTCGCAAGATAACTTGGTGAATGATGTTCATGATCCGGGTTGGAAGACAAAGCGGATGACCCTGACCTACACGATAGAGCAACCGAAACATGGATTCGGTGACATCCGCCTTGTTACTCATCCGCAAGTATACATTGCGGAAGAAAAGGTTGTGCAAAATGCGGAAATCCCATGTCATAGAGGACGCTCGAAGCGCACCTCCAACCCATTTGGGTGTCCCATCACCACATAGGAATTGGGCAATAACGAGGTTAGGTTTGGGACCTAGCGTGGCGAAATCGAAAGTAGACTCCTTAACAATAGGAACGCCAACAAATTCTGAGATGGATTTCAAAGTGAAACGGCATAGCCGATCACCAACCTCGACTTTAAAAGAGGGGAGAGAGGCAGTGATATGGACACAAGATGCATAAAATTTCCGAACCACGTCAAACTGGACCGGGCCCCCCATGTGGAGTACGGGGCTCCAATTTATGGCATTCAAAATGGAAAGAACATTATAGTCGGCCAAGTCAACCAATTTGACTGATTTTTCACAAACCACCTCCTTGTCCTTGAAATCATCCCAATGGGTGGAATGTGATTAAGCATTTTTCCCCAAGGATTGAGATTGAACAGGGGGAACAGGAGATGAGGCAGCCCCTTTCCCTTTTGAAGCGATTTTCTTGGTCTTTAAAGGGCGAGGAGGAGGAGGCTTAGGTTTTGCCTTGGGTCAATCACTCCGCCTCAAGGGGAGCTCATCTTCACTCTCTTGGGAAGACATGGAAGAGGCAAGAAAATACTCTAAATCACTCCTAGATATGAGGAAAGGAGATGAAACAAAGAAGAGTGAGAGTGAATCCCTTACCAAATGTATGAGAATGAAGATGAGTAAAGTAGAAGAGGTTAGAACCTCGAATCTTGCAACGAATCACCTCGAAATCACCTTGGATAGCAAGAGGGGGAGCTAGAGCGGTAAGTGGAGGTGAGAAAATGGGAAGTGGGTGACCTAAAATGAGCTCCAACTGTATTTAAAGACCCCCCCTACGGACGGCTGACGCACGGGCAGACCGGTCTGGTGCCGCACGATCGGTCTTGACCGGTCGTGGGAAGATAAGTGGGAGTCCAGCAGCATTGTAGGCACTGCCCGACCGGTCTTGACCGGTCGGATGGCGTGAAGCATACGAGTCCAGACAGGTCTTGGAGACACCCGACTGGTCTTGACCGGTCGGCTGGCCGGTCGGCAGGCAGATTTTCACAATTTTGACAGAGGAATCCTGCACTGGATTAGCTGGATAGAAAGTCTGTCCTTTGGACAGACCATGATCATTTAAAACCAAGTACCCTTACTAAGGATACAACATCCATGGTCATGGTGTACCAAGGTACAACCCAATCACAAAATGAAGGACCCTTAAGGTTCAAATTTATCGATAGAGGATAAGAATTTGGGACTATGATCCCGAATTTTCGTAGAAAGCAATGAAAAGAGGCAAAGGTCCTCAGATATACCTATAAAGATCAGAAAGAGAGGCTTAATCCTCAGATTTTACCTGCAAAACATACACTTGTTAGATAAACTAGACACATCCAACACCAATGGACTTCTAGAGGTTCGCAAAGCGAACCGAGTCCAAAGGTTTCGTTAGGATGTCAGCTAGCTGATTCTCGGTAGGCAAATGTTCGAGAGATATTATGTGATCTTCAACCAATTCTCGAATAAAGTGGTGCCTAATATCTATGTGCTTAATGCGCGAGTGCTGAACTGAATTTTTCGATATATTTATGGCACTAGTATTGTCGCAAAATAGAGTCATTGTGCCTTGGTTAATCCCATAATCGGTCAATGTTTGTTTCATCCATAATAATTGGGCACAACAACTTCCAACAGCAATGTACTCTGCTTCGGCTATGGATAAAGAGATGGAGTTTTGTTTCTTACTATGCCACGCCACAAGGCAATTTCCAATATAAAAACACCCACCGCTGGTTGATTTACGATCATCCATGTTACCAGCCCAGTCGGCATCTGAATACCCTATAATATCTGTAGATGAATCAAAGGGATACTAAAGACCGTATTCGGTGGTGCATCCAACAAACCGGATGATCCGTTTAACAGCGGTAAGGTGAGATTCTTTGGGATCGGCCTGAAACCGAGCACAAGCACCTACACTAAAAGCAATATCTGGTCTACTAGCAGTGAGATAAAGAAGACTACCAAGCATGCTTCTATAAAGATGTTGATCTACACTTTTCCCTGCAAGGTCTTTTGATAGTTTAACAGTGGTGCTCATAGGTGTAGTGTAGAACGACCAGAGTCTAAGCCAAATCTCTTAACAAGATCTTTAGCATATTTGGCTTGGGTAATGAATATACCTGATGCAAGTTGTTTTACTTGAAGCCCTAGAAACATGTTAAGTTCTCCTACCATACTCATCTCAAATTCAGATGTCATTAATTTAGCAAAAGAGATGGACATTTTCTCACATGTGGATCCAAAAACAATGTCATCCACATAAATCTAGGCAATCAACACAGAATTCTCGGCTTCTCTAATAAATAGAGTTTTATCAACGATCCCCCTAGCAAAATCATGGTCTACAAGAAAATGAGTTAAGCGTTCATACCATGCACGGGGTGCTTGCTTGAGTCCGTAAAGCGCCTTTTTCAACCGGTATACTTTGTGAGGATGCTTAGGATCAATGAATCCTTTTGGTTGTTCAACATACACTTCCTCATCAAGAATACCATTCAAGAAGGCGCTCTTTACATCCATTTGAAATAGTTTGAACTTTAACGCACAAGCAATAGCCATAAGAATTCTAATAGACTCGAGTCTAGCTACAGGGGCAAATGTTTCATCAAAATCAATACCTTCAATTTGTGAATATCCTTGAGCAACTAACCGAGCCTTATTACGTATTACATTCCTAGATTCATCGAATTTATTCTTGAAAATCCATTTGGTTCCAATAACATTTTTCCTTTCTGGCCTGTCTACCAGATACCACACTTCATTTCTAATGAATTGTTGAAGCTCTTCCTGCATTGCAAGGATCCAGAATTCATCATTTAGAGCTTCATCAGCATTTTTTGGTTCTATTTTTGATGTGAAACACAGGTGACTGTTGACTACCTCCAACTGTCTCCGGGTTTTGACACCAATGCTAGGATCCCCAATGATTTGATTGAGGGGGTGATCCTTGACAATTTGTACATCACCAAGAGCAGTGGTGGCATTTGGAGATGAGGGTTGTTTATCAGATTTACTATCTCGCATATGCCTTCATCTTCTTCTTCATCACCTGGAGACACAGATTTATCCAAGCTATCATCCACAGTCACATTGATTGACTTTTGAACTGATGAGGTTCGAAGGTTGTAGACACGAAAGGCTCTACTATTTAATGAGTATCCTAAGAAGATACCCTCATCACTTTTAGAGTCAAACTTTCCCAGATTTTCTCGGTCTCTCAAAATATAGCATGTACTACCAAAGACCTTAAAGTATTTTACATTCGGTGTCTTTCCACA
This sequence comes from Liriodendron chinense, assembly GCA_003013855.2. Classification (NCBI taxonomy): domain Eukaryota; kingdom Viridiplantae; phylum Streptophyta; class Magnoliopsida; order Magnoliales; family Magnoliaceae; genus Liriodendron; species Liriodendron chinense. The sequence goes on from ML058483.1 coordinate 2,458,590, forward strand.
CCACAGTTCATAAGCTGTTTTGTTTAGACCTGCCCTTAAATAAACTCGATTAATAATATAGCAGGTAGTGTTAACTGCTTTGGCCCACAGATTTTGAGCAAGATTCTTATTATTAAGCATAGCTATAGCCATATCCAACAACACTCTATTTTTCCTTTCAGCAACCCCATTTTGTTGAGGTGTTTTGCATGCTGAGAACTCATGACGAATACCCAATTCATCACATAATGCTTTCAAACGATGATCTTCAAATTCACCGCCGTGATCACTCCTGATTCTTGCTACCATGTATCATTTCTCATTGTGAAGTTGCTTCACTAGTTTTTTGAATTCCTAAAAAGTGTCAGATTTTTCTCTTAGGAAGGCGACCCATGTGAATCTGGAGTAATCGTCAACGACTACAAAGAAGTATCGTTTTCCTCCTTGGCTAAGAACCCTGGTAGGACCAACTAGGTCCATGTGTAGCAGTTCAAATGGTTTTGATGTGACCAGGATAAAGGTTCTCTTGTGTGCAACCTTGATTTGTTTACCTTTTTCGCATGCGATGCACACAGCATTTGGTCTTTTACCCATCTTTGGTAGACCTCTCACCAAATTTTTCTGACTCAGTTTAAACAGATTTCTATAATGTACATGACCGAGTCGATGGTGCCATAGTTCTGTCTCATCCTAAACGGCCACGTGACACATGGTGGAGGAGCTTGAATTGTTGTGATTTTCAATGACATAGCAGTTGTCTCCTGTGCGTAGACCTTTCATGACTAATTTTCCTGTGGAGTTCAGGATCTTGCACATATCTTTGGAGAAGCTTACTGAGTGCTCTTCATCACAAATCTGTGAGATACTCAGTAAGTTGTGTTTAAGGCCATCAACATACAGCACATTTTCAATTTCGGGCAAACCTGGCCCCGTGATGGTTCCTTTACCAATAATTTTAGCTATGCTCCCATCACCAAATGTGACAGACCCACCATCAAATTCGTCATATGCACAAAATTGAGATCTATCACCTGTCATGTGTCTAGAGCAACCACTATCCAAGTACCATCTAGGGGTGTTCCCAGCTTTTAGGGCAGTATGAATGACCAAGCACTTGTTCTTAACAGCCCATTTAGTTGTTGTCCTTTTATGAGGGGTGTTCTTATGGTGAGATTCTCTAGTTTTCTTGGGAGAATCAGATTGTTCTTTTTCACGCAAGAAAATAGTAGTTTTCAAATTCAGCATTTTAACTTGCTCCAGCAGTTCATCCATCCTCTTGTCCTTCCTAGGAAGAGCAGGATAATTATTTCGAATGTTTCCTCTTTTTGGTGAAGTATGCATGGGAGGATTCTAATTGGCTTGCACATTTTTCCCGGTCGGTACAAATTTACCTTTCAAGTTCGGACCGGATTTTTGAACACCATGCATTCAAACTTTAAGTGGCCAATATCTCCACAAGCATGGCAGACAGGAGATGTTCTAGTTTTACTCCCTGATGCACCATGATCTTTTCTTAGAATTGGATGGACTGAGGTAGTTTTTGAAGTGTGACTGTCATAGCCCAAACCTCTTCTGTCCCTTGGTGATCTTACAACACTTAGGAGTTTTTCAAGGTTTTCTTCTCCTTGGGCGAATCGTCTTCTAGAGTCAACGACTTGACACTTAAGACGATCAATTTCAGTGTTCGCCTCTTTGAGTTCTTTCTTAAGTCTAGCATGCTTGTCTAGAGATTCACCACTTATGAGCTTTTTCTTTTCTTGTTCAAGCTCATCATTCTTCCTTTTCAGTTCTTCTAGATCTTGACCCATCTTTTGATTCTTAATTTTCAATCCGTCAAGATTTTTTATCAATTTGTCATTTTCAGCCTTCATTTGGCCAACTTTTTAATGGTATTTATATTTTCAATGTATAGTTGGTTATATACCTCCTGAAGGCCTTCCTCCTCATTCTCATCATCACTCAAGGAATCATTTTCAGTATTAGAGGATTCATGATCATCAATGTCTCTGGTGATCTTTGCAATGGGCTCAATTTGAGGCACAATATCAGTAATGGAGGCCATTAAAATTCTGATTGAACCTTGCTCCTCCTCACTTTGGTATATGAATGATTCTGATTCAGATTCTTCAGTTTCATCCCATGTAGCTGCCATTGCTTTTTTCTTGGCCTTTTTATCAGTGCACTCGGATGCAATGTGACCAAATCCTCTACACTTGTAGCATTGAGGATCTTTTGACTTAAAAAATTTTCCTTTGTTGTTCTTGGAGTCAAAAGGTTTACTCTTCTGGTAGGGTTTCCTTCTAGAAGTATTTTCCTTAGTTTTGAAGAATTTTTGAAATTTCTTGGCCATAAGTGCCATTTCTTCTAAGTCTAGATCTTCCTCACTTCCGCATTCAGAATCTTATTTCTTGTGAGAAGATTTCAAGGCTGTACTTTTGGATTTGGAGGGAGTTTTGAAACCTAGCTCATAGGTTTGAAGGGACCCTAGTAATTCTTCAACTTTCATGGTATTTAGGTCCCTACATTCTTCTATGGTAGTAACTTTGGAAGAGAACCTGTTCTGGTAGGGATCTCAGAATTTTCCTACATAGTCTATTCTCCGGAACAGGATCCCCAAGCCCCACATTTCATTTGTGATCTTGTTCAGTTTGGTACAGAAATCAGTAAATGTTTCGTGCTCCTCCATAGTAATGTTTTCAAATTGTGTAGAGAGGCGCTGAAGTTTTGAGTTTTTAACAATGCTTGTTCCTTCATGAGTAACTTCAAGAATGTCCCATGCCGGCTTACTGGTTGTGCAATTTTGAACCGGCCAAATTCATCTTTAAACATTGAACAAAAAATGGCATTCAGGCCTTTGGCATTATGAACACGTTGAGCTTTATCATAATTGGTCCACATCGCCTTATCTCTTGGCTTGAGGACATCCGGTTCACCTTCCTTACATATAGTGTCCATTGGGGGTTTATATCCAATATCAATCATGTCCCTAACATCCTAATCAATAGATTCCAAAAAGATACGCATTCGGGCTTTCCAGTATGGATAGTTTGACCCATCAAAGAAGGGAGGCTTAGTAACGGATGAAGAGTCCTCTCTAGTCATATTTTCAAGTTCTCTTAGGATCTCACTCCGGGTTTTTAAACCTGAGCGGAGGAACCCGCTTTGATACTAATTGAAATTGCGATTTTACCGCTTGAGGAGATACTCGGAGATATGCCTAATGTCCTAGAGGGGGGTGAATAGGACTTTTTTGAATTTCCAATTACAATTAAAACTAATCAAGTTAATCTTAGCAACCAAGATTATCATAATAATATTCAAGGCAATTATATGATGAATTTGTAAGCAAGGACTATCATAAGCATTTCATCAAACAGTTAGCATTCATGATTAACTAAGCCATTCAACACATAGCAATCATTCAAAACCACAATGCACAACGATTTATAGTGGTTCGATTTCCCTACTCCACTCCTGGTTCCCGATCTCAACCTATGAGACCACCGGATTTCACTATAGTCTTGGTTTTAAATCAGGTTAACCATCAACCTTGACATCGTTTAATCTAGGACCTGCGTTTACCATCCGCCGATGGCCTAATCCAGGGACTTGACGAGTTTGGATCTCAAACTCTCACCAATCCTAATCCAAGGATGGTCACGTACACTCCCGTCGGAGTTTCCCAATCCAGGGAATAAAGATTCAATAAATGGACTCGCAAATACTAGACATACCTAGACGATTGAGCCCCGATTCGATGTCTTTGATGAGTAGCTTCAGCTCCACGTGCTTCAGCTTCTCTTTGTGCTCCCAAGATAAGCTACCGATGCAAATGGTGAGGTTATGTTGATGCCGGGTAGTTGGGAGAGAGTTGGTCTAGTTCCTCTTGCCTATTCAATGCAATGGTAATGAGGGAACTACCAAACTTCAAGCATTCAATGGCTATAAACGACCTCATAAATATATTCCGAAGGTAGGTCAGCCATGAATGAAGGTCTTGAGTTCATACTTCAAACCGAGCTTTGAATACTCATTGATAAGCCATTAATGGCTAGGTTTAAATGATGAACTCAGGGGGGACAAGAGCAAAGAGTGTAGGAGAATGTGAGTAAAAGCTCTCTCTCTTAACTCTTGAAGGGTGTTGAATGCATACCATAAAAGACCACAAGTCATGGCTATATAGAGTCCCAAATGATGGCCCCAACGGATCTAAAACGGTCACGTTCGACCTGTCAGAGAGGGGTCTCAACCGGTCGGACGGACCGGTCGGAATTCAAATATCTGGGCCATATCTGGGTCTGCCCGACCGGTCAAGACCGATCGGATCCCCTTGCTGAAGGAATTCAAAATACAGGCCGACCGGTCAAGACCGATCGGCTGAGCTTGCTGGAATAATTGAAGAATGCAGGCCGACTGGTCAAGATCAGTCGGCTGCGCATGCTGGACAACCTGCTGTTTGCAGTCCGACCGGTCAAGACCGGTCGGCTATGCTTACTGGACTAAATTAGTATAACTGGCCGACCAGTCAAGACCGGTCGGCTGTCAACCTGAACAGCTTACAGCAAGCTTGCTGTTTAACTTTGAAATGCCTGGCCGACCGGTCAAGACCGATCGGCTGCCCCAGCTGAAATTCCATAGCAAGGTCCCTAACCTTTTTTATGCTCCTGGCCGACCGTGCAAGGCCGGTCGGCTTCCCATCTGCATTCTTCACAGTAAGGTGCTCCTAGTGTTTAAGAGCCTGGCCGACCGGTCAAGACCGGTCGTCTTGTCTAGCTGTTTTCATTTCAGCACAACTGCTGGACACATCTTGTAGTTCGGGCCGACCAGTCAAGACCGGTTGGCTATCTAGATGGTTTTGTCACAGCGAGCTTGCTGGACCAAGTCCTTCAACACAGCAGCGGATCACATTCATAGATGAAGCATGAAGTGATGAGGTGCATGGGGTCCAATGTTTGGACATATCTTCAATTACGATTCGCACCAGCCATGGACCACAAGTCTGATCAACTTGTGCAAGGGTCGAGAGGGAATGGGATAAGATATGTGAGTCATTACGCCATTCTTTGATGTTTTGGGTTTCCTATGGTCGATCTATATGCAACTTACCTAAGATCTTGTTTCAGCATGAGCTTGAGCAATGGAAGAAGCATAATCTTCAAGTCTTAATCTTCAATTCTTCGACCGGGGCTCACAAGACAAGACCCGACCAACCAACACGCCAATTGACAACAAAAGGTGTACTAACAAGGGTCTGGATATCCCTTAAACTAGCCCGTTAGACCCGACTCATTTATAAATGGGTCCGGATGGATCTCCCTCTACCAGACACAGACATTTGGATCTGATGGGGTTGACCCAGACCCGATTCAGACCAACCCCTTTAGTAAAAGGGTCTTGGTCTAAAATTTGGACCCAAACCCATTTAGTAAATGCACGGGTCAGGTTTTGGCTAAGCCCAGCCATTTACAACCCTAAATGACAGCTACGGTGGAAATCTTCCTGGGGCCACCATGACATTTATTTTCCATCATAGATGTTCATGAGGTCACACTGACCCAGATAAAGGGAAAATACAAATATCATCTTGATCCAAAATTTTCATGGTCACTAAGAAGTTTTAACAGTACCGTTGAATTCCCTGTGTATCCTATGGTGTGGTCCACTTCAGCTATGGATCTGCCTCCTCATGTTTGGGCTTACGCCCTAAAATGAGTTGAAAAAATGAATGGATAGCGTGGATAAAACACATACATCAAGGTGGGCCTCATGTTGAACCTCCAATTTATACATGATATGGCCCATTACATCACATTATACGTATGGTTTGTATGTTTAAATAGCCCATCTAATACATATTTTGTGATTGTAGGAATGAGAGCGACTTCGTCCAATTGGTGACCAAAAGGAGACATTTAGGAGCCTTGGATGAAGACCCAAGGTGGGCCAAAGAAAGAAGAAAGCAAAGAGAGAGGAAGAAGAGAAGAAAAGAAAGAAGAAAGAATGCAGAAGGCCGAACCGGTCAAGACCGGTCGGCTGCACTCCCTGGACACCTAACATACAGGCTAGACCGGTCAAGACAGGTCGACCGTCTCAGACCGGCCATGCAATTTCAACTTCCAGATTTCAAACAGCAGGCTATTCCCGTTTTTAGATTTTCGAACCAGTTTTGGAGGCCATCTTAATGATATTTGGAAATCCAACACATCCATGTTGAAGAGGATCTCGACGCCGAAATAACCTTAGTAGTTTCGTGTCGATCGGAGCTACGGATTGACCGTAGTGGCCAAAACAATACGAACTGTCCAAAAAGTTCTGGATTCCGCCTACTCCACTCTGGGCCGGTCCAGGTGACCCATCATTGATGATATGTAGAATCTACTTTGACCATCTTCTAGATCACATCCATATATGAATAACCACAAAGTTTCAGATCAAAAGGATGTGTGGTTTGATCGTACCAGGTTGAGGAAAGATGGACCATCCAGAAAGATCCAACTGCGCAGATTTTATAAAAGGCCTGAGTGTTCTAATTTTCGCACCTAATTCTGGAATTTTCTTGTACAATATAATCCTCCTATCATGTAGATGAGGAAGTTTTCTACTAATAATCAAAATTTGAGATCAATCCGACCTCTGTACACTCCGTAGCGTTAAAAGCAAGATGACTGGTTCTGAAGGTACCCGAATTGCGCGATTTTGAGAGGCGGTTGCTGATCTGATTGGTGGGCCCATTCAGAAGATAATCCTGGAAATCTAAATCATCTATGAGGAAGATCACATTACAAGGAAACTACAAATCAAATTTGAACGCAATTCGACCATTGGTTAAGTCGTACGAAGCGAAATAAAATCTGTTATGTTGCGGTACTTTTGCTTTATTATAAAAGGAGGTGCTCTCTTCTATTCCAAATCAAGCAAGGATGTGGGAAGCAATGAGTTTAAGTCTTAGGAGGCTACCTAGCCTCCTACAGCTAATTTTTCTTCCCTTTCTTAGTTCTAGTTCTAGTTTTAATATGTTTTTTCTTAGTTAACCTCTTAGCTAGAGCTAGAGGTGAAATTTGTAGTTGGTTTCAATACTTTAATTCTTTTACTTCAAGTACTCTTTTCTTAATTTTGGATTTTGAACTTCTAGTTTGAATAAAGTTTGGTTTTTTTAGAAGTTTTGTGAGAGTTTGTGTGCGCCGGACATGAGTTCCTTGCAATTCTCTGAGATTACCATGATTGGGTTGTTTGATTTGAATTGTAGTAACCCTTGAGCATGCCATAGTCCATAGGAATGGCTGTTACTCCGAAGGCTACAAGTTCAAGTTTTATGTGCTTCATTAGAACTAGAAATTTGATTTCCAGATTTAAGTGGGATTGTTTGTGCTTGAATGTTATATCTTCCAATTAGATGAGAGATAAAACTTTGATTCTAATTGTGTTGTACTTAGATGAATGGATAGGCATTGGACTACTACAAGTGGATCCTTGATGCTCTATTTCTTCTTCTTTTCAGATTTTCCTACTTCATGTGAAAAATTACTTTCTTAAACTTCTTAGATTCTAGTTATTAGAATACTTGGAATTGTTTACCTCTTTTCCCTGTGGATCGACCTCGGTCTTACCGAGATTTATTACTACATCGCAGCCTTACACTTGAGGCGAGCGAATAAGTTTTTAGCGCCATTGCCAGGGAAAAGGATAAACGGTTTTAATTGTTCTAGTAGCTATAGAGTAGTTTTAGTTAGGTAGGATTTTCAGTTTTTCTATATGTAGGATTTTTTTTTCTTTTTAGATTACTAACAATTTTTTGTTTGATTTTGTAGGACATTGTTACTGACATAGATCCCACTCTATTGGGTAACATCTCCCCATCTTTCTTCTTTTTGTTCTTCTTTCTAGATTAGGGTAGTTTCCAATTCCTTAAAATTTCATCATGTATGATTGGACGAATGGTGCGTACAAGTACCTTTTGGAGGATGAGACATCAGATTTGGGGACCCAAACTCATTGTGATCGGGATCCCTCCAAGCATGAATATTTTTCTGAGATTCAAAGAACCTCTACTACCCCCCCTGTCACACCCCAAATTCGGTTCTCGACGTCCATTTGCTGTAACCTGAATTCAGAGGTGGCAACCTCCGTAGTACCCCGATCTCGGATCCTAACCCCACACGCCAGGTTCCGATCATGGGATACCACAAGGAGGATTTTAGGGTCTGATTTTTTTTTTTTGAAACATGAGCATCACCATATGAGTATCATGATGAGTACCTAATATTGTATAATTAACCCTGGTTGTTAAGAGCATTATCATTGTTTTTCCGGTTAATTATCTCTCATTAGGTGAATTTTCTGTCTTCAGGTGTTCAGGAGAGGTTGCGCAAGATCCGAGCCAATCAAGGCAATTAAAGGCCCAAAAGAAAGCAAGATCAACCATCAGGGCAGCTTGGAAGGAAATCAGACCGTAAAGATCGAAGGATGGATCATGTTCTATGGTGGACCGCATCACAACTGTTCATTTGAAAATCCAGGGGTTGGATGTCCTCATCACCATCATTCCATGGTCCATCACGTCCATCACAGTAGGTGGACCACCAAGCCAAGGTGCCTCAGGACTTTCACCGTCCATCACCGCCCATCCATGGTGGACTCGTCCATTGAAGAAGCTCCAACGGTCAACAACAACTGCACATTCCAGATGACCGTCCATTCTCTAACCGTTGATCAAATCCTAGACATATATGGACCCATCATCACCATCCAGCTGCAACTGTCCAAGGTGGACACCACTATGTGCAGCGTGCAGCAAGGATGGACGTCCACCAGCCTCACAAGTGCCAGATCAACAAGGTGGGCCACACAGCAGTCCAGCCGCATCTGCAGCTGCATCAACGTCCTCCTCTCCAGCTCTGCTCGTGCATCCATCCACCCAACCTTCACCCATGTCTAGCTGGAAGGTGGGCCACCTATCAGACAGCTCCATCACGTCCAGCAGTTGAAGCCACTTCACCAGCCGTTCATCCAGATCTCAACAGCAGCAGCTGCCAAGACAGCAACCGTCCATCAAGTGGCCCACCAACAACGTCCATCCATGGATCCCATCTGATGAGAAGCAGCAAGGGAGTCATCTTCAGCAGTCCATTCCACGTCTCAAATCCACCTGTCCAGCTGCTGGACGTCCATCATCTAGTGGACCCCACAGTTTGCACGTGCAGATGAACCGTCCAGCAAGGTGGACTCCATTTCCAGCCGTCCTCTTCATCTTCACTACGTCCAGCATCCATCAGCAGCAGTGGACGTCAGTCCCAGCATCTGGACCATCCACTTCCTCCAGTCACCACACGTGCAGAGGTCCCATCCAATCCACGGTCCAGCTTCAACCGTCCAGATGGTGGACCACATCTGCAGCAAGCTGCCTCACCATCAGCTCCACCTGCTGGACACCTCTCCATCACCAGCTGTCCATCATCCATCCATCCAACAGATTGCAGCCGTCCATCAGTGCAGCTGAACCAACATCCAGCCGTCCATTAGGTGGGTCATCTCCACACGTGCTCACCATCCAATCCATCACCTACCAGCAGGACCGTCCAAACCATCATCCAGCAAGGTGGGCTGCACCATCAATGCCAGCAAGCTCCATCACATGAAGCAAGAGAGGAGCTCTCTCTCTCTCTCTCTCTCTCTCTCTCTCTCTCTCTCTCTCTCCCCCACATGTGTAAGGCATGGAATGCCACCTCATCATCCAAGCCTCACTCCAAGCCCAAACCTAAAAGAAAAGTTGCTTTAGGCTTGGAGTGACACCTAGGATTGGAGTACTCTTCTTGCCACATGTCCATCCAAGCCTAACTCCAAGCCCAAACCTAAAAGCAAAGTTTGCTTTGGACACTCCAAGCCTAACTCCATTCCCAAACCTAAAGAAACTTTTGGTGTGCCACCTAGGATTGGGAGGAGGCTTGGAAGCTCCTCATAAGGCTATAAAAGAAGCTCCTCTCCCTCTCATTCTCATCATCCCTCTCATCCCTCAAATCCCATTCTCTACAACTCCTCTCTTCTCTTCTTTAGTTTTCTTTTTCATTTGTAGTGTAGAGTAGTGTAGAATTTTCTTTCTTAGTGAGTTTTAGTCTTCCATTGTAGCATGGTTGGCTAAACCTCTAGCTAAGGCTAGGGGTGAAGCCTTTGAAGAAATTTACAAGCTTTGGTTCTTTTGGTTCAACATTGTGTGGTGTGAATGTTGGAGTTTTCTTTGGTTGATTGGTTTGGTTATCCACCTCGGCGGACGCTATTGTTGTGCAAGCCCCTTGATCCATCGTCGACTCCGGGCACGTTGGATGCTTGGGATCCCTTGCACACCAATTAGCTAGTTCATGATCGATAAAGTCCCTTGATCCATCGTCGACTCCGGGCACGTTGGATGCTTTGGATTCCCTACGGTCATCGAGCTAGTGCAGGTAAAGTCATCGATCTGTAAAATCCCTTGATCCATTGTAGACTCCGGGCACATTGGATGCTTTGGATTCCCTGCGATCGATAGACGAGATCTTAACGGTTGGATCGGTCAATCAAAGCCTCCTATCTTGTAAGTATGCATTTGATCGTATGAATTGTGATCTTATCGGTTGACTTGTTGGCAAAGTTGTTGATCTGTACAATTCCTTGATCCATTGTCGACTCCGGGCACAGTGGATGCTTGGAATTCCCTGCGATCAACTAACGAGTGCTTCATGGTCAAATCAATCGGTTCAGATCACCATCTTTTATGAAATATGCAAATGTTTTAACTGTTTTATCTTCCGATTGGAATGAATCTTTATTCAATTCCAGTTGAGTTATAGTTGGACCAATAAATCAAATCTTGTGAATGAATCAAAGGTGGATCCCTGATGCCTTAGCCCCTTTTCTATCTTTGTCCTTCACCACACACAACTTGCTCCACTCACGTGGATAAACCAAATTTCATCTCACTCACCTAAACTAATTCCTCTAAGTGTTCTTAACCCCAATCCCTGTGGATCGACCTCGGTCTTACCGAGTATTTTACTACTTCGCTACCTGCACTTGGGTGTGCAATCTTCGGATTGTAGCATATCATCAAAGACAAACACAATATTTTCACCAAGTCATTTCATTTACACACAGTAGTGAAAGGTAAATACACAATGCGAAATATAAAAACTGTGCACGATCCGGCACCTCCTACTATTGCACTCCCATCTCCAACTCAACGTTGCTGATACACTCTAGTATAACCTGCAGCGTAACAAACGCGCATAAGCTTCGAACGAAGCCTTGTGAGTGCGTGTGTGCGTGCACAATGCGTATGACAAGCATGATAAATATCAGAGTAAGCAATAAAGCATGATGAGAACTTTAAACCAAGACTTCGCCTAATTAGGCTACACGATCATGTAATATGAATAACCAGTCTACCACGGCTATGCAAGCATGCAATACATATAACTAGCCTATCATGGCTATGCAAGCGTGCAATACAGGTAACCAGCCTACCAAGGCTATATACTCATACTATGCAATGGCCTACAGGGCCAAATGTCACATACAATGATCCAATGCATGTATGCAAATCACCACCTCTCAGTACAGTGGTCTAGATATGAACAGTCATAATGCGATCACCTAAGCAATGCAGGACTCGGAACTGGTAGCTCGCCTAGTGTGGTAGCTCGCCCAGGCTTACAGCCCCGCCCACATCACACCCGCGCACGTCAGGACCGTCCCACACCATACAGATCATCAGTCACATCACTGATACCAAAACCATCTCTGAAACGGAACATCACCGGGGTCTCACAGACCTCACTACTCACCAGTAGAATGCCAAAGCCTATCTAGTGCAATAGCGGACCTACTCACAGCTGGTCAAACTTAACCCACTTTGCCAACACTCTTCCTGCAGGTTAGGTCAGACCTCCTTCCAAACTGACTACGTGTAGTGGAAAACACCGCTGTTTGGTATTCGGCATACTGGTGTATGATTAAACCACCCGGTCCTTGAATGGAGCACCCACCTTGGTACCAACGGGATCAGGAAATTTCACCCAGGGACATCTTTAGCATCCAGTTTAAAGATTACATATTTTCGGTGTTCTGCAAACCACGATAGAGCTATGGTTGCAACGTAGTAACCATGCTATATGCGGCACAAGCAAACGGTGCGAAATGCAACCATGCATACAAACGTGGGACGACATGCCCGTGCAAGTCTCCAAAGAGCACCATAAAACTATAGGGTCTCAAATACAATGTCACCGTCAACTGGTAATGAACTGCACGACAACGCGACCGCTATGGCCGGTTGATGCAAGACAATCAGATGAGCCAATCATTCATGATGCATGAGCCAAGCATACAGTATGAGTGCCAACAAGTAGTCAATCTACCACGATGGCTATAAATCAATCTAGTCCAACTTATTTAAAATATGATTAAGATGAGGGGACATATATGAATGATCGAGTCATAGTGCGGGATGTCGCTAGCCATGGAATCTCGCACCAAGGGCTACAAGGTATGCTAAGCTATTCCTACCATACAGTGTAAGTTAGGATGATAGACTCCTGTCCTCGAATAGTCTCATACCTATTGGAGAGGTTTGCGATAGAGAGCACGTGAATTACATTTGTGCGACTATATCTCGAATGCTTTATGAATGCGTTTATGCCCTAGTGGTCCCCAACTAACAATGGTGATTCGGGATGCATACTCATTACACATGCATGGTAGTCGTCGAAGCATATAGTATAAAGATCACATATGAGTATTCCAAACAACACTACGTGTGGCAACAGACATACTAAAAACATCATAAAAAGATAATTCACTCATAACACAAGCAAACACAAAGAGATAGGACCCTAAATGGATGGTATATAACAACACAGATGGTCCAACAATTGAACGGTGTGGATCAACCTTCAACATTCAGATGACCCAAATGGAAAGAAAATGATTGAATACACTATCGACACATCAAAGGTAGAACCTACTTGAGCGGTAAGAGTAGAATACCCAAAATCATGCCGAGACCCATAGTGCGGTAGTACAGTTGAGATAAACACAATGATGGTCCGTAAAAGGAATGTCATAGAACGGGTTGCAAGATAGACATGTCATGGCAGAGAATCATACATGGTAGGGTAATCTGAGATAGATGGTTAATACGATAAGGTCCAAAAAGGGACGACAGGTCTAACCTCATACTGCAAGATAGGCTCCATATAATGGATGGCCTAGATGACATACGAACGTCGAGGATGAGCCCCACACTCGTCCTAAAGGTAAACGGACAGTGTGGATGGGATATACACGATATGATGGTCTTTAATAATTGGATACAAGGGTAGGAGGGGTGAGTCATATGAGTATACAACAAGCTGAGTCACCAGGATCAATCAACATGGTGAGTAAATAAGGCAGGTTGACAAGGCGGGTCAACATGGTGAGGTAACAAAGTGAATTGACAAGACAGTTCAACAGGGTGAGTTTAAGAAAGTAGCCCTGTAACTTGGATCGAGCGAACTTTAGGGATTCCCATGCATCCAGATCTATATGACCTTTCAATAAGGGTTTACACAACTAATCATCAAGGTGGATCCACAGGATGAACAACGCGGTCATTCGAACACATACACTAAGGTGGTCCCAAGGCTATCTTGTACCTAACATGCTAGGGTCCATTCATTTGGATGGTTTGGATCAAGCACAAAATTAAGGCGGTCCTAATCGATGGGGCAACATACATATCGCACCATAGTGGCCAATGGCTGACTGTGGATAGAACACATGCATAACAAGGTGGACCCGTGGTCGGGGATAACCGCACGAAGGAGTGGGGAAGCCACATACATCAACGGGCCCCAACAGTTTGGGATCAACCCTGATATTTGTACTTTCCCACTAATCAAGTGAGATGGCAACCAAACACTATGGTGGGGCCCGCACACCACACGTGTGGAACCCGACCCATGGCTGGGTGACTTATGAATAAGGAGAATGGCAAATAAACATAACAGATGGGTCCTGTAAAGTTTCCAATGGTAGGCATTCAATCACCCTTATTTTCTATGCGTGGCCCACCCAAAACTGGGCCCACACCCCTGCCAAGAAGAACGACAAGGTATACCCAACATTCATCAAGGTGGGACCCAAAGTTGGGCCCCATCACCTTTGGTTAGATGGATAAATAAACATTACAATGGCCCAAGGAAGGTTTCAAAGGTGGGCATCAATGACCACTGTTTCCTACGGTGTGGTCCACTTGAGTTTTGTATTACCTCATTATGCTAGGCCCACGGCACTAAAATAATATGAAAAAATAGATGGTCGGCATAGATAAAACAGATGCATCGTGGCGGGACCCACAGGATGGGCCACCTGCTGGGCAGCGTGCCAAAGCACGCTGCTTGGAGCGTGGCACCCAAATGGGCCCCAAGAGTTTTGAATCAAACTGGTATTTTTGTTTTCCCATTCATCCATATACATGTGATCTTATGAACAGGTTGAATGACAAATAAACATCACTGTAGGGCCTGGGAAGGTTTCAACGGTGGAGATCATTATTCCCACTGTTTCCCGTGACATGGTCCACTTGAGGTTTCGATATGCTTAAATTGTGAGCTCAGCCACTAAAATGAACTGGAAAAACATATGGACGGAATTGATAAAGCACATACATTCTAGGTGGGTCCCACGAGTGGGCCACCTGCTGGGCAGCCCAACCAGCCCAGCCAGCGCCCCTTCCTTTTTCTTTTTCTTTTTCTTTTCTTTTTTTTTTCTCTTTTCAAGTGGGGCCCACAAAGCTTTCGATCAAGCTGATATTTTTGCTGTCCCTCTTCCACACGTGTGTGGAATTATGAACAGGTTGGATCTCAAATAAACATCATGGTGGGCCGTAGGAAGGTCTCAACGGTCTATCACTGTCCCCACTGTTTGCTTACAAGTGGGGTCCACTTGAGATTTGGATCTGTCTCATTCTTCATATCATGCCCTAAAATGATCTCGCCAAATGGATGGACGGTCTGGATATAACAAGTACAACACGGTGGGCCCATTGAAGTTGGTGACGTCACGGCAGTAGCGAGATAGCTACTCAACCTGCCGCTATCTACTCCCAGCGTCAGAGACGCTGGGAGCGTTGTTTTTTTTATTATTTTTTTCTGTGGTTTTAGTCCAGTGGGGCCCACAAGGGGACGATCCATTCCATCTATCAGGTTCCCCAGCTCGTGAGGGACCCAATGAGCCCTATATTGGGCATATTACGTGGGCTACAAATACCAAAGTGGGCCGAGGAAAGCTCGACGGTAGACATCATTATTTCCACTGTTTTGTGTGGTGCGGTCCGCTTAAGATTTGGATCGGTTTCATATTTGGGCCTTGGTCCTAAAATGATCTGGGAAGACAGATAGACGGTGTGGATACAACATAAACATCAAGGTGGGTCCCACGAGTGGGGGCCCATTCACGGCGTCCAGGTGATGCTGGACTGTTCCAGCGTTCTGACGCTGTGAACGTCCAGCGTCCCCAGCCTTTTTTTTCTTTTTCTTTTCTCTTAGTTTATATCAAGTGGGGCCCACATGGGTATAATCCAATCCGTTCATCAGGTTTCCCAACTCATTGGGGACCTAATAAGCCCAATATTAGGCATGTGATTCCGTCTACAAACATCACGGTGGGCTACGGAAGTTTCAATAGTGGTCATCGTTCTCTCCACTGTTTTCTATGGTGTGATCCACCCGAGATCTGGATCTACTTCGTTTTTGTTACCCAACCTTAAAATGCACTGGAGAAACAGATGGACGTCGTGGATCGAATACATACATCAAGGTGGGTCCCACGAGTGGGGACCCACGATCAACGCCCAAAAGGGCTTTGAGCCCAGGCGTTGCTGGACAGCAGCGTTCTCTGGACGCTGACTGTCCAGTGGCCCTCTTCTTCTTCTTCTTTTTTTCTTTTTTTATAAATACTTTTTTTTTTCTTTTGTGCCTTGACCAGTGGGGTCCACACGTGCAGGATCCACTCCATTCATCAGCCGGGCCACTCATGGTGGGCCCAATTAGCTTTGGATCAAGATAATCCTTATATTTACCCTTCATCTATATCTTTGTGTTTTAAAGAATGGGGAAGAAAAGAAAATAAAGCATCATGGTGGGCCATTAGGCCACACTAATCATGCCACAAAATGATTCCCCAAGTGGGATCCACACCATCAAAAGGTGGGACCCACTTGAATCCTAGATTCTACACAAAACCTAATAGGAAAATGGATGCACTCACAATGATGGTTGCACGGTCGGATGGGGTTGGATTGCCGATCGGACGATCCGGATGATGATCGGGGTCCTCCAAGCTTGATCTCCTCCTTCAATCTCTCTCTAATCTCTCTTCTAATCTCACTCAAATCTCTCAAATCTCTTTCTTCTCTCTCTCTCTCTCAAATCTCTTTCTCTCTCATTTCTCTTTAGAAATCCTATGGACGAGTGGTGCTTGGGGTTTTTCTAGAGGAGAATGGCTAGCATGGGAGGGGGGTACATGAGGTGATGATGATGATGATGGGAGAGGGCATGGGAGGTATGGGTTGTGTTGCTTTGGAGGTGAGAGAGTGATGGGGTGGGTATGGTGATTGATTTGATTGATTTGACATATTCTTAGGATTTGTGCAAGTGGGGCTCACGCCACACGTGCGTTGGGCGACCCACCTCAGATTGCTCAAAAGTACGCATCTTTCACACCAGGTATCGCAATGGGGCGTGCCGCGTGGCGTTGGAATCGTGGCCCCCGCGCGGTCGCAAGGGTACAAGTCTTAGGTCGTTGCGGTACTAAATCAGGGTCGTGATTAAGACTCTCTAATCTGGTCCATCCGGGACGTACCGGTACCGGAAACTAAACGTACGGAGGACAATTTAGGGTACGGGTCTTACACCCCCACATAAGACAATGCGTGATCACTTGTATGGATATGCCTATCAACCATCATATAACTCTTCATCCTACAATGCGTACGGTCTTAATTGGGGAAACCACCATTC
This sequence comes from Liriodendron chinense, assembly GCA_003013855.2. Taxonomy (NCBI): domain Eukaryota; kingdom Viridiplantae; phylum Streptophyta; class Magnoliopsida; order Magnoliales; family Magnoliaceae; genus Liriodendron; species Liriodendron chinense. Next base: position 2,475,599 of record ML058483.1, read on the forward strand.
TCCTTGTTCAAGGGAAGAACCAACCGAGGTTATTAACAATCACCCTAAAACGACTTCCTCTTATGATGACATGTATACACAAATACTTGAGGAAATATGGAAAGAGTATGTAGATGAACAATCAAATTAAGCTTAATCGCCATCTTGTGAAGACATTGAGCCCAAAATTGGGGGCGTCGAATCAATCCCCTTTAATGAGGAGGATGGGGCTACCCAAGTCCCACCTTCTTCGGATTTGATGGATAGGCTTTTAGAGGAGATTGATTTCGATGATCCCAATGTCATCATCAATTATGGTGAGTCCACAATCTCTTTTAGATACTTTGAACTTAATGATTAAGAGATTTCAATGATGGTTGACGAACCCGAGGAGTCCATTAAATCTGAAAGCGATAGTAGGGTTACTTACAATGAGGGTTCAATGGATGCTTATGAACCTATGGTTTCTTTTTCCCAAGGGCATAATGATTATGAGTCTCTAGAGGATATGCATACTAGAGAGATGGCCGAGGTTGATATTTTTGAGTCACTCCACCAACTTAAGCATGCTTAATTTTAATGTGGAGAATGAAACTCCCATGAGTGAAAATTCAGATTCGTTGGACGAATGATTAGCTTACTTTGAAAATTCAAACGACCCCATTATTCAAGAGATTGTTAAAGCCTTGCATACTTTCGACTTGGTGCCCATACTAGTTATGGAGAACCTAGTTTGGAAGAATTTCACTCCATGGAGGGCGAGTCCCTCACCATCGAAACTGAATTTTTACACTCACTCAAGCAAGATCATGATCTTTCATCCGACTATCTCAATTTCCTAGAGGAATGCTTGGCCCACTCTTATGATCTTGATGATGAGATGATTAAGGAGTTGGACATTTTGTTAGACACGGTGTTAGTGCCTGAAGAACACCATTCCACTAATTTACACTCTTTACCATTGTTTGTGGAAGCACCGTACAATTCTGAAATTGTGGAGGAGACAACTTTAACTAATGAAAACTTGATAAATGTCTCTCCACCATCATGGGTCCTTTAGCCCATTGAAAATTCTGATTGGGAAGACCCATTTTTAATCAATCATAACCCAAATCAGAATTTGAGGAGATATCTTTTTGCTGCTCTTATCTCCTCCTTTATGCATGTGGTGAACAATACGATTGGACTTCATACACATGTACTGTCGAGCAGGACTTTGGATGGTCCTCATGATAAATTTATTAAAATTCATGAAGATCCTGCTCAAATTTGATCATGTAGTCGATCGAACTAATCAAAGGTAGGCAGGTAGGTTATGATTTATTTTTCTGTAATTAGGATTGAATAAGTCTCATCGAGACAATGGAAGATGCTAGAATTGATCAACTTGTTACCCCAGGTACTCTCGTTCTCATTCTCCTTTGTTTTATTTCATTGTTCTCATAGTCATGCTTATTGCATATCTTATTACATTGAGGACAATGTAAGATTTTGGTTAGGGGGTGAGATTCCTTAGATGAATCTACTAGCTTTTATGACATTTCGATCAATTCTGTAGAAATTTTTTTATTTTTCTAAAATTCAAAACTCTTTTAGAAAACTTTGTTTCTATGCATTCGAGATGATACACGTATAAGAAGAGGAGATACGAAGTGAGTGATGTTGCAAGCTTTGAACTTCTCTTAATATAATGGTTTTATATGTGAATTCCCCTATTTATGTGATTGATAGAAAATTTGAACACGTTTACACCTAGTTCACATTACACGATTTATATGGTTTGAAAGGATTATGTGATTTGTGGATTAGTTAGACTTTGATTTAAGGTGTTGAGAAACCAAGCCGGGGTACTTTGTCCATCCTTGTCCATAGGAAAATAACGAAAGATATGGATTTCTAAAAATCCTATCTAATTTAAAAGAAAAAGGAAAAGGAAGGATGAAATTGGGAATGATGGAAAAATGGTGGAAAATTCTGAAAATATGACCAACCGGGGGATGGTCTACCCGTAACCAAAGCCGGAAATGGGACGTAGTGTGAAAGCCGTTGGAAGGACGATAAGACAAATTCCTGTCATAGGCTTGTTGTTGCTCTGTACACCTTGAGATCTATAGTTTAGTTGATCTATGAAGAAGATAATCCCAGAAACTCATGAGATGAACTTTCACTATGCACACTAGGTTGAAGTTGTTCGAGTTCTTCTATTTATCAATCAATCAGCGGGAATTTCATGTAGACACTTATTACGCTTTGAGAGTTTAAGGTTTCAACTTCTATCATCTAATTTCTCCAAATTTTATACTTGTATGTCTTGGAATGGATAGAAACATGGTTTTTGAAGGAAAGTTGGTTTGGAGGTTTGAAATTGTTTCACGCATGTTTTGCTCAGGATTAGCAAAAAGCTAGTTGGGGTGTGTGTTAAACCTCTAATTTATACATGATATGGCTCATTACATCACATTATATGTATGGTTTGCATGCTTAAATAGCCCATCTAATACATATTTTGTGATTGTAGGAATGAGAGTGACTTCGTCCAATTGGTGACCAAAAAGAGACATTTAGGAGCCTTGGATGAAGACCCAAGGTGGGTCAAAGAAAGAAGAAAGCAAAGAGAGAGGAAGGAGAGAAGAAAAGAAAGAAGAAAGAATGCAGAAGGCTCGACCGGTCAAGACCGGTCGGCTGCACTCCCTAGTTTGAACTTCTAGTTTGAATAAAGTTTGGTTTTTTTAGAAGTTTTGTGAGAGTTTGTGTGCTCCGGACATGAGTTCCTTGCAATTCTCTGAGATTACCATGATTGGGTTATTTGAATTCGAATTGTAGTAACCCTTGAGCATGCCATAGTCCATAGGCATGGCTATTACTCCGAAGGCTACAAGTTCAAGTTCTATGTGCTTCATTAGAACTAGAAATCTGATTTCCAGATTTAAGTGGGACTGTTTGTGCTTGAATGTTATATCTTCCAATTAGATGAGAGATAAGACTTTGATTCTAATTGTGTTGTACTTGGATGAATGGATTGGCATTGGACTACTACAAGTGGATCCTTGATGCTCTAGTTCTTCTTATTTTCAGATTTTCCTACTTCATATAAAAAACTACTTTCTTAAACTTCTTAGATTCTAGTTATTAGAGTACTTGGAATTGTTTACCTCTTTTCCTGTGGATCGACCTTCGGTCTTACAGAGATTTATTACTACATCGCAGCCTTACCCTTGAGGTGAGCGAACACCTCATAGAGTTGGGTCACCAGGGTGGTCTCCAAGTGATCCGCGTCCTTGGATTCAAGAATCGTGAGGCCACATGGTTTTGTGTATATGACTTCCAACTCGTCCAACAGGTGCACCTTGCTATAATGGTCTTACACCTAAAAAAATATGGCCATCCCGTCATCAGGTATGATGCGGCCAACCTGGATTTGTTGATTATTTCTACAATGTACAGTCATCTATGATGGGGACCTCTTATTAGACAGATTGAATTTTAGATGACTTCGTAGACCCCACTGTTAACGTCAGATTTTGGTCACAGATTCCTTTCTCCCAAATACACGATCTTCCTGAAGATGAATCCCTTCTTCTCACCTGAAAATTAAAGAGAGAAACTAAAGGTGGCCGGCCCTCGACTATCAACCCTCTGATGCCTAAGTTGGAAATAGGCTTGAAAGTAAGATGAAGTGTGAAACAGTGGATTAAGATATGTTATGCACCTTTCTCATCCATCAGCCATCTATTTATTTAGGTCCAGATGGATTAATCCGTCACATAAGCTGTTAAGTTCTTTCTAGCTTCAAGGAATAAGGTGTTATCTTATCAAATTAGACACCTAAGTGATTACATTCTTTGATGGAGATCCCATTTAATACGAGACTTATGAGTAGAAATAAACCCAAGCAGACCCGTAATCTGGGCCAACTCATGAGCTATATGGGCTATTGAGACTACGACCCGGGGAGACATCCCCACCAAACGACTGGTGACCAATGCTGCTCGGATATGACTGGCGATTGGCTTGTGATCAGATCTCCTGAAATTGTGAGATACACCCAACTCAGCTCGTTAGACGATATATCATGTTTATCTGCTCGCAGTTTATAATACTCGGGAGGCGCTCGCACGTCATATATCATCCAGATCAAGCTGATCGAGAGTTGCTTCATCGCAAATACCTTCGACCAACTTTATTCTACAACAGAAGCCCCCTAACTCATTTACTTTAAATGGCTAAGCAAAGGACTTGATCTTGTCTTGAACCATGCATATAATCGCCTAACGCGTTTATCGAAGGAGAGTGGCCGTAAATGACTAGGCGTCAGTATTAATGAATGACAGCTTTTCGGCTGAAGGAAGTGAAGGGGTGGTTGCCATGTGTTCAGGAGTAAATCCGAGTGCTTATTCGACTACCGCGCCAAACACGAAGCTACCACGTGTTTCCTGAATCACTGCAAAATGATTGCTTATATATACGGTGCCATGTATGCATTCTCCGTCCTTAACCTTGACGGAATCCATCTTCTCTCCTTTCTTTCTTCTTTTCGGCGAAAAACTCCTCTGTGAGGTATTCTCTTCTTTACATATTTTTCCTTTCTTCTGCATTTCCTTTGAAATGGTGCAAGAGTCTAATAATGAAGTTGTTCTGCTAGGGGACGCAACCCCTAACTCTTCCTCCTCTAATAGTACCTCAAATAACGAAACAGAATATGAAGCCTTAATTGTTAGTTTCGAATGAGCAAATATACTCGCAATAAGGAACCTGCTCATTCACAGCGACTCTCAACTCATCGTATATCAAGTGCTCAACGAATTCGAGGCAAAGGAAGAGCGGATGGCTTCGTACAATCTCAGGTACTCATCTTGCTCACTCAAATTGAACAAATATGAAATAAGTCATATTCCTCGAGAGGAGAACAAACTCGCAGATTCTTTGGCAAAATTATCTTCTACACCTGAGTCCGATCTGACGCGAGCTATTCTTATCGAGCATCTATCTGCCCCGAGTATCGATCAAGTTGCTCTAGAGCAGGTCGTCACATGGCTTTTATCTTCATGTTGGATGGACCCCATCATCCTTTACCTCTAAAGCGGACGACTCCCAAATGATAAAAAATCAGCCCGAAAAATTCACTATCGTGCTGCCAGGTACATCTTACAAAATGAAAAATTATTACGTAAAAGTTTTACTTTATCGTATTGAAGGTGTCTCCATCCAGAAGAAGCACACCGTATTCTAGATAAAATACACCAGGGGGCATGCGGTAATCATCCCAAAGGACAGTCTCTAGCATACAAAGCAATGAGGCAATGATACTATTGGCCCACTATGAAGGTGGATGCTATCGAATTCTTAAATAAATGTGACAAATGTCAACGATATTCTCCAGTCCCTCATTTACCGTCTGAGCAAATGACGTCGATGGATGGCCATTGGCCTTTCGCTTAATGAGGAATCGATATAATCAGACCACTACCTATGGGAAAAGGACGTAGCAGTCGATTACTTCACCTCGATCTCCTAGAAGAGAAAAGGGACATATCTCGTCTTCGAGTAGCGGCTTATCAACAATGTATAGCCCGTTGTCATAATTCAAAGGTCAAATTCAAGGCTTTTCAGCTTGGTGACTTGGTGCTCAGGCAAAACATCGAAACAGCCACTCGGTCGTTGGATCCTAACTAAGAAGGCCCGTATCGAGTCATCGAGATTGCTCGACCAGGTACATATTATCTGGAAGACATGCGAGGAAGACTCCTACGTCGCCCTTGGCACGTGGAACATTTACTCCGATATTTTTCATAAAGCATGTGAATATTTGACCATTCCTAAATAAAAACGATCTCTTTCATTCTAGTTGTTCAGCTAAGGAATCTATAACTTAAGTTGCTACTCCATTTTTTAGACCTGAATAGCCTTGAAGAGAATATAAACATTCTCTTGACTAAGTCTTCTGCTCACGGCAGAGCCAAAGACTCAATTGATAGGCCAGCCTATCTCTATGCGGACATGGTCGCCAAGACCTCCCTAATTGAGCCCAACTCATTTTCATGAGTTGAGTAAAACATTCTAGCATGAATTGACTAAGTCCTCTGCTCACCGCAGGGCCAAAGACTCAATTGATAGGCCAACCTATCTTTATACAGAAAGCTTGCACTTATAAATGCATTCTCAATCATATACGGATTCTCCTTCGAAGATAGGCGGTTACATATATAGACAAGTCCTTCGCGTAGCTCCTCAACACTAAGGACTTGGGGGGCATATGTTGTAGAATAAAGTTGGTCATCAAAGAAGTATAAAAGATATGCAACCAGCCAGCGTCTCTCCATAAAAGTCGCGACCAAACCATCTGACTAGCGAGCCTTCCTGCTCACATCTTATATATCACTCAGACCTGCGACCGCCTATACATTCCCGTTGTGCGAGCAGCTCTGCTCTTGGTCGTTGAGCGGGGAGACCCTCGTCATATGAGCAGCTCTACTCTTGGTCGTTGAGTGGGGAGACCCTCGTCATATGAGCAGCTCTACTCTTGGTCGTTGAGTGGGGAGACCCCCGTTATGTGAGCAGATCCCGTCATATGAGCAGCTCTGCTCTTGGTCGTTGAGTGGGGAGACCCTCGTTATATGAGCAACTCCCGTCATATGAGCAGCTCTGCTCTTGGTCGTTGAGTGGGGAGACCCTCGTTATGTGAGCAGCTCCTGTCATATGAGCAGCCCCCGTATGTGAGCAGCTCTCGTCATATGAGCAACTCCCATCATATGAGCAGCCCCCATATGTGAGCAGCTCTCGTCATATGAGCAGCTCCTGTCATATGAGCAGCTTCCATCATATGAATAGCTCGTGTCATGTGAGCAGCCTCGTCATGTGAGCAGCCCCCATTATTCGAGCAGCCCTGGTCTCTGGTCTCTGGCAGGGACGTCCCTCGTCTCATAGTACCAGCAGTCCATATAGGCCGGTTTTGGCTTGTTTCTATTCGTAGCTCCGAACATCTCTATCAAAAGACGAAATCAGCTAGACGTCTAGAGTGGTTAGGCCATCCCCTTATCTAAGGATTAACAAGATAAGCACTTTATCCCCTGAAATTGGTAGTGATCTTAACGGCTTGCGTAACAGACCGGATCACCCGAATCTGTATAAATAGATGGCCCCACAAATGATAAAGGTATACAATGTCTAAGCCTACGTTTTACACTCCATCTTACTATCAAGTCACCTCTGACTTAAGCTTCAGAGGGCCAACGGCCAAGCGCACACCACCCTTAGTTTTCTTATTTGTCTTTCAGGTTTAGAAGGAAGCTCACTTCGAGAAGGGCGTAAGCTTGGGAGAGACCTGTTACGAAAATCTGACGTTAACACCGGCTACCTTTCTTTTGTCTTTGATCGTGTGCCACTGGGCCTAAAAAACACATTTAAAAGAGATCATCGCTAATGGAGGAGATCAAACTATTTCATTAGTTGACCATTTTCATCGTAGACAAAAGGATGCATGGTACGCTTGTAGACTGGGAGCACCAAAACTCACTCAAATATAGCAAAAGTGATGGCTCTAGAAACGGGTTGCTTTTGACCATGTGATGGCTCATAATCCCGTGGCCATCTGACGGGATGTACCCATTATAAGATGACTTTGCTGCCTTCCATGTTCATAATCCCGTGAGTACTGGAAGCATTATCTTGTCTGTGAACATGTGATGGCTCCTAGTAGGAATGGGATGCTTTTGACTAGGCAGTTATTTTATTCTTAAAAAATAAAAATAAAAATATTTTTATCATGCAATTTTTAACTTTTTGAGTTTTTGGGTGAGATTTTCCCTATATTACCGTGAAAAAATGTCCAAAATATGATCTTCATTGTAGGGCCTACTATTTCAATGGCACTGATTCCTACGCAAATATGGTATACTTGGTACACCGTTGGCTATAGGTGATGGTCTCTGAATTCAATGATCAAAATGGCCCCATGCATGCATGTCGCATAAGCTATAAAATGGACAAGATTTAAAAAAAAAAAAAATAAAAATAAAAAAAATGGTACGGGCCCTGCTATGGGACACATTTGGACATGCCTCCGCGAAACATGCGGCCCTTTAAATGTTGATTGAGACCTTCAAATCGTGGGCCTTGTTGACGATGTATTATTGCCTAAATTAGATTAATTGGACACTTCTCACAAGTATGTACCATTACCCGCTTCTAGCTAGTTTAGTCATCAGTTATACATGTGGGTAAAATCGTCAGGATCGACTGATCACGTAGGTCCCACTATTTTGATTATATTAACGGTTTGGATTGCATTTAAACATCATGGTCAGATCTAGGAAGGTTTCAACAGTGGACGTTGTTCCCACTATTTTGTTTGTGTAGACCACCTGAGTTTTGCATCTACCTGATTTTCACAATTCTATCTTATTGTGGTCTTTCGAATGGATTTGTCATGGACATTTTTATGGGCCCTGTTGACTCTGAAAATTAGTCAACAGACGAGGTGAGATGATTTGTACGCGAACGAACGAACGTGACTGATCCCTTACAGGTGCGAGGCCTGGACTTGGATCAGAGATTTGCTTAATCCTGCGAAACACAACAGAAAACAATAAGGGGGGTGGCTAGGATCCAGCCGTGAGCCCTCCGATGCCCAAGTTAGTGATTATCTTTAAGAATGATAAACACTAGTTTGAGAGAGATATATTTTCCATACCTGTAATCACAATATTCTTCTGTTTTTATAGGCTTCGATGGAGAGTTTCTAGGCTGAAATCACGATTGATATCACGCTGGAAATTCAGGCGAATATCTTGGAACGTTCCGATCTTGGAGGGATATGCTCCTATCCTTATGCCGTTTGGAGCGGAGATAAGGTCGGCCTCCATTTGCCTATTGGCTTTAACTGCGATCCGAGCTGACCTTATGAGCAGGCGAAGTCATCGGTTTGCTATTTTGCTCTGAGGGGAGTGGATCTCGGGTCGGCTCGTTAGAGAAATTATCCCACAACAGCTCCCCCTACTTCCGAGGCGGATACTTTCAGCTAGGAAGTAACTTCACACAAATGCAGCCGATCTTATTTTTGGCGGTAAATGCTTCTTAAATGCGCTGTTTCGAATTTCGAAAAGACACAATGATAACCGTACGGCGCGACAGGCTTTTATTTCGGCAGCCGAATGGCGTAAGGACATGTAGACTTCGTATCTTCGAATGGACGGGCGTAATATCGCTATCCAATGAGTGGACGAACACATGGCAGGCCATGTCAAAAGTCGCGTCGGTTCGTTTATTAAGATCATGGGTACTTCCGCGTGGCACAGCATGGCCTGCGTATTGTCACCTGCTACAGTATAAATACTGTACTTAGCGATTTTTTCAGAATTCTTTCCCTTCTTCCTGCTGTGTTCTTCCTTTTTTTCCCTTTGTAAGGACCGTTGTGATCCATTCGGAGTTCTTTCTATCTTCCTTTGGCCAATCTCTTTCCGGAGAGTGATCCGGTACATTCATTTTTTGCCCCCCTTCCATCTTCTACTTTCCTTGATTTTCCTGTTTTTAGAGAAAATGTCTGGTTCAGAGGAAAATTCTTCGTGAACATTTTCCTCTGTTTTGCCTGTTGGAGAATCCAGATTGATGGAAACCCAACTTATCGCTGTTGAGTCCCCCGGGGGGGGAGGGGGGGGCTCTGTTGGCAGAGACCCCTTCCTCCTTTGCTTCGGATGAGGTTCCAGTTGCTGGTCCTTCCGGGCGCCTTGCTGATAGAGTCTCGGAGTATCCAGCCGATCTGATCTGGACAACACTCACCCAATCTGACTTGATCAGGATCAGGTCGGATTACTGCGTCCCTGGGGCCATTGACCTTAGGCTTTTGGGTTTGGATGATTTTCCAACCCGTCCTTCTGGAGACGAGGTCACCGTATATGCCCAATTCTTTGAAGCTGGTTTCCGTCTTCCTCTTCTCCCCGTAGTGAGGGAGTACCTTTCTAGGGTTAACCTAGCCCCAGGTCAATTACCTCCTAACTCCTGGAGGACTTTAATAAGTTGCGTCGCCTTGTGGAGTCAAGTTCATGGGTCGGATCCTACAATAGCCGAGCTGATGAACCTTTACCAGCTGAAGAGTCATCCCGACTCTAGGGGATGGTTCTATATGTCACCTCGGGGAAGGAAAGGACACCGGCTGATAGACGACCATCCTTCTTCGGTTCATGGATGGAAGGAGGAATGGTTCCTCGTCTCGAAGGGTTGGGAAGGCCCCCGACCCGAGGTCCACTCCCCTGATCTTCGCGTGAACAACTTTTTCTCAGTTCCAGGTCGGGTCGGCTGACACTCACCCTTTTTTTTCTCTTTTTTTTGTGGCTGACCTCTATTTATTCTGATTAGCTTGTGGAGATCCTCCCGCCCTAAGTCCGGAGGAGGAAGATCGCATAGCTGCGGTGTGGGAGCTTGATCCAAACTTCCGCAGCGTTAAGCTTCTTTTGTCTTTCGAGACCTTAACCGACGTAGGCATCAACCCTCGAGGTAAAGACTTGTACTTGTTGAGTAGATCAATTTCATTTTCACACTCCGGCCTATTAACACATATGCATATATTTCCTTTTTTTTATAAGCATGTCTGCTCCGGCCCCGCGGAGAAAGTCTTCTGCCTTGACTGCTCAAGAGAAAGAGCAATCAGAGAGAAGAAAAGGCAGAATGCGGCTACGAGGCGTCCCCGAGACCGTCCTCCAATGACCTCCGCAACGGATATACCATCGGAGCCGACCCCCGAGGTGGTTCCGGAACTTAATGCGGCTGAAGTCGCACTTCCCGATGCCTCTGTGAGGCCTCAGCCTTCCCAAGTCATCGACTTGGTAGGGAGTGCTGAAGCTGGCCCGTCTGGGTAGTCGGCTCAGGCTGCTCCAGTGCAATCCTCTTCCACAATCCGCTGAGGCCCGGAGATGCCGCCCCATCTGTACAACTTGTGCAAATGGGCGTACAAGGCGGTCCCTGAGGCCGAGGTGGATATGATGGCAAAGGTCCCTGGGCTCTCCCTGCTGAACTCCCTAGGGATCTTTGGGACTAAGGTATATATACTTAGCTTGAATTTTTCCAAATAAGATAGTCATCTTCGGCCTTCCTTGTATACTTATTTGTTTGGTTACCGTGCAGGTGCCCTACGGATGCCAGCTTCTTCGGGAGGAGATCAACCGTGACAAGGGAACGATCTCCGGCCTTGAGGGAACACTGGTTGGTACCAAGCGTTCCTTAGATGAGGCCACGAAGTTCGAGGAGGAGGCGGCGAGGACCTTGGATGCTCGGGAACGTGAGATCGCACTTCTCCGAGCCGAGCTATCGAATAAAGAGAGGGCGGAAGCTGATCTCATCATCCAGATTGAAGAGCTGAAGGCTGCCGAGGGGACTGTACGGTCGGACCTGGCGAAGGTCCAATCGGAGTTGGAGGTTAAAGTTGCCGAGGCTGACGAAATGTTCGACTTCGGCTATGAAAAGTGCAGGATGACAGTTCAGAGCTATCATCCGGACTTGGACCTCTCCTTCCTTGACTCCGAGGCGGAGGAGGAAGACAACTCCAATGCTGCCGCCGAGCCGACTGTTGTTCCCCCCTCATAGGATGTTTCTATGTTTTCTTTTTTTTTTTTAGCCCATTTGTCGGGGCCTCGTGTAACATATTCATCCTGTAATTCTAACCCCTTTGTGGTCTTGCAATTAAAATACCTCTTTTCTAATCTGTACTTGTACTTTGTCAGATTTTTTATTCAATTGCTCTTTCCTTTTTGGGTTGTTTTCGCTAAATTTGTCCATCTACTTCATGGCCGAGCAAATTAGATCGTGACCGAAGCATTTAGGACTCGCGAAAATAATGGTCGGTTCGAAGGTTTTGACCGAGACCGATCTCAATCCTAGATCTTAGCTCTGGGCGAAAATGTCCGCCGAGCTTGAATACAGCTATGGGGAAATTAGCCTCTGCTCGTATTTCAAATTTCCTGATAGGAGTTTAATTTTGAGAAACAAATACTTAGCTTTTATTGATAGTAGATTTTCAAGTGCTCCGCATTCCATGGATGGGCTAGGGCTCGGCCTTGCATGTCTTCGAGCCAGTAAGTCCCAGTTTGAACTGTTTTTATGACTTTGTACGGTCCATTCCAGTTCGGATTAAATGTACTTGCAATCTTATCCTTCTTCTCCCTTACGTTCCTTCGTAGGACGAGATCTCCCACTCTGAACCGTCTTTCTTTGACTCGAGAATTATAAAATCTAGCAACACGCTGTTGGTAGGCTGCGATCCGAACTTGGGAAGCTTCTCGGGCTTCTTCGAGCAAATCAAGGCTTGTGCGAAGCTCGTCTTGATTCTGGTCGGGTTGGTAGTTATCGATTCGGTTAGTCGATAGCCCCATCTCGACTGGGAGTACGGCTTCCGCCCCGAACGTTAAGGAGAACGGAGTTTCTCCTGTTGTTGACCGAGCTGTGGTTCGGTATGCCCATAATACTTTGGGAAGCTGTTCAGCCCAAGCTCCTTTGAATTCATCGAGCTTAGTCTTCAGATGACCTTTAATGATTTTGTTGATGGCTTCGACTTATCCGTTAGCTTGAGGATGATGAGGGGACGAATATACATTTTTTATGCCCAAGTTCAGGCAAAAGCTCCTATATTTCGCGTTGTCAAACTGAGGCCCGTTGTCAGTGACGATCGTATTCGGGATACCGAACAGGCATATAATCGACTTCCAAATGAAGTCCGTCATTCTCTTTTCGATAATCCTAGCGAGAGGTTTTGCTTCGACCCACTTGGTAAAGTAATCGACAGCCACGATCGCGTATTTGACTTGCCCCTTACTGGTTGGAAGAGGACCGATGATATCGACTCCCCATTGCGCGAAGGGCCACGGTCCAGACATCGGAGTAAGCTCCTCCGAAGGTACGTGAGGGACTGGTGCAAACTTTTGGCATCTATCACATCGTTTAACCATTTCCCGGGCATCTTTTTGAATCGTCGGCCAATAATATCCTTGACGTATTGCTTTCTGGGCCAGCGCTCGGCTCCCTGAATGGTTTCCGCATGTGCCGGAATGAATTTCTCTTAAGATGTAATCGGCTTCATCTGGTCCGAGGCAGCGGAGGCAGGGTAGCAGAAAACCCTTTTTATACAATATATCGTCGATCAGTGTATACCGAGCTGACCTATATCGTAACCGTCGTGCTTCGTTCTTTTCTTCGGGTAGAACACCTTCCCGTAAAAAATGGACAATTGGCTGCCTCCAGTCAAGCTCGGTGGAAACAGGATATACCTCACTGATATGGTCGTCAGTGATGCTTCTTTTAGGAAGGATTTCGATAGGAATTGTCCTTCCGAGCTCGTCATCCCCTGCCGATGCCAATTTGGCAAGTGAATCCGCATGGGTGTTACGGGTCCTCGGTACTTGGATGATTTTGCAGTAGTTGAACCGGGCCGATAACTCTTGATATTTTAATAAATATGCAGACATCTTTTTTTCCTTTGCTTGATATTCTGATGTTGCATGACCCACAACCAACTGCGAATCGCTGTACACCGTAATATTTCGGATCCCGATCGCCGAGGCTAATCGTAGACCGACAAGAAGAGCTTCATATTCGGCCTCGTTATTAGAGGCTTTAAACCCGAATCTTATGGCATATTGGACTTTTATGCCATCGGGGGAGGTCAAGATTATCCCTGCCCCGCAGCCTTGGGAATTTGACGAGCTGTCGAAGTGTAGCTGCCATGTAAGCACGGTCGTACCTTTTTCCGGAGTAGATTCTTGAACGTCTCCTTTAAGAGTAGCGTTATCTTCAAGGTCAGAGGGGTCAGTGAGCTCGGCAATGAAGTCGGCCACGGCTTGGCCTTTGATCGCTGTCCGAGGCCGGTATTGTACGTCGAATTCACCAAGCTCGATGGCCCAGCGTGCGAGACGACCTGACGTTTCTGGCTTTTGTAGTACTTGCCTCAATGGTTGGTCCGTTAGTACCACTATTGGATGTGCTTGGAAATAAGATCGTAGCTTTCTTGCTGATGTCATCAATGCCAGAGCTAACTTCTCTAAGTTGGGATATCGGGTTTCCCGCGCTGAGGAGAGCTTTGCTGACGTAGTATATTGGTCTTAAGTACCTTGGTCATCTCGGATTAAAGCCGAACTTACCGCTGCCGGGGACACCGCCAAGTACAGGAGTAGCTCTTCTCCTTGCGCAGGTTTTGACAGTAACGGTGGTGTACCGAGGTATGCTTTGATATCTTGGAAAGCCTGTTCGCATTCTGACGTCCAAGTCATCTCGTTGAACTTGCGAAGTTGCTTGAAAAATGGAAGACATCGATCCGTAGCTCTAGAAACGAATCTGTTGAGTGCGGCGATCCGCCTGGTGAGACGTTGTATTTCCTTCACGGTGGTTGGTGAGCTCATCTCGACTACTGCACGGATCTTTTCTAGGTTGGCTTCTATTCCTCTCTGGTTTACGATGAACCCGAGGAACTTCCCCGACCTTACTCCGAAGGCGCATTTACTGGGGTTGAGTTTCATTCCGTACTTTTTCAAAATACTGAACATAAGTCGGAGGTTGTTGACGTGATCTTCGGATTTCAGGCTTTTGACGAGCATATCGTCCACGTAGACTTCCATGGTTTTACCAATTTGTTCGGCGAACATCTTGTTGACCAAGCGCTAGTACGTCGCTCCGGCATTTTTAAGTCCGAAGGGCATTACCTTGTAACAGTAAAGCCCGCCATTAGTGACGAACGCTGTTTTTTATCTATCAGGAACATGCATCTGTATCTGGTTGTACCCGGAGTATGCATTCATGAAACTGAGGAGTTCGTAACCTGAGGTAGCATCTACGAGCTGATCTATTCTGGGAAGTGGGAAGCTGTCCTTAGGGCAGGCTTTGTTGAGGTCGGTGTAATCGATACAGACCCTCTATTTTCCATTGACTTTTTTTACTAGAACGACATTGGCGAGCCAATCAGGATAATGGACTTCCTGGATGAAACCAGCTTGGCGCAACTTTTTTATTTCTTCTTCGATTGCGGCATACCTCTCCACGTTGAAGGCTCGCCGTTTTTGGCGGATCGGTTTGAAGGACGGGTCGACGTTGAGCCGGTAAACCATCACTTCAGAGTTGATTCCGGGCATGTCCGTGTGGGACCATGCAAAAATGTCCGTATTTTCTTTCAGGAAAGCGATCAATTCGGCCTGAACACTGCTGTCTAACTGGGATCCGATCTTGACGACCAAGCTCGGGTCATCATCAGACACAGGGACTTCTATTAACTCCTCGGCTGGCGAACCACGTTCTGTTGTTTCTTCTCTAGGGTCCGCGGAGTTGTGTGTGAGACAACAGAGATCATATTTTTATTTTTCCCGCGTAGCGTCAGCTCGTAGCATCGGCGAGCTTCCTGCTGGTCCCCTCTGACCACACCGATCCCGTCATCGGTTTCGAATTTCATGGCCAGATGATAGATAGAAATGCCGGTTTTTAAGGCTCGGATGATGGGTCTGCTGATGATCGCGTTGTATGCTGATGGAGTGTTGACGACGAGAAAATCAACCATGATCATCCTCTGGTTGGGTTCTTCTCCTGCTGTGACCGGTGGGTTATTTCTCCTTCAGGCATGATATAATCTCCTGTAAATCCGGTTAGAGCAGTTCTGACCGGTCTTAATCTGGACCGATCAATTTTCATTCTGTCGAACGCCGAGGCATATATAATGTCGGCAGAACTTCCAGTATCCACCATCATTCTGTGGAGTTTTTTATTAGCGACTACCATCGATACTACGAGAGAATCGTCATGCGGATGTAGCACTCCTTCGGCATCTTCTTCGAAAAATGAAATCGTGCGACGAGCGACCTTTGGAATCTTCGAGGGCCTGCTGGTCAGATTCACTTGGAGCCCTGGTTCAGAAGTTCGCCCTTGACGAACGTAGGATTTGCGGGCGTTGCCAGAATCACCTATGGTTGGCCCGCCGAAGATCATATGGATTTCTTCCAACAGGTCGTTATTCACCGGTTCTCTGTCATCTTCCCGGCCGAGGACCTTTGATCATCCGGACGCTGTGCAATATACTCTTTCAAGAAACCTTGCCGGATGAGAGTTTTGATATGTCGCTTCAAGTCAAAGCAATCTACTGTGTTATGCCCATGATCTTTATGGTATAAACAGTATTTGGACTTCGACCTTCTTCCCGGGTCGGTTTTGATCTTTGCGGGCCGTCCGAACATTTGTTTGTCTTTCTCGGCCAAGAACACTTGCTCGATCGTTGTTTTAAGCGGGGTGTATTTCTCGAATCGTGGAGTCGGAGTTTTTGCTCCGCGCGGTGTAGTGTTCTAATTCGGTGACCTGCGATTGGGACGGTGCCTCTTGGTGCTGTTCTCTTCTTTGCGATCTTTCCTCTTATGGGACGACCCCTGGGCGTTCACCAGCTCTTCTGCGTTTATGTGCTTTGCAACCCGATCGAGGAATTTAGCCACTGTCTAAGGAGGCTGTTCCCCTATCAAACAGAGGAACTTTTCATCACGTAATCCTCCGATCATCGTATGTAGCAACACGTCCTGAGATAGGTTTTCTACCTGAACTGCCTCGGCGTTGAATTGTGAGAGATAATCTTTTAGTGATTCATTATCTTTTTGTTTGACTGCAGCAAGGTGTGTAGAATGTTTTCTTGGATCGGTGCTCCCGATGAATTGGGTCCCGAACGCTCTGCTCAGTTCGGTAAAAGAGGAAATGGACCTTGGCTTTAGATTGCGGAACCAGGTCCATGTCGAGCTGGTTAGGGACAATGGGAAGGCCTTACACATAATGTGCCCGTTAACTCCGTGGAGTTCCATTTGAACTTTGAAATTTTCGATATGTTTAGCTGGATCTCCTATCCCGGAGTATTGCTTGAGCTGAGGAATTTTGAAGCCTTTCGGAAGAGGTTCCCCGCGAATCTCATCAGTGAACGGGGATTCAGATGAATTCACAAGAACATCTGCTGCAGTTGGTGCCCGGGCGCGTTGTGCTCTTTGGATATCACCAATCCTTTCCCGAAGCTCCTTTAGCTCGGCCTCAAGAGGGGTGATATTATCGTCCACCCGATCCTGCCTTTGACTAGCTCGGGCAGATCGCCTTTCTTCTATTCTGTGTCTTAGGTCGTTTGAGGGAAGCCCTGCGGCTGGTCAAAGCCTCGAACCCGAAGCTCGGCTGACAACCTCATCCTCGTCGGCATGAGGGTGGTTGGGAATTGATTGAGGTAGATGAGAGCTTTGTTACGGTAGCTGGGGTTCCGGGTTGGTCTCGAGGACAGGTCAAGGCCGAGCTAAATTGTTTAGCAATGATGCAATTTCATCCAGTTTTCCGTACACATGCTCGAATCGTCTGTCCACTCCACCCAAACGTTCTGCAATGCCTCCAACTTGTTCTTCTAATGTGGACAGTCTGGCCCCGCGGTTTCGGGACCTCTGCCGTCCACTGAGAAGATTCAAGTGGTGAGACGAACTTCCGAGGTGGAGGACCGGAGTTTCATGGATAGGCTCTTCATTTTCAGATTGTAGCTCATAGGAGGGATCAGCATTTACGGGAGCTTTACCCTTCCTATTGCCTCTTCCACCAGCCATTAGTTCCTGTCTTTGGACGAAGGATTTAGCAAATGGATAAAAATTTTGTCGTCATTCCCACAGACGGCGCCAATCTGTTGACACTGAAAATTAGTCAACAGACGAGGTGAGATGATTTGTACGCGAACGAACGAACGTGACTGATCCCTTACAGGTGCGAGGCTTGGACTTGGATTAGAGATTTGTTTAATCCTGCGAAACACAACAGAAAACAATAAGGGGGGTGGCTGGGATCCAACCGTGAGCCCTCCGATGCCTAAGTTAGTGATTATCTTTAAGAATGATAAACACTAGTTTGAGAGAGATATCTTTTTCATACCTGTAATCACAATATTCTTCTGTTTTTATAGGCTTCGATGGAGAGTTTCTAGACTGAGATCACGATTGATATCACGCTGGAAATCCAGGCGAATATCTTGGAACGTTCCGATCTTGGAGGGATATGCTCCTATCCTTATGCCGTTCGGAGCGGAGATAAGGTCGGCCTCCATTTGCCTATTGGCTTTAACCACGATCCGAGCTGACCTTATGAACAGGCGAAGTCATCGGTTTGCTATTTTGCTCCTAGGGGAGTGGATCTCAGGTCGGCTCGTTACAGAAATTATCCCACAACAGGCCCCACACAGCAGGCAATCCTCTCCCCCTTAGTACCATACCATACCATACCTTATGCAGAGGCGCCGGTCTCGCTTTCACATTTGGAGAGGGAAAGGTACTATCATGGCCCAGTGGAGTGTGATTGTTGTTGCACATGCACTGAGAAATTTGCACACGCCAAGAATGTAATTAATCGGATTCCAAGACTCAGGTGGGCCATCCCATGTGAAAGAGCTTTCTGTCGGGTGGTCTAACTGAGCGTTGGATTTTGGGCCAGAACATCTAGATGTGGGACCCAACTGATGGAAGGCTTGGATATTTCACCTCTTCCAGGCTAGCATATGTCGTACCCACGTTGATGGTGTGCCTTCTGCATGCATGTGGGATTACTGACCTTTACAATACAATTCAGCTTTTCCGATTTTCTTAACAAAAGTAGAAAAAAGGGTGTGGTTACAAGTGAAGGCGGGTGTAAATATCATTTCATTTTCAGAAATACAGGCAATGAGCTGTTAATATTCTTCCTTTTTATTAATAGATACAACCATTTTCTTTTAGGGCTCTCAATGGGTCGGATCTGGATCTGGATCGGATCCAGTTGGATCCGGCTCCAAGTCCGTATATCTGTAGACGGATTCGGATCCAACACGGATCCAAAAGGTGATATCCATATCCGATCCATTTATAAATTGTTAGATCCATTTCCGATCCAAAATCCATATAACCATCGGATTCGGGTCGGATCTAGGTCCGAATCCACCCTCATTACAAATGTAAAAAAATATGTGATATAAAATATATAATATAATATATTTAATTTAGTAGAAAAATGATGCAAATCCCACTATTTACTATGGTATGGTTGACATGGCCTAAAATAATTTGTAAAATGGATGGCCAACATGAATAAAACATATACAGTAAGGTGACAATGAGCCGGATCTTAATCGGATTCGGATCGAACGCGGATATGTTCATGTGAATTCATATCCTCTCCATTTAAGTAATCGGACCGATTTTAAGATCCAAATCTGGTCCATTTAACTAATCAGACCTATTTTAAGATCCGAATCCCCATTATACAGATTCGGAGCGAATCGGATCTCAGATCTGACCCGCTCCATTGAGAGCCCTATTTTCTTTGCATAATTGTTGATTGTGGACCCATGGGGCCCACTTGTGGACAACCACTTGTGGGTGGGGCCCATAAGGATGTTCCCGCATCCTCCTTCTCCCGAGAGTTTGAATTTCTAATTAGAAATTTAAACCTCGGAAGAAGATGAGATGGGATAAGATAAGGTTAAACCAACCTTATCTCATCTCATCCCTTATCTCCTTTTTCCTCTATTTATAAGAGGACTCCTTCCGTTATCAAATACACAAGGAAGAGGAAACGTATAACTGTTAGTAATTGCGGAAGTGTGGGCCACCAGGATCTGACGGTCTACACGATGAGAACCTTCGCAAAGCCGAGGATGTGTGGTGGATCCAGCGATCCGCCTATTTGCTACAGGAGCAAGTGGGTCTGTTCACCCCTCTGATTCTACGGTTAAGATGGTCCCCGGATCAGATCTATGGCTCAGATCTAATGGATGGACCAGATAAACTCTATATGCCTATCCCTCTCTTTTCTCTCCGTATATCACTTATACGTTTCCTCTTCCTTGTGTATTTGATAACGGAAGGAATCCTCTTATTAATAGAGGGAAAAAGAGATAAGGGATGAGATGAGATAAGGTTGGTTTAACCTTATCTTATCCCATCTCATCTTCTTCCGAGGTTTAAATTTCTAATTAGAAATTCAAACTCTCGGGAGAAGGAGGATGCGGGAACATCCTTATGGGCCCCACCCACAAGTGGTTGTCCACAAGTGGGCCCCATGGGTCCACAATCAACATCTCCCACTCAATCACATTGTGGGGTAGGCACATCATGAGAGTTCATCTAGCTCATCACATAATAATCAAAACCAAAGAATCACGATCAAAAGAATCAGAAGCGTGGGACCAGCTGGAACACCTTTATCTTCTCACAGGTGTTTGAGTACTAAGAGACCACCTTTCTAGCACTCAATAACCCAAGCTTTGCATTGCCTGTCCTAGTCCGCATGACCACACCGGATAGAGTTAACTCCCAATCTGGAGTACTCGGCCAACATACGCACTTATCCAACTTATCGAGTTTATTCTGAAAAACTTCGTTTTCTACAAACACCAATTTGAATTCTTTTTAAGGTAATATATATACATATATATTTTGAAAGAGAATATCGTTTGTAAAAGTCTAAGAAAACTCGATACTACCGGCGGATAAGTTTTCAAGTGCGTATTTATAGTTCTAGAAACTTGGTGTAGCTGTCACGGGATCTTCCCCACGCAGGTGTGTAATTTGGAATTGATCAAGCCGCTTTCCTAGCATAACCGAGTCTGGCCAATCAAGGGCCTTTCGTCATCGTATACTAAAGTAGCGACACTCAATCTCATCCTCCTGTACACAAGAGGAGGGTAGCTGAGGACACAAAGAGTCACCTACGGGACTGGCTACTCGCACGTTGCAATGATTAGATCGAATCAAAGCAATCTGTAGGTAATAGGTCCAAGCACGTGGCTACAATCCACGCCGTAAAGTAGACAATACTAGGTATCTGTCGGGTCTACAGTACGCAAGTCATCTCACATGAGGTATGACTCATCTCATAACCTCACGACTTGGCTGTTATTCAGGCCATAACATTATTCGCATTATGAGTAATGGTGCGACTATGTTATTCGACTTTGTCAGTCTCATCTTCAATCTTATAGGACTGAAGGCGGATACAACTCATTCGCATCCTCATCCTTTATTATTATCAATAAAGGGTGGTTCATACCTCAGTGTATAAACATCACCCCAAGTGTACCTCTCTTGTACATTTAGGGTTGGTCAACCCGTGCGAGTGGGTAACCGGCCTGCCGATAATAGTTGAAATCCTACTTGATCTCAAAGAAAATGCTGATGATCTACATACCTAGTTTAACAAGTGCTCAATACTGAATAAAATGGAATTTATTGTTCATGAAAGATCAACGATACATGATACAAGCATATCAATCAAGCTTTCCTCAATCCCATCTGCCTGACGTGAACCTGAAATAGATCTCTAGCTATAGGTTTCGTCATGGGATCAGCCATCATTTCCTTGGTAGGAATGTAGCTGAGGATAACCTTCTTATCTTTCACTTGATCACGAACGTAATGATACTTTATCTCAATGTGCTTCGATTTCTGGTGGTGTTTGGGATCCTTTGCCAAGTCAATGGCCGAGGTGTTGTCTATCCTCAACGATATAGGCTCATGTAAGCCTGGAACAACACCCAATCCTTGTAGGAATCTGCGAACCCATACACACTCTTGAACTGCAGCACAACATGCAATGTATTCGGCCTCCATAGATGAAAGTGCCGTGGATGTCTGTTTCTTGCTCGACCAAGAGATAGCTCCCCCTCCGAGCAAGAAGACATATCCTGAAGTAGACTTTCCCTCGTCGGCGTCATTACCCCAGGCGGCATCTGAATATCCTTTGAGCTCGAGACTCGCGCCTTCATAACACAGCATCAAGTCCTTGGTTCCTCTGAGATAGCGGAATATACGTTTCACGGCTTGCCAATGAGACTGTCCCGGGTTACTCTGGTAACGGCTGACTATGCCAACTGCATAGCTTATATCTGGTCTGGTGCAAAGCATAGCATACATTAAGCTGCCTACTGCGCTCGCATAAGGTACTAAGGACATTGCCGATTTCTCAGCTTCTGTCTGGGGACACGATTTCCTGTCTAACTTGGTAGCTTTATCCATAGGGGTTTCAACAGCTTTTGAATTTTCCATCCTAAACCGCTCTAAGATCTTCTGTATGTAAGTGGCTTGTGACAAGCCTAAGAATCTCCTAGAACGGTTCCTGATGATTTTAACCCCTAAGATAAAGTTGGCTTCACCAAGATCTTTCATCTCAAAGTTCGAGAAAAGCCAATCTTTAGACATCATCAACAGTTGCATGTCATTACCAGCTAATAGGATATCGTCTACATATAGAGATAGTATCAGAAAAGATCTTCCAGACCGTTTCACGTATACACAATGATCTTCTTCACTCATTGTGAATCCAAAAGTGGTGATGGCTAAGTGGAACCTCATGTACCACTGTCTTGAAGATTGCTTCAACCCATAAATAGATCGTAATAACTTGCAGACTTTCTTTGGATACTTTTTGTCCACATAACCTATGGGTTGTTGCATGTAAATATCTTCATCTAAATCACCATTTAAGAAAGCAGTCTATACATCCATCTGATATAACTCTAAGTCTAAACTTGCGACAATGGACAAGATCATGCGGATTGAGGAAAATTTTGCAACAGGTGAAAAAGTTTCCTCATAATCAACACCTTCCTTTTGTGTAAAACCTTTTGCAACTAATCTTGCTTTGTACTTGTCCACTGTACCATCTGCCTTTCTTTTGATCTTAAGTACCCACTTGTTACCAATTGCTTTGCGATTGGAAGGCAGATCTACAAGTTCCCAGACTTTGTTCTTCTCCATGGAGGCAATCTCCTCGTCCATGGCAGTTACCCAATCAGCCGAATTCGGAGATAATAACGCATCCTGATAAGAATCAGGTTCATCATCGTCAACCGCAACACAAGAGAAAAATTGACCATCGATATCGAAATATCTTCTGGGAATCAAACCTCTTACACTTCGACGTAACTCAGGAGCCTGCTGAGATGTACTCCCACTGTCCTGATGAACTATAGGAGTATCTCCATTTGCAGAAGCAGAACTCCCACTCTCCTGAGATACATCAGGAATTTCAAAAAGTTCGGTGGAAACCTTTTGTTTCTTTCGGCTGGGGTATCTGTCTTCGACGAAGGTTACGTCCCGAGATTCAATCTCAGTCCATCCTCCACGATCCTCATAAACTAGAACGTATCCCTTTGAGTGCATTGGGTACCTGATGAATACACACTCAATAGTTTTACTATCAAGTTTACTTCTATGCTGAGTAGGCAATAAAACATATGCTAAAGATCCCCAAGGACGTAGGTCGGCTAGAGAAGGAATCCTCCCAGTCCACATCTCATATGGGGTCTTAGGAACGGATTTAGTTGGGACTCTATTTAGGACGTAGACGGCTGTAAGAAGCGCGTCTCCCCAGAATGTGGTAGAGAGATTGGCATGTGCCATCATCGATCTGACCATGTCTAATAGTGTCCTGTTCCTTCTCTCTGCAACTCCATTTTGCTGTGGAGTATATGCCATAGTGTATTGCCTGATGATGCCAACGTTTGCACAGTATGATTTAAACGTTTCAGATGTATACTTGCCACCTCTATCAGATCTAAGAATTTTAATCTTTTTCTCAAGCTGATTTTCAACTTCAGCTTTGAATTTGAGAAAGCAATCAAAAGCCTCGGATTTATGTGAGATGAGATACACATATCCATAGCGCGAGTAATCGTCAATAAATGTGACGAAGTATTGGCATCTATTTCTAGCATGTACATTTAAGGGTCCACAGATATCCGTATGGATTATCTCTAGTAAACCCTTTGACCTAGTCGCTTTAGGGAATGGTTTCTTAGAAGTCTTCCCGGACACACAATGTTCACAAAATGGCAAATCAACCTTGGATAATGAACCTAACAGACCAGATCTAGCTAATCTTGTCATACGGTCCTTTCCAATGTGACCTAACCTCGCGTGCCATTTTAAAGATTCAGATACTACATGTTCATTCGATGTAGCAGACAAAGCAAGAGGCGCATTATCATGTTCTACATCTATAATAAATAAATCTGAAATTAAATTACCCCATGCAAAGATGAGGTTATTTAGTCTTAAAGAAACTCTTGTCCCGGAAAAACGAATGTCAAAACCATTAACTAACAATCTAGAAACAGAAATTAAATTCCGGCGCATGCCCGGTGCATAAAGAGTATCATGGAGGGTTATTGTGTGCCCTACGCGCGAACGGAGATGATAAACACCAATCCCTAGCACGTCTTCAGCAGCGTTATTCCCCATGTACACCCTGTAGCTCCCTGTAGCTATAGGTCGAAATTCCTCGAGTCCTCGACAATCTCGTGTCACGTGCTTTGTTGCGCCTGAATCCAAAATCCACTCGTTAGATAGGATATCAATGGAAAGGATCTCAGAACAAACGCTTACAAACAAAGTATCTTGTGACTGAGGAATTACCGTCTTTTTCTGGGCACACTGACGGGCATAATGGCCGGGATTTCCGCAGACGAAACAGGTGATGTTTGTCTTTTTAGGTTTCCTCTTTCCTTTCCCCTTCTTGGGATTTGGATGAGGCGTTGCGGTCTTCTGTTCCTGATTGTTCTTCTTCGCCTTCTTGCGAGCTTTGAACTTCCTCTTATTAGCTTTCCGCTTGTGGGTTGCTGCTGCAAAAGCCTTGGCCGAACCTGGCTGAATAGCATTCATTTCAACCTCTCGTACCAGATGGCCACAAAAGTCTCTGAACGTTGTGATAGAATCAGTATGGTTCAGAATCGTTTTGATTTGGGCCCATGATTCGGGTAAGGAACGGTGCATAGCTATAATCTTTTGATTTTCAGTTAATTTGCACCCTACATTCCTCAGGGCACCTATCATCTGCTCCATCTTACGGATATGATCCTTGATGGGGCAACCTACAGGCATCCTATATTCTTGGAATTCTAATTCCATAACCCGAACCTTTGCATCTGACTTCTGCTTATAGGCATTAGCCAGTGCATCCCAGATCCCCTTAGCGGTTTCATGTACTTCATACGTGGGTATGAGTTCTTTGTGCATTGTGCTAATCAAAACATTACGGGCGGAGCGATTTTGTTTACGCCATTTGTTATAGCGATTCATCGCGGCCCTATGTTCACCTAGATTTCCATTTTCAGCCAATATGGGTTCCTCTTGAACCCCATCCAGAGTGTGTGAAATGTCATCTTCATCTAGAAGGCTTCGCACTGCGCGGGACCAGTCTTCGTAGTTGTTGCCGTCGAAATGTTGTCCTTTTAGTTGATCGGCGATCAATGCTTTAGAGGCCATCTCTACATCGCATCATGTATCACTACTTAGCTATGATCTAAAGTATTGGCACTAATCATCAGAATTTCTACTGGTTATTCAAACTCTTAAGTTTATAAAAGTATACAATCCATCTTATAAGGGATCTGAAGGCCTACATACCTGTATGGGTGGTGCAGATCGATCAAGTTCTCTAAATAAAATGAAATTGATGCTTTTACGACTATCTATTTGTATAACCTACAACCCACCATTATGGGTTTATGCATCATTTAGGGAAATAATAAAACTCCCACTTAGGTTATGCACAACCTTGGGATTTGAAATCTATATTCTAATGAAATGATGACTTAATTTTAATCATATAAAAATTAAAGTCAAAATGAATATATCATTAGATTAAAGAAAACAATCATGTCCATTGAACGAATAAGAGAAGTTCTATGATTAAAGGACAATATAATCACCCCATAGATCGTGTCCATTCATGATGGATCCGATCATTACTATTAATGTTCACCATTGATGATGGATCCTCTCATCAATGTTGATCATCATAGTTGATGATGGTTCCGTTCATTTGTGGACCCGTGATCAATAGTGATCGTATGGATATTTATCATGATCTTCATTCATTTGCATACACACATGTATTAATGCACGCACATGTACATTAAATAAATCAAAAGATATAATGAGACAGAGAAAAAAAAATCCATAATTTAAATCATATGCTTTTATTTTAATGCATACATCGATCATCATGGTAATTTTAGATCTGGACCGTTAATCACAAAATCTGATCACACCATTGGTTAGATCTGATGGACTAGATCCAGATAAACTGATGGATGGATCAGGACCAAATCTGATGGACTAGATCCAGATATGATGGATGGTCAGCAGCCGCTGCAACTAATGCCTAGTCACAATAAGATCTGATGGATGGTCAGATCTGATGGATGAACCACTGCCATAACCCATCTGCCTAAACCCACCTGCCATAACCCACCTGACAGACGGCTGGCCGCCACCACCAACAGCGACAGAGGCAGCCATGGCCGCCACCGCCGCCGGCAGCAGGAGCGGCAGCTGTGACCGCCGCCGCCGGCAGCAGCAGCCGCCGCCGCAGCGTATGCTTCCGCCGCCGCAAGCCACAGTGGTAGCGTCCTCCATCCACGAGCAGCAGCGGCCTGCTCTCTCTCGAGCTAAACGCCCATGGCAGCAGCTGCCATGGCCGCTGCCTCCAACGCCGCCGTCTGCCAAATCCATGGCAGTAGCTTCCATGGCCACCGCCGTTGTCTGCGGAAACCGTGTTGTGGCCACCTCTCTCTCTTTCAATCTCTCTCTCTCTCTCCCGATTTCCCAGCCCCACCATTGTTGTGGCCACCGCCGGCAGCACGCAGCAGCCGCTACTGCGTCCGCCTCCACCGACGCAGCAGCCGCACGCCGGCCGCCGCCGCGACAGCAGCAGCAGCGCGGGCCGCCGCCGCCGCCAGCAGCAGCACCCGCAGCTGCGGCAGCAGCAGCAGCGCCGGCCGCCGCTTCCGCTCACCGTTCCAGCCACTCATCCCTCTTAATTTTTTTTGGGCAGTCAGCCACCATGGCTGCCAAGGTTACATGGATGATGGGTTTCATAAAACCCTAAAAGAAGAAGAAGAGGATGAGATGATTGGAGCTGAGATATGGGCCCTTTGGGCCAGGACTGAAGATTCAAAATGGGCCTTTTTTTTTTGCTTCGCTTGGCTTGGCAATAGGCCTTTTGGAAAATCAAAAAGAGCCTATCCTTTTGGGCTATCACTTGAGAAAATTGGACCTTTTTTAAGGCCTAACTTGACAATAGCCCTTTTGGGCCATGGCTTAAGGATATTGGATATGGGCATATCCTTTTGGGCCATGGCTTAAGATTATTGGGCCATGGCAAAATGGTTGGGCTGGTGGGCCTATTTTTTATTATTGAGTTGGGACTAATTCATAGAATTATGGGCCTGTCCCCTATAAAGAAAAGGCTAATTAAAATTAGTGAGGACCAATAAAACAGAAAGGACCATCATTGGACATCCATATGTAGATGGATAGCCTATAATGACCATCATATATTATGCACAATAGAGATGAGCTGGACTAAAAGCCCAAATCACTTAATATCAAGATTAAGTGTATCTTGTATAAGGGCCATTAATCAGCCATTTATGGACTGATTTAGACCAGACCAAGTAAAGGGAAGCGACTTGGGGTTTTTCGGCTAGATCTAACCGATGGTATGGTCCGTTTTTATAATTAACGGTCTAGATCTAAAATTAATATGATGATCGATGTATGTATTAAAATGAAAGCATATGATTTAAATTATTTTTTTTTCTGTCTCAAAATATCTTTTGATTACTTAATGTATATGTGCATGCATTATTAAATATGTGTAAAAGTAAATGAAGATCATGATAAATATCCATACGATCACTATTGATCACGGGTCCACAAATGAACGGAACCATCATCAACTATGATGATCAACATTGATGAGAGGATCCATCATCAATGGTGAACATTAATAGTAATGATCGGATCCATCATGAATGGACACGATCTATGGGGTGATTATATTGTCCTTTAATCATAGAACTTCTCTTATTCGTTCAATGGACATGATTGTTTTCTTTAATCTAATGATATATTCATTTTGACTTTAATTTTTATATGATTAAAATTAAGTCATCATTTCATTAGAATATAGATTTCAAATCCCAAGGTCGTGCATAACCTAAGTGGGAGTTTTATTATTTCCCTAAATGATGCATAAACCCATAATGGTGGGTTGTAGGTTATACAAATAGATAGTCGTAAAAGCATCAATTTCATTTTATTTAGAGCTTGATCGATCTGCACCACCCATACAGGTATGTAGGCCTTCAGATCCCTTATAAGATGGATTGTATACTTTTATAAACTTAAGAGTTTGAATAACCAGTAGAAATTCTGATGATTAGTGCCAATACTTTAGATCATAGCTAAGTAGTGATACATGATGCGATGTAGAGATGGCCTCTAAAGCATTGATCGCCGATCAACTAAAAGGACAACATTTCGACGACAACAACTACGAAGACTGGTCCCGCGCAGTGCGAAGCCTTCTAGATGAAGATGACATTTCACACACTCTGGATGGGGTTCAAGAGGAACCCATATTGGCTGAAAATGGAAATCTAGGTGAACATAGGGCCGCGATGAATCGCTATAACAAATGGCGTAAACAAAATCGCTCCGCCCGTAATGTTTTGATTAGCACAATGCACAAAGAACTCATACCCACGTATGAAGTGCATGAAACCGCTAAGGGGATCTGGGATGCACTGGCTAATACCTATAAGCAGAAGTCAGATGCAAAAGTTCGGGCTATGGAATTAGAGTTCCAAGAATACAGGATGCCTGTAGGTTGCCCCATCAAGGATCATATCCGTAAGATGGAGCAGATGATAGGTGCCCTGAGGAATGTAGGGTGCAAATTAACTGAAAATCAAAAGATTATAGCTATGCACCGTTCCTTACCCGAATCATGGGCCCAAATCAAAACGATTCTGAACCATACTGATTCTATCACAACGTTCAGAGACTTTTGTGGCCATCTGGTACGAGAGGTTGAAATGAATGCTATTCAGCCAGGTTCGGCCAAGGCTTTTGCAGCAGAAACCCACAAGCGGAAAGCTAACAAGAGAAAGTTCAAAGCTCGCAAGAAGGCGAAGAAGAACAATCAGGAACAGAAGACCGCAATGCCTCATCCAAATCCCAAGAAGGGGAAAGGAAAGAGGAAACCTAAAAAGACAAACATCACCTGTTTCGTCTGCGGAAATCCCGGCCATTATGCCCGTCAGTGTGCCCAGAAAAAGACGGTAATTTCTCAGTCACAAGATACTTTGTTTGTAGGCGTTTGTTCTGAGATCCTTTCTGTTGATATCCTATCTAACGAGTGGATTTTGGATTCAGGCGCAACAAAGCACGTGACACGAGATCGTCGAGGACTCGAGGAATTTCGACCTATAGCTACAGGGAGCTACAGGGTGTACATGGGGAATAACGCTGCTGAAGACGTGCTAGGGATTGGTGTTTATCATCTCCGTTCGCGCGTAGGGCACACAATAACCCTCCATGATACTCTTTATGCACTGGGCATGCGCCGGAATTTAATTTCTGTTTCTAGATTGTTAGTTAATGGTTTTGACATTCGTTTTTCCGGGACAAGAGTTTCTTTAAGACTAAATAACCTCATCTTTGCATGGGGTAATTTAATTTCAGATTTATTTATTATAGATGTAGAACATGATAATGCGCCTCTTGCTTTGTCTGCTACATCGAATGAACATGTAGTATCTGAATCTTTAAAATGGCACGCGAGGTTAGGTCACATTGGAAAGGACCGTATGACAAGATTAGCTAGATCTGGTCTGTTAGGTTCATTATCCAAGGTTGATTTGCCATTTTGTGAACATTGTGTGTCCGGGAAGACTTCTAAGAAACCATTCCCTAAAGCGACTAGGTCAAAGGGTTTACTAGAGATAATTCATACGGATATCTGTGGACCCTTAAATGTACATGCTAGAAATAGATGCCAATACTTCGTCACATTTATTGACGATTACTCGCGCTATGGATATGTGTATCTCATCTCACATAAATCCGAGGCTTTTGATTGCTTTCTCAAATTCAAAGCTGAAGTTGAAAATCAGCTTGAGAAAAAGATTAAAATTCTTAGATCTGATAGAGGTGGCGAGTATACATCTGAAACGTTTAAATCATACTGTGCAAACGTTGGCATCATCAGGCAATACACTATGGCATATACTCCACAGCAAAATGGAGTTGCAGAGAGAAGGAACAGGACACTATTAGACATGGTCAGATCGATGATGGCACATGCCAATCTCTCTACCACATTCTGGGGAGACGCGCTTCTTACAGCCGTCTACGTCCTAAATAGAGTCCCAACTAAATCCGTTCCTAAGACCCCATATGAGATGTGGACTGGGAGGATTCCTTCTCTAGCCGACCTACGTCCTTGGGGATCTTTAGCATATGTTTTATTGCCTACTCAGCATAGAAGTAAACTTGATAGTAAAACTATTGAGTGTGTATTCATCAGGTACCCAATGCACTCAAAGGGATACGTTCTAGTTTATGAGGATCGTGGAGGATGGACTGAGATTGAATCTCGGGACGTAACCTTCGTCGAAGACAGATACCCCAGCCGAAAGAAACAAAAGGTTTCCACCGAACTTTTTGAAATTCCTGATGTATCTCAGGAGAGTGGGAGTTCTGCTTCTGCAAATGGAGATACTCCTATAGTTCATCAGGACAGTGGGAGTACATCTCAGCAGGCTCCTGAGTTACGTCGAAGTGTAAGAGGTTTGATTCCCAGAAGATATTTCGATATCGATGGTCAATCTTTCTCTTGTGTTGCGGTTGACGATGATGAACCTGATTCTTATCAGGATGCGTTATTATCTCCGAATTCGGCTGATTGGGTAACTGCCATGGACGAGGAGATTGCCTCCATGGAGAAGAACAAAGTCTGGGAACTTGTAGATCTGCCTTCCAATCGCAAAGCAATTGGTAACAAGTGGGTACTTAAGATCAAAAGAAAGGCAGATGGTACAGTGGACAAGTACAAAGCAAGATTAGTTGCAAAAGGTTTTACACAAAAGGAAGGTGTTGATTATGAGGAAACTTTTTCACCTGTTGCAAAATTTTCCTCAATCTGCATGATCTTGTCCATTGTCGCAAGTTTAGACTTAGAGTTATATCAGATGGATGTAAAGACTGCTTTCTTAAATGGTGATTTAGATGAAGATATTTACATGCAACAACCCATAGGTTATGTGGACAAAAAGTATCCAAAGAAAGTCTGCAAGTTATTACGATCTATTTATGGGTTGAAGCAATCTTCAAGACAGTGGTACATGAGGTTCCACTTAGCCATCACCACTTGTGGATTCACAATGAGTGAAGAAGATCATTGTGTATACGTGAAACGGTCTGGAAGATCTTTTCTGATACTATCTCTATATGTAGACGATATCCTATTAGCTGGTAATGACATGCAACTGTTGATGATGTCTAAAGATTGGCTTTTCTCGAACTTTGAGATGAAAGATCTTGGTGAAGCCAACTTTATCTTAGGGGTTAAAATCATCAGGAACCGTTCTAGGAGATTCTTAGGCTTGTCACAAGCCACTTACATACAGAAGATCTTAGAGCGGTTTAGGATGGAAAATTCAAAAGCTGTTGAAACCCCTATGGATAAAGCTACCAAGTTAGACAGGAAATCGTGTCCCCAGACAGAAGCTGAGAAATCGGCAATGTCCTTAGTACCTTATGCGAGCGCAGTAGGCAGCTTAATGTATGCTATGCTTTGCACCAGACCAGATATAAGCTATGCAGTTGGCATAGTCAGCCGTTACCAGAGTAACCCGGGACAGTCTCATTGGCAAGCCGTGAAACGTATATTCCGCTATCTCAGAGGAACCAAGGACTTGATGCTGTGTTATGAAGGCGCGAGTCTCGAGCTCAAAGGATATTCAGATGCCGCCTGGGGTAATGACGCCGACGAGGGAAAGTCTACTTCAGGATATGTCTTCTTGCTCGGAGGGGGAGCTATCTCTTGGTCGAGCAAGAAACAGACATCCACGGCACTTTCATCTATGGAGGCCGAATACATTGCATGTTGTGCTGCAGTTCAAGAGTGTGTATGGGTTTGCAGATTCCTACAAGGATTGGGTGTTGTTCCAGGCTTACATGAGCCTATATCGTTGAGGATAGACAACACCTCGGCCATTGACTTGGCAAAGGATCCCAAACACCACCAGAAATCGAAGCACATTGAGATAAAGTATCATTACGTTCGTGATCAAGTGAAAGATAAGAAGGTTATCCTCAGCTACATTCCTACCAAGGAAATGATGGCTGATCCCATGACGAAACCTATAGCTAGAGATCTATTTCAGGTTCACGTCAGGCAGATGGGATTGAGGAAAGCTTGATTGATATGCTTGTATCATGTATCGTTGATCTTTCATGAACAATAAATTCCATTTTATTTAGTATTGAGCACTTGTTAAACTAGGTATGTAGATCATCAGCATTTTCTTTGAGATCAAGTAGGATTTCAACTATTATCGGCAGGCCGGTTACCCACTCGCACGGGTTGACCAACCCTAAATGTACAAGAGAGGTACACTTGGGGTGATGTTTATACACTGAGGTATGAACCACCCTTTATTGATAATAATAAAGGATGAGGATGCGAATGAGTTGTATCCGCCTTCAGTCCTATAAGATTGAAGATGAGACTGACAAAGTCGAATAACATAGTCGCACCATTACTCATAATGCGAATAATGTTATGGCCTGAATAACAGCCAAGTCGTGAGGTTATGAGATGAGTCATACCTCATGTGAGATGACTTGCGTACTGTAGACCCGACAGATACCTAGTATTGTCTACTTTACGGCGTGGATTGTAGCCACGTGCTTGGACCTATTACCTACAGATTGCTTTGATTCGATCTAATCATTGCAACGTGCGAGTAGCCAGTCCCGTAGGTGACTCTTTGTGTCCTCAGCTACCCTCCTCTTGTGTACAGGAGGATGAGATTGAGTGTCGCTACTTTAGTATACGATGACGAAAGGCCCTTGATTGGCCAGACTCGGTTATGCTAGGAAAGCGGCTTGATCAATTCCAAATTACACACCTGCGTGGGGAAGATCCCGTGACAGCTACACCAAGTTTCTAGAACTATAAATACGCACTTGAAAACTTATCCGCCGGTAGTATCGAGTTTTCTTAGACTTTTACAAACGATATTCTCTTTCAAAATATATATGTATATATATTACCTTAAAAAGAATTCAAATTAGTGTTTGTAGAAAACGAAGTTTTTCAGAATAAACTCGATAAGTTGGATAAGTGCGTATGTTGGCCGAGTACTCCAGATTGGGAGTTAACTCTATCCGGTGTGGTCATGCGGACTAGGACAGGCAATGCAAAGCTTGGGTTATTGAGTGCTAGAAAGGTGGTCTCTTAGTACTCAAACACCTGTGAGAAGATAAAGGTGTTCCAGCTGGTCCCACGCTTCTGATTCTTTTGATCGTGATTCTTTGGTTTTGATTATTATGTGATGAGCTAGATGAACTCTCATGATGTGCCTACCCCACAATGTGATTGAGTGGGAGATGTTGATTGTGGACCCATGGGGCCCACTTGTGGACAACCACTTGTGGGTGGGGCCCATAAGGATGTTCCCGCATCCTCCTTCTCCCGAGAGTTTGAATTTCTAATTAGAAATTTAAACCTCGGAAGAAGATGAGATGGGATAAGATAAGGTTAAACCAACCTTATCTCATCTCATCCCTTATCTCCTTTTTCCTCTATTTATAAGAGGACTCCTTCCGTTATCAAATACACAAGGAAGAGGAAACGTATAAGTGATATACGGAGAGAAAAGAGAGGGATAGGCATATAGAGTTTATCTGGTCCATCCATTAGATCTGAGCCATAGATCTGATCCGGGGACCATCTTAACCGTAGAATCAGAGGGGTGAACAGACCCACTTGCTCCTGTAGCAAATAGGCGGATCGCTGGATCCACCACACATCCTGGGCTTTGCGAAGGTTCTCATCGTGTAGACCGTCAGATCCTGGTGGCCCACACTTCCGCAATTACTAACAATAATAACAAGCTGTAAGATTGTAGCAATGAAATAGAAAAAAGAATAATGAGTTTGCAGTGTCTCATTTAGTGAAATGTTGCAGGGACCTGAAATAGGTGGTGACTGAAGATGGCTACTATTTGAATTATTGCCATCCTGACCGTCGATTAGGAGGCCACGTGGAAAGAATGGTCTGTTTGGTGGATTTCAAATATAATTCCAATTAAATAAAATAAAATGTATGCAACACCACAATATTCTCAGATGATAAGTAGCCCCTAGCGCAAGATGCAAGGATGTGTCTAAATAGGGCATTTTCACCATTTAAAAAATGGACTGCCACAAGGGAAGCGGATTGCTTGTTGCCCGGCCTGTACGAAATCCATCCAGGCAGGGCTCTGCGGGGCCACTGTGTTGTATGGGTTTTATCTAGGCCGTCCATCCATTTTTCCAAATCATTTTAGGATATGAACCTAAAAATGAGGCAGATCCAAGGCAAATTTTTTTGTGAGGGACAGAAGTTAATTTTGGATCAATTGATATTTGTGTTTTCCTTCCATCCAAGTCTATATGAACTTATGAACATGCTGGATGGAAATAAAAATCACGGTGGCCTCTACAAAGGTTTCAGCAGTGAGCTTTATTATCTTGGCTGGTTCCTGTGGTGCGGTCCGCTTGAACATTGGACGTACCTGATTTTTAGACTCGTATCCTAAATTGATCTGAAAAAATTGAATTGACAGCGTGGATAAAACTTATACATCACGGTGGGCCCCACAGAACCCCTGCCATCTATGCATACATAGAGGTGAGCCCTATGGTCGGGGTGGCACCCACCTTGCTAGATCCCGGTCGCAGTTGATCCATGTCCGGATATAAAGTTCACAAGATGGGCTCCTTATGATGAACGTCTGAGATAAAAGGATCGCCAGGTAAATAGTGGAGAATCGTTCTTTTCCATGACCATGACCACGGGCATTGGCTAGACGGTGTGAGGAACGGCTTGATAGCAGTATGGCACTTTTTTTTGGTGGGGACCGGAGAATATATTTCTTGATCAAGGAACGATTCTAAAATGGGTCCTTAACCACATACCACCTTGAAAAGGGGTCGTTGCTCTTCCTGGTTTTATTATTTATTATTAATACCTTTTTGGCAGGAAATTAAAGGGCCTTGACCATTGAATTGACGTGATGACAAGAACAAGAAGTGTCCAATTAATGTGACTTAGGCTATAATCCATCCACAATTTGAAGGGTCTCAATCAATATTAAAAGGCCACATGTGGGAATGTGTCCCGCAGCAGGCCCACCATAAATGATCTCTTTTGTAGGTGGAGCCCACGTACAGATCAGAACCGTCCGTCCCACGGCAGTGTCAAAATTCAATCTGGTTTCCTCATCATCATGTGCCTACCATAAATTAAAAGCTAGCCTTTGATTTCCTCAGAATGTGACTGCCGCAGAAGAAAAAGCCTTCGTTTGCTAAAAATGGTAAGTGTGTCTTGGTGGTCATTGAAGAAACCACAGTCATGCATGCAATATTCATTGAGGGAGTAATTAGTACTCTTTACATACTGTAACGCTTGATACAATGTCAGTACTCATGAATTGTTCATGTGACGTACAATAACGCCTCATACAAGACATGCACGACACTGCTGGAAGATGAATCTGATCCATCCAAATATTGGGTTCTTTCCTTGGATGGCTCTTAGTTGAATTCCCTGCCTGATGGATGATCTTATCCTTCAGTTTGAAACCCATTTTCATTTCCATGTCCATGTATTAATGAACATTCTGGATCCACTGGGAAAATGTCCCTCTCTACACCGATTATTTGGTCGTTATGCATCATGGCCCGACTAATAGCTTTTGACACTAGACTAGGCCCACATGCAGCCCTGATCAATAGTACCGTTCATCTGTTGGTCACTAATTTGGATGATACATTATTTGAAAGACCCACTGAGTTAATGATATTGAACACAAAAGTTTTTTTGGAATTCAGAGGGATGTTTGGAAACGGTAATAGTCAATGGTCCACATTCAAAAAAAAAAAAAAAAATTGATGGTCAGAAACAAACCTTTGAAAGGGATCTCTCCACGTACGATGATGACAAGTAGGCGGCCACTACCAAGCGTATTGATTGTAGCTGTAATCCACGGTGGGCCCATGAGAATTCCTTTCACCAGATCTAATAAGAACTTCTGGTGGGGCATGGAGATTATACGTCAAAACTAAAGAATCTTTCACAAGTACATAGCAGTTTGATTTGCAGATCTAATTGTCCATCTGGTAGTTCAAATGAAGACATGCTCCAGTGCTCCGAGAACACTATTATAAGCATTATACGTTGCTGTGCTTCTAGCTGCATCTGTCATTGTGGCAAACCAATCCATCAATCTAAACTGTCTATTAGGTCCAGAGCACATTTTATGGGCTACAACTCAACAATCACATTGATCGGATGATCCAATCCATCCCTAATTTGTCATTATTTTTATAGCCATCTATTCCCCTGCCAAGGATGGAATGGCTGTGATTGCCTGAAAAAAGTGACTTTTTAAACCCATAAGCAATCCATGATGGGCTTCAACAAATAGACTGTTCCAACTGTTGATTGGAACTGTTTTTGTGTAAATGATCATGACCGTCCAAATTAAACGCCTAGGTTCAGATTGTCATGAATATTTGATTGGAGTGATGATGTAGAGTGGGTCATTGACACATTTATGTCGAAGATGGACCAAAGGAAGGATAAGAAGAAGGAGCTCTAGAGAAGACAATTTTCAGCATCATCTATTGACCGACGATTCTGATTGATCGATCGAAAGTTCGAAAAATAGTCGAGAAAGTTCATTGTCATTGTTGATTGATCAACAGATCTAGTATTCGGTCGATCGATCGACTTAGTATTCGGTCGATCGATCGACTGTTCCCTAAAAATCGTAGTTTGTTCTCTGGAGCCATTGTTTCCAAAATCCAACTCTCCTCTTGAAACTATTCTTCTATACATTCAAAGACAAATAAGCATAAAAATTAGAGAAATTAGGTGATAGAGGTTGGAACCTTAAACTCTCAGAACATAATAAGTTTTTATATGAAATTCCCGCTGATTGATTGATAAATAGAAGAACTTGAACAAATTCAACCTAGTGTGCATAGTGAAGGTTCATCTCATGAGTTTTCAAGA
Organism: Liriodendron chinense; assembly: GCA_003013855.2. Classification (NCBI taxonomy): domain Eukaryota; kingdom Viridiplantae; phylum Streptophyta; class Magnoliopsida; order Magnoliales; family Magnoliaceae; genus Liriodendron; species Liriodendron chinense. Next base: position 2,512,700 of record ML058483.1, read on the forward strand.
TTATCTTCTTCATAAATCAACTAAACTATAGATCTCAAGGTGCATAGAGCAACAACAAGCCTATGACAGGAATTTGCCTTACCGTCCTTCCGACGACTTTCACACTACGTCCCATTTCCGGCTTTGGTTACGGGTAGACCATCCCCATGTTGGTAGTAGGTAGCCCTAATCGGAATTTTCCACCATTTTCCATCATTCCCAATTTCATCCTTCCTTTTCCTTTTTCTTTTACATTAGATAGGATTTTAGAAATCCATATCTTTCGTTATTTTCCATGGGCAAGGATGGACAAAGTACCCCGGCTTCGTTTCTCAATGCCTTAAATTAAGGTCTAGTTAATCCACAAATCACATAATCCTTTCAAATCACGAAAATCGTGTAATGTGAACTAGGTGCAAAAGGTGTTCAAATTTTCTATCAATCATAAAAATAGGTGAATTCACATATAAAACCATTATATTAAGAGAAGTTCAAAACTTGCAACATCCCTCACTTCATAGCTCCTCTTCTTATACTCATGCTATCTCAAATGCATAAAATCAAAGTTTTCCAAAAGAGTTTTGAATTTTAGAAAAATCGAAAAATTTCTACATCATTGCTCGAAATGTCACAAAAGCTAGCAGACTCATCATCTAAGGAATCTCTCTCACCCCCCAACCAAAACTTTACATTGTCCTCAATGTAAGAATGTATACAATGAATACAACACATGAGAGCAATGCCAAAAGAAAAGAGAGTGAGAAAGAGAGATATCACCTGAAGCATATATTTCATAGCAAGATTAGCTTTTGGAGATGGATTACTTCACAATTTAAATCAACTGATCAAAGCAAATCCTAATAGGAAAGCATTCTAGAAAATCTTCCTCCGTCAGACTAGGAGGTTAATCCCAACAACTCATCCAAAAGCATAAAGTCAAGCAGAATCATTAGATGGATCAAAAGGTTTCGCAGTAATGTCATCCAATATCCTACTTTACAATATACATGTGTGTGAGTAATCGAGATAAGCCACTCAAAATCCCAAAAAGAAATTTCAACGGGTTCCTTAATGTTTTCACCACATGTATAAGAGGAGACAACATCATATTTATCAGAAAAAATATGTCTCCAATCAATTTTTCCTGGGCAATGATATTGCAAGTAAGGATCATCCCAGGGTTGGTGGAGTTCGGTATACATGATCCTCAAAGGTGTGGAAATATAAATTGATTTCTCAGCACAAAAAGGTATTGTTTCCACATCCTTCTCTCGGCTAGCGTCATATGCCGATGCCGACTCTAAAAGTGTAACCATATCCGTTATCATGTCATCGTTCTCATCAAGGAGTAAGTCACATCTTCGTCTAAGTGACCGGAGTAAAAAGGTGAGAGGGACTCATCTTCCACGATAGAATTGATCATGTTTATTTCGTGGACCTCCTCATCTTCATCCTCTTGTTGGTTGTCAACATTGAAAGCATTCAACTCAATCGTCATATTGCCAAAAGACATTTGTATGACCCCACTCCTACGATTTATGATAGCGTTTGATGTAGCTAGGAATGGGCGGCCAAGTATGAGAGGAATTTGGGGGCCAATATTAACCATGGGTCATGTGTCCAAGACAATAAAGTCCACCGGGTAGTAGACCTTGTCAACTTGGATAAGAACGTCCTCAATCACCCCTCTTGGAATACGAATCGATCGGTCAGCAAGTTGTAATATGGTTTTGGTGGGTTTTAATTCACCTAAACCCAATTGTTCATAGACCAAAAAGGGGATTAAGTTCACACTTGCCTCTAAATCAAGTAAAGCATGTTTCACCCGGTAGTCTCCAATCACACATGATATTGTTGGACAACCAGGGATCTTTGTATTTCTTGAGCATCCCGTGGTTGATAATGGCACTTACGTTCTCTGTCAAAAATGCATTCTTTTGCACATGTATTTTTCTTTTAACCGTGCAGAGGTCTTTTAAAAATTTAGCATATGACGGTATTTGTTTAATGGCATCCAACAATGGGATATTGATTTTGACTTGTTTGAAAACCTCCAAAAATTCCTGATATTTATCTTGAGGTTTGGCTGAAATCAAGCGTTGGGGAAATAGAGCACCGGGCCTATATTCTTTCAATGGCTCTTTTTCATTCATGGCGGTGCTACGGCCCATCATCCTCTTTAGAAAATACCGGATCATTAGGCGTTGAAACCTTCACCGGATCAGATTTTTCAATAATTTTACCACTTCTAAGAGTGGTGATGGCTTTAGCATGTTCCATGTGTTGGTTAAAGGAACTAGGCACGCTTATTTCGCATTGAGGTTTCAGATTTGGTATGGGTTGGGCTGGAAGAATCCCTTCTCTTGCGTTTAAGCGAGCCTTAATTTCCTCCACCGAATTTTTAAGCTCAAGCATTATCGTATGGTTGGATTGATTTATTTGAGCTTGACCTTCCATGAATGCTTTCAAAGTATCCTTTATAGGCATTTGAGGTGGGGCCATAGGAATTTGCATTGGGGGTCCCCTTTGAGGATTATTTTGATTAGCCGTGTTCCCATTCGCCCAATTGAAGTTAGAGTTGTTTCTCCAACTAGAATCGTTCGTGTTTGAATTTGGAGTACTAAAAGGTCGTTGATAACTATTCAAAGCATTCGATTGTTCAAATAAAAGTTCTCGAAACGCATAGATTGTTGGACAATCGGCGTTTGATGCACATTGGAAGCACAAATGCCACAAATAGTTTCAACAGCCCCCTTTTGTTGGGTTGTGTCCACTTTCTTTAGTTCCATCTCCTCGACCTTTCGTGTGAGTTTAGCCACTCTAGAACCTAGATCATCTTGCTCATTTAAAACATAAACTTCTCCCTTTTCCTTGGCTTGGGTTTGTTTTAAACTTGTTGGCTTAGATGTATCCCATGCTTGGGTGTTTTCAGCCAACATGTCAAAATAATCCCAAGCGTCCTCCGTTTCCTTGTTCATGAACTCCCCATTGTACATCATCTCCACGAATTGGCGCATGGTTGAGTTTAATCCATCATAGAAGAAACTAATCAACCTCCACCGTTCATAGCCGTGATGTGGGCATGCGTTTAATAACTCATTATACCTTTCCCAACATTGGAAAAAGGTTTCTTCTTCTTTTTGAGCGAAGTTCATTATGGCCCTTCTTAGTGCATTGGTTCGATGAGTAGGGAAGAATTTTTTAAGAAACTCCCTAGTCATCTCAGCCCATGTCCCAATAAACCTTGGCCTTAAGGAATGTAGCCATGATTTGGCCTTCTCTTTCACGGAAAAAGGGAATAATTTGAGTTTTATTGTATCCTTGGTCACATTGTCATAGTTTATTGTGGCAATAACCTCTTCAAATTACTTAATATGTAGATACGCGCTCTCAGAGTCGAGTCCATGGAATCTAAGAAGAAGTTCGATCAACCCCGGTTTAAAATCAATGTTTCCCACATTGTGAGGGAAAATTATGCAAGAGGGAGTACTCGTCCTAGCTGGTTGTAAATAGTCACGTAAAGTTCTAGGTTGAGGTACATCCCCCACTTCATTCTCATCCAATTCAGTAAGGTTTGGGGCTGGATTTTGATGTTGATTAGCCCCTTGATTTGGTTGATTTTCAGCCATCTCTCTAGTAATTTCAGGAAAATTTTGACGTTTCCTAGCACGAGGCTATCTATCAATCCCTTCAACAATTACTCCATCACGATTGAGTTGGTTATTAGAATCCCGAGCCCAATGTGGCATGCAAATCCAAAAAGAATGAAATAAAAAGGAAAAATAATTCTTCCTTCCTTCCTTTACTCCTCTCTAAGACTTAAGCACAAGGTGTCTTGCATTGGCTGAGCCAGAAGCAAGGATAAAGACCGATTTCTCCTGGTCAATAGGGGCTCAGAGAACTCCCCACCCACTTTTTGAGTCTTTTGAGAAAAGTGCAGAAAAAGAAGAAAGAGGAATAAGATTGAGAAGAGAAATCTCTGAGCACAAGGTGATCCAAGACGGCAGAGCCGACCAATAGGAATTCAGGTGGCACAAGGCCAACCTATCAGAGATCCAAAAGGAGTCTCCACCCACTCTACAAGAGATGAATATGGTAGGAATGAGTAGGGGAAGAAAATAAGGTTAGAATGATAAAACCTGATTTATGACTTAAGATGCCTACTTCTTCTTCAACTTCCTAAAAATCCCTGAATTAGACCTATGTTAGAATCCTGCACAAATCAAAACAAAGTAAGTTAGTATTTAGAAGAAAACCTACCCTAGAAAGCAAAACAAATCCTAAACCTATCTTAACACAATCTCAACTAAAAGCTATCTCAGCAAATTCTAAAAATACCACATAGAAATCCTCGGCAACGGCGCCAAAAACTTGTTCACTCCCCAAGTGTATGGTTGCGAAGTAGTAATAATTCAGAAAGACCGAGTATCGTTCCCACAGAGATTTATGAATGGGTATTCTCAGAATTTGCCTAAAATAACTAGTAACTAAGATCCTATTAAGAATTAAAGCTGGAAAATAGCAATTTGGGTTCAAACAGTGAATGTATAAGGTAATTTCAATCTAAAAAGGCACTAGAGCGCCAAGGATCCACTTTTGATAAGTTTCAATGCATCAACACAACTAGGTCTCTCATAACTCAATCGAATTCATATCTCTATCCGATTGGAATATAGAGCAGTTCAATCAGCAATTATCCAAAACAAGTGTTTATTCATTGATTTGATTCCCACAATCATGCTCAGGCCTTGGGCACACTCAATTGTGTAGGCCAAGCCTCTTTCCAATCTAGTTGAGATTCACAACCATAGCTTTCATCAAATCCTGTCACTAGACTTGATTACAACTAATGATTAAAACTCTAATTAAATTAAAATCAATCAACAAACAACTATTTCAGATTATAACAAAAGATATGAACTTTAGTTGCATGAGCTCCCACATGAAAATCAGGCCATTGCATACAAGGCAATCAAAGAATCTACCATACCCGAAGTCAATGATAGATCAATGAAATACACAAACATAAACAATGCTCAAAAGGTAAGCTTCCAAGCTTAGAATCACTAAGAATCACATGAGCCCGGAGTCATCAAGAGATCAAAGTAAAACCAAACTAGTACTTGATTCAAACTCACGTTAACTAAAAATTCTTCAATTAAAACATAAAAGGAAACCTAGGTTACATCAATCCATCCAAAACAAATCAAAAGCTTCACCTCTTAGCCCTAGCTAAGAGGTTTTAGTTCATCTCTAATATCCTTGAACTAGAAGCCTCAAAACAAACATAAAAACTACTAAAACAGGAAGAAAACTAGAAACTCGAAGTAGAATCCGTCTCCTAAGCAATCCCCACGTCCTAGCATGCTCTAGTATGAAGGGAAAAAGTCCTTTTATAGCTTAGAGGTGTCCATTGCGTAAGAAACTTCCAGATTGCGCAAGGAATTACGCACTTGCGCAGAAAATTTCGGCGCCCGAATTAGAAGCTGCCGTTTTTGCATGGCCGACTGGTCGCACGACCGGTCGGACTGGCTTGGCCGACCGGTCACGACCGGTCGGACCTGTTAGTCCATCTGTCCAGCGAGCTCTGAAAGGGGTGCGACCTGTTGGCCGACCGGTCGGACTGTATAATTCCTCTGTCCAGTGAGCCTTTAAGTCAGGTAGTGGGTTGGCCGACCGGTCTTGACCGGTCTGGCTCCCGTGGCCGACCGGTCTAAGTCCTTTTTCTTCTTCATTTCTTTCTTTGTTTCTTCTTCTCTCTTCTCTCATTGCTTTGTCTTTCTTTGGTCCTCCTTCATGCTTGATCTAGTAGTCTTCAATGCTTGTAAGGAGCTCTATTTAGCCTTGAATCAGTGAAATCTCCATCTTGTCCCTACAATCACAAATCATGTATTAAAGTAGTCCTTTAAACATGTAAACCGTGCATAATAAGTGATGAATTGGGGTTAGAATAGCGATCCAAGGAAGGGATCAAGTCATCAAGTCTCGTGAGACTCTGATTGCGAAGATGAATGAGGGGAGAAAAATCCTCATTGAAAAGATCCAGGCCTTGACCGACAGATATCAATCATTAGGATACGAACTTCGTGAGACTCATGAAGGTGAAGGAGAAGATCGAGAAAGAGAGAGAGAGAGAGATATTTCGCCAAGATAAGATTTCTCTAGAGTAGTAGCTCGCTGAGAGCCAGTCGCGACTGAAGGAAGTCAGAGATAGCTTGCAGATTGAAAGGTCCATTCTCACGCAGCTCAAAGATGATTCCATTCACTGGGAGGAGGAGAGAGTGGCTTACGTTAAAATGTTTTCTGAAGAGGGGCCTTGAGCAGTCATGAGTTCCGTACTCCACAATTGTACGATGACGAGCGATACGAGTCATACGACGCTGGCCACGACTTTGCGTTGAGAGTGGTGCAGCGGATATCTCCATCAGTTTAATATGGAGGAATTCGAGAGGGTTGCGGCCGTCATCGCTGCTGAAGAGAGAGCAGCCGTTGAAAATGAAGCAACGGAAGCTACCCAAGCTGCAGGGGTTCCCGAGGTGGGCCTTGAGGTCGAGAGTAGCGCACCTCCTCCAAGTGACGCTCAGGAATGAGCACCCCTCCCTCTTTTTGTGTCGATCTTGTACCGCTCCCTTCTTCTTATTATAAAAACAATCTTGATATTTTCCTTTGAATGACTTCAAATAGTGAATACCTCAAAATTTTGACTTCTCGTGGCAATAAATTATTTGAATGTTAAATGCATAGATACTTAACCCATAAAAAAGAGTTAAGCTCAATCAGGGGGGTCTTGGTGACCACGTTCGCATGCAGATAGACTGATCTATCGATTGAGACTTTAGCTCTACAATAAGCAGAAGATTTGGTTAAGAAAACGTTTGTCTTCTCTTCAAGGCTGTTTTGGTCCAAAGTGGAGCAGCGACCAAGTTATGAGATTTATAGCTGATCAGCCATAGTGAAAGAAATTATCTTTATTCGAACGTGATTCATGTGTTTAATACATGAATGCTTTATGGATAATATTGAAGTAGACGCTCCACGTGCAAGGGGCGACATAGTGGTCTTCCTCGCATGTCTTCTAGATAATATGTACCTGGTCGTACAATCTTAATAACCTGATAGGGGCCTTCCCAATTTGGATCCAATGAACGAGCCGGTGTTCCGAGATTTTGTCTAAGCACCAAATCGCCGAGCTAAAAAGCTCTAGGTTTGACCTTTGCAGTTGTGATAGCGGGCTATACGCTGTTGGTAAGCTGATGCTCGAAGTCGGGATACGTCCCTTCTTTCTTCTAAAAGATCGAGATGAAGCCTCAGACCCTCTTCGTTGCTCGCTGGGTCATAGTGCTCCGTTCGATGGGAGGGTACTTCAACTTCGACTGGAATAACTGCTTCGGTACCGAATGGTAGGGAGAAAGGAGTTTCTCCTGTCGACGTATGAGTTGTCATTTTATAAGCCCACAAGATTTTAGGTAGAAGTTCAGGCCACATACCTTTACGCTCATCAAGTTTAGTTTTCAGATAATGTTTGATAATCTTATTGACTACCTGAACTTGTCCATTAGCTTGAGGATGATATGGGGAGGTTCGAATACTTTGTATCTTCTATTTCTCGCAAAACTCGAAGAATGCAGCGTTGTCGAACTGTTTCCCGTTGTTAGTGATTATAGTATGGGGGAGCCCATAATGGCATATGATATTTCTCCATATGAATTTAGTAGTCTGTTTTTTAGTGATTGTAGTTAAAGGTTCCGCCTCAACCCATTTGGTGAAGTAATCGACTGCTACAATTGCGAACCTGTTCTGGCCTTTCCAGGTGGGTAATGGTCTGATTATATCGATTTTCCATTGGGCGAAAGGCCAAGGGCCATCCATCGGCGTCATTTGCTCAGATGGTACATGAGGGACTGGAGAATATCGTTGGCATTTATCGCATTTCTTAGAAAATTCGATTGCGTCCGCCTTTATGGTGGGCCAGTAGTAATCTTGCCTCAGTGCTTTATATGCTAAAGACCGTCCCTTGAGATGATTACCGCATGCCCCCTGGTGTATTTCATCTAGAACACGGTGTGCTTCTTCTGGATGGAGACACCTTAAGTATGGTAAAGTAAAACTTTTACATAACAATATTCCGTTTTGTAAGGTGTACCTGGCAGCATGGTAACGAATTTGTCGTATAGATTTTCTATCATCTACGAGTTGTCCATTTGTTAGGTAAAGGACAATGGGATCCATCCAACATGTTCACCGAGCTCAATTGCCCATTTAGTCAACCGCCCAGAAAATTCAGGCTTTTGAAGGACTTGCCTTAATGGATGATTCGTAGGTACTAATATAGAATGAGCTTGAAAATATGGTCGTAGCTTCCGAGCTGCAGTTACTAAGGCCAGACTAGTTTTTCCATATCGGAGTATCAAGTCTCTGCATACATCATTGCTCGACTGACATAATAAATGGGACTTTGGACCTCAGAGTCTTCTCTTATTAAGGCGGCGCTAACGGCCGTGGAAGATACAGATAAATAAAGAAAAATCTGCTCGTGTGGAACATGTTTGGATAAGATAAGAGGCACGCTCATATATTGTTTCATTTGCTGAAATGCCTCCTCGCATTGTTGGGTCCATAACCAGTTAGTTTTTGCAGTAATGCGGATGAGCTTAAAAAAGGGGAGGCGTTTATCAGAAGCACGTGAAATAAACCTATTTAATGATGCAATGCGACCTAGCCAATCGTTGAACATCTTTGAGAGTGGATGGAGACTTCATTTTAATCAAGGCTTTAATCTTCTCAGGGTTTGCTTCAATCCCTCGTTGACCAACCATGAAGCCGAGAAATTTTCTGGCAGAGACCCCAGAAGCACATTTTTCTGGATTTAACTTCATCTGATACTTCCTCATTAGATCGAAGGCTTCTCGGAGATCCGCGAGATGATTATTGGCCACGACACTTTTACGAGTATGTCGTCGACATACACCTCCATATTCTTGCCGATTTGTGCAGAAAATATTTTGTTGATTAAACGATGATAGGTGGCCCCCGCATTCTTGAGGCCGAAAGGCATTACTTTATAGCAATATAGGCCCCGATCAGTGATAAAGGCAGTATTTTGATGATCAGGCGGATGCATCACCAGAATAAGCATCCATAAAGCTGAGCAGGGCATGTCCTGCTGTTGAATCGACCAATTGGTCAATGCGGGGAGTCAGGAAACTATCCTTTGGGCATGCCTTGCTCAGATCAGAGTAATCTACAGACATCCTCCACTTAGCGTTGGCTTTGTGGACAAGAACCACGTTCGCGACCCACTCTGGGTAGTCGACCTCTTCGACAAAATTAACGGCCAATAATTTTTCGACCTCAGCTTTAATCACCATTTGCCTTTCAGCTGTGAACGCTCGTCGACGTTGATGAATGAGTTTGTACTTTGGATCAACGTTCAGGCGATGGACCGTAACGTTAAGGTCGATACATGGCATATCTTCATGAGACAAGATGAATACGTCTTGATATTCGACCAGAAAATTGGTCAGATATGTTTGAAAGATACAACTTAGAGACGATCCGATGTGAACCTTCTTGGAAGGGTCATCTTTAAATAGATGGATTTCGACTGTCTCTTCTCCGGGAGTTCCTAATTGATGCGCATCCTCCCTCGGGTCTAATGCTGTTGCTATTGGAGAATTCGCTTGGTCTCCCGTAATCGTCATAATAAGGGCTGCTCGGACATTTTTTCGATCTTGTACCGCAATTTCGTAGGACGCTCGAGCTTCCTTTTGGTTCCCTCGTATTACCCCGACTCCGCTTGGAGTAGGGAATTTAATGCATAGATAGAGGGGGTGTAGAGCTGCTCCTATTTTGGTGAGCAAGGGTTTACCCAAGATAGCATTGTATGTTGATTTTCAATCGACCACTAGGAAGTTGATGAACACAATGATTTTGGTTGGACTTTCTCCGAAGGTGACAGGGAGGTCTGTCAATGCTCCCTTCTGGTATTACAACTTCGCCCCCAAAGCCAACGAGGGGGTGGAGATTGGTTTGAGTAAATTTCTGGCAAGCGCCATTTTATTAAAAGCTTCTAGGTAAAGGACGTCAGCAGAGCTACCTGTATCCAACATAATGTGATGAGTTAAATAATTTGACACCTTTAACGCGATCATAATGGAGTCCTCATGAGGGAAATGAATTCCTTCAGCATCTTCAAGAGAGAAGAAATTGGGTGATAGCTAGCACTTGGCATATCAGACGACTTTTCCAGCCAGTAAATATGTTGAGGCTTCTAACATGCCTTTCGAGCATATGCTTTCCTTGAGGCTTGGGAATCTCCTCCGCAAGCGGGACCACTAGCGATGGTCCGAATTTCACCTGCAGGTTCCGTGTCTTCCTATGGAGGATGATGTTGCGGCGACTTTTTTCTTCGTCCTTAATGTGATGAGGTATCAGTTTTTTTAGGTGACCGATCCTATCATGCAACGTAATCCCAGAGATGTCCCTTCCGAATGAGAGTTTCAATTTGATCTTTCAGAGACATGCAATCTTGGGTATTATGGCGATAATCTTTATGGAAGTAGCAGAACTTCATCTTGTCTCTTTTTTCGAGATCTGATTTGATCCTTGAAGGCCATTTAACATAAGATTTATGCTTTATCTTCATTAGCACTTTTTTAGGAGACTGATTAAGAGGCGTGCAGTTGCGATATTTACCGGAGTAAGGCTTCTTAGGGGAGCAATCCTGCCGATCACGCCGATATTTCCTATCGGATGAAGAGATCTCCTCAGACTTGCGTTTCTTCCCTTGTATACCGTGACGAGCCAAAGCGACCTCTTCAACATTAATGTATTTTTTAGCTTTGACCTGAATTTAGTTATGGTTTTAGGAGAGTTTTTATCCAGGGCGAATCGAAATTTCTCGCTCTTGATTCCTGCTATAAGGGCAGTGAGGCCTTTGTCTTCAATATAACCTTCAGTTTGGACGGCTTCTGCCGTAAACCGAACTGTGAACCCCTTAATTGTTTCTCCATGTTGCTGCTTTAGATCTGATAGATGAGATGCATGCTTTTTTGTACAAATACTTCCCATGAACTGAGAGAGGAAGAGATCCGATAATTGGGAAAAAGATTATATAGATCGAGGTTTTAGGCCACGAAACCATGTACATGCTGTGCTGTGCTGCATCTTTTAGAGTTAAGGAAAAAGCCCTACACATAATTTTTGAACCATATCCTTATAACTCTATGAGAGACCTATACATCTCCAAATGTTCGAGAGGATCACTGATACCAGTATATGGAACAATGCTAGGCGTTCAGTATTTTTTAGGCAAAGGGGCTTCCATTACCTCGCAAGTGAAGGGGGGTTCAACTCGATGGATCGATGCAAAAGCAGAAGGTGGGAGGTTGGATTGATATCACTGCTCCATATTGGCGAAACGATCTTCGATTCTCCTGATATCGCCTTCCCAAGGTAAAGTATAATTTGACGTTTCGACACCAGATTATTAAGGTCGTCGTTGTTGAGAGGCACTAGAGTGGATAGATTGTGGATGTTGAACTGGAGTTTGATTGTCGAGTGGCATGCGATTTGAAGGAGAATTTCGTTGAGCTCGTGGCTCATCTGCGGAATGTCTGGAAGCTACTGGTGCAGATTATAGTGGCGGTCCTTCTGAAGGTTGCCGCGATTCAGGAAAATGCTGATCAAACTGATTGGATAGGGTTTGAAGTCCGGCTTTGAGGGTAAGGAGTGTATCTCCGACGAAACACATAACACCATCGAAGCCACTAGATATATCTTGGAATGGATTTTGCAAAGGTAGGTTGGGCTCCGTCGGAGGAATCCCTGTCAAAGCAGCCTGAGGGAGGTTGAGAGTTGGTTCAGGGATGTCTGGCGAGGGTAACGTCTGCCTTGAAGTAGAGGGATGAGTTGTTTTCTTAGGAGGCATAGTGGGATGTGACAATTGGTGATGAGAGCGGATTGAATTCCTGGTTCCCATAGACGGCGTCAATCTGTTAACGGCAGATTCTGGTAACAGGTCCCTCCCAAGTATTTGCCCTTCTTTAAGTGAGCTCCCCACTAAACCTGAAAGCCAAAGAAGAAAACTAAGGGTGGCCGGCGCTTGACCGTTGGCCCTCCGAAGCTTAAGTCAGGTAGGACTTGATAGTAAGATGAAGTGCGAGATGTGGGCTTAGAGATTACATACCTTTATCATCATGGGGTTATCTATTTATACAGATCTGGGGGATCCAGTCTGTTACGCAAGCCGTTGAAATCATCGTTGATTTCAAGGGATAAGGTGCTTATCTCGTTAATCCTTAGACAAAGGGATGGCCTAACCACTTTAGATGTCTAGCTGATTACGCCTAATCATGGAGATTCCCCATGATTCGGGGTTACAAATAGAGACAAGCACAAAACCGGCCTATAGTGGCCGCTAGTACTATAAGACGAGAGACGTCCCTGCTAGAGATCAGAGATCAGGGCGGCTCGCATAATGGGAGTGTCCTCGCTCGATGACCAAAGACCAAGGCTACTCGCATAACAGGGGTCTCCCCACTCAACGACCTGAGAGCAGGGCTACTCACATCCTGTGACCAGCGACCAATCCTGCTCATATATTTAGGAATGTGTAGGGACGCATCTATGCGATATATGAGCTGCGACCATATAGGCTAGTTAGTCGAATGATTAGGTCGCGACTTTACTGAGTCAAAGGTGCTCGCGGGTCTTGGGTCTTCAGAGCTCTTCGACGTCCAACTTTATTCTATAACAGGTGCTATGAGAATATTGGAACATTTTACAAAGTTTAAAATATGAACGTCGCAAGAAAAAGGTCAACTTACAAATGGATTGGACCATTCAATCGGTGTAATTTTTTCAATGTATACAACGAAAAACGGATGTAAAACTTAATAAACACTCTGGATTGATTGATAGAATAGAAAGTTTCCCAAAAGAAGTTAGGAGCACTAAAACTTGGTGTGTCTATGCAACATAGGATCAAGCATGGAATGAATAGTAAGTGAGAGAGCAGATCAAATTGAATAGCATCAAATAAACGAGCGTGCCTTCAGTGGATCCCCCGATCCACCGAGGTGGGTGGGATCCCTAACTGTGGGGCCCACCTTGAAGTAAGTGCCTTACATTCATGTTGTCCATCCGTTTTAACAGATCGTTTTAAGATATAAACCCTAAAATGAAGCACATAAAAATCTCAGGTGGACCACACCAGTGGAAACATTGATTATTGAATACCCACCATTAAAAACTACTTGGGAGCCACTCGAATATTTATATGGCACCCAACTTGTTGATAAGGTCACAAAGATCTGAATGAAGGGACCAAACAAATGATAGCTTTATCCAAAGCTTTTGTGGCCCACAAATTTTTTTTTTAATAATCATGCTATTTCCTATGGTGTGGTCCACCTGGGATTTGGATAAGCTTAACTTTTAGGATCATGCTTTAAAATGAGCTCTCAAAATGGATTGACAGCATGAATGTAAGGTACATCTATCAAGGTGGGTCCCACAGTTAGAAGTCCACCGAAGCCGTACCCCAAAGAAACAGAAATTGCCTTTCAATCAACCTAGCTTATTTGTTTTCGCTTTTAAGGTTTGCTTTCCTTTTAAGATTTGAGTAGATTAATGAAAATGACAGCCATCATGAGTAGGGACCCATTATATCACCATTCACGGGTCTCGATTGCTTGGAAGTGGTCAACAACGAACCAGCTTAGACAGTGTTCTCATCCTTGAATGTGACGATCATTCCCTGGCCTCCCACTACATGGGAAAGAAGAAAGATAAGGTGTCCGCCAAGCCCGAACCCTCCCAGCGCGCCTTTGGTGAAGGCCTGACCCGGCAGGCCGACTCCCAACATAAACAATGACGCTCACAGCAACATTCTCATGCCTCCGGATAGCACCGGTCTTATAACCGGAGGGGCCGGCTTTCTATAATCGAGGAACGAGTCAACAATTTGGCAAACCATATGCTACCGCCTCACTAGGGCTATCGAAGGAAATCAGGCGTCAGCCCCCTTAAACATGCTTGAGCCCTCCCTCAACGACTGCCCCTAGCAGTCACAACGCGAGATGTATATGGGGCTGCCCTTTGCAACCGAAGATCGCGTCAGCCAGGCCGTCCCCATGGGGACGACCACTACACTCGAAGGCTCTGACCTTCACCTCACCCTCAATGAGCGAAGCAAGGCCTGAAAAGGTAAGGATACGGAGGAAGTGGCAAACAACAAAGCTCTCTAGGGCGCAGAGCTCCATGAGATATAGGGCAAGCTTGGGGACATACAACTGGCTTGTGAAGCAAGGACCCCGACCACCATAGAGGCCCTCTTGGAGTAGGCTGAGCTGCCATGCACTGACGATGTTATGTGCACCCAGCTACCCAAGGGATTCAAAATGCCACTGATCACCCCCTACATGGGGATGGGCTACCCGGCTAAGCACCTGGAGTCGTTTCGGAATTGGATGGAGCTCAACTACGCCTTGGGGCCGTCATGTGTAAAGCATTCTCCCTGACTTTGATTGGGGCTGCCCGAAAATGGTTCCTGGGCCTTAAGCCCAAGTCCATTAGGTCCTTTCGTAACTCAGCAAAGATTTCGCGACCCAATTCGTCGGGAGCAAGAGCATGCAAAAATCATCAACTCATCTTTTGACCTTAAAGTAAAAGTGCGAGAAGTCCTTAAAGGATTTCATAGTCTGGTTCATAGGCTGTTCGGGTGGATGACTACTCCGATCAGGTTGCCCTAGCAGCCATGATGGCCAGACTTAAGCAAGGAAAATTCCTTTTCTCCCTCAGAAAAAACCTACCGAAAACTATGGCTGATCTATTGAACCATGCCTAGAAATACACTAATGCTGAAGAGCTAGTCAACGCCCAGATGGAACCCAAGGGCGAAGGCAGCTCGGCCAGCGGAAAGAAGCACAAGGAAGGTAGAGAGGGGTCGACCTCTGACCCCAAGTGGAAGAAAGACGACCGAACCAGGTCCACCCGAACCTCATAGAGCCGGTATCACTGGTACACACCACTCAACACCCCGCTCGAGTAGGTGTTCGTGAAAATTTAAGAGTGAAAAAATTCTTTAGTGACCGAATAGGCTAAGGTCAGACCTGAACAAGAGGAACAAGACTAAATACTACCATTTCTATCAGGATCACGACCACAAAACTACTAACTGCTTTGACGCAAAGGAAGAAATCAAGTCCGTCATTCGAAGGAGCTACATGGGCAAGTATGTCGCTGCGTGTCACGAAGATAGATCTCCACCTAGATCTGAGTGACGAGAGGAATGGGCTGATCGAGAACTCATTGGTGAGATTTGGTTGGGGGCTGTGCCGCCCTGCCTTTCGTACTATCTTTGGTGGGCCTGCTGGTGGGGGATATCCAACAAGAGCGCATTGCGCCTACACCCGAAGCGCTTGGTTTGCAGATGAGGTCCACTTAGTGAACCCTACATACCGACTGCCCAAGGATCCCTGACGAGACCCCTGCACCATTTCCTTCACGAAAGAAGATGCCAAAGGAATCCAACACCCCCATGATGATACACTTATGTTCTTGATGATCGTGGCCAATTACAAGTTGCATCGGATCCTCGTCGACACGGGAAGCTCGATCGACATTCTATATGTTGTCACCTTCAACAAGATGGGAATCAAAAGATTTGACCCGCACCCTATCCAGATACCCCTTGTCGGCTTCGCTAGCAAGACCGTCGTCCCGGAGGGTGTTCGCTCGCCTCAAGTGCAAGGCTGCGATGTAGTAATAATCTAGGTAAGACCGAGGTCGATCCACAGGGACTTATGTAGGAATCCACAAAACACTTCCAATAGTTTCTATTGAGAAGCTAACAACCAGATTTTGAGAAGATTGATGTAAATAGTAACTTTGAACTAAACTGAAAGTAAACAATTATAAAAAGGCACTAAGGGTTCAAGGATCCACTTGTAGCAATCCTTGATGCTCAATTCGCTGTAGTTTCTCACTTTCTCAACTAGAATTGAAATTAAGATCTATCTAGCCGGATAATAGAGCAGTTAAACCAACAATCTGTCATATATAGGATCCATGTATATGGTTCACTCAATGCAAGCTAGGACGAGCATACTCAATTGTATAGGTCAGTCCCAATTTCAATAGACTAAGTTCACAATCATAACCATCATTAAATCCTGTCACAAGACAAAACTAAATCATGATTTAAACTTGATTCAAACCACATACACAGTCTCACACATACTTCAGAAAACCAGAAAAATAGAACTTTGGTAGGAAGTTCCCACATGACGATCATAGTACTAGAGCGTACTCCAATTCCTCGGATCATACAGGTCTAGACTAGTTCACAACAATTAAGAACTCAAGCAATTCTTCCAAACATCCATGAGTCATCATAAGACTAAGAAAAACTACTTAGTAATTGAATTAAATTAAAACCATTGTTCTTAAACATGAAATCCAGCTTAAAACCAACTTAAACGAATTGAAACATCTTAGATCCACTACAAGCTTCACCTCTTAGCCCTAGCTAAGAGGTTTAGCCGTTCATGATCCAAGGAAACATGAAACAGACTAAAGAAAACATAACAATAGCAAACAAACTAGGAGGAGTTGTGGAACTCCAAAATCCACTTTCGTCGCCTCCCACTATACTTAATCCGTTCTTAGATACCCTAGGAAGAGTCCCTAGGTGTCCTTTTATAGTGGGGAAGCTCCGCAGCGTTGGAATCTTCCAGAATTTGAGTAAGATTACACAGTGCATAGAGAAATTCGGGGCTTGTAGAACACACATCATTACGCAAACGACCGGTTGCACGACCGGTCTAAGATCCTGGACGACCGGTAGCATGACCGGTCACAAAAGTGCAAAAAATGTCCAATGAGTTTTGGGAAATTCCGAGCCCGTAATTTTAATTCAAGGACCGGTCGCACGACCGGTCTGAGCAGTGGACGACCAGTCATACGACCGGTCTTAGACAGTCCAGTGAGTTGTGGCCTTTGGGCCCCTCTGTTGAGTGATCGGACCGGTCGGACGACCGATCTTCAGTATCTTCTTCTTCCTTCTTTTCTTCTCTTCTTTGCTTCTTTCTTCCACCCTTTCACACTTGGTCTTGTGATCTTCAATGCTCATAAATACTGTCTTTAAGTCTTCAATTGATAGATCCTCTCTCTTATTCCTATAATCACAAATCCATGCATTAGATTAGTCTTTAAATCATGAAAACCTTGCATAATGAGTGATGAATTGGGGTTGGATTATGCACAATTAAGAGCTCAACAGAGGGCAGTATCGTGTTGCCTGTCACCGTCGAGGAAGGATCCGCGTAAGTGACCCTCCTGGTCGACTTCCTTGTGGTGGATTGCCCATCCATTTACAACACTATCTTGGGACGTCCCTTCATGGACGCCCTGAAGGTTGTTATTTTAATCTACCACCTCATCATGAAGTTTCCAACCAGGTAGGGGATCAGACGGGTAAAGGGCAACCAAGTGGAGGCCCACCAATGCTATGTCGCGGCCCTCTGGGCCTGTGGTTGCTCGATGATATAGGTCACCACGTTCGATCCAAGAGAGGAGAACTTTGAGAGAGGGACACCTGCAGAAGACTTGCATCCAGTACAGATACGCGACGGAGACCCGACTAAGACGGTCTAGGTTGGGTCCTCACTTGACCTGCTTCTCGAGGCTGCTTTAACCAGACTTCTCAAAGAACATGAGGAGTGGTCTCACAGTCCCATCAGGTCATGCCCAGGATAGACCCAAGCACTATCGTTCATCGCCTGAACATGGACCCTGACCATAAGCCCGTTCAGCAGAAGAGGCGAGCCTTCGACGCCGAGAGATACGTGGCCATTAACGAGGAAGTTGGTAAGCTGCGACGAGCCAGGTTCATCGAAGAAGTCCACTATCCTGACTGGCTTGCCAACATTATGCTAGTAAAAAACCCAACGGCAGCTGGAGGATGTGCGTAGATTATACCAACCTAAAAAAGGCCTACCCTAAAGACAACTTCCCACTACCAACGATTGATCAGTTGGTGGACACCACCGTTGGACATGTGCTTCTCAATTTTATGGACGCATACCTAGAATACAATCAGATCGTTATGCATAAGCACGACAAGCAGAAGACAGCATTCGTCACTAACATGGGGCCTTATTGTTATCGAATTATGCCTTTCTGGCTGGAGAACCCCGGGGCAACCTACTAAAAGTTGGTCAACAAGATGTTGTAGACACCCCACCTTCGGTTACAATGTTGGTAGAGATAATTGAATGAATGGAGGACCATACCCTCAAATCCCATGTCCAAACCCAGCCAAACTCACCCTTGTAAGCCCCAATCCATAGCCCAGCACAAGCCTGAACCCAGTCAACTCACCCCTAAACATCAGCCTGAAAAACCACCCATAAGAAAAATCAGTCAAAAAATCCCAAAAAGTCAAACTTGGTGAGTCAACCCGCTGAGTCAAATCACCGAGTCAACTCACTGATCAGTCCAGCCCTTGCACGCAGTCAACTCACCGTGTAAATCCATCTTTCAAACCCAGTCAACTCACCTGGTTCCGAGCCACAGCTTTGGAGTATCTCTGAACCTCAAATCTCGAGCTTTGCTGCTTCAAGTTCGGGGGCCGTACGCTCTAAAGCTGGAGCAAAGAGTCCGTACAGGCGGCCCCCAGGGTGCCGCCCAAGCCTATTTACGCAAGCTGCCACTGCTCGCAGCTATAAACACCTCATTCCCTCGGCTGTTTCAGTATCCCTCAACACCCAAAGCAAATCCATAAATTCCGAACTAGCTCCATCCCTTTAGCCCATTCCTCCACCAATGAGAGCCCGAGTGAGAAGAGCTTAGCCCTGGTCCAACCTAGCCTGACCCTGGTCCAAGTCTCCCAAGCTACCTAAGTCCCAATCTTAGCCACTCGAAGCAAACCCTTGCAACACCTCCGTCCATCCAGTTACTCTTTCATTAGCATCATCTCATTCGCATCTAGCATAAGTGCAACATTTATTATTCTTCCAACTCCCCTGCTTATCATATCACTGCAAACACTTTGATTATTTAAATACACAGCATGGATCCCACATAAATCACCTACCAGTTTGAGCGTATGCTCTGGGCTTGCTTGTTAATGGAAACCTTCCCATCAGAAACTCTTACTGTTCAGACCTTCATTCATGCATCATATCATTCATGAGAGTGTACGAGGATTAAATCAAACTTTCAAGTATTAGTTCGATTCTGTGGGTAGAAACTGTACTTCGGTACGGGCAGAGTGGGGTGCTTAACATCTTTCCACGCTGAACCGTGATCCCTTACCTCGAATCTCTGACCGCAAATCAAAATGATTCATTTTAAAGGGAGGAATCTTCGAATTCCCTTCTCTAACGTCTCTACGGGGTCTAGCCGACTATAGATTCAAAGTAACTGGCTAGTGACGACTCTGGTCTTATACGAACTCATCCATACATATCCAGTTTAACATGACAACCGAGAAAAAGCCCTCGAGAACGAGGTGAGCTAGTGGCACCAATGACGATTTGCACACACACCCCCCTTCTTCGAAAGGGAGGGTCGGGAGCACAGAAAGACGAGCGTCCACAAAATGGCAACTCCACTGGGGATATGCTAGTCTCACTAGTCGTGATCCAACTTGAAAAATGGAATGCCTCCTATGCTTGAAAGTCATTAGTCCTCATACAATCTCATCTACATAGCATTCCATAAAAAATTAAAAAAAATAGAAAATTCTAAAACCCAAAAAAAAAAGAGTAGAGCATATTCCTCACCATTGCGCCTTCTCGGGCTCAACGACTTCAGAAACAACTTTCCTCCCGCAGCATAATCCACACTCGAGCTCAGCAAGCCATGTTCGACCACGAAGAGGAAACTCACCTCTTCCCTTCCCTCGACATGGCCGAAGCGCAACCTCCAGCGCAACAACCAATTGAAAATACGTCAATCATGCAAGAATTGGTAAAAGGAATGAAAGCAATGCAAGAAATGCTCTTGTAATTCATGCAAGCACAAGCAACCGCAGCAGTCAACAATCAAGTTGGTCCAGTTCAGCAATCTCAGCAGCCATGCCGGGTCCCTCCGGCCTCCAGTTCAAATCAAGCACAACCATCGAAGTCTGCCCAAGACTACTGGCAACAGCCATCTCAGCCCTTCGCTATGGGGCATCCTACTCAATACCTTCCTGCAACGACAAGACCCTCTCAGAGCATTCTTATCATAGGAACTTCCAGTCAATCTTGCAAGCAACAATCTCAGTAGATTCCAACACGTCCCTGCCGATGAGACCCCTTTCATTTCTCAGCATGTCCTCGCCGATGGGACCTTTACTCTATTTCAGCACATCCCCGCCGATGGGATTTCAATTCAATTTCCAGCAGAAGGGATAGCACTGGCGAATGCCCACAATGGGGGTTAGTGTCAAGCCCACATCAATCAGTGGACAATGGCAAATACCCAACAAGGGGGTCACTCCCTAGCATCTTAGCCTCCTACAAACAGGAGCACTTTTCAATTCCAGCACATCCCCGCCAATGGGATTCCAGTTAATTTCCAGCAATCTTCGATCCAGCAATCTCCAGTTAATTTCCAGCAAGTTCCAGTTCAACCTTCAGTACAATCTCCAGCTTAATTACAATCATTTCAAGCATAAGTTCTTCAGAATCTAGTTCAATCTCGAATCAATTTCAGCAACTCGCGGTTGCTTTTCAGCATGCCCATAGGGTCGAAGACATCGACCACTATGCCGAAGAAGAACGTGCCTTACTTCGAGAGGCACCAATCGTTTGAGTAGATCATGCAGGACTAGACGAGTTGTGGGAGCAGTTCCACATCTTGCAAAATCAACTTCAGCGACAACAGGGAATCGATCTACCTTCGACTAAGTTCAAAGACTTGCGTCCTTTTTCAGATGCTCAAATACCTTAAAACTTTAAAGTACTAAAATTCAAAAGATACGACGGCAGCGGTTGTCCCACAGCACATCTCAAGGCTTTCTGTGGAGAGTTGAGTGCAATCTTAAGAAATAAAGGAGCCCTCATTCGCTTGTTCCAAAAATCTCTGAAGGGTGATGCCCTAGACTGGTACACATTATTAGATTGCCATCACATCAGGAATTAGGAGCAACTCTCCCAGGCCTTTGTCGACAGATTCGCATACAATCTCAACATGACACCCAGGAGAGCCGACCTCGCGGCTCTCAGGCAAAGGAGTAACGAAACGTTATCAGCTTATGTGGGACGTTGGCGAGTTATGGCAGCTAGAATGCGGACACCTATCGACGACGAAGAACAAATCTCCATGATTGTTCATTCAACATATCCTGACATATCTGGATATCTCATCTCGCATTCATATGCGAATTTCTCACAGTTGATCCGTGCTGGAAGCAACTCGAAGCATGAATCCGCGCAGGGACAATCTCTCAATGGCCTCATCAGGCCACTCCAGTCAAACGGAACAGAGTGGAAGGGAGACCTATTCGATACAGGAATGGAAACTGCAACGATTCTCCTCCTCGCCCGACAGAGGTAAACAACATCATCACCATTGCTCAAGGCAACCAATATGCTCCCCCACAGGGACGTCAACCGTATCAGCAAAATCAAGCTCAGCATCAACCTCAGAGGTATCAGCCACAGCCACCCTTACCGCAACCAAATCTACAATCATGGAGCAGTTCAAGGGGAACGGCCAATACTCATATCAGAATAGATAGAATTATATGGAGCTCAGGAAATTCACTCTTCTCTCTCAGCCACTCTGTTAAGTCATGGCTATACTGGTACAAAAGCAATTACTCACTCTAATGGCACCCAGACCTCCTCTAAATCCTCTACCTCCGAACTACCGAGAAGATGAATATTGTGTCTACCATTAAGAGCGTGGCCACACCACTGATCGATGCATGACTCTAAAGATGCCATACAAAATGTGATAGATGACCGCAAGATTATCATTTCGGTCCCTGGAACTCCTCCAGCAGCTCCTACCAACATCCTTCAAAATCCTCTGCCTCAGCATCCGACAGACCCCAGTTCGTCTCCTGGCCCTGCCGTCAACAGCATAGAAGAAGGAGAGCGTCTCGATCACTTCTTCTCCCTTATCTAGTCCATTCATGCTTACACTTATAAGCCAATAAATTCTCCTCCAATCTTGCAAGGGGCAAACCCCTTTCCTCCTCTAGTCTCTGAGCTGTTAGTACTCGAAGGAGCATCCCTATATGATGCACCAGTTATTCAAGGGCTTGTCACCCTGCAAGGGGCACCTTATATCCATTCATGTTGGGAGCCAGTCATCTTGGAAGGAGCACAGCCATACATCGAGCCCACATACGAACCTGTAATTTTGCAAGGGGCAATTTCAGCTCAGGAACAATCCAATCCGTAATGGAGGGATTATACTCATCAACATAAGAACCCATTGTCTTGGAAAGGGCTCCTCCAGTCAAGCCAATCATATTGCAAGGGGCAAGTTCTGTCCCTAAGCCATAAACACATCCTGGAGGCGTGTCAATTACACTACAATAGTTGGGCCGAATAGTGTAACCCCCCGTCATATCAAGAGGACCAGTGTTCATTCCATGGGAACCCCCTACTTCAGGAACAGTCAAGCCAGGACCACGACCTTATGTGATCTATGAAGACAAGCCTTGATATTATCCCTTCAGCACAGGCAACAATGTAGTCCTAAAGGCAAAAGCTCCATATGAGGAAGATTAGGTACCCACACCACCATCGTTGCAAGAACCAGTGGTCTTAGAAAGCAAAGGAGAGGAAGATTATAAAGAAGTCTCGTGGCACTATCCCGAATGTGCAGAGGTAGGAAACATGAATCCCAATGGGCGTTGCATCCAAAGAGATAATCAGAATAAAGGAGATCCTAAAAGCTCTCTCTCGGGCCTCAATAATAAAAACGAAGTTGCATATGATGTGGCAACTCAGCTCAAGTCAATCCCTGCCCAAATCTCGGTATGAGAGTTACTCTACACATCTCACATACACCGAGAAATGCTTGCCAAAACCCTAAGCGATGCCCATATCTCCTCTAATACAACACCTGAAATGATAGCATTGATGATCGAATAACTCCTGGCTCTTGGCTCCACACGTCATCACCTTCACTGATAATGAGTTGCCACCAGAAGGGCGCGACCATGGGCGATCTCTCAATATAGCCTTACGATATAAAGACCTTTATGTCCCACTGGTCCTTATGGATAACGGCTCAACCTTAAACGTCTGCCCGCTCAAGACTGCGGAACGCCTGGGAATCAATCCCTCCTCATTTCGACCCAGCACCATGTACGTCAGAGCATTCGATAACACCCGTCGATCAGTGGAAGGAGAGGTCAACATAGAAGTGCAGATAGGTCCAGAAATCTCCACCATCACATTCCAAATCCTGGATATATCAGCATCTTTCAATATATTGCTCAGACGACCTTGGCTACACAAGGTTGGAGCTGTGCCATTAACTTTGCATCAACGGGTGAAGTATATATGTGGAAATCAAGTGATCTCTGTCCACGCAGAGAAGGAGCTCATCATTCCTTCCAATATTGCTGCCACTGAACCAGATATCCCTGTCATCGACATCCAACACTCTAAAGAAGACGTCCCATTTCATAGTTTCGAATTCGAGATTATGAACGCTATCGTTAATCCAGAACTAATAAGTGTGGATCGTGTATTTTCACCAACAGAATGTCTGAGCCTCAAGTATCAAATGAAAAATCATTTCAAGTTTAGAAAGATGCCGCTGGTATATAATCAACACAAATGGGGACTCGGGAGCAGGTTAGTCGTCATGGACAAAAGAAAAAAGAAATTTCGGTGCTCACCCATTCAATTCATCAATCCAGGAGAGTCTTGCAGAGATCCAAGAAGAAATCAACCAACTGCACTACACAAAGGCCTTCCGATGAGCCTAGCTTGGGCCATGTGGCCTCCCATTCGATGGGATTAGATTCTCGAATCATCTAAGCCTCCGGAAGAAGAAGGAGAGGATGAAGATAAAGAAGAAAAATAAATACAACAGCTTCAGGACCAGGGTACTCTGATACCTGCTCTCAACCAGGGGCACAACCTGCCCACCTCAATTCCAGTCAACCAGGGGCACAACCTGCCCACTTCAATTCCAGGCAACCAGAAGCACAACCTGTCCACTTCAATTCTAGCCAATCGGGGGCACAACTTGCCCATCTCAGCATTAATCAACAAGGGGCACAACCCACCCATCTCTGCAAAATCAACATCATCAACCATCAGGTAGGGGCAGAAGCAGCCCATCCATTGGACCAAGAAAGGAAAATGGCCAGCCCTGGATTGGTCCGATGTCCAGATTTCGAACTTGTGTCTCGCTGCGGAACCAGACGAATTGCAATGCGAGGTAAGTGATTCGGGAGGGACTGAGTATGACTCAGATCTCAAACCCAACCAGCGAGAAATCATGGTCATTGGGCCAAACTGTGATTCTTCGCCCAAATCATCAACCCCCACCTCTCTAGGGGAAGGAGTGTGGGTTCCAGAGAGTCACTTGAGGGCTCTGGCTTCCAAGAAAAACACCAATTTAAGCAATGAGCGGTGCTCTAGGATAAGCTGGGATCGATCATGGTCTGTAATGCCCGCTTATTCAGGGTCCCGTGAATTTTAAAAATCCAAAAAAAAAAAAAAAACTCTTAAAAGCCAAAAACATCTAACATTTCAATTCCAAAAAATTCTAAAAAACCAAAAAACATTTCTTTTCCTGCATTCAATAATATGCCAAGTTCGCCTAAAGAGTCGAATGAGTTTGAAGTCGAATCATATGATCTTGACATCGAATTAGACTTCGAACTCATGGGTCTGGACGAAGCTCGGGATGAGGAAGATAATGACCCGGCTCTCGAACTAGAGGATCTCCTCAAAAAGTTTGAATTTAAAGCCAATGTTGTTGCCGATGATTTTGAGGTAGTAAACTTGGGGACACCAGAGATCCCTAGGGAAGTACGCATTGGAAAATGCTGCCACCAGAGATGAAGCAAAGAATGATAGAGTTCCTGGCTCCAAGATTGTCGAACTTCGTGTTCTCATATGAAGACATGACGGGGCTCAATGAAGAGCTCGTTGTACACCATCTGCCAACCTAGCCAGATATAAAGCCAGTGAAGTAGAAACTTCAAAGAATGTAGCCAGAATGGGCTCTGAAAGTTTGAGATGAAGTCATCAAGCAGTACAATGCGGGATTCTTGGTAGTCTCCAACTACCCTGAATGGCTCACCAACATCGTGCCAGTACCGAAGAAGGATGACAAGGTTCGAATGTGCATCGACTTCCTAGATCTCAATAAAGCCAGTCCTAAAGATGACTTCCCTTTGCCACATATCGACACTCTGGTCGACAACACTACCGGGTACAAGATCTTTTCATTCATGGACGGATTCTCAGGTTACAATCAGATCAAAATGTCCATCAAAGATCGTGAGAAGACATCATTTATCACTCCATGGGGAACCTTCTGTTACAGGGTAATGTCGTTCGATCTGAAGAAGCAGGAGCAACATATCAGTGAGCAATGACAGCATTATTCCACGATATGATGAATAAAGAGCTTGAAGTATATTTGGACGATATGATCGTCAAATCTCACACAATTGAAGGACACTTTGAAGATCTGAAGAAGTTATTCAATAGATTAGAAAAGTACAAGCTCCATCTCAACCCTCAGAAATGTGTCTTCGGTGCAACGGGAGGCAAACTCCTTAGCTTTATGGTGAGCGAGGATGGCATCAGGGTCGACAAAACTAAAACCAGAGCAATCATCAAGATGCCCCCTCCTAAAATAGAGAAAGAAATTCGTGGTTTCCTTGGCAGAATTCAATACATCAGTCGCTTCATTGCACAGCTCACACCTATCTGTGAACCCATATTCAAGCTCCTTCGGAAGAACGTTCCAAAAGAATGGAATGGCGATTGCCAAGTTGCCTTCGATTGCATCAAGAAGTATCTCATGAATCCTCTAGTTCTAGTGTCGCCCACTCCCGGACGACCACTATTGTTATACATCTCGGTAACAGCAGATGCCATTGGTTGTGTTCTCGGCAAGCACGATGAGACCGGGAAGAAGGAACAAGTAATATACTACTTGAGTCGAAAGTTCACCGACTATGAAGACTTGCCTTGCCCTAGTCTGGGCAACTCAGCGACTCCATCAATACATGATTGCGTTCCCTATTCTCCTCCTCGCTCACATGGATCTGCTCAAATACCTGTTCGAGAAACCAACACTCACTGGAAGGATAGCTAAATGGTAACTAATCTTGTCTGAATTTGACATCACCTATGTCACTCAGAAGGCAATCAAGGGACAGGCCCTCACCGATCATCTTGCCACTCACTTTCTCCTCGATTATCAACCGCTCGAGACCTTCTTCCCTAATGAAGATCTCTTGCTCATCGAAGGTGAAGAAAAGAAGAAAAAAGATGAGTGGACGTTATTCTTCGACGGCGCAGCAAATTCTAAAGGAAGTGGTATCGGAGCAATCCTCTACTCTCCAAACGATGTCCCTATTCTTATCTCAAGGCGCATAGCATTCGAGTGCACGAACAACATGGCAGAGTATAAAGCATGCATCGCTGGTCTAAGGGAAGCCATAATCTTGGGCGTCAAACAGCTACGAGTATTTGGAGATGTTCGCTTCCCCAAGTGTAGGGTTGCGATGTAGTAATAATCTCGGTAAGACCGAGGTCGATCCACAGGGACTATGTAGGATCTCACAAATTCATCCACAAGTGTCTATTGAAGTCTACTAATCCGATTGATGTATAAAGTTGATATGATTAACAAAAGCTGAATTAAATCGAGAGTAAGTAATTATAAGAGGATACTAGGGTTTCAAGGATCCACTTGTAGCAATCCTTAATGTTCAATCCGCTGTGGTTTCTTATTCTCTCAACTAGAACCGACATTCCTGTCTGTCTAGTCGGATGATAGAACTGTTAAACCAAACAGTCTGTAATATGTAAGTTCTATGCATAAGATTCACTCACTCTAGGCTGAGCTGAGCATGCTCACTTGCATAGGTCATTCTCCTTTTCTATAGGTCCAGTTCTCAATCATAACCATCCCCAAGTCCTCTCACAAGACAAGGCTAGATTAAGATTTGAACTAGATTCAAATCACCAGCACAGTCCTTATATTCCAGAAAATCAACTAAAATAGAACTTTGGCCTGAAGTCCCTTTATGAAGAACTTAGTACTAGAGCGCACTCCGATTCCTCGGATCATACAGGTCTATACCGTTGCAAACAAATTAAGAAGATAAGTAATTTGTCCAAACATCCATGAGTCATCACAAGACTAAGAAAAATTACTTAAAAACTTGTATAAACTTCAAACCTTAGTTCATAATCATGAATTCCAAACTAAAACCACTTAACTACGAATTAAAACATCTTGGATTCACTACAAGCTTCACCTCTTAGCCCTAGCTAAGAGGTTTAGCTGCTCATGATCCAAGGAAACATGAAACAACTACAAAAAGCATGAAAACAGCAAACCAAACCAAAAGGAGTTGTGAAACTCCAATCTTCACTTCCACAGCCTCCAACCTCGCTTGAACCCTTTTAGGATACCCTAGGAACGATCCCTAGGTGTCCTCTTATAGTCTAGAGGCTCCACAACGTCGGAATAATCGGGAATTTGCGAAACTCTTACGCAGCGCAGAGAAAATCGGGAAGAAATTAGAAGTTTCTAAGTTCATACGCAGGGCCGACCGGTCATGACCGGTCGGCCTCAATAGAGAGTCAATCCAGCAAGTATGCCCGACCGGTCAAGATCGATCGGGCCTATTCATCCTTGGTCCAGCAAGCATGTCCGACCGGTCATGACCGGTCGGACCTCTTCAGTAATTTTCCAGCAACAACGACCGACCGGTCATTACCGGTCGGTCCTCTTCAGTAGTGCCCAACATACATGGCTGACCGATCACTGACCGGTCTGGCTTCCTTGGCCGACCGGTCACGACCGGTCAGCTTCATTTTCTTCTTATTTTCTTCCTTTCTTTCATCTGCTTTCTTCTCTTCTTTAGTTCTTTCTTTCTTTTCTTCTTTGGTCCTCAAACATTCTTCATCAGAATGATCCCGAGTGAGCTCTTTATGTCTTCAATTGAGTAGAGTCTACCCTCAATCCTGTAGTCACAAAACATGCATTGAATTAGCTTACAAACCATACAAACCTTGCACAATGAGTGATGAATTGGGGTTAGAATATGCACAATTAAGAGCTCAACAGGAGACTCACAGCTTATCATCAATTAGACCAATGGCGAATGGAAAACCAAGGACGAGAAGTTGATACCATATCATGTGTACCTTGAAAATCTGGTCGAAGAATTCAAAGAAATCACCTTCTCATACATGCCCAGGGCCAAGAATCAGTTTGCAGATGCTCTCGCTACACTTGCATCAATGCTCGAGATCCCGAAATGAGCTTCATAATGGGAGCTCACAGTCGAAACTCAAGACAAACCCGCTTTCTACCTACAAATAGAAGAAGCTAAAGCTGCCCCTGACAAACCCTGGTATGCTGACATCAAGCAATATCTCGAAACCCAAGAGTATCCGGAGGCAACAACAACAACAAATCGCCAAACCATCCAGCGATTGGCCGGCCAATTCACCATCAGTGGCAAAGTTCTTTACAAGCGATCCTATAATCAAGTTCTCCTTCGATGCGTCGACGAAACAAAAGCTGCAAGGATCATGAAAGAAATACATTAAGGAATCTGTGGCCCACACATGAACAGGCACATAATGGCAAAGAAGATTCTACGACTTGGCTACTATTGGCTCACCATGGAGACAGAGTGCTGCTAGCACGTCAGAAAATGCTTCAAGTGTCAGGAGCATGCGAATTAAATTCATGCCCCCTCTTCAGAACTGTACAACCTAACAACTCCCTGGCCCTTCTCTATGTGGGGACTCGATATCATTGGAAAGATTAGTCCCAAAGCATCAAACGGTCATGAGTATATACTTATGGCAGTCGATTACTTCACCAAGTGGGTAGAAGCAACCTCCTACACCATGATTGCAGCATCCCAGGTGATCAAATTCATGAAGAACAGCCTCATATGCTGGTATGGAATCCCTAATGCTATCATCACAAATAATGGGACCTCGTTTGTCAACAAGAAGATGGATGACTTCCTCAGTAAGTTCAAGATTCAACGTCATCGTTCGAGCCCTTACCGTCCTCAGATGAATGGTGGGGTAGAAGCCGCAAACAAGAAAATCGTCAGGATACTCAAGAAGATGGTCGTGACTTATCGAGATTGGTCAAATATGCTCTCATATGCGCTTTGGGCCTATCGAATGTCTGTATGGTCTGCTACAGGCGTTGTTCCTTTCGATCTTATTTATGGAATGGAAGCAGTTCTATCAGTCGAGGTGGAAATATCGTCACTACAGGTGTTACTAGAAAGCGAAATTGAAGAAGGAGAATGGCAACGAGCCAGATTCGATCAGTTATAGCTAGCAAATGAGAAGTGCATGCGTGCGCTAAGTCATTCCCAGTGCTATCAGAAAAGGATCACTCGGGCTTACAACAAGAGAGTCTGAAAAAGAAGTTTCAAGGTAGGCGACATGGTCATGAAGAAGATCCTACCGTCGCACCTTCCGGATCCCAGAGGAAAGTTCAAACCCTTATGGCTGATCATCAGAGAAGTACTTCTTGGAGGTGCCCTCAGACTCACCAGCATGAGAGGGGTGGATTTTCCTGAGCCAATCAACGCCGACAAGTGAAGATCTTTCACGGGTAAGTCATTCTGACCTTATCAAGAGTTACATTAGTAGAGTTGAAGCTAAAACTTCTGAGAAACCATTTCCATCCACCATTAAGTGTTTCAAATAAAGGGATTCAAAAGAAAAAAGAGAGAAGAAAAGGAAAAAAAAGGAATACAAAGAAAAAAATAAAAAAAGAAAGAAAATAGGAAGCCAAAACAAAACACTCGAGAAAAATCAACCCGAAAGGAAACACAGTCACCCATCCATCCATCTCAGAAGGGTCTATGGTTAAGACTGACAGCTCTATCATCATAACTCAAGATAAGGGCCGAAAGGCTACCATCGGCCAGCAACGACGGATTCCCGACCTATAGCCGCTGCAGTTATCCAAAAATCCATAAAGAAAAAAAGAAAAAAAAGAGAGAGAAAAGACAATGTGTGCCTAAACAAAGAGGGAGGAGTGAAAACCCGAAAGGGCGCTCTGAGTAAAAACAATGGGCATACAGTGGACTTGGTGAAAACCAGAAAGGGCGCCGAGGGTAAAAACAACATTACTGCCAAGGAGCAGGCAAGATCAAATACTCGGGATGTGGTGAAAACCCAAAAGGGCGTCACGGGCAAAAATGACGGGAAAAGGCCGGCAATGGTGAAAACTCAAAAGAGCGCTGCAGGCAAAAATGACTCGAATAGAAAAATAAAAAAATATATAATAAAAAGTGCAGGTACCAAGAAACCAGACGGTCTAGATCAGCTCAAGCAGTTATAATTCAATAACAAAAAGAAGTACAGTCGGGGACAAAGAACTCTACAAACTCTGACAAAACTCTCAGGAAGTAACAGTTTCCATTGCCTACACCTCTAGGGAACCAAAGGGATCTCACACAAGTCAATCCCGAAACATCCGTCAAAGCGTTCGCCGAGCCTCAGTTTTGATTCCTATGTCCCGGCACAAAATCCAGACACACACTCACAAGACAACTCATGGCACAATAAGTTCTTAAAAAGTTTTTCTTTTTTTTTCTTTCCATTAATGCATCGTATTTCTTTCATGTATATCATCTCTTTCAAAAATACAAAAAAAATGTGCATCATCACTGGTCATGTACTATGTAAAAAGATACGTACAGACGGCCAGCGCAGCCCTAAAAAGCAAAAAATCAATCTCTACCCTCCTCCTCGGCCATGTCAGGTAAGTCTTCTGACTCATAATGAAATAGCCTCGCTCTTAACCTACTCACCTTCATACACAGGTAATGCACCTCATCTCGCTTAAGGCTACGAATCACTGTCTCCTCATCAGACAACCTCTGATCAATGGCCAATCTCCTCGACCTCATCTCACAATGATGCTGGAGTGCAAAGATCTCAGACAACAAGTGGCCATGAGTGGCCAAGATGAAGTTGAGATCGATAAATGGGAGATCCTCAAAGGGCTCATATGAACCAGATGAAGAACCAACATCCCCAAGAACATCCTGCTCATCCTCATCAGCGGTCAGGTGCCAACAAGGAATACGCCGATACAGAGACTGCTCAGCAACCCAATGCTGGTATGGGGCAGTCGCCATCGAAAAAGTCTGCAATTCAAAACTAAGCAAATCAGCAGTCAGGTGACTCACCCAGGACCCATCAATCCGAGTCCTAAAGTCAGATGATCTGGCCGGAAGTGCACGACGCCCGATACCTGAGAAAGCAAAAGGAGGAACATCCTGCTCATACCCGAACTGCCGCAGGAACTGGATAGGGTGATAAGAAAAGTAAGATTGAAAGCCTACCAGCATTAGAGGAAGGCGATGAGCATCATAAAGTACTGGGGGAAGTGAAAGTCAAGATGACTCCCAACGAACATTCCAGTCACGCAGTTCAGCAAACATCCTACGATACAAGGGCTCGCTCATCCTAGCTGTATGCGGAAGAAACTCCATGATATGTCGCATGAGGTCAAAGCGACAAGTGTTGGGAAATGATATAGGAACAGTCAACGAAAGACGCTCCCATAGCCAGATCTGATCATGAGAAAGTAAAGAGATTTAGTTAAAGCAAAACAGTTCCCAAAAGACAAGAAAAGAAAAAGAAAGTACAATAAAGATACTTGGAGAAAAGCACAGCAGCCATGAAGGACATGGGTGCAGCCTAAGGCACAGTCAGTCAGCCCATTAAACAGCTTAGCCAGGACAAGAGAAATTATCCCCTGTCGTCGAGTAGCTCGGCTCATCACCTCAAATAGCAAAGGATTCTGAGATCTGCGCCATCCGGAGAATAGCACCTCAGCTACCAGATAGAACATCAGCGCATTCCGAGAAAGTAGAGACCCTGCCACACTCCGAGGACCTGATAAAAGATCATACAAAGAGTCTAAAGAGAAGACCACAGCATCCTGACTGGCAGCTGTAGGCTAAATAAGATACGAAATCCCAAACCAGTTCTGCGGAGTGGCAGTCTTCGGCAAAGTCTTCGGTGAGAAATACTAAGCATAATCCCAAGGAAGGCCTGTCAAGCACGCAAGCTCCTCAAAGAAGGTCTCATCTCCATATCGTTGAACGCACACAAGTTCAACAAAGGGACCCAGTCAATCAGTGCAGCCCCGAGCATCCTCCAATCAATGTCAACCCTAGCCATATGGAGCAGACCACCAAAGCCATAAGACTCCAACTCCGAGTCTCATAAGCTGACAATCTGTCAAGCCAAGCAAGCAGTCGTGACGAACAAGAAGGACGAGGAAGCAACTGGTAAGTCCTCATAGGTATCCCCTCCAGAACCAAAGGCCCAGGAATCAATGACAACTCATCAAGGATCGGAAGATCAACGGGCGAAGGAGAAGGAAAAGCTGGGACCCCTGCAAACTCGACAGTCCGTGACATATCCCTAGTAACGACTATGTCTGATATAGTCGTATCATTATCCGAAACTGTCACAACCTCAGCGGCATGAGAAGACTCGCCCACCTCGTGAACCGAATGCGTAAAGGGTCGACGATCACGAGAAGATCGGTACTCTCCATCAAGAAGGCTATTAGCAAATATCACGCCACACATCGTGGCATCCTGACCAATCTGACCCCTGAAAAATGCATCTGAGCAGTCAAGAAGAGCCCCGGCGACCCCAATCGAAGAATCTACGGTCAGATCTGGACCTGCAGTCCTCTCCAACATAAAGTCAGGAATCCAACCATCACTCTGTCGAGTCAAATAGATCATCGGGACATCCACACCGTCCATCACCAAGTAGACATTGTCAATGATCACATCAAGTCCACCCAAACAAGTATACCGCACATCTCGGCCGTCATCAAGTGCATCTAAGCCATCAAAGGTATCATCTAAACCATCCATACCATCTAAACATGAGATCAGCCCATCTATGTCCATCATGACTCCATCATCACCATTGATCACATCATCCATGCGGCCCATGCCCAAAGGATGTGTAGCCCCACCTATGGCCCATCTCCTGATCCCATCCATACCATCCATTCCTCCCATGGTCAATGCCCCATTCAAGTCAGAATTTTCAGCAATTCCACCATTAATGGGGGCATTCAAAGCTTCCCCAACAACCACCCTTAATCCACCATCAATGGCCTCATTCAAAGCTCCATCTACACCATCAATCAAAAGCATCACACCATCATTAAAGCTCCCTTCATTTTCTGAAACATGGGACCCACCAACCTCTCCCTCGATGGCCCCCAAATCATCATCAAGGGCTATTTGAGAAAGGACAAAGCAAGAAAGGACAAGATGAAGAGAAAGGACAAAGAGAAAAGGAGATTCATGGCTGGAATCGAACTCTCCAGTACAGGGAATGTGGGGATAGGAGCAGTGAGCATAGGAGAATGTTCGAACCAGAGTCAACCCAGACCGCACATGAGGAGAGGTCTAAGCGGCCCCCTGAGGGCCGCCTGTACGGATGGTCTCCCTCTCTCTCCCTAGGATTGGCCCCACAGCCTCTGGTAGGTGTGACTGTCAGTCCACGTCAGCAGTTGGCACCCTGAGGGCCGCCCAAAGCTCCAATCGACTCCGAATTTTAACCAAATCTGATCTAAACCACTTGAAAGGTGTCCCACCAGTCCAATCATGAAGTACTGCGACCAAAATGGGTCTAATCAAGTCAAAAAGAAGAAAAATCGATCAAGAAGGGCCCACAAGAAATCTAAGCCATTCAAAGGCTAGATCATCATGATCCAAATCATGAAAGAGCTTACATGAGTCATAAAATAGCAAGATCAAGGATTTGATCATCAAGAAAGAAGGCCAGAGTCCAGGACCTGATAATCAAGTGGGCCCACATGACTAAAAAGAGCAATCTGAACCGCTCAAGTCATCATCCATACAGTTAGAATTGTATCTTCCACAAAGCATCAAAGAATGAGTCGAAAATCAAAACATCCAAGCATCATCAAGAAATTTGAGGTAAAATGGGGTTTGTATTTCATTCAGAAGATTTTAATAGAGGAGAAAAGCAAAAAAGGTGGCCTCAAAATGACAAGAAGGCTATACATCAACAAGCTGAATACATCCTCAGAGAAGCAGGCTACAAATCACCAACATAATCATCATCATCCCTCCTCTCATCCTGCTCCCGACAGTGAAGGTCCATCAGAGGAGCTGTCACTGATCCTCCAGCATACCTGCGGCGAACCCCTGGAACGTATAGTGAAGGAAGAAGAGGTTCCTAGCCATACAGCAGATACCACTCATCATAGTCACGATCCGGGATCGTGAAGCGAAATCCAGGCTGACCCTCGAGAGCATCGGCCATAACATCAGCCGGAATCTGAGCAGCCAGAGGGGGTGCAGAACAAGGAACCCAGGCCACGCCGATGATCTGTCGGAGCAATCTCTCACCCAAGTACCATTGAAATGATTCGGCATCAGAGAGCATGATCCGAAGACACGAAGAATCATACGCTTCCACGCGTTGAGGAGTATAGTAAAGGGGAAAGCTGGCGTATGGCATCCGAGCAAACTACAACAAAGGAAATTATCATAGTCAGTCATAGAGCAACACGACGGATAAGGAAAGTAAGATACTTACGTCCTCGGTAGTCAATCCATCTATGTCAGCACGCCAATTGTCCCCAGACACTCGAGAATTTCGTTGACGATTTTGCTGATGCCAATGCATGAAGTGATACAAGGATGGTTCAACATCATCCCATATCCTTGGCAACAGGTGAGCAAAATGATCATAAAACAGGTCTGGACAAGGGCAAACACAATGATCAGATGAAGAAAGAAGACAAACATCTTCAGAGAAGGTTAAAGAGAATACCTCCACGACAGGCCAAAAACCTGTAAAAGACCTGCTACTCCGAGAGGTCTTATCCAAGCCCTGGTAGATGTGAGTCAAGATAGCCCCATTCCAATTATATGAATGGTGAAGATCCTCAATCAAGCGAAGTAATCTAGGATCGACCCTCTCATTAGCACGACAGAAAAGGAATGACCTGAAGGTACAAGTGATCATAGCCCATGCTTTATGAAAGGCCTCCAGCTCGGTACTAGGGATGACACCAACGAAGGTGTCGTGAAACCACTACATTTTCACTTGGTTACTCTGAAACTCGTTCTAAGGTGGGATGACTCCCACAAGCCGTATCCAATCATTGGAGGTAATGGGGGCAAGAGAGCCCACATGGGGAACAACTGCCCCGTGGAATGGAAAACTTATCTGCATATATATATATATATATATATATATATATATATATATATATATATATATATATATATATATATATATATATATATATCCAGGGGGGTTATTCCTCATTCGCCACAAGGAAGTTGAAAGGTGTGGGTCTCATCCCTCCACCTCTCACAACGGGATGTAAGTAGCATGCGGTTGGCATTATTGTTGTGGAAACTTAATGTAAGAAGGCCTGCGAAAGGAGTGTTGGCCAGAACGCGTTCAAGCATCGGCTGCGGTTGTTCCACCCAGTTATCCCAGATGTCTTAGGTACCTTGACCTTTTATGGAAGGCAGAGGTTGGTGCTCCTTAGATAGAGAACACATATGGGCCCTACAGCGAACAATGAAGGCAGGGTCATCCTCATTAACCGCTCTTCGCCCCCTCATGCCGGCCGCCATCAAATTCTACAAGCTTGACAAGGTAAGCTCATATTCTTTACCCGTTAAAATCCAAATCAGTATCCAGGAAACCCATGGATTTGGACTTACATTCAAATGCAAAAAATCCAATGTCCAAATCCATGTGTCACTTAGGATATGTGTTGGGCCCATTAAGGAAAATAAGGACCACCTTAAAGAGGGTTGCATGCCATGCTTTAGGTAAGGAAAATCCACCATCCAAGGACACATTTTGGACGACAAATGCACTCAAGTACCGTGAGATCAAAAGGGGATAAGAATCAAGCTTCATATGAAAAAATCCTCTTCAAAGTCCATGTGTGACCAAGGTTTGGTTCACTTTCCATATCAAAGCGATGAGTCTCATTTAAAATGTCTCCATCTTTTTACACATGTACATGGACAAATGAGGAATAGGAAGGAAATCGTTCCCCAAGAGTAACTCAAATACCCCTCCTCAATGGATTGAAAGGAGCACATAGCTCACTTGAAGAACCATAAGAACCCGTTAATGGGTCAATCATGGGCAACCTATGTGCATCATCTTGATAAATGCTTTGACTATGAGAATACAATATGGTGGTCTACCCACAAACATATGAGTCAAAGCAGCCAATGGTAAAAAAGGAAATGATACACATAGCCCACATGAAGAATCAAAGTTAGAAATGTCCATGCAAGGACAAGTTTGGGCAACTTATGTGCACCAATTTCTTTACCAAAAAGAAGATCATGCAAGCACAAGAGGGCATGGCTTGATGAGTCATCCAACCATCATGAAAATGGTTAAGAATGATATACATAGCCCACTTGAAAATCAAAATCCAAAATGCCCCAAAGCATGGGACAAACTTGGGCAACTTGTGGACACCATTCTTTCCCCACAAATTGAAAAAAAAAATCACTTATCTATGAGAATGATGGTGGATGACCCACCAAACACCCCAAGAGAAGTTCAAGGAGCTATGAGTGCATGGATAGCTCACTTGAAGAAGGGTCATCCATTTGAGGTTGGTGACATTAAAAGAAACTCTTGAGAACCACTTTCCTACAACATGAGAAAACCATTTGAACTTAGTGAGATTGTTGAAACAAATCACTCATGGGACTTGTAAATGATCAAGTAACCCAAGTCTTCCATCCATCCAAAGAAAAGGCATGAAGGGAAAGAATCTTACATACACAAAGTGTAGTGGTGCACACATGACTAAAAGAAATTCACAAGTTTCAATGAGGGCCCAAAAGCCCATCTATGTGGAGGAATTTCAAAGAGCCCACCACACTTTGTGTATAAGGATATACATCATAATCAAGAGATGGTGGAAGAATTGGGCCACTTGTCCATAAAGGCCCAACTATGAAATTTAGCCCACTTGAGATCCAAGTGAAGAATGGGCTAGTTCACTTTTGTCCATACACATGTGAAGAAAAAAGGGGCCATCCAAAGTGAGCATGGTGAGCCCAAAACTTGAGGTGGGCCCTACCAATCTCATGGGCCCAAACCTTGAAAAGAAGATGAAAAAGAAGAGAAAGTATCTAAGGAAAATATGAAAAGGAAAAGAAAGCGTGAGGGAGCCCAAAATGAAGTATTGGGCCCATCAAATACACCAAGGGCCATGACTTCACTTTGAGCCCATTTGATACACATAAAAAGGGGCCCAACTCTCATGGAAGAAAATAGAGTACTTTACCATGCACACTTGATGGACATGACAAAATTACCCTTTACATACACGTGAAGGGAGTATGAAAAAAGAAAAGAAAGATGAAATGGAGCTTGCAATGTCCCTCTCCATGCACCACCTTGAGAAGAGATTGGAAAGTAGAAAAGGCCGAAAGACTTGGGCCCACCTCAACTCCCTTGAAGTATCTACATGAAGAAAAGAAAGAGAACATGAGAAGAGAAAATGAAGAAGAAAATAATGAAATAAAAGAAAAGGAGTGGTCCATACCTTCACCACTCACAAAAGGGAGACCACCTTGCTGTCCCAGAACTCCACCAAAACCTCACCACTTGAAAAGAGCAAAAGGGCCACCAAAAGGAAGAAAAAACTTGAAGAAAGAGAGAGTGTGAGAAAGAAGAGAGAGATATTGCACGTTGGAAGTGCCAAGGGTGCCCAATGTTATATAGAAAAGGAGAGAGCACCCCATTACCCAGCCCACCGAAAAAACTAGTGGGCAGAGGAGGCTTGAGTGGCACCCTGGGGGCCGCCCATCCTCCCATCAAGTTGAAATGACCCCTCACCCTCTCTCCTTGGGAAGAACTCCCCCTTGGAAAGAGTAGTTGCAAGTGAATCTTGTACCTCCATTTAAGAATGAAATGATGGAAGAGAAGGATGAGAAAAAGAGAAAGAAATCTCACCAAAATCTCATCTTGTGAGAAATTGGGGAGAAATTAACTTGATGATGTGGAAAAAGCTCCATGAGATTTTCAAGAAAAAGAAAAAAGAATTGACTTGGTAAAACAGTGATCTCAACCATCCAAAGTCATGGCCTGATGATCTGAATCATTTTCAGAAAAAACACCAAGAATTTCCAACCCTGATCTCTGCCTACCTCCCATCCCCGTTGGTCCGAAGACCTTAAACTACATCGGGATCAAAATCCCGAGGGATTTTTAATAAAAACAGTCATCGATCTTAACCATAAAAAATCAAAATCGATGACTCAGAATATTTTTTTTCAAAATCACAAAAAATATATTCCCAGTCTCGCTCCTAAGGTTTTATTTAGTCCGAAGACCTTAAAATACGTTGGGACCAAAATCCCAAGAGATTTTCAATAAAAAAAACTAGTGTTAATCTTGATCGCTTGAATTGGGATTTAACAGCCTGGAACATTTTGAAAAATCATTAAAAAAAATTTCTTATACAAAGTCGTGGTCCGAAGACCTTAAACTACGTTGAGATCAACATCCCGAGGGATTTCATAATAAAAACTGCCATTCGATCTCAATCGATCAAAGAAGGGTCAGATAGACCAGATTTTTTCAAAAAATACAAAAAGAATGTATTTTCAGCATGTACATATTTTGGGTCCGAAGACCTTAAACTACACTAGGATTAATTTCTTCGGAGACTTTTCTTAGTTTCAACCAAAAACCGGCATTGACCTCGACCGCGCGGATCAAGATTCAATAACCCGAATCATTTAAAAAAATACCAAAAAGATTTTAAGCTTTCCATAAAAACCAGTATCAATCTCGATCACTCGAGTTGAAGTCTGGAACTTTCTCAAAACAAAAAAATTCACCATCAATTTTTAACTGCGCAAATCTATCCCCAGCGGTCCGAAAACCTAAAACTACACTGGGATTAACTTCTCGGGGGCTTTCTTTCCCAACCTGTCCTGGACATGGCTGACACTTGATTGTACGGGTGTCCAGAATCTTCTAAACAGGTAAGCCTGAGGCGAGCAGAACCCCGCGATCCTGTTTGTGTTGAACACACCGTGATAGACAACCTTGATTTGGAAGTCGCTGTTGAATCTAACGGATGTTCCTTGTTCCTAAAACTCATGAAGGGGATTAAGGTAGTTAGGAGGTGAAGCGCACCCTCACGGAATTGTGAGCAGCATAAGACCCCAAACTGGATTGACAAAGGGAAATGTGAGGCTGTGGCTCATTTTGTGGCTGAAGGAGTCCGTCGGACGATACATGGTCTATATGCATTGCACATGAGGAACAAGCAACTTTGTGGGTGTGTTGACTGAAAACCCTCAAAATCCCTTCATCCGAAGATGTAAAACTACGACACTTAACAGTGTGAGATTCGTCTTACTCGCTGATGTAAAATGGATCAGGTGCCTTACTAGCATTAGAAGCTGGAAATGGATGAAAATTCCATACCCTTCCCTGCATTTCAGAAAAATCAGAAAAATACCAAAACATTGCAAAATTATCTTTCAAAAATCACAAAATACTTCCCTTGTTTTCAATAAACACCGATCTTTACTCGGATCAAATATTCTTAAAAATCACAAAAATATTTACTTTGTTTTCAATAATTGATCTCCATCTTGACTACTCAGGTAAAGATTCGGACCAAATATTTGCAAAAAATCACTAAAATTGTCACTATCCCCAGCACAGCACTTCAGGAGTCTCGAACTCCGCTCACTCACTTCACAGTTTGGGATGATCGATCCGATTGCCCGCAAATTGGAATCTTGTCCAAAACTGGCAACCAAACACCATCCCAATCACACCCATCCCCCAGAAGAACATCTTGAGGTTACAACTGACAACCTCCTTCATCCATCCCATCAGCAAAGAAACAACATCTTGGGACGATGGACCTGATTAACCACGGGTCGGGATCTTGACCAACCAGCTGACCAAACATCCGCATTGAAAAAAAAATCTCCAAGGAACCACAACCCTGCAACCAATAAGCTCAAAGTTCTCCGCATCCCCAGTGAAAGCAAAATTATCGAACTAAAAGAGAATGAGCCAAACCATGCATCCATCATCAAATATGCATCCCCATGCATTAGCATCCATCGCATCAATCATCATGTTTACCTACTTTCAAAATAAAAGTCAGTTAGCCAAAGACCCCACAGGCATCCCTATTGGAGGTGCGTGCAAGCTAGATTTCCTTTTCGAAAAGACAAAAAAATATATATGTCCCTATTTGCAAATAAAAATCCCATAGAGTATCAATCCCCAGAGTGGGTATATTTTCAAAATCCAAAAACATCTTTCCAGTAGAGAGTTCAACCTCTAAAACGCCAACAGATCTTCCATATCTCTGGGTAGGAGCCGACGTAAAAATCAAATAAGATCCAATGTCTCGCGGTTTTTCTGGAGACCATCGGATCCAACGCACTCAAAGTACGGTCAAACTGAACTCCAGTGTCAGTGCGGTCATACCAAATGCCAAGATACAAAAAGATCAAAGCCAAAAGGCTCGGTCAAAGAAACCGTCTGAACGGTGGAAACGATGAATTGTAACCCAAGTATCAAAATCAGAAAATTAGGTGGAAAAAGTTCACCCGCACATATCTAGGCGTGGATGCCTGAAGTACCTTGACTAAGTCCAAGTTGGCGTAGTGGATCTCCTGTAAGACTACATGGACGCAGGGCAGCTAACCACTTTAACAGTCAAGTGAAACAAGTACTCTTGGAGTGATCCGGGAAAGCAATGAACAATCAATCACAGGGTCGATAACCTCGTAAGACTATGACGGACGCAGAGGCTCTACTGTACCTTTCCGATGTTAGTACCGATCGGGAACGAAAGGGTTATGATTGTGACTCCAAGTTGCAGCTCATGCAGGGACAATCACAACGTTTTCTCCAAACTCCCACAGTATGTGCGAGTTATCAATTTCCAGACAATCAATTGACTCAGATACAGAAGCAAGCAAAGATTCCAAACCACGATCTATGAATGACCGGGTCAAAAGCGGGGTGTCCACTCGCTTTGACATTCGGTTTCATGCAACCTCTGCTAAAGAGGGGCATTTGTAGACACCCCACCTTCGGCTACAATGTTGGTAGAGATAGCTGAATGAATGGAGGACCATACCCCCAAATCCCATGTCCAAACCCAGCCAAACTCACCCTTGTAAGCCCCAATCCATAGCCCAGCTCAAGCCTGAACCCAGTCAACTCACCCCTAAACATCAGCCTAAAAAATCACTCATAAGAAAAACCAGTAAAAAAATCTCAAAAAAGTCAAACTTGGTGAGTCAAATCACCAAGTCAACTCATTGAGTCAGTCCAGCCCTTACACCCAGTCAACTCACCGTGTCAATTCATCTTTCAAACCCAGTCAACTCACCTAGTTCCGAACCACAGCTTCGAAGTAGCTCTGAACCTCGAACCTCGGGCTTTGCTGCTTCAGGTTCGGGAGCCATACGCTCTGAAGCTGGAGCAAAGAGTCCGTACAGGCGGCTCCCAGGGTGCCGCCCAAGCCTATTTACGCAAGCTGCCACTGCTCGCATCTATAAATACCCCATTCCCTCTGCTGTTTCAGTATCCCTCAACACCCAAAGTAAATCCATAAATTCCGAACCAGCTCCATTCCTTTAAGCCCATTCCTCGACCAATGAGAGCCCGAGTGAGAAGAGCCTAGCCCTGGTCCAGCCTAGCCTGACCCTGGTCCAAGTCTCTCAAGCTACCTAAGTCTCAATCTTAGCCACTCGAAGCAAACCTTTGCAACACCTCCGTCCATCCAGCTACTCTTTCATTAGCATCATCTTATTCGCATCTAGCATAAGTGCAACATTTATTATTCTTCCAACCCCCCTACTTATCATATCATTGCAAACACTTTAATTATTCAAATACACAACATGCTTCCCGCATAAAGCACCTGTCAGTTCGAGCGTATGCTCTAGAATTGCCTGTTAATGGAAACCTGCCCATCAGAAATTTTTACTGTTCAGACATACATTCATGCATCATATCATTCAAGAGAGTGTACAAGGATTAAATCAGACTTTCAAGTATTAGTTCGATTCTGTGAAGTAGAGACCGTGTAACACCCCGAATTTTTTAGATTTATTTCAGAATTTTTAAAAAATTATTTTGATTTTATATCGTACGTTTATCTTGTTTTGAAAACAACAAACCATCCGTAGGATATCTGATAGGGGACCCTTTACAAAAGTTTCTTAGACTAATCCTATAAACATTTTAGAAAGACCGGATTTTAAAAATCTCACCATTTTTAGTTAATTACGAAAATGCCATTAGTTAAACTTAAGTTAAACTACAAATTTTAAGTGTCATGGTTTCTAACGATCACTTTCACACAAAACTTTGTATATGAGCTGTTGGACACATTTTAGCTATACACGTCGAATTTCAACCCTCCGATCATCCTACAAGTGCCCTAATCAGAAATCGGACCATAAGTGGCCCGCGTTAACTCGGATCTGCCTCATTTTTCTTATCAACGGTTATTTTTATATTTCCCACCTATTGGACGGAGGAAATTGTCTAAATCCACCTTAGTGGACCCCACCTACGAAGACTGGCGTTGCATGCGGTCTCCTGTACCGCATGTGCACGATGCCAACACCCCTTCCATCTTCTTGTCCGTTTTTCACTGCAACAGCGGCTCCCGCTACCGTCCAACCTCCTCACGCTGTCCATCAGGCTGGACCCCACACCCAAATCCACTCCGTCCATTCGAATCATGGGCCAGCTAAACATATTCCATTTGAAAATCTCCACTGACCGTCACCTGTACGACCCGTTTCAATCTATCGTCTAAACAAAGAAAGATCAAGATCTGACCCACCACTTTGCATGGGCAATCCAAACTTCACCCAGAGCTTCTTGTGGGCCCCACTAAGCCCTCCTACGGTCTCCGGTTGATCAAGTGCAAGCAAGTCGGGCGGGATGATTCCTAGGCGGTGCCAACGCTAAAACCGGATCTCTTTTTGGCACCATGCCTTCCCACCGACTTAGGTAAGTTATACATCCACCCATCCGTTTTCCTCCCCTCCTTCATAGATCTCCCAAAGAGAGAACCATGTAGAGAGAGAGAGAGAGAGAGAGAGAGAGAGAGAGAGAGAGCTCGTGTGGAGGGGGAAATATAGCCCCGGATCCACTTGTTGCTGCTAGACCGATTTCCAGGGAAGAAAAGAAGAGGAAGGAAGAGAAAGGAAGGAAAAGAGAAAGAAGAAAGAGAGAAGGAAGAAGAAGAACTGAGTCGACTCAGCCGAGTTACCGAGTCGACCCGCTGCTGAGTAAGGTAAAGCCCATCTAATCCCTTATTTTGATCCCTAAATCAAGCTTAAACCCTAACCCTAGGTAGGATTCTAAACCTAGATGATCATAGTGGTGAGAACTTATCAAGTTACACCCTAATTTGATGTATTTCTTTAAATGTCATAGGATGTGGACCTAAGGAGAATCACACAGCGCTAGTAACGTCTCAAACCGACCAAACTCAGAGGTGGGGATTTCCTTTAAGCCCATTTACGATAATATTAAATTGTATATTGATTTTATGCTTGGAAACCTGGATTTTGTTACGTGATTTCTTGAAACCATGCTTGTTGAAATCTTTCCATGTAAATATGAATTGTATGATGTTCCTTGTTGTGTATGTTGAATTTGATATATGAACTATGCTTAAGTAGTTGGAAAAGGAATTGTGATGATATACATGCTTATAAGGAGACTATGCTTGATTTACGTTGTCACATGCTTATGATGATTGATGCTTTGTTTGCTATGGGATATTGTATATGGATGTTACGCTAATGAACACCCCTTAATCCCATACTGATGTAACTATATGATGTAAAGAGAATATGTTATGCAAGGCCTTGTTACGTTGGCATTACCATGAGAATGTTTTGGATGAATATGCCTTATTATGAAAGTCGGCATTACCGTGTGTCTTATTGAATGAATATGCATCGACATTGAGAATTAGGTATTAGCATTACCATGTATGTGTTGTTGATTGCATATGCCATGATGTTAAGTTTGGCACTACCGTGTGTGCATTGTTGGATACGTGCCAAGGGATCCTTATTGATTCGCTACCTGTTATGGATCTACTGAAGTATGAAATTTATAAATATAAAGACTCTTGAATTGATTAGGGTAAGGAGTGATCATTAGACGTGTACATCGTTTAATGAGCTGAATGCTAAACTTATTTAATTAAAGGTGAAACTAATCATGCATTCACTGGACCCGACTTGGTGGGTCAGCCCCTCGAGTGTTAGAGAAAGTGTGCATGGACCCGTTTCTGTCTCGCTATCTAGTGAAAGTGTGCATGGGCCCGTTTCACTAATTGGGTTTTGGTG
Organism: Liriodendron chinense; assembly: GCA_003013855.2. Classification (NCBI taxonomy): domain Eukaryota; kingdom Viridiplantae; phylum Streptophyta; class Magnoliopsida; order Magnoliales; family Magnoliaceae; genus Liriodendron; species Liriodendron chinense. The sequence goes on from ML058483.1 coordinate 2,557,329, forward strand.
CATGGGAAGAGTGGAGTGATCCCGTCCTAACTAGAACCTCTGGTGACTAGTGAGAAGAGTAGAGTGATCCCGTCTCATTTGGTTAGGGTGCCTTAGTCAGAGCATACATGTCATGCATTGCATTAACCAAGATCTTTTACTGAATTGCTTTGATTTGATTAAATGATAATATCCTGCTTGCGTTTATTATGTGCCATTATTATCATAATTGTCTTAAATAGATATTCCACACTATGATAACATTTAAAGCTATCCAACCACATCTCAGATAATCCAGGTGAAGATCCAGTAAGAGAATCGAACACTACAACGAGGTGCTCGAAGGCTCATGGCAGCAAGTGACGGATAATGAAACCGAAGCGGCTTGAAAATGGATTATGTTTATTGTCTTTGTAGAGTAGATTTATTTTCATGTAACTTGTAATAAGCCTCTCATTGAGACTAAAAAGTAGAATATTATGTAATTTGTATAATTTAATGACATTATCTTGATAACGTAGAATAGAAAAACTTCGAATAAGAACCTTGAATTCCATCATTTTGCTATGAATGTCATGAATGTAGGAAATAAAGATGAATGTGTGGAAATATATCCTTAACACACTCCAGATAACACCCAAAATCGGCCCATTGTGTTGTCCACGAGAGCCGAAATTTCGGGGCGTTACAGACCGTACTTCGGTACTGGCAGAGTAGGGTGCTTAACATCTTCCCACCCTGTAACCGTGATCCTTTACCTCGAATCTCTGACCATAAATCAAAAGGAGTCATTTTAGATGGAGGAATCTTCGGATTCCCTTCTCTAACGTTTTTACGAGGTCTAGCCGACCAAGAAAAAGCCCTCGAGAACGAGGCGAGCCAGTGGCACCAATGGCGATTCGCGCGCACACCCCCCATTTTCGAAAGGGAGGGTCAAGAGCGTGGAGAGGCAAGCGTCCACAGATGTTCAGCCGACATATTGGGAGGACCATGAAAGTGTACGTGGACGACATGCTCGTCAAGACTGTCAAAGTGTCCGACCATATTAATGACCTACGAGAGATGTTCGACATTCTTAGAAAATACAAAATGAAACTTAATCCAAGCAAGTGTGTGTTCGGCATCAGCTCGGGCAACTTTTTAGGATTTACGATCAACAAACGCAGGATCGAAGTGAACCCAGACAAAATCTGAGCTATTCTTGAAATGAACCCATTTATGGCAGTGTCATATATGCTATTATCTATGCGCATCATTTGGACCTACACGCAACCATCATTAAGGGCCCGTTTGGATCATAGTTGCTTAAGATAAGTTACTTATGCCACAAGTAGCTTATATTAGTTTCTACTTATTAAGAAAATAAGTATGTTTGATAAACAACATACTTATCAGCTTTTTCTCTCTTTCATCTCTCCAAAAAAGTTAAAAGGCTAAAAAAATTAGCTGAAGTGATTATATACTTTTAAGTAAAAAAGTTACTTATTACTAGTCATAAACCAAACTTACTTATATGAAATAAGTTACTTATCTACTGCTGTAAGTAGAAAAAGTAACTTATTTGGTAGTATCCAAACGGGCCCTAAATGGCTGTAGGGAAATGGTCACATTTACCGAAGTTTAAGATGAGTGGGGCCATCGTGATGCTTGAGGGCCATTCAACCCATCCATCATATGCTGGCACCTAATGGTTATAGGGAAATAATCACATTGACATAAAGTTTGAGATGTATGGGGGCCCCATCATGATATGTAAGGATCACCCCCTCATGTAGATAACAAATTCACCCTGGTATGTAACTTGCATGGAGGGATCAATAATGGAACGCGGGGTCCGCTGTGCTGTTTATACGCTGTCCAACCCATTCATCAGGTGTGCTCCACAGGGATGAAGAGACGACACCAAAACCCAAACCATTTAAAAATTCAGGAGGGCAAGCTAAGTAAATGTGACTGTATATTGCTCCCTGTGGTGAATCCCACCTGAGTTTTGAATTGGGAGGATGATTCTTCTGCATGTTCATTTAACATAAGGCGGTGGGGGTGGATGCATGGTTTGGATTCCATAAAACATCATGAGTGGGCCCCACAAAGCTCGAATGTACGGTCATTAGCATGCATTGGAGCAGAAAGTGTTTATTTACCAACCATCTGGTAGGAGGGTTATGACCCTTGTACTCTTCCTTGGACATTTTCTCATTAAAATGGGAGCACTTTTTCGAGTCACATTCAGTTGCATGTTGGAATGATCCCTAATCATGAGGACAATCTAGTTTGGGATAGGATCCATTGATCATATATTCAACCCGGTCGATTAACGGTTCCAATCATCTAACAATGTAGAGTCCCATCTAGCAAATGGTTCAGGTTTGGGCTGACCTTGACCCGGCCCAAACCTTACCCATTGCCATCTGTGACCCGTGAATACTACTTGGATAGATGCTCCCGGAAGAAGAGTCAGAACGGTCCACTTAATAGCTCGACCACATGGAATAAATCTGGGGATGAACCAAACTTGTCCCAAGTGCCTTTAGAAGTTTTTTTACCGTACGTTTCGTTCTTATGTTGTGGCCCACCTGTGGATTTAAACAGATTGATTTTTTAAGCGGAAGATCCAACAAGTGCCTCCAACCTGATGAAAGACTTGGATCTTGCTCAAGTGTGCCATGTTGGAAAGTTTACTATCGCATGTGGATGGCTGGGGCCCATTTTTAGTGGTTAGACCGACTGTTTTGACGGTACAAGTGGGAGGATGCTTCATTTATCCAAAGGGTCGATATGATCAGCCTCACCATCCAAAACTTCTTGGAGCCAACAATGTTGTTTATATGCCATCCAAGATACAGATTTTTCCAGTGGACGGAGTGGATTTGACAGGGGTATCCTGTGGAGCCCATGATTGAGTCCTCATGATTCTAGAGGGTTACTTTTGTCAAGCATTCGTAACACCGGATTGGATGGCTATGGAAAATAAGGCCAAATTGACGATGGATTGTGATTTTTTCTTTCGTCTCCCATGAAATTTTCTATGAAATTAATTAATGGACATGAGTTCAGATCAATTGGATTGTCCAAGTGAACCGATGCAACAAGTGTTGGGTTTGTCCCACATCGGCTAAAGGCTGTGGAGATTGCTGGGCTATATATTGGGAAGAAGCCCTTCAATAATGACTATCCATTTTGAGGTGGAACCGGCCCAACAAAATGGTATCAGAGCTGGCACAGCCAAGCCAGTATGTGGTGGCGCCTATGCCCAAGCCCGTGAGAGAGGGGGCAGTGCTCTAGAGCCCAGGGAGGGCAGTGCTCTGGAGCTCCTATCTGCCCACACCCAGAGCCCACAAGCAAGAGGGGTAGTGCCTCACAACCCCAGGAGGGCAATACTCGAAAGCCCCTATCCACTTGGGGGGGGAAGGGGGGTTGGGTTTGTCCCACATTGGCTAGAGGCTGGGGAAATTGCTATGCTATGCATTGGGAAGAGGCCCCTCAATAATGACTAGCCATTTTGAGGTTGAACCGCCCAACAACAAGGAGGGCTCTATAACTTATGGTGCTCTTACATAGCAATGCATTGGAGCATTGCTTTCTATTAAAAGATATAGGACATTAGGGAATAGTTTAAAATCATGCCTTAAAACTCTAACTCATGTACTGGTGTTGGCCCACCTGAGTTTGGAAATAGAATGACTTTTGGGCCTTTCCTTTGTCGTCTTGGTAGGGTGGTGCATCAAATAAATGGATTAGATGGCTAAATGGTGTGATCCATCAAAATTCTCTATTAGGCTAATCTTTTGTCTGAACGGTTAAAAAAAGGATCCCCACATGATGGGGCATTTTGGTGGGCCACACCGTGGGCTGTAATCGGATGGTCAAAGTGCACAACCGAGCAGGCCAATGGTTTACATTCGTCAGTTGGAAGGGTTTGGGTGCTCATCTGGTCACATGATCTAGACCGTTGGTTTGTCGAGTCCAACTGCCTAAAAATCTCACATTTAGGAAGATCACAGTAGACAATAATATTAGGGGTACTTTCTTCAGCTGAATGTGGACTGCTGTTGTTTTTCTCTTATTGACCATCTGCCCGTTTGACACAAATCCAAAGATGGAGATTATCTTATTTAATGATGGGGTCCCATCCCAATCGTTCGTTGTTGTGTGGTCCTATTTTTGGTTTTCCTGATTTTGGGCTCCAAGCAGAATCTGAAGGGGGCCACGTGATGGAAAAATTTTATAGGCCGCACGTGTAAAAAGAATATGGACCACCAGGCATGTGCTCTCAGTTGTTCATCTGATTTTAAAGGAAAGGCATCCACATAATGGAATGTTTTGCGTGTCTGCTCCGCGTCGACTTAGCTCGCCTTCCTCCCATTTCTTTCTTACTTTCTGCTGTTGAATGGTGTAGCTTTGTACTTTAATATTAATAGAAGTAGAAACAGATGGTAGGCTATTGTATTGAATTAGTGGGAGCAGATGGTAGCGTCTTTTGCTATTTAAAAAATAATAATAACTTTATGGTTTTTTGCCATTTCCTGCCGCAGATAGTTAATTCGAACAAGATTCCTAGCTCTTTGAAGGGGAAAAAAAAATATAAAGTGGGAAGAGTAGTGCAGTTATTCAGGAGTGCCTGTCCAGTCGTGGGTCTACGTAGCAGTTTATCGTTTTTTTTGAAATGTAGGAACCAAAGGAAGAAGTATACCGTAAAAGCCACATTGCACCATTCAGACAAAGGCTAAAATTTATTTAATTATATTTTGGGGTTGCTAACCTCATTGTTGAGGTGTGGAGCCAGCACACTAGGATTGTCAGCCAGTGGTGGTTAGGCGCCTGGACAGTATGTGATCGGGCACCCGATATTTATGTATGGGAGATATAAGTCTCTAAACTATTTAACAAACAGTCGGGCGCCCGATGGTCAGTGGACCGGCCACCTGGTTCCTAGGGCGGGGGCCCGATCAAGCCTGACCGGGCGCCCGATATTCGAGTGTTTCTCTCATTAAGTCATTGGACTTTTTTGTATTAGGCGGGCGCTCGACAAAGCCTGACCGGGCGCCCAACCGTGCATGATCTGTTTTGCGGGATTTCCTTATTTGAGTCTAATTTTTGTGTTATGCTATAAATATGGATGTAATATGGGATTAGGATATGAAATTGGGTTTTCTATACGTCCTAGGTGAGAAAGAGAGAAGAGGCTAGCGAAAAGGGCCATCTCTGTGATCATAATGCCATGCAATTGCTACTACTGTTTTACCCCACACGGGTATATCTGAGAGCAGATTTTTCAATCATTCAGCTTCTCCTGCAGTTGCAAGAGCAATAAACTCAGACTTCATCTTCATCTTGGACCGAGATATACAACTCTGCTTCTTAGACTTCTAGTATCTTGCGGCTCCACCAAGAGTAAATACATAACCACTTGTGTACTTGGATTCCATTAAAACTGATATCCAATTTGCATCATTGTATCCCTTAGTACAGTTGGATACGTGGTATACCTAAGACCATAACTACTAGAGTACTCAAGTTGTGATACACTATCACCTTCATTTTTACATAACTTCACATGAGGATCAAAGGGAGTGCTTGCAGGTGTACACTCTAAAAGATTATATTTGTTTTAGAATTTTCTCTACGTAGTGAGATTAAGATAAAGTGATTCCATTAGAGTCTTTCATAATTTTGATTCCAAGAATCACATCCGCTTCTCCCAAATCCTTTATGTCGAATTATGAACTAAGGAAGAATTTAGTCTCATTTACCACATCAATGTTTAAACAAAAAATCAGCATGTCATCCACATACAAACAAACGATAATACATACATTTTCAAATAGCATGTTATACACACATTTATCTGATTCATTAATTTGAAAATTGTTTGACAACAAAAGTTCGTCAAATTTCTCATGTCATTGCTTTAGAGCTTTCTTTAGCCCATAAAGAGTTTTAAATCAATTTGCATACATTATTCTCATGACCTTTTATCACAAACCCTTCAGGTTGGTCCATATAAATCTCTTCATCTAATTCTCTATTTAAGAATGCCATTTTTACATCCATTTGATGGATTACTAGATTATGAATAGAAGTAATAGCTATCAATACTCGTATGGTTGTGATCTTCGTCACTGGTGAATATGTATAAAAAAAAAAAGTCAATACCTTCCTTTTTCTTATACCCCTCAGCCACAAGCTTAGCCTTGAATTTCTCAACAGACCCATCTGGTCTTAGCTTAGTCTTAAAAACCCATTTACAACCTATGGGTTTGCTAACAGGAGGTAGTTTTGTTAGTATATTGTATTTTGTCAATTGTCGTGTAATCTAGTTGTGTCAAGTCTTATGAGCCCCGACTGAAAGTTGAAGCTCAAGACTTGAAGACCGATGCCGCTTCACTTGTTTAAGTTCAAACCAAGTCAAGCATGGAAGGTAAGTTGTGTTAGTGCACTTTTCTATGGCATACTAGTGCACCTTATTTGTCAATTATATAGGTCAATGAGTCAAGTGTCGGTTGAGCTTAAAGAAGATGAAGACCGAAGACTCAAGCGGACCTGCTGTATCAAGGAAGAAGAAACAGGTAAAAGCCTTAGTGAACCTTGAACCTTGAACCTTAACCAAAACTCAAACCTCTAGATAACCTTGAACCTTTAGGCATACTTTTAGTCATCTAAGATTGGCCTTAGGTGTCCCAAAAGACCACCCAAACAATGGCCAAAGAGGTTTCCCTTGCTGCTGTAAAACACTACTCAAACAGCATGCATATCAAGGCTGCCGACCGGTCTGGACCCTTGGCCAAACAGTCGTCAAACCCCAATTTGGAACAACAAGCAATGATGTATCCCAGGCCTAATTCGACTGGTCGGACAACCGGTCGGCTGGGCAGTCAGATCGATCATGACCAACATATAATGGACAGCAATCAGACTGACTTTCCAGGCCAAAAATGAACGATCAACAACCCTTGGCCAACTGGTCGGTAAAGAGCCGTTTGAGACCGTTTTCTATCTGTTGGGACTTTGTTTATAAAATTGTTTGGCTCGATTTTTTGAGCAAGAAGAGAGATATTAGTGCATTAGAAGCCACCTTGATTGCCCATACCATTAAGCTCTAATCCTAAGCACTCTAAGCCATCTTCCTTGTGTTTAATCACAAGATGGAGCATTTAGATCTCATATGAAGATGTTCTTGCTCTCTCTTGATCTTTAGAAATTTAGACACATTGACCATAGGTAGATCCTTTGTCAAAACCTCTCTAAAGATCCTATTAGGTGGAATTCCTCTAGGCAACCAACTCATACTAGTTGTAGAGAATTCACACCATCTCCTATCACCTTGGGCATCTCAAGAAGATAAAATGCAAGGCGTTTGATCGATGGAGCTGAGGCATTGGCAACGCAGCGGCAACACGATCAGGGGAGCATTGGGGAGATAATTGAAGCATGGGAGAGCAGAGATTAAGCAACTCAAGAAGGCTTTGAACAACGAGCTGAGACGAAGGACTCCAAATCTGAATGAGCCTTAAACCTTGAACCTTAACCAAAGCTCAAACCTCTAGATGACCTTGAACCTTTAGGCATACTTGTACTCATCTAAGATTGGCCTTAGGTGTCCCAAAAGACCACCCAAATAATGGTCAAAGAAGTTTCCCTTGCTGCTGTAAAACACAACTCAAACCGCATGCATATCAGGGCTGCTAACCAGTCCGAACCCCTAGCCGACCGGTCGTCAAACCCCAATTTGGGACAACAAGCAGTGTTGTATCCCAGGCCTAATTCAATCAGCTGGCTGGGCTGTCAGACTAGTCGTGATTGACCCAGAATGGACAGCAACCAAACTGATTGTGCAAGCCAAAAACCACCAGTCAGTCCTCTATATTCGACTGGTCGACAACCCTGGCCGACTGGTCGGTAAAGAGCCATTTAAGACCGTGTTCTATCCGTTGGGACTTTGTTTATGAAAAGTTTTGGCTTGACTTTTGGGGCAAGGAGAGAGATATGAGTGCATTAGAAGTCACCTTGATTGCCTATACCATTAAGCTCTAATCATAAGCATTCCATGCCATCTTCCTTGTGTTTAATCACAAAATAGAGCACTCAAAGCTCATATGAAGATGTTATTGCTCTCTCTTGATCTTTAGAAGTTAGGCACCTTGACATTGGTAGATCATTTGTCTAAACCTCTCTAAAGATCCTATTAGATGGAATTTCTCTAGGCAACCAACTCCTACTAGTTGTAGAAAATTCATACTATCTCCTATCACCTTGGACATCTCAAGAAGATCAAATGCAAGGCAATTGATTGGTAGAGCTGAGTCATTAGCAACGCAGTGGCAACACGATCGGGAGAGTGTCGAGGAGCTAATTGAAGCACGGAACAGCGAAGATCAAGTAACGTAAGAAGGCACTAAACAAGGGGCTCATCCGACAAGTAAGTTGTCAATTTGAGAGTCCGGTTGCACTCCTTCCTCGTGAAGGATTGAGTATGAGAGTTTGGATTTACAAACTCGAACGAGTCTCCAAGGGGAGCCTCCGGTAGGAGCGTATGCTAGGTTATAGGATTAGAACTGAATGGTAGGAAGGATCCTTGTCAAAACTCTTGGGTTGGATGGAACCCGAAAACATCTTGGTTGAGAGATGAACTGGTAAAATCTTCGTCATAGGTTGGTAGGAACCTTATCAAACTGTAATGCTTAGGATTTTCGGTAACTTGGAAATTGAAAGTCCTTAGGCGTTAACTTAGATTTGTTGATTATAGTCCGTGCCTGCACGTGTGTTCACACATATTTAAGACCAAAATAAGTGATTTTGCCAAAGGAGGGGAAGGAATTAGCTTAAGAGTTGTAGAGTCTAAGTAAAAGCCTGAATTACTAATCTACTCATAAATCGACATAACCCTCATGAATATTTTACCAGTCCTTGGAGTTTTAGCTTATTTTTGGTATTTCAGAATTTTTGAACATTTTAGATTTGGCAAAAACCATGTATTTAAAAAAGTGCTACTTTTCGAAAATGCCAAAAAGTCATGGTTTGTACCAGGAATGAAAAATTAAAATTATCATTATTGGAAATTTATTTTTTTAGTATTTGAATCCAAATGGGGAATACTTTCTTATTTACATGAAATAACTTAAAGTAAATGTTATTTCATGTAAATAAGTAAACACTGTCAAGGGAGGCCAGTGGAACTGTGACAGTTCAGAAAAATAAGCTAACAAAAAAATTTCCGAACAGCAGCCTTCGGCGCACCAAAGGTGCCCTTCGTGGGACCGAAGGAGGCCTTCAGCTCACGATCGACCAAACAAGATCGTACTGAAGAGGGGTCCGGAAGAATGTATTCGGTACACCAAAGATACCCTTAGGCACACCGAAGGTTTGTCCAGAGCCTTCGGCCTGAGCCGAAGGGCTTCGGTCCGAGCTGGCAGACTATTTCCATATTTAATTTTTCAAAGTTTTTGGGGCTTCGGCACACCGAACCCAACGGAAGTTATTTTTAAAAAAGGGCTTTTAAACCCCATTCGGCCTTCCTCTCTCTAATTTCTTCTTCTTTCCCTTCTCAGCCCTAAATCCCTAAAACCCTAAAAACCCATTACCCACTCTCCCAAAGCCTATTTCTCCTCTGAATCTTCCCCAAACCCTTGGGAATACTCGATTTCTCTTGGCTAGAGCATGGCGAAGGCTTCTCTGGCTCTTCAATCTTCTTCCTTTGGTGTGTGAAGCAATCCTTGGGCTCCAATGGTGGGTTGCTACTAGCCGAATTCATCTTCATTCCCTAGGTAAGTGGTCTCTCACCTTGTTTGGGGAAATTTTCCCAAACTTCTTGTGTTTTGAGATATTAAGGTTAGAACCCTTTTCATTTCTCAGAAAATCGACAAACCTAACCTTAGGGTTTGTTTGTGTTAGGACTTGGGGTCCCAAAAATCGATTAGGAGCAGCGTACGCTATTGTGGGTGCCGTAATCGACCTCAGCTCTGCTGGGATCCGATGGTGTGCCGATTTTGGACCCCAATTCGTTACATCCAATTGGGGTTTTCCCAAATCTAAGGTATCTAAACCTAAACCCTGATTAGAAGTTAATTAGCATAGAATCCTAAGTTGTTAACGCTATATTTGTGTTTAATCATAGGTAATTGAGGTTTTCCCTAAATTTTCGGCGCTAAGGCCGCATCCGTATTGGGGAATTTCGATTCCAATGTGAGGATCTACCCCTAAGTTTTTCTCAATAATTTTTAATTAATGATGGATTGATTACGTTGAATGTTGTTTGATTTATAAATGTTAAATTTATTTAAATATCATAATTTGATTGTAAATTATCGATGTGTATATAACATGCTCGATGAAATGCCTCTGTTGCGTTTGGTTGATAACATGCTTGATGAAATGCCTCTATTGCGTTTGGTTGATAACATGCTCGATGAAATACTTGCATGATATGAATTTACAATATTGTGATGTATATATGCTTGTAGATGTATGTGACGCCATGTGTCATCCGGGTCATTTGGATCGGTCGAGCCAAGTGCTTTAACATATTGTGTGGTATAGATATGTGATAATCTAAATTGTTGTTGTAGTAGATTAAGTGTTGCTTTGGATTAAGATCTGACAACTGTTCGAATAGTTTACTACCTACACCTGGGTTGGCCATCACGGACTTATTCGATCAACTAAGACGGAATACAGTCGACTGATAAGGACCACTATCGGTTTGTCGTGATCCACTTATGTCAATTGAATGGGTTCCCTTTAGAGTTAATCATTCTTGTGTTTGATCGTTAAATTGCACTCTATTAAATTTAGAATACCGACATTACTAATGTGTAGTCCACTTAGAACCGTATTGCGATACAATCCCCAAAGTCTCATTAGCCAGGCATGGTGTATGGGACACCGTGTCTGAGTTGTCGGCCTACGTCGGGGTGGTGCGTCCCTGTAGTGACCATTAAGCACCAATGGAGGTGACGGATTGTTGTTCGAGAGGCCCCCCATGACAAATGTGACTCTGGCCAATGTTTGCATGTCTATGCACCATTCAAATGACCCGGGCGTGCATTAGTTTAATTCTAAATGATAGCTTGGACCTCTGAATTGATTAATTGTATTTGATATGTGGGTAACGAGCCATTCCGCTTGATTTGGGTGTGGCAGACGAGTCACGGCCATACCATGCTTTCATGAGAGGATAACTCAACTTCGGATCGTGGGGTTTCTGGCGATGATTGGTGCCGCATCGTAGGGAGTCAAATGGTCCCAGTTAGACTTAGTGATACAATGATGGTATTCTAGCTTCACCAAATTGCTGGATGAAATGGACTAATAAATACTTGAATTAATCATGCATACATGCATCCTCATACATTATTATTGGCTTGTGTCATTCGAGCTGTTGTACTAAGTTATGACCTGCTTTAACAGGTGAACTCTTGATACATAGTCGGTTGGGCTAGTGCTATCATATGGGTGCGCATCATCACACACATGCATTTATAAATTGGTTTAGAAAATTATTGACTTTATATACCTTCATTGTTGTGACTGCTTGTGTGCATAACACATGTATCTTGCTTAGTCTTTGTGTGGTAGAAATAACATGCTTACAAATAATATGCTCATGTGAATACATTTATAACTAAAATACCCCAAGTATAATCTTGGGATATTTCTTCACTATGTTGGCATTTTGACACCTTCCATTTGACATATGCAGATGACCCAGGAATAGAACCAGATGATGGTGTGTTCCGGGCACCCTAGTAGTCTTATAGCTCCATCCCATTGGTAGTTGTAACTTTCCTTCCTATTGCATCGATTGTGATTCGTATAATTCTTATATGGGCTTACACTACGATCAAACTGTACCATTTTAGGTGTTAGCCTTTATTTCTAGATTTAGTTATCTCCACATTACTTTGATCCGCTAGTTGAAATGTGTTACTCTGATTATTTGTGTATGGAATGAATGTAAAACTAATTGAGGACACACCTGAAAGCATTTCTCACGTGTGGCATTCCTAGGTAAGTATTTTGCTAAGTTAACACCCGACAAATCAAGGGTACCCGATTTTTGAATTTTCAAGGCGTTACACAAACTCCTCGGTAAGGTGGAACCAATTTGAAACACCTAGGTTAGGAGAAACCTGATTTAAACTCCCTAGTGAATGCCGGTGTGCTTATAGAGATGAGTACTTAAATCGAGAGCGGAGTAGACCAAAAGTCAAACCACTATACACGCTTGTGTTTGTGATTAATTTGAGCACATTGTTATCTTAGTATTGTATGTCTAATTGCTTTATTATGAATGCTTGGTATGAATGTATGCTAGGCACTAGTTTGGCACATTCACACACAAGATGTACTTTCACTAGGTAGTGTAAACTTAAGCCTTATAATCCATTCTCATATAGTCTACATAGGTTGCATAGATTAGATTCTTGATTAATTAAATCATTTGTTTATATATGCATGCTCAGGCTAGATTGTTTAATTGCTTATTATATGCTAGCCTTGTGATTGGACTCACTTAAGCTCGGAAGCTAGGTATTCTTACTTAATTAGTTTATAATTGCTAATTGGTTTAATTAGGCAAGAGGTTTTTAAAAAGGATTTTTAAACGATCCCCCCCCTCTAGAACTTACCCATAGTTCTACAAGTCCGCTAAGCTTTCGTGTATATGCGTAGGGTGTTATGTTAGACTATCCGACGCAATTTCAATTGGTATCAGAGAGGGTTGCTCTCCAAAGACTTAACCATCTAAAGTAAGATTTTACCGGAGCTATAACATAGTGTTTAACCAAGAGGGGAGTAGTTTTGTCACTCGACTACCATTTTTCGACGGGTCAAATTATGCACACTAGAAGGCCCGGATGAAAGTATTCTTAATGTCCCTTGATCCAATGGTATGGGACATTGTAGAAGAAAGTTAGAGCGCACCGGTGGAAATGGTGGATTGAGATGGAGTTTCAGTCACCAAACTCAAACCTATGAGGACTTGGAGTGACCGAGAGAGGTCTCTTTGTGGCTACAATGTCAAGGGTCTTAACACAATCTTCTCTGTTGTCTCATCCAATGAATTTAATCGTATATGTAATTGTAAGACTAGCAAAGAAGCTTGGGAGATCCAATAGACCACATGTGAGAGAACGTTAACTGTTAAGCGATCCAAATTGCAACTCATCACCACATAGTTTAAAAATATTAAGATGGATGAGGAAAAATCTATCATAGAGTCCTTTTCTAGATTAAGCCATATTTATAACTCCATGAGTGGCTTAGGAGAACGGATTTAAGATGGAAAAATTTGTAAGAAAATACTTAGGTCCCTCCCAAAGAGATTTAGCTCTAAAGTCATTGCCTTAGAAAAGTGTAAAGACATAGATAACCTGAAAGTAGAAGAACTCTTAAGTTTCCTACAAACTCATGAACTACACTTTAAGACCCCCTCTAAGAAGAAAAACATTGCTTTAAAAACTTCACATAATCACTCACATAGGAAAAAGAAAATTGAGAGTGAATCTTCGAAAGATAGTGATGATGAGGATGATGAGCTAAATAAGAAGTTCAAGAGATTCCTCAAATTTGAGAGAGGGAAGAGTTGTGACAAAAAGGAGAAGAAGGATGAGAAATTTAAAGGAAAATCATCAAAATCAAAAGCCGTCTAATGCTACAACTATGATGGATATGGTCATATTGCTAATAAATGCCAAAAAAGCCCAAAAGACGTGGCAAGAATGTTATGCCAGCAATATGGAATGAGACGGAGGAGTCCAAATCTAAATCCAATGACTCCACTAATGATGGGAGCCAAAAACCAGTGAGAATTCTTATGGCTACCACCACTACCTCTCTTCCCCCTAATCTAAGAGAGGATCCTGACCTTTTCCCTTCAAGGAGGAGTTCCCAACCCCTCACCTCATGCTGCATTTTATGAGGGAGTTATGAAAATTAGTTACCCTTAGCAAGATCAAATTAGAAATAGTTAGTAAGGGTAACTAGAAACGGAAACTATAGGAAATCTGAGGATTTCAACCTCATTGGTGAGCTTAGGGGCATATTAGAGGATCCTAGCCTCATTAGCCCGTCATCGATAGTTTAGCCTTACTTTTATTTAGTATATTCATTGCTAGACTATCATCTTGCTTAGATTAGCATAATCTTATTGAATTGTATGCTTAAGGTATGCTAATATATGCCTTGGTCATTATGCTTTATATTTATATTAAATGACCAATTATAAATGATCAACTATGCTTAGATAGTTACATTTTCTGTTTATTGATCATGTTCCATTACATGCTCGATATTTTAATGTTCATGCATCCCATACTCTCCTTACTTAACATGTGCTTATTGTTATAACCGCGACATTCTACCTATTCTTACATTAACCTTAAGTGATGTATCATTAAGGGGAAGATATTAGATTGTCAATTGCTAACAAAAAGGGGGAGAAAGATCAAGTCGCACCAAAACTAATTTGCTATATTTTGTGTAGCAGGGATTGACAAGTTATGGGGGAGCTCTCTTTCTCTATATATGGAGCTCGATTTTTAGGCATTAGTGAGAGGGTTTTGAGAGCCTATTACCCACACCTTTTGTACATCATATGGGGCCTCAAAGAGGAGATTCAAGTCATATCCCTTGTGTTTAATCACAAGTTAGGGCATTCAAAAGAAAACATAGAGATGACTTGATTTCTTTCTCAATTCTAGAGGTGAAACACTATACCACATAGTTATATCTCTTGTTCAAGACCTCTAGAAGACCCTTGTTCGCTCGCCTCAAGTGCAAGGTTGCGATGTAGTAATAAATCTCGGTAAGACCGAGGTCGATCCACAGGGAATTAGAAAACAGCTTCTATACTATTCCAGCAACTAGGATTACGATATTTTAAGAGATTCAATTGAGAGAATTGTGTTAAAACAGTAACTTAAGAAAAATAGTGATGAAAGGAACTAAGGCTTTCAAGGATCCACTTGTAGTAATTCCATGTCAATCCAATCAATCCAAGCATAAAACAAAACTAGATTTGAAGTTCTATCTCTCATCTAATTAGAAGATAAAGCATATAGCACTCAAAATCATAGCCTTCGAAGTAACAGCCATTCAACCCCAATAGCATAATCGCTCGCATCGCACATCAACTCAAAAGGTACGGACAAATCCGATGGTTGCATGATAGGAGCGGTTGTCAACATGTCTTTTAGCTTTGAAAAAGCTAATTGACATTCGACACTCCACTCAAATTGGTTCTCCTTTTGGAGAAGGTTACATAAGGGCCTTGAGATATGACTAAAATCCTTTATGAACCTTCAATAAAAACTAGCGTGTCCAAGGAAGGACCGCACATCGCGTATGCTTTTGGGTGGTGGTAGATTGAAAATTATATCAATTTTTGCGTGGTCTACCTCTATTCCATTAGACGAGATGATATGTCCAAGGACTATTCCTCTTTGTACCATGAATGGCACTTTTCCCAGTTTAAAATGAGGTTCTTCTCCTCACACCTTGTCAAGACCAACTTCAAGTGATTGAGGCACTCATCAAAAGTACAACCAAAGATCGTCCATGAATACCTCAAGAAATTCACCCACCATGTCCGAGAAAATACTCAACATGCATCGTTGGAATGTGGCGGGTGCATTACATAGTTTGAATGGCATTCTTCGGTATGCGAAGGTGCCGAACGGGCATGTAAAAGTGGTCTTCTCTTGGTCTTCTGGGGCTATCTCAATTTGATTGTAACCGGAATAGCCATCTAGGAAGCAATAATAGGAATGACCCACTAACCTCTCCAAAATTTGATCCATGAATGGGAGAGGGAAGTGGTCCTTCCTAGTGACCATGTTTAGCTTCCAATAATCAATGCACATACACCAACTGATGGTCACTCTGGTCGTATAAGCTTGTTGTTAGCATTTTCTACGATGATAATACCGAATTTCTTAGGGACAACTTGGGTAGGACTCACCCATTGGCTATCCAAGATGGGGTAGATGATACTCACATCTAATAGCTTTAACACCTCGGCTTTGACAACCTCCATCATGTTTGAATTTAACCTTCTTTGAGGTTGTCTAGTCATTTTTGCATTTTCTTCGAGGTGTATATGGTGAGTACAAACCGAAGAGTCTATCCCCTTAAGATACGCTATTGTCCAACCTATAGCTCCCCTATGTTCTTTGAGTAGCTCAATCAACTTGAGCTCTTGGTCTTTCCCTAGGTGCGAGGCAGTGACAACCGGGAATGTTTCTTCTTGACCCAAGTATACATATCTAAGCTCAGATGGCAATGGTTTAAGGTCAAGCTTTGGTGGTTTGATGTTAGACGTAGAGGCCTTGATGTGGTTGGTGGCAATCTTTCAAAATGGGGCCTCCATCGGCTAGTATCAACTGCCGGTTTCTCAATATTTAATGCTTACACAATTTCACTAATAATGTGGTCTTTAGAATCCTCGAAATGTGTTAAGCTTGTCTCCAAGCTTTCTAGTAGTGCAAGTTGGAGGAGCTCTTCTTCCTCAAAAGATCCGAGCATGTTTACCTCGAAGAGCTCGTCATCATCAACATCCCTATGCCTTTTGCCCAAGGGGAACACGTTCACTTCTAATGTCATGTTCCCAAAGGATAATTGCATCACCCCGTTTCGGCAATTGATGATTGCGTTTGATGTAGCAAGGAACGGGCGGCCTAAAATTACCAGTATTTGAGTGCTAGCATCTATAACCGGTTATGTGTCCAAGACGATAAAATTTACCGGGTAGTAGAATTTGTCGACTTGGACTAGAACATCCTCAACTATCTCTCTTGGTACACGGATGGATCTATCAATGAGTTGCAACGTGGTTTTGGTGGGCTTTAACTCACCAAGACCCAATTGCTCATATACCGAGTATGGGATCAAGTTTACGCTTGCCCCCAAGTCTAGCAATGCACGCTCAATCCAGTAGTCTTCAATGATACATGAGATTGTGGGACTACTGGGATCTTTGAATTTTGGAGGGGTCTTTTGAGTGAGAATGGCACTCACTTGCTCATTAAGGAAGGCCTTTTGTTGCACATTATATTTGCGTTTAGTTGTGCATAGGTCCTTTAGAAACTTGGCATAAGAGGGGATTTGTTTAATGACATTAAGCAAAGGAATGTTAATCTTGACTTGTCTGAAAATCTCTAAAAAATCATGGGAGTTTGGGAGAGATTTTGGAGCGACCAATCTCGAAGGGAATGGTGCTACAAGCTTGTAAATGCGTTCTGTTTCTTGTGGGGCAAAGTTAGATCCATCCTCATCCTCAGAATTTACCAGATCATTAGGCTTATTGGCCTTCACCGGAATAGATTTGTCAATTTACTTACCTTCTAAGAGTGGTGACGGATTTGGCTTGCTCCATATGTTGGTTGGAGAGATTAGGAATGCTTACTTCATGTACTTGCTTTGGATTGGGCTGAGGTTGGGCCGGAAAGGTCTCTTCCCTAGCATTCAAGCATCCCTTAAACTCATCAACTGAAACTTTAAGCTCTTGGAACATTTGCTGATTTGTTTGATTGATTTGCCTTTGCCCTTGCATTAACGCTTTTAAAGTGTCATCCATCAAGAATGGAGGTGGGGCCATATTTTGCATGGGTGGCCCTCCTTAAGAGTTGGTAGGATTGCTTGTGGGTGCATTCTTCCAATTGAAATTTGGGTGATTCTTCGAAGTAGAATTGTACGTATTATCCACTGGTCCATTAAAAGGCCGTTGATAACCATATGTGGCATTCGCATGTTCATGTAACACCTCTTGAAACACAGGAATTGTGGGACAATCTTATGTAGCATGTAAATTGGTGAAACAAATCCCACACGTGGTCTCAATAGCTTCATTGGGCTTTGAAACTCCACTCTTACTAAGTTCCATGGCCTCGATCTTCCTTGTGAGGCTGGCTAACCTTTCATTCACATCATCTTCCTCCTTGAGGATATAAATCCCTCCTTTCTCTTTTTCTTGAGTAAGCTTGGGGTTATTAGATTTATCCGAGGTATCCCATGATTGGGCATTCTCGGCCAACATATACAAATAACTCCAAGCTTCATCTGAATTTTTGCTCATAAACTCGCCGTTACACATCATCTCTACGAATTGGCGCATATTGGAACTTAATCCATCATTGAAAAAGTTTATGATTCACCAACTTTCGTAACCATGATGTGGGCAAGCAAGTAGGAGGTCCTTAAACCTTTTCCAACATTGGAAGAATGATTCACTCTCTTTAGCCGAAAAATTCATTATGGCTCTTCGAAGGGTGTTCGTTTTATGAGCCGGGAAGAGCTTTTTCAAAATTTCTCGGGTCATCTCGTTTCATGACCCTATTGAATGTGGTCTAAGAGAGTGAAGCCAAGTCTTGGCTCTTTCTTTCAATGAGAAGGAAAAGAGTTTAAGTTTAATGGCATCTTCTGAAACATTGGTGTATTGCAAGGTAGCCACCACTTCTTCGAATTCCTTTAAGTGCAAATATGGGCTTTCAGAGTCTAGCCCATGGAACTTTGGTATAAGTTGAATCACACCCGGCTTTATATCGATGTTTCCCCCGGTTAATGGTAAGACCACGCATGAGGGTGTAGTTGCACGGGCCGGTTGTAGGTAGTCCCATAGTGATCTCATTGGAGGAACGTTATGTACCTCTTTCTCTCCTACTCCCTCTTGATTTGCGTTTGTCATTGTAGTATAGTGGTGAGTATTCCCGCCTGTCACGCGGGTGACCCGAGTTCAATCCCCGGCAACGGCGCCAAAAACTTGTTCGCTCGCCTCAAGTGTAAGGCTACAATGTAGTAATAAATCTCGGTAAGACCGAGGTCGATCCACAGGGAATTAGAAAACAACTTCTATACTATTCCAGCAACTAAGATTATGATATTTTAAGAGATTCAATTGAGAGAATTGTGTTAAAACAGTAACTTAAGAAAAACAGTGATTAAAGGAACTAAGGCTTTCAAGGATCCACTTGTACTAATTCCATGTCAATCCAATCAATCCAAGCAAAAAACTCAACTAGATTTGAAGTTCTATCTCTCATCTAATTGGAAGATAAAGCATTAAAGCACATTCAATCCCACTCAAGTTTAACTTCTAAGCTCTAGTCCCATTCAACCACATATAGCTTTCAAAATCATAGCCTTCGGAGTAACAGCCATGCCTATGGACTATGGCATGCTCAAGGGTTACCATAATTCGAATCTAATCAAGCAAAACATGATAATCTCAGAGAATTGCAAGGAATCCATGTCCAAAGCACATGCACTCTCATAAAACTTCTAAAAATATCAACTTTATAAGAACTAGAACATTCAAAACTCAAACTTGAAGTGAAACTACTTGAATTAAACTGAACTCAACATGAAATTGGCTACAAGCTTCACCTCTCAGCCTTAGCTGAGAGATTCTAGCCGAGCATTGTCTCACTACAACTATAACTTAATAAAAAGCATAAAAACCCGAAATTGGGAGGGTTGCAAACACTCCATGACAGCTTCCTTCCTCTCCCACGAAGTTCCTTATCTTCTCTGATGCCCTAGGAAGAGATCCTAAGTGTCCTTTTATAGTGGAGAAGCTCTATTGCGTCGGAATCTTTCAGAATTTGCGTAACCTTACGTACTTGCACAGAAAAACTCGGATCCCGAAATAGAAATTGCTATTTTAATGCATGGGCGACCGGTCGTGACCGGTCGAACCGGGCTGGACAACCGGTCTTGACCGGTCGGACAGGGTTATAATTAGTCCAGCATGCACAAGGAGACCACTGACTTGATGACTGACCGGTCGGACCAAACTGGTCCTTGATCCAGTGATCTTCCAAAGTGGGCAGTGGGATGGCCGACCGATCATGACCGGTCTAACCCTTGGTTTCCAACTTTTCTTTCTTTCTTTACTCTTCTCTCTCTTCTACTTGCTTTTTTCTTTCTTTGGTCCTCCTTCAATCTTCATTCAATGGCTCTAAATGGACCCTTTTGGTCACCAATTGGGCGAAGTCACTCTCATTCCTATAATCACAAAACAAGCAGCAGATGGGCCTTTTAAACATGCAAACCATGCATATAATGTGATGTAATAGGCTATATCATGTATAAATCGGAGGTTCAACAACCCTTTAGGTAAATCTCCTAGTTAGAAAAAGCTATATATCCAATGTAAGAGATTCAACCACCCTCCCATCACCTTGGTCATCTCAAAGAAGATCATATGCAAGCTGCTTGATCGATGGAGCTGAAACCTTGGCAAAGCGACGACAACACAATTGGGGGAGCACAAGGGGAGCTGATTCAACCACGGGAGAGCGAGAAGAAGCAACCCGAAGCGGCGCTGAACAAGGGGCTCATCTGACACTTAAGGTTGTCTTTGTTAAGAGTCCATCCACTCAATTCTCTGTGGGAGTTGAGTGTAGAGTTTGTTAGTTAAACTCAAACTACGGCCGTTTGCCGATCTTTGGCTTGTTTGTTGAGCCTAAAACTCTAGGGACGTTGGCCGTTCCTTGGCTTGTTTAGCGGCCTAAAGACTAGGAGTTGTTTGGCACTCCTTGGCTCGTTTGCCGGGCCTAAATTAAGTCTCAAAGGGGGATCCTCTGACACGGGAGTGAACGTGCGTTGTCCTTGAGTAGGACTTGAGGCGACCTTGAGTAGGCCCCATAGGTTGAGAGGTGAACCGGTAAAACCTCCATGTAAAGGTTGAGAGGTCAACCAGTAAAACCTCCGTGTAAAGGTTGAGAGGTGAACCTCATTTAAAACCTCCGATAGTGAATGCCGGTGTGCTCAATGGGGTTGAATACTTAAACCGGGAGTGGAGTAGACCCAAAGTCGAACTACTATACATGCTTGTGTTTGTGATTGATTTGAGCACATTGATATCTTAGCATGTATATTTAATTGTTTAATTATGAATGCTTGATAAGAATGTATGCTAGGCACTAGATAGGCACATCCACACACAAGATGTACTTTCACTAAGTAGTGTAGACTTGAGCTCATTGATCCATTCTTAAAAGTCTACATAGGTTGAGCTTGATTTGCTTAAATCATTTGATTATCTAGGCATGCTTAGACTAGGTTGTTTATTGCTTAGACAATATGCTAGTCTTGTGATTGGACCCACTTAGGCTTGAAAGCCGAAGTGTTCTTGCTTACTTAGTTTAATTTATTAAATTATGTAAGAAGGCGAAAAGAATTTCAAGAGGTCCTAATCAAGCCCCCCTATAGGACTTAGCCATAATTCTAGTTGCTATTTAAGCTTCCGCACATACGAAAGTGTCGTATTAGACTACCGACGTAATGTCAATTGGTATCAGAGCGGGTTGCTCTTCAAGGATCTAACCGTCTAGAGTAAGATCCGGTACCGGAGCACTAGCACCATGTCTACCCAAGAGGGAAATCTATGTTGCCACATGTTAAACTATAAGTAAAATGATTAGTTGAGGACAACAATAACTAGGGCAGGAACTACTGTCATATCCCCTACCGAACATTGCTCTCCAACTAAGAATGAACCTAAGGGAGAAAAATCTAGGATAGATGAATTCCCTCTCAACAAACATGTTGGGTCCTAAAAATCATACCCAATGGGGTTGTGAATTAGGTTAGGTAATCTTAGGAGACCAATTTGAGCTCAATAGAAAATTTTTGAGGAATGAGCCTCATTTTGAGCTAATTGATGAACTTGAAGAATTAGGCTCTTTAGAACTATAGAAAAATATGAGGATTTCAGCCTCATTTTTTGTGCTTATGGGCAAATCAGAGGATTCAAGCCTCATTAGCCCAAATTTGGTAGTTTAGCCTTGCATTTATTTGGTATATTTACTGCTAGACTATCACCATGCTTAGATTAGCTAATCTTACTGAATTACATGCTTCATTATATGTTAATCTTTACTTAGGATTGGTCTTGATATACCATTATGGGAGGTTGGTTAATTGGGCTTTAAGCCCTTGTATTTTTATCACCAATGTATATCCTTGACCAATTATGCATGATTAACTATGCTTAGATAGTTACACTTTACTGTTAATCATGTTCCATTGCATGCTCTATGTTTTTATGTTCATGCACCCTATACTCTCCTTGTTAGCATGTACTTATTGTTTTAACTGCGACATACTATCTACTCTTACCTTAACCTTAATTGATATATCATTAAGGGGGAGAGAATAATTTGTCATTTGATGACAAAAAGGGGGGAGAAAGATCAAGTCATACCAAAACTAGTTTGTTATGTTTTGTGATGCAGGGATTGACAGGTTATGGGGGAGTCAACTAAAGAGGAGCTGCTTAGTTAGGCACATTAAGAGTCCTGTATTTATTTCATATCAATGTAATCTCTTGTTCATATAATTGTCTTGGTAGAATAAGTTTTTGTAAGCAAATTGACAAAGGGGGAGATTGTTAGTGCACTTTTCTGTGGCATACTAGTACACCTTATTTGTCAATCACTTAGGTCAATAAGTCCAGTGTCAGTTGAGCTAAATGAAGACGAATACTGAAGACTCAAGCGGACTTGCTTCATCAAGGAAGAAGAAACAGGTAAAAGAGATGCTTGGTGAGCCTTGAACATTGATCCTACCCAAAACCATAACCTCTAAATGACTATGACCATTAGGCACATCATTAGTCATCTCAGAATGGCTTTAGGTGTCCCAAAAGATCACCCAAAGAATGCCCTAAGATGTGATTGAGTGGCAGTGAAAATGCATAAGGAAAAGTCATCTCAAAAGGGGTGACGACTTGTCTAAAGACGGGTCACTACCGGTCGGGACAGGTCGTCAGACCAAATGTTGGGGCTGCATGTTGCCGGACCCCTTTGGCCTTGGGGTCGACTGGTCGCCAGATAGCCATTTTTTGCTCGTTTATATCCGTTGGAGCTCTCTTTCGTTATATATGGACCTTGATTTTTGAGCATTAGTGAGAGGGTTTTGAGAGCCTATTACCCAAACCTTTTGCACATCATATAGGGCCTTAAAGATGAGGAGATTTAAGTCATATCTCTTGTGTTTAATCACAAGTGAGGGCATTCAAATGCAAACATAGAGTTGACTTGATTTCTCTCTCAATTCTGGAGGTGAGACACTATACCACATCGTTATATCTCTTGTTCAAGACCTCTAGAAGACCCTCTAGGTGAATCTCCTAGTTAGAAAAAGCTACGTATCCCATGTAGGAGATTCAACCATCCTCCCATCATCTTGGTCATCTCAAAGAAGATCATATGCAAGGCGTTTGATCGATGGAGTTGAAGCCTTGGTAAAGCGGCGGTAACACGATCGAGGGAGCACAAGGAGAGCTTATTCAAGCACAGGAGAGCAAGAAGAAGCAACCCGAAGCGGAACAAGGGGCTCATCCGACAAGTAAGGTTGTCTTTGTTAAGAGTCCATCCACTCAATTCCCTATGAGAGTTGAGTGTTGAGTTTGTTTGTCAAACTCGAACTAAGGTCGTTTGCCGATCCTTGGCTTGTTTGTTGAGCCTAAAACTCTAGGGATGTTGGCCGTTCCTTGGCTTGTTTCTCGGCCTAAAGACTAGGGGTTGTTTGGCACTCCTTGACTCGTTTGCTGGGCCTAAACAAAGTTTTCAAGGGGTAGCCTCTGACACAGGAGTGAACATGCGTTGTCCTTGAGTAAGACTTAAGGTGACCTTGAGTTGGTCCCATAGGTTAAGAGGTGAACCGGTAAAACCTCCATGTAAAGGTTGAGAGGTGAATCGGTAAAACCTTCGTGTAAAGGTTGAGAGGTGAACCTCATTTAAAACCTCCAATAATAAATGCCGGTGTGCTCAATGGGGTTGCGTACTTGAACTGGGAGTGGAGTATACCCAAAGTCGAACCACTGTACATGCTTGTGTTTATGATTGATTTGAGCACATTGATATCTTAGCATTGTATGTTTATTTGTTTAATTACGAATGCTTGATAGGAATGTATGCTAAGCACTAGATAGGCACGTCCACACACAAAATGTACTTTCACTAAGTAGTATAGACTTGAGCTCATTGATCTATTCCAAAAGTCTACATAGGTTACATAGATTAAGAGCTTGATTTGCTTAAATCATTTAATTATCTATGCATGCTTAGAGTAGGTTGTTTATTGCTTAAACCATATGCTAGTCTTGTGATTAGACCCACTTAGGCTTGGAATCCGACGTGTTCTTGCTTACTTAGTTCAATTTGTTAAATTGTGTAAGTAGGTGAAAAGAATTTCAAAATGTCCTAATCACCCCCCCATCCCCTATAGGACTTAGCCATAATTCTAGTTGCTCTTTAAACTTCCGTACATACAAAGGTGTCGTATTAGACTACCGACGTAATGTCATGTTTAGTTATACATGCTTAGGCTAGGTTATTTAAATGCTTATTATATGCTAGCCTTGTGATTGGCCACTTAAGCTTGGAAGCTAGGTGTTCTTGCTTAATTAGTTTATAATTGTTAATTAGTTTAATTAAGCAAGACGTTTTTAAAATAGATTTTTAAACAGTCCTAATCACCCCCCCCCCCCCCCCCCCCCCAAAGGACTTAGCCATTGTTCTATAAGCTCCGTCAAGCTTCCGCGTATATGCGTAGGGTGTCGTGTTAGACTATCCGACATAACATATTGAAAAAGGATGAAGCTATAAATGTCCTAAAGGGGGGGTAGAATAGGATAATTCAATTCAATTCTGCTTCTTGCAATCTTAAAATAAATTAGAGAATCAATCACAAGACTAGCAAGAATATGCAATTAACCAATCTGAAAGTAAATAGAGATCAATATGAAAATATTGAATTAAATCATAGGACAACCTTACACTTAGAGATTAAGTAGTACAACCTTCCACTTAGCAATCTATGTAGGACAACCTTACACTTAGAGATTAAGTAGTACAACCTTCTACTTAGCAATTTATGTAGGACAACCTGATGTCACGACTTAAGGATTCATAAACAATCAAGCATATAAAAAGATAAACAATAAAAGCAATCACCACAACTGTTAAACCTCCAATTTATACATTGCATAGCCCACTACATCACATTTTATGCATGGTTCTCATGTTTAAAAGGCACATCTAACGCATGTTTTGTGATTGTAGGGATGAGAGTAGACTTCACTCAATTGGAGACCAAAAAGGGTCCACTTAGAACCTTTGAATG
This sequence comes from Liriodendron chinense, assembly GCA_003013855.2. Taxonomy (NCBI): domain Eukaryota; kingdom Viridiplantae; phylum Streptophyta; class Magnoliopsida; order Magnoliales; family Magnoliaceae; genus Liriodendron; species Liriodendron chinense. The sequence continues at coordinate 2,582,433 of ML058483.1, forward strand.
AAGGTCCAAGGTGGACTAAAGAAGGAAGAAGAAAGAGGGAGAAAAGAGAAGAAACAAAAGGAGAAAAAGGAGAAAATATCAAGAGCCGACCGGTCCAAACTGGTCGGCCGACCGGCCAACCTCCTAGAAGCTTTCTGGACGAATGACCAGTTTGGTCCGACCGGTCGGCCAACAGGTCGGAATCATCTCATGTGCACGCTGGAGAAAATGCTCAAATTGGGCCTACCGGTCTTGACCGGTCGGCCAGCATGTCAGAAGCCACGTTATACTCACTGGACTGTTGAACAGAGTGGTCCGACCGGTTGTGACTGGTCGGCCACGCAGAAAATCAGGAAATTTCTAATTCTGGTTCCGAAATTTGCTGCGCACTGCGTAACCTTACGCGGTTTCTGGAAGATTCCGACGCAACCGAGCGTCCTCACTATAAAAGGACACCTAGGGGCTCTTCCTAGGGTATCATAGAAACTAAGGGACGTGATGCTAGAGAGAGGAAGCCATCGTGGAGCATCTGCAACCCTCCAAACTCCGATTTTTCTAGTTTTTATGCTTTCTTATTTGAGTTCGAGTTGTAGTATGACAAGGCTCGGTTAGAATCTCTCAACTAAGGCTGAGAGGTGAAGCTTGTAGCTAATTTCATGTTTGATTCAATTAATTCAAGTAATTTCAATTCAAGTTTGGATTTTTTATTTATTCTAGTTCTTCAAGTTGATAGTTTGAGATGTTTTATGAGAGTTCATGTGCTCCGGACATGGATTCCTTGCAATTCTCTGAGATTATCATATGGTGCTTGTTTAGATTCGAATTATAGTAATCCTTGAGCAGGCCATAGTCCATAGGCATGGCTGTTACTCCGAAGGCTATGATTTTGAATTCTACATTGATTGAATGGGACTATAACTTAGAAGTTCAACTTGAATGGGATTGAATGTGTTTAATGCTTTATTTTCCAACTAGATGAGAGATAGGACTTCAAATCTAGCTGTGTATCTTGCTTGGATTGATTGGACTGACATGGGATTGCTACAAATGGATCCTTGAATGCCTTAGTACTTTAAACTACTGATTTTCATTAAGTTACTATTTTAATATAATTGCTTCAATTGAATCTCCTGTTTCTTGCAAAATTGAGTTGCTGGAATAGTTTGCAATCTGTTTTCAATTCCCTGTGGATCGACCTCGGTCTTACCGAGTTTTATTACTACATCGCAGCCTTACACTTGAGGCAAGCGAACAACAACACAGAGAGTTATAGTGGTTCAGTGCTAAAACAACTTGCACCTATTCCACTCCCAAAATTACTCCTCCTTGTAATTTTTATTTTCTACTATATAAAGGTTTTCACAGGTTCACCTTTAAAATCTGATACAGAGATTGTGATTTTCATAGGCTTATCACAATAAAACCTTAAATTATTTTCATAGGCTAATCACTAACCTTAAGTGATTTTCACTGGCTAATCACTAACAACCTGAGATGAGATTTTCACGGGCTATCTCAAATAAAACCCAGAAGTATGGAAAGATATTACCGTTCTTCTTGTAGAAGATGATAAAGCTTGATAGAGATGAGCTTTAATAATGCAGCGATCCGATCGTTGTAGAAGATAAACCAATATAGCTCGAACAAGATTGATTTAGGAATTTCTAAAAAGATTTTTCCTACAACTGTAATTTCAGTTCTCTTATCTCTAATATAAGAATGATCTTCTCTTTACACAATCAAATTAAATGAGAAGAGAATTGAGATAACTATAAAATAAAATAGGAATTTAAAACAAATAGCTAAACTATAATGGAGAGCTTTATCAATAGAGAGATAGGATTTTTGTGCTTTTTCTTAATGAAAAATAGAGTGAAGAAAGCTCTATTTATAGTCAAAAAGTTAAGTCTTCGGTTGAGCTAAGTTTTGCTTCGGCTGACCTAAGATTTAATGTTTCTATCCCAACGGCTATCAGATTTCGCGGGATAAGATTTTGTTTAAACTTCGGTTGACCTGAGTGTCAATTCGACTAGCCCGAGTGAGTTTCGGTTAGCCCGAGACAAGGTCAGGCTGACCCAAGATCCGAGTCTAGAAAATAGTTTGGAATCTGAAAACTTGACCGAAGTTTTCTTCGGCTGACCGAAGCCTGTTCGGCTGGCCGAACACAGGATTGGGCTGGCCGAACATCCCCAAAATTTTATAATTTCGCTCGCTGGAAACTTGATCAAAATTCCCAAGCTGGCTGAAGATTCTCGGGCTGACTGAACACAGGGTTAGGCTAGCCGAATTTCCTGAAATATAACTTTTTTAAGAGATTGGAGTTATTAACTAAAAATCCATATGAAAACACTTAACCTAGGGTCATCCCTATGGTCAATAATACCATGGCATATATGGTTTATCTTCGTAGATTTGTCGTATCTTGTTGTAGAGTCGGTAGTCTTGATCTTTGATGTGTTTGTTGAGGTAGAGACTTGTCTTCTCAAAGAACTTGACTTACACACACAACATCATGCATGAAACTAGTGTCTACGAAATATGACAACTATACTGTGCTTAGCACTTACACTTTGTGCCTAGCACTTACAATCTCCCCTTTGTCAATTTTGTGACAAAACACAACATATTACATTTGCAAGCGACTCTCAACATCCATAAAAAGAATAAAATAAACTTTTTATAATCTTATAATGTCTTGTATACTCCCCCTGGAAGTATGCTACTCCCCCTGCACATATGCTTAGAAAGAAGAAGAAAAAAACTGGCACAACATAGACATAGCATAACATAGAGTAACATAGACATAGCATAACATAGAGCATTCAGAGCATTCAATTAAAGCAAAATATGCATAATATTTCTTCCCCTTTCTGTCACAAGTTGACAAAGGAAGAAATGCAAATAAAAGGAGTCCAGTTAACATAGTAGCATACTAACCTATTAAGTCTACTAGTAAAGTGCTCATAAACATTCATTACAAACCAAATAAAAAATCATTCTAACTCAGATGAAGAGGAAGGTAATGGCATCTCAGGATCAATGCGTTTCAAACTCTTGCTCATATGATGAAAATATTTTTTCATGTATTTTATATTAAGCTTTTGAGATGCAACAAGAGTTTCCTGAGAAAAATGTAGAGAAACCATCCTCTGTTCTAGGGTAGAAATACGAGAATTATAATCAGAAGGATTGTAATCAGGATCATCTTCATCTTCAGCATCAACTTCATCAAATAAATCATCCATATTCACATCGCCTTCATCGCCTTCTTCATCCTGCTCATGCTCTTGAGAGAAACCACGTTGTTCCAGCAGAGGCTCCAAAGTCATCATATTCAAATTAGAATTATTGAAAGCAAGTTTGGACTCCGATGCCTCTCCAGTTGGAATATGAACACGTATATTTAAGGCAAGAGTAGTAATAAGATAACCGAAGGGCAAATTACCATGTTTAGGCTGCATGCGATAGTGAATAATGTAGGCACAGATAAATGTAGGAAGACAAATACGTATCTCAGTAGCTATAGAATGCAATACACGTAACATGAAGGGAGTAAGATCAGTTTTATTTTCTGCTCTTGAATAGACATTGGAAGTGTAGATACGACGAAGAACACGAAACTTAAGAAATAATTTTTCAAGAGGAAGAGCATTACCCGATTTTCAATCTACATCAAATCCACACAAAACTCGGGTAACAATTTTTTTCTCAGATTAAGACATCTTATCAAATAAGGGAGGAATTGGGATTCCATCCTCTGCCATGTCAATTTTCATTAATGACGCAATGGTAGAAGGTGTGATTGTCACTGTTTCCTTTATAAATTTAATCTTAAAGAAGATGTCATCACCTAGAAAAAATTTCGAGATGGAGGAATACAGGCCTTGGACTATCGATCGGTATACATTTCCTCCCCATTAGAAAATCTTTTACCAACCAACTTCGAAAAGAAGACCATGCAATTCATATTTAGCAATGTGATTGAGATTAACATATCGTTCGACAATAATATCTCTAGAACAAAAATCACGGACATAGTCGGGATCATCTTCAGGTGGAGGAATGGTCTGAATCTCTCTTAGAATGGAACAAGAGGAAGAGCAGGGGTAGGATTTACTAACAGCTCGTTTAGGATGACGTTTCATGACAAAAGATTGAAGAAATATAGCAAGATAAACACTCCAATAACAAAACCCCTAAAAACAAGGGTTTCCACTACAAAGACGAGATTAAGAAGCAATAGAGTTGATTAAGTGACGAAATTAAGAAGAATATTGATGAAAAATTAACTCACAATACTTACTTGCATGACAATATGATGGGTAACCGAAGAGGAGCATCGGTCGACTGAAGAAGAAGAAGAAGTAGAATGAAACAAAGAAATGTGCTTCAAGCTCTTTTCAAAATGGATAAACCGCGCTGTTCAGCTAACCGAACAGTTCGGTCACTGGTTGGCCGAAAATTTTTTTAAAAAAATAATGCATGAAATAATATAAAATAAAATAGTTACATAGAACACAAACCAATATCATTTCTTAATTTTAAAAATCCTGTATTATCAAGTGGCTTGGTAAAAATATCTGCTAATTGATTTTCAGTTTGAATATATTCCGTCAAAACTTATTTTTCTTAAACCAATTCTCGGATATAATGATATTGAATGTCAATATGCTTTGTCCGAGAATGTTGAATGGGATTTTTGGATATAATTATTGCACTGGTATTATCGCAATACAGGTACATAGTATCTTGTGTTAACCCATAATCAGCTAGCATTCTTTTCATCCACATAAGCCGTGTACATGTACTTCCTGCAACGATGTATTCAGCTTCTACAGTTAATAAAGAAACTGAGTTTTATTTCTTACTCATCCACGAAACAAGACAATTTCCAATATAGAAACATGCATCACTTGTTAATTTTCTGTCATCAACATTACCTGCCCAATCAGCATCAGAATATCCTGCTAATTAAGATGAAGTATCACATGGATACCATAGTCCAAGATTAATAAAATTAGCAACATAACAAAGTATGCATTTTACAACAGTTAATTGTGATTCTTTGGGCTCAAATTGATATTTGACACACACACCAACACTGAATGCAATATCAGGTCTACTAGCAGTTTAGTATAGTAGGCTACCAATCATACTTCTATATAAGTGAGAATCTATATACTTACCAACTTCATCTTTCGATAATCGTAATGTAGTACTCATTGGAGAATTATAATTTCTACCATCATCTAAACTAAATTTCTTAACTAAGCTTTGAGCATACTTAATTTGAGAAAGAAAGATACTTTCTTTCAACTGTCTGACTTGAAGTCCAAGAAAGTAGGTTAGTTCACTAACTATACTCATTTCAAATTCAGACTTCATTAATTCTGCAAACTTTAGAGACAGATTAGTAGAAGTTGATCCATAAATAATATCATCTACATATATCTGAACAATTAAAATATCATTATTTGAATGTTTGACAAATAGGGTTTTGTCAACTCTACCCATTTGAAAATCATGGTTGATAAAAAAATTGAGTCAATTTATTATACCATGCTCTTGGTGCCTGTTTTAGACCATACAAAGCTTTCTTAAGTCGAAATACATGATTTAGAAGTTCTGGATCTTCAAATCCTTTGAGTTGTTCTACATAAACTTTCTCATGTTAATGACCATTAAGAAAAGCACTTTTCACATCCATTTGATAAATTTTAAAACGTTTAAAATAAGCAATGGATAATAATAGTCTAATGGATTCAAGGCGAGCAACTAGTTTAAAGGTTTCATCATAATCTATGCCTTCAATTTGAGTGCACCCTTGTGTTATAGCAAAAAAGCGGTGGTCGAAGATATCAAAGACTCGAGGCCCGCGAGCGCCTTTTTTATGGCGTTTAACCTGCGAGCCCTCATGGTCGAGGCTCGCATATCGTAAAAGTATGTTATATAACTCCCGAACCCGCGAGCTCTCATGGTCGAGGCTCATATATCGTAAAGGTACTGTATACACCCCCGAACATGCGAGCTGGCTTGGTCGCTGGTCATCGGATGAAGGTATTCTCATAATTGGTCCGTCTTTACTCCTTGGTCGATAAACAAAGGTCTTGCATGCAAGCAGCTCGGCTCGTGGTCGTAGGAAGGGATCATATATCTACATGCGAGAAGTTATCCCCGAGTCCGAGCATCCCCCACTTTTTTAGTACCAGCAGCCCATATAGGCCGGTTTTGAGCTTATTTCTGTTCGTAGCTCTGAACCACAAGGGATCTCCATCGAGGAACATAATCAACTAGATGTCTAAGTAGATTAGGCCATCCCCTTATCTAAGGATTAATAGGATAAACACCTTATCCTCTGAAATCAACAGTGATCTTTAACGTCTTACGTAATAAACTGGATCACCCGGACCTGTATAAATAGATGGTTCCACAGAAGATAAAAGTACACAATCTCTAAGCTCATATCCCGTTGTTTACTTTACAACCATGTCCTGTCTGACTTAAGCTTCAGAGGGCCAACGGCTAGACGCCGGCCACCCTTAGTTTTCTCTTGTATTCTTTCAGGTTTTGAGGGAAGCTGGCTTGAAGGAAGGTGAACGTCAGGAGGATCCTGTTACCAAATTCGATGTAAACAGATTGGCGCCGTCTGTGGGAACGTGTCGTCAAGATTAGTCATTCTAATCCCTGATCGTTATCTCCCACCATGCCTCCCAAAAAGACAGTTCATCCTTCCACTTCGAGACAGACGTTACCTCCGCCTGACATTACGGAACCGGTACCTAATGTCCCTCAAACTGCTTCTACGAGCATGCCGCCTGGAGAGTCTAACGTGCCATCACAAAACCCATTTTACGATGCATCTGGCATCAAGTGGACATTATGCGTTTCCTTGGAAACACACTTCTTACTCTCAAAGCCGGGCTCTAAACCTTATCTGACCGGTTTGATCAACACTTTCCGGAACCACAACAGCAACCTCCAAAAGGACCGCCGGTGTGCCCTATACCAATGGCTTCCAGACATTCTGTGGGCAAGCCACGAACCCAGCCAAATCCTCCTCCTTCAAATCTAATGCCACATGGTAATCCAGTCTCGATACCTCCTCCACATTCTATACATTCCAGTACCTCCCGGCAACAACAATCTCAGGAGTCTACCATCGAAACTTCAAGCTACACCTTACCATGGGAATGAGATCTCAAGAGAATCCAGGATCGCTTCGACGATATGGAATAGCGGTATCGGTCTAACCTTCCACTTATTGCTCTCGCATCAATTCATCAATCTGAGTCTCCCTTCACTCGAGAGGTTATAGAGGCACCTTTGTCTAAGAAATACCGAACGCCTATCATCACTCCGTATACAGGCACCGGCGATCCTCTTGAACATCTGGAGACATATAAGTCTCTTATGAAGCTAGAGGGACATGGCTCAGAAATTATGTGTAGGGCTTTCTCCTTAAGGATGCAGCGCGTACATGGTTTCGGGGCCTAAAACCTCGCTCTATCAACTCCTTCTCTTAATTATCGGAGCTCTTCCTCTCTAAGTTCATGGGGAGCATCCGTACCAAAAAGCCAGCATCTTATTTAATGGATCTAAAGCAGCAGCATGGGGAGACAATTAAGGAGTTTACAGTTCAGTTCACTGCAGAAGCTGCTCAAACTGAAGGTTATACCGAGGATAAAGGCCTCACCGCCCTAATAGCTGGAATTACAAGCGAAAAATTCCAGTTCGCCCTGGACAAGAACCCTCCCAAAAATATTTCATTGCGAAATTCACATATTCTTCCTCCAGTGATGACTCTGTGACCAGCGATCAGATCCCCTGGTCGCTCTTTGTGGATGGGTCTTCACAGGCCACCAGTAGCAGAGCCAGCTTAATTTTAATTGCTCCTGACCGGTCACATTTTCAATATGCTTTACGATTCGACACTCATGTCTCTAATAATGAAGCAAAATATGAGGCTTTGATCGTCGGCCTCGAGCTAGCAAATGTGCTCGCGATACAAAGTTTACTTATTCATAGCGACTCTCAACTCATAGTCAATCAAGTGCTCAGGCGAATTCGAGGCGAAAGAAGAGCAGATGGCTTTATACAAATCCCGAGTACTTATCCTGCTCGTGAAGCTGAAGAAATATGAAATAATTCACATCCCTCGCGAGAAGAACAAATTCGCAAATTCCTTGGCGAAGCTAGCCTCTGCACCAGAGTCTAAATTACTGCAATCTGTTCCCATCGAGCATCTTCATGCTCCGAGTATTAGTCAAATGACCCTAGAGCAAGTAGTCACAGTACATCTCTCTCCATGTTGGATGGACCCCATCGTCCTTTACCTTAAAAATGGACAACTCCCAGATGACAAAAAATCTGCACAGCAAATTTGTCATCGTGCTGCCAGGTATACCCTACAAAATGGAATTCTACTATGTAAAAGCTTTACTTTACCATACTTAAGGTGTCTTCATCCAGAAGAGGCGCATCGCGTTCTTGATGAAATAAACCAGGGGGCATGTGGTAACCATCCTAAGGGACGCTCTTTAGCATATAAAGCAATGAGGCAAGGGTTCTACTGGCCCACTATGAAGGCGGACGTAATCGAATTTTTGAAAAAAAGTGACAAATGCCAACGATATTCTCCAATACCTCATGTACCGTCCGAGCAAATGATGCTCTGGCCCCTGGCCCTTCGCCTAATGGGGAGTCGATATCATTGGGCCCTTGCCCACCGGGAAAGGTCAGAATAGGTTTGCAATCGTAGCAATCGATTATTTCACCAAATGGGTCAAGGCAGAACCATTAACCACAATCACCAAAAAACAGACCACAAAGTTCATATGGATAAACATCATATGTGGCTATGGGCTCCCCCACACTATAATCACCGATAATGGAAAGCAGTTTGACAATGCCGCATTCTCAGAGTTTTGCAAAAAATGGAAGATACAAAGTATTCATACCTCCCCATATCATCCCCAGGCTAATGGACAAGTTGAAGCAGTCAATAAGATCATCAAACATCATCTAAAGACCAAACTTGGCGAATGTAAAGGCATGTGGCCAGAGCTCCTGCCGAAAGTCTTATGGGCCTATAGAACTAGAACTCGCACGTCAACAGGAGGAACTCCTTTCTCTTTGGCTTTCTGCACCGACACAGTTGTCCCAGTCGAAGTCCAAGTACCTTCGTATCAAATCGAGCAGTATGATTCCACGAGTAATAATCAAGAAGGTTTAAGGCTTCATCTCGACCTCTTATAAGAAAGAAGGAACGCATCCTAACTTCGAGCAGCAGCTTATCAACAGCGTATTTCTCGCTATCATAACGCCAAGGTCTGACCCAGAGCTTTCCAGCTCGGTGATTTAGTCCTTAGACAGAACCTCAGAATTCCTGCTCGCTCGTTCGATCCAAATTGGGAAGGCCCATACTGAGTTATCAAAATTGTGCGACCAGGTACCTATTATCTCGAAGATATGCAAGGAAGGCCCTTACGTCGCCCTTGGCATGTAGAGCATCTACTCCGACATCTTCCTTAACTCAATGTAAGTCTGAATGATATTCGAATAAAGATGGATTGTCTTTTGGTCACTACTCCATTTGATTGGACCCGAATAGTCCCGAAGGGAATGCATATATTCTCTTGGCCAAATCTTCTGCCCTTGGTAGAGTCAAAACCTCGATCGATAGATCAGTCTATCTCTACGCGGACATGGTCACCAAGACCCCCGGATTGAGCCTAACTCATTGTTTCATAAGTTAAGTACGACCAACAAAAACCAAAAGAAGGAGAAACAACATGCAAATCATAGTATCAAAAGGTTTTTCTCATTCATTTCATTGACTAAAAAAGTCAGGTTGCTTACAAACGGAAAACGCAAACTTTTACATAAAATAGAAAAATAGAAGAAAGGAGATGATCATCCTTGCGCATTGGTCGGGGGAGGAGTGTTACCTTCAGCCTCAGGGCCCACTTCCAAAACCCCTCCCGCTTGAGTAACCTCAGTGACCTCGTTCTCAACGGCCTCCCTTTCCTCTGCAGCTATGATAGCCGCAACCTTCTCGAACTCTCCCATGTCAAAAGACAGAGACATCTGCTGCACCACTATCAGTGCGAAGTCGCGACCAGCATCGTACGATTCATATCTTTCATCGTCGTACAGCTACAAAGTTCGGAACTCCATGATAGCTCGGGCCCCTCTTCGGAGAGCATCTTGACGAGGGCCACTCTCTCCTCCTCCCAATGGATAGAGTCATCCTTAACTTGCGGAAGGGTGGAGCACTCTTTCTCTAGATTGTCGCTAACTTCCTTCAGCCGCGACCTGCTTTCTGCGAGCTGCTCCTCCAATGAGATCTTATCTTGGAGAAAGATCTCTCTTTCTCTCTCTATCTTCTCCTTCATCTCCACGAGCTTGGCGAAGTTCAAGTCTAAGGCTTGATATCTATCAGTCAGGACCTGGACCTTTTCGATGAGGATTTTCCTTTCCTCGATCATCTTCGCGATCAAGGTCTCGCAAGATTTAATGACCTAGTACCTCCCGTGGACCGCCTTCTACAAGGCTACCCTCTTCCCTTCAGCCTCATCTATAATACGATGGGTGGCGAGGATGTCATGCCTCGTTCGTATGATGAGATCCAGGCCCTGTTCAAAAAGAAGGAAGACTATGATATATGCACTTAAAGATCAACAAAGAAAGCAAGAAACAGGGTCAAATCAGAGCACTCTTTACCTGGACCATCCTCACTCCCGCGTCAAGAGAGAGGCCTTCAGGACTTGGTTCGGGGAGGGTACCGAAGGTCTGGGGGGAGATGTTATCAAAAAGGAATTTACAGATCGGGTGTAGATGGTTGAGGACGGTGAATGTCCCGACTCCGGAGGGCTGGGCTACAACTAGCCCAGCAGGGCTCGCATCTTGAGCAACAGTTTGCTCGAGAGCAGGGATCAACTCGCGAGCACCTTTTGGCTCGCGAGTTTCTTTAACTGGGGGGCAGCTTGACCCTGCCCCGTCATTCCTCGGGGAATTGTCAGCGATATCAATAACTGGTGGTTCAGGAGGAACCACCGGCGCAGCTACCACAGTCTCCGGGAGAGGTTCACGTGGCTGTGGGGTATGGGCAGGCTCATCCGACCGATTAGACGGGTGAGACAGACCGACAGATGTCTTCTTTTGCCTCTTCGAGCCGGTGCCCTTTAAGCGAGGCAGCAATCTCCTCTTCTCTCTCACGTTTGTCATCACGACCTCCTCGCGAGATATTAACCCGGCAGCTGCGAGTCGGGAGGCTGACAGACAAGTCTCGATGTGCCTGTCACGAGCAGGTAATTTGTAAACTTTTACAATCTTCTCGTGAATTCCTCCCTTCAAGCTCGGTTTCCCCACGGTCGAAATACCTGCAAATGCAAGCATAAGTCAGATAAACGAAAGATCCAAAGTCGGTTTATAAATCAAGGCAGAGTGAAGCTTCATCCACCTTCGCCGAAAAAGCGGCTCACATTATGGCCCCCAGAGGTGGATCCCATCTCAGACTCCCAGTTCCCGGAAGCAAAAAACCAGCGTTTCCTCCATCCGGGGTAATTCAAAGAGGGTTTCCCCAAAACAAAATTATCCTGGTGCCAGTAACATAAGTAATATCAGCCTTCGCTGGAGGGAGCTCTCTTGAGCTGGTACATTCTGAGGAACTCCTCGGCGGTCAAGTCCCCGTTACCGGCTTGCGCCCAAAGAACGAAAGAACTCAAGACCACCCTCCAACCATTTACAATGTGTTGCCCGGGGGCAATCTTATAAGTCCGGAGTACGTCACGAATAAAAGGGTGAAGGGGAAGGCATACTCCAAGGATGAAGAGGTAATCGTAAAGAGCTACGCAACCAGGGGGAGGTGAGTCCGGAGTCTCTCCCTCTCCGAGCAACCAGAAAGTGACGGAGTCGGGAACTCAATTTTTTTTTTCGTAACTCGATCAGTCACTCCTACGTCATTATGGAGGGATACCCGGACGCAGACTATCTGCCGGCCGGAACCCTCGCGTTGTTGGAGGAAGAAGATTCCGGAGTAGCATCCCCCAGAGGGACAATTTCCTCATCAGAATCTCCCACCATGGTTTTTTAAGATAGAAAAAAAGAGGGATAATAACTTGAAGAAAAAGAAGAAGAATGAAGTTATACCAGAGGGAATAGGAGGAACGAAGTTACACCAGAGAAGGGATAGGACACTAGAGGAAAGAAGGAAGCAAGGAGATAAGAAGAATTTTCGTAAACTTCGGATGAAATTTCAAAAATTTTACAGGCTCCGTATATTTATAAGCAATCATTCCTCAAGATTTGGTGAAACGCGGCGACCATTCGTTTGGCACAACGGTCGAACGGGCATGGTCATTAATTTCGTGGATACGTGGTGGGCGTCTCTTCATTTCCTCTCTACCGAAAAGTTGCAGAAAGCTGGTGCTCATTAATGACAGTCAAATCATGTACGACTTCACCTCCGAGAAATGCATTAGGCAGTTATGCATGCTGATAAGCAAGTCTTTCCCTTAGACTCCTAGACGGCAAGGACTTGGGGGCATCTGTTATAGCCAAAAAGAGGTGGTCGAAGATATCAAAGACTATAGGCCCGCGAGCGCCTTTTTTATGGCGTTTAACCTACGAGCCCTCATGGTCGAGGCTCGCATATCGTAAAAGTACGTTATATAACTCCCAAACCCACGAGCCCTCATGGTCGAGGCTCGTATATCGTAAAAGTACGGTATACACCCCCGAACATGCAAGCTAGCTTGGTCTCTGGTCATCAGATGAAGGTATTCTCATAATTAGTCCGTCTTTACTCCTTGGTCGCTAGACAAAGGTCTTGCATGCGAGCAGCTCGACTCGTGGTAGTAGGAAGGGATCATATATCTACTGCAAGAAGTTATCCCCGAGTTCGAGCATCTCCCGCTTTTCTACTACTAGCAGCCCGTATAGGCCGGTTTTGAGCTTATTTTTGTTCGTAGCTCCGAACCACAGGGGATCTCCATCAAGGAACGTAATCAACTAGATGTCTAAGTAGATTAGGCCATCCCCTTATCTAAGGATTAATAGGATAAACACCTTATCCTCTGAAATCAGCAGTGATCTTTAATGTCTTAAGTAATAGACTGGATCACCCGGATCTGTATAAATAGATGGTTTCACAGAAGATAAAGGTACACAATCTCTAAACTTATATCCCGTTGTTTACTTTACAACCATGTCTTGTCTGACTTAAGCTTTGGAGAGCCAACGGCTGGACGCCGACCACCCTTAGTTTTCTCTTATATTCTTTCAGGTTTGGAGGGAAGCTGGCTTGAAGGAAGGTGAACGTCAAGAGGATCCTGTTACCAAATCCAACGTAAACACCTTGTGCAACCAATCATGCCTTATTCCTAATGATATTTCCAAGTTCATCTAATTTGTTTTTGAAAATCCACTTAGTTCCAACTACATTTTTATCAGATGGACAAGGAACAAGAAACCATACATCATTCTGAATAAATTGATTCAACTCATCTTGCATGGCTAACATCCAAACCAGTAAGCAAATCATCTGATTTTTGAGTTTGTGGATGGTCTCTTATATATTCAAGTTCAATATCATTTGGATTAGATAGAGATATGTCTATATCATCATCATCCTTAGAAGAGCTGCAGTGTTGATCTTGGTCATTAATGACCACGTTTATAGATTCCTAAATCACTCCAGTTCTTTCATTTAGAACTCGATATGCATGACTGTTTGTAGCATACCCTAGAAAAATGCCTTTATCACTTTTAACATCAAATTTTTCAAATTTTTTCGGTCACGTAAAATGTAGATCAAGCTTTCGAAAATTCAAAAATGTTTAACCGATGGTTTCTTATTAAACCACAATTCATACAGTGTCTTATTCTTACCTACTCTAACAAACACACGATTTGAATGTAACAAGTAGTATTCACAACTTCAGCCCAAAAACTCTTTGGTAAATTCTTACCATTTAACAAACATTTGTCATCTCTTGTAAAACTCTATTCTTTCTCTCAGCAACTCCATTTTGCCGAGGTGTTTTTGGAGCTGAAAACTCATGTAAGATACCATGATATTTAGAGTACTTCTGAAAATTGCTATTTTCAAATTCAGTTCCATGATCACTTCTGCATCTATTAACACACATTTGTTTTTCAATCTGAATTCGTTTGATGATCTTTTTTGCTTCATCAAAAGTTTCAGACTTTTCTCTCAGAAAAGTTACCCAAGAAAATCGAGTAAAATCATCAACTATAACTAAGAAATACTTTTTACCACCCTTACTCTCCGTTCGAGTTAATCCAACTAAATCCATGTGGAGAAGTTCAAGGGGTCTAGATGTGGCTAGGGAGTTTACTTTCTTATGGCAACTTTTTATTTGTTTGCCAACTTGACATGAGCTACATACTTTGTTTTCTTTCTTTCTTAGTTTGGGTATATCACGTAAGTGATCCCTTTTACTCAATTTATATAAATCTCTGAAGTTCACATGTCCAAGTCCTTGATGCCAAAGTTTAGATTCATCAAGTTGGGCCATGTAACATGAAAATATCATTGAGTAACTTTAATCAATTATATAGCAATTTTCAGAGGTCCTGCGACCATGTAAAATTACTTCTCCTGAATTATTCAGAATTTCACATCCGTGATCAGAAAATTTAATACTATGATTATTATCGCAGATTTGTGAAATACTAAGCTAGTTATGCTTTAATCCATCAACATATAAAACATTTTTAAACAATGGAAGATTAAGGAGTTGAACATTACCTTAGCCAATGATTTTACAATGGCTACCATCTCTAAAAGTGACATCGCCTCCATCAATCTCACTGATGTTTGATAATATACCTTTGTCACCTGTCATATGTCTTGAACAACACTATCTAGGTACCATTTAGAATGACTACTGGCTTTGAAAGCAATGTGGATCACCAAACATTTACTTTTAGGAACCCACTTCATAAGGGTTTTGGACATACGTGGATCCTTCTTTTCATGAGGAGAATGAGACATTTGTCTTTCTTTTCTCCTACTTAGTACCAAGAGTTCTTTGAGTAAGTCTATGATTCTCAGAATAAATGAAAAAGAATCACCTTTGTTGTTGGATGAGATTTTCAAAGTCTTTTGAAAATGTTTTAAACTTTTGAAAATAGGCTTTTTAAAATCTTTTTTAATTTCATTCTTAGAATACGAAGAGTCACCTTTTACAAAGATGGTAGGTGATGTCTTTCGCTTTGGTTTGTACTTGTTATAGCCAAGACCTAATCTATCATCATAAGGTCTGGAAAAATGAAAATTTTCTTCTACTATGTCTCTGGATTTTTCAGAATTCTTCAGCTTCTTAAGAATGAGTAAATCAGATTTTAAATAATTAAAATCAGTTTCAAAATCTTCATTTCTGATTTTCAAATCTAGTTTACATTTTTCAAAGCAGTCAGAAAAATGCGATTTTTCCAAAATACAATTGTCAAGTTCAGATTACAATTCATCACACCTTTTCTTTGAAACTAAAAGTTTGGATGCAATCTTACAACTTTCCTTGTATAGGGCTTTGTAAGCTTCTTGAAGATCTTCTTCATGCTCATATTCACTTCTAGATGTCTCATATCCAGAGTAGTCATTGTCTTCAAAAGAGAAAATATTGACAATGGTCATAAATGCATTCTGAATTTTTTATTCTTCTTGATCTGATTCATCGGAGTCTGAATCAGATTTTGATTCTGAAGAATCATTCCAAGTCACAACCATTCCTTTCTTCTTTGATTTTTCCTTTTTAGGACAATTTGCAGCTAAGTGCCCACAACCTAAACAGTTGAAGCATTACGTATCCTTGGTTTTGTTTTTCCAAAAACCTGATTTACATTTCTTCTTTCCCAAAGGTTTTTCGATCTCAAAATTCCTTTTATTTTTGAAAATCTTGTAAAATTTCTTAGCCAACAATGACATATCATCCTCATCTTCTTCATTATCTGAATTTTCATTTATTAAAACATATTTTGAAGATTTGAGTGCAATAAACTTACTCTTAGGACCTTTGAAAGTCAATTCATATGTTTGAAGAGATCCAACTAGTTCCTCAACTTTCAATATATCAGTATCCTTCAATTCTTGAATAGCAGTGGCTTTGGAATTGAATCGATCTAGTAAAGATCTCAGAATTTTAGCACAAACTTTCATTTCTGGAATGCTCTCTCCAAGACCTCACATTGAGTTTACTATATCATTTAATTTTGTATAGAAGTCCATAAATATTTCATTTTCATCCATCCGGATTTCTTCAAATTTGGTTATGAGGAGTTGGATTTTAGACTTCTTTACAATATTAGTGCGCTCATAGGTCCTTTCAAGTATATCCCAAGCTTGTTTTGCTTATTCACATGAAATAATTCTTTTAAATTTATAAGGTGAAAGAGCATAAATTATAGCATTCAATGCTTTAACATTTGCACTATTTTCATTTTTTTGAGTAATGGTCTATAGGTTATAAGCCACTCGTCTCATAGATTTAAGTCCATCCTCATCTGTTACTTCAATAATTGGAGGTATCCAATTTACTAATGTGGCTTGCCACACACTTTCATCCATGGATCTTAAAAATATCATCATTCTAGCTTTCCAATATAAATAGTTAGTACCATCAAAAGGAGGTGGCCTAGAAACAAATAAGCTTTCAAATTTAGACATATTACAGCTCCGGATCTAACTCTTTGGATTAAAAATCCACAAAAGAGGAAACCCGCTCTGATACCACTTGAAAAGGATGGAGCTATAAATGTCCTAGAGGGGGGGTGAATAGGACAATTCAATTCAATTATACTTCTTGCAATCTTAAAATAAATCAGAGAATCAATCACAAAACTAGCAAGAATATGCAATTAACCAATCTGAAAGCAAATAGAGATCAATATGAAAACCTTGAATTAAATCGTAGGACAACCTTACACTTAGAGATTAAGTAGTACAACCTTCCACTTAGCAATCTAAGTAGGAAAACCTTATGTCACAATTTAAAGATCATAAACAATCAAGTACATAAAAAGATAAACAATAAAAACAATCACCACAACACAAAGAGTTATAGTGGTTCGGTGCTAAAACAACTTGCACCTACTCCACACCCAAAATTACTTCTCCTTATAATTTTGGCTTTCCACTATATAAAGGTTTTCACAGGTTCACATTTAAAACCTAATACAGAGATTGTGATTTTCACAGGCTTATCACAATAAAACCTTAAATGATTTTCACAGGCTAATCACTAACATTAAATGATTTTCAAAGGCTAATCACTAACAACCTGACTTGAGATTTTCACGGGCTATCTCAAATAAAATTCAAAAGTATGGAAAGATATTGCCGTTCTTCTTGTAAAAGATGATGAAGCTTTAATAATGCAGCGATCTGATCATTGTAGAAGGTAAACCAATATAGGTCGAACGAGATGGATGTAGAAATTTCTAAAAAGAGTTTTCCTAAAACTATAATTTTAGTTCTCTTATCTCTAGTATGAGAATGATCATCTCTTTACACAACCAAATTAAATAAGAAGAGAACTAAGATAGCTATAAAATAAAATAGGAATTTAAAATAAATAGCTAGAATATAATGGAGAGATTTATCACCAGAGAAATAGTATTTTCGTGCTTTTTCTTGATGAAAAAATAGAGTAAAGAAAGCTCTATTTATGTCAAAAAGTTAGGTCTTCGGCTGACCTAAGATTCAACCATTTTATCCCAACGGCTATCAGATTTCACGGGGTAAGAATTTGTTCAAACTTCGGCTAACCCAAGTGTCGGTTCAGCTAATCCGAGTGAGCTTTGGCTAGCCGAGACAGGGTCAGACTGACTCGAGATCCGAGTCTAGAGAATAGTTTGGAATCTGGAAACTTGACCAAAGTTTTCTTCGGCTGACCAAAGCCTGTTTGGCTGGCCGAACACAAGGTCGGGCTGGCCGAACATCCCCAGAATCTTATAATTTCACTCGCTAGAAACTTGACCGAAATTCCTAGGCTGGTTAAAGATTCTTGGGCTGACCGAACACAGGGTTAGGCTAGCCGAATTTCCTGAAATATGACTTCTTCAAGAGATTTAAGTTGTTAACTAAAAAGTCATACAAAAATACCTAACCTAAGGTCATCCCTATGGTTTATAATACCTTGGCATATATGGTTTATCTTCGTAACTTTACCACATCTTGCTGTAGAGTTGATAGTCTTGATCTTTGATGTGCTTGTTGAGGTAGAGACTTGTCTTCTCAAAGAACTTAGTTTGCACACACAACCTCATGCACTAAACTAGTGTTTACGAAGTATGAAAACTATACTATGCTAAGCACTCACATTTTGTGCCTAGCACTTACACATATAGAAAGTCCGTAGGATCCCTAAACCTCATAAATGAATGGCATAATAATCAAACTAATGTTTACCCATTCCTTGTACGACTTTATAGTCAAGTTGATCAAGCTTGAAGCACCCTTGGCTAAGTGATAAAATCATAAAAAATTATAGATCGAACGATGTTTGTAAGCACCAATTATTATGGATAAAAATTATCTTGATAAAGCCAAGTTTTAAGGCTGACTGACCGGTCTGGCTGTTCAGCCGACCGATCGGTCAGGCCTCATATAGGTTAGTAAGCAAATCAGATATAAATAGCCTAAATCGACCTGTACCTGTCCAGTTGAACGACCGGTCAGGAAGTCCATCGAATCAGTCCCAAGCTACAATTTGTCTAGCAACAAATGGACTATAGACTACATAATTTGACCGGTCGGACCTCAAATTGGATCAGTCGGCTACTAGCCGTTTTGTATCTGTTGGAGCCCCTCTTTTGGCATCTTGTGGACGCTCGCCGTTCCGCGCTCCCGGACGTTCTCCCTTCGTTTCGAAAAAGAAGAGGGGTGCGTGCGCGCAAATCGCCGTTTGTGCCACTGGCTTGCCTCATTCTTGAGGGCTTTGTTTGGTTGTCGTGTTAAGATGGATGTGTTTGGATGAGTTTATATAAGACCAGAGTCGCCATTAGCCAGTTACTTCGAATCTACAGTCGGCTAGACCCTGTAGAAACGTCAGAGAAGGGGATCCAAGATTCCTTCCTCTAAAATGACTCCTTTTAATCCGCGGCCAGAGATTCGAGGTAAGGGATCACGGTTACAGGGTGGGAAGAGGTTAAGCACCCCACACACTGCCCGTACCGAAGTACGGTCTCTACTTCATAGAATTGAACTAATACTTGAAAGTCTGTTTTAATCCTCGTACATTCTCATGAATGATATGATGCATGAATGTAGGTCTGAACAGTAAGAGTTTCTGATGAGCAGGTTTTCATTAACAGGCAAGCCCAGAGCATACGCTCGAACTGACAGGTGCTTTATGTGGGAAGCATGCTGTGTATTTGAATGATCAAAGTGCTTGTAGTGACTGATGTATGAATGCAGGTCTAAACAGTAAGAGTTTCTGATAGGCAGGTTTCCATTAACAGGCAAGCCCAGAGCATACGCTCGAACTGACAGGTGCTTTATGCTGGATGCATGTTGTGTGCTTGAATGATCAAAGTGCTTGTAGTGAAGCAGGGGGGTTGGAAGAAAAGTAAATGTTGCACTTATGCTAGATGCGAATGAGATGATGCTGGTAAAGAGTAGCTAGATGGACAGAGGTGTCGCAAGGGTTTGCTTCGAGTGGCTAAATCAAGACTTGGATGGCTTGGGAGACTTGGACCAGGGTCAGGCTGGGTTGGACCAAGGCTAGGCCCTCCTCACTCGGGCTCTCCTTGGTGGAAAAGTGAGCTAAAAGGGTGGAGAAGGACTCGGAACAAATGAGATCGTACTCGGGCTTGAGGGATTGCTGAATGAGAAGGGGAGGGGGGTATTTATAGCAGGGAAGAGTGGCAGACCCCGTAAATAATTTTGGGCAACACCCAGGGGATTGACTCAGTGTTTTGACTCAGCGGGTTGACTCAACGAGTTTGACTTTTTTTTAGGATTTTTTGACTGGTTTTTCTTATGGGGGGTTTTTTGGGCTGATGTTTAGGAGTGAGTTGACTGGGTTCAGGCTTGAGCTAGTCTATGGATTGAGGCTTACAAGGGTGAGTTTGGCTGAGTTTAGACATGAAATTTGGGGGTACGGTCCTCCATTCATCCAGCTATCTCTACCAACATTGTAGCCAAAGGTGGGGTGTCTACAGATGCCCCTCTTTGGCAGAGGTTGCGTGCAACCGAATGCCAAAGCGAGTGGACACCCCACTTCTGACCCGGTCATTCATAAATCATGGTCTGAAGTCTTTGCTTGCCTTTGCATCTGCGTCAGTTGATCGTCTGGAAATTGATCACTTGCACATACCGCGAGAGTTTGGAGAAAACGTTGCGATTGTCCCTGCATGCGCTACAACTTAGGTACCCAATCGCAACCCTTCCATTCCCGATCGATACTAACATCGAAAAGGTACAGTAGAGCCTCTACGTTCGTCATAGTCTTACGAGGATACTGACCCTATGACTGATTGTTTGATGTTTTCCCGGATCAGTCCAGGAGTACTTGTTTCACTTGACTATCAAAGTGGTTAGCTTCCCTGCGTCATGTAGTCTTACGGGAGTCCACTACCCCGACTTGGAATCAGTCAAGGTACTTCAGGCATCCACGCCTAGGTATGTATGTGCGGGTGGACTTTTTCCACCCGATCTGCTGGTTTTGATGCTTGGTTTACAATTCATTTTTTCCTAGATTGTGGTCTAGAATCTTTGTTTTCCTTTGTATCTGAGTCAGTTGACTGTCACAATTGTGAACCTGTTTTGTCCTTTTTTCCATAGGTAGTGGTCCTATTATATCGACTCCCCATTGAGCGTAAGGCCAAGGGCCGTCCATCGGCGTCATTTGCTCAGACGATAAATGAGGGACTGGAGAATATCGCTGACATTTGTCACATTTCTTTGAGAATTCGATAGCATCCGCTTCATAGTGGGCCAATAATATCCTTGCCTCATTGCTTTGTATGCTAGAGACCATCCTTTTGGATAATTACCATATGCCCCCTGGTGTATTTCATCTAGAATACGGTGTGCTTCTTCTGGATGGAGACATGTTGAGCTTCCAATTTATAAATATCCTAGCCCATTACGTTACATCTTATGCATGATTTGCATGTTAAAAGGTTTATCTAATGCTTGTTTCGTGGATGTAGGAATGAGAGAGGGATTACGCCAAATTTATGTTCAAAAGACCACATTTATGAAAGTACGTCAGGTAGTCTAACACGACACCCATGTATGTGTGGAAGCTTAAAGAGCAACTAGAATTATGGCTAAACCTATAGGAGGAGGGATTAGGACCTTTTAAAAATCTTTTCGCCTACTTAATAAATTTAATAAATTGAACTAAGTAAGCAAGAACACTTCGGCTTCCAAGCCTAAGTGGGTCCAATCACAAGACTAGCATATGATTAAGTAATAAACAACCTAGTCTAAAGCATGCATAGGTAATCAAAAGATTTAACTAATCAAGCTCCTAACCTATGCAACCTATGTAGACTTATGAGAATGGATCAATGAGCTCAAGTCTACACAACTAGTGAAAGTACATCTTATGTGTGGATGTGCCTAATTAGTGCCTAGCATACATTCCTATCAAGCATTCATAATTAGACAATTAAACTAACAATGCTAAGATATCAATGTGCTCAATTCAATCACAAACACAAGCATGTATAGTGGTTCGACTTTGGGTCTACTCCACTCCCGGTTCAAGTACTCAACTCCTTTGAGCACACCGGCATTCACTATCGGAGGTTTTAAATGAGGTTCACCTCTCAACCTTTACACGGAGGTTTTACCGGTTCACCTCTCAACCGTAACTGGAGTTTTGGACAAAGGGCTAACTCTCAACCCAAACGGAGTTTTGGACATAGGCTAACTCTCAACCCGACGCACGTTCACTCCCGTGACGGAGGCTCCCACTTGGAGACTTAGTTTAGGCCCGGCAAACGGGCCAAGAAACGGCTAACGTCCCTAGATCGAATTTGACAAACAAACTCTAAATAGACTATCAAAAAGGACAACCTTACTTGTCGGATGAGCCTCTTGTTTAGCGCGGTTTGGGTTGCTTGATCTCCGCTCTCCCGTGCTTCAATCAGCTTCCCTTGCTCCCACAATCGTGTTGCCGTTGCGTTGCCAATGCCTCAGCCACACTTGATCAAACACCTTGCATGTGATGCCTTTGAGATGCCCAAGGTGCTAGGAGGGTAGGTTTGAGAACTCTACAACTAATGGGAATGGGTTGCCTAGAGGTTCTCTCCTATAATGATCTCATCTTAGAGTTTTGGACAAGGATTTGTCAATCAAGAAGGTTCCAAACTCAAGAGATCAAGAGGGGATGAAGGTCATCTTCTTCATGAGCTTGGAATGCTCTAATCTTGTGTTAAAGCACAAGGAAGATGCCTTGCATAGGTTGGGAATGAGCATCAAATGGTCTCCAACAATGGTGGCTTCACTCCTCTGGAAATCCCTCCTCTTGCCCCTCAAAACAAGCCAAGCCCTTAAATAGAACAATGTGCAACGGATACAAAACGGGCAGAAAATGGCTAGTGCCGACCAGTCGCACGACCGGTCGGCCATGGTCCACGATCGGTCGTCCAGGGTCCACGACCGGTCGGCCATAGGCCAATAGCTTGCTGTCTTGCTGGAGGGGGTCTGCACGACCGGTCACGACCGGTAGGCCAGGGGTCCACGACCGGTCGTCCAGGGTCCATGACAGGTCGGCCCAATGGCCATCCACCCCAGCAGCTTACTGTCCTCTCTGAACTGTCTGTCCGACCGGTCTTGACCGGTCGGCCAGGGGTCCACGACCGGTCGGACAGGCCTGGGTTCAGCCTAGTTGTTCGCTGACCCATGCAATCTTCAACCCACTCACTTTGGCCAAGATTTAGGTGATGTTTTGGGACGCTAGGGCCAATCTATGATGACTAAAGGTTCCCTAATATGGTCAAGGTCATCAAAGAGGTTAAGGGGTTGGGTTTTGGTCAAGGTTAAAGCACATCAAGGCATCACTTTTACCTGATTCTTCTTCCTTATGCAGCGGGTTCATCTCAGTCTTCGGTCTTCGTCTTCATTGGGCTCAACCGACACTAGCCTCACTGACGTAAGTGATTGAAAAATAAGGTGCACTAGTATGCCACAGAAAAGTGCACTAACAATTTAGATGGTCCTTGATGATGATCCAAAGTGGGCTAAAGATGAAAGAAGAAAGAACGAGAGAAGAGAGAGAAAGAACCAAAAGAAATAGAAGCTAGACCGGTCGGCCAACAGGTCGTGCACCCCTCTGGACTCTCTGGACCTCTGCTAGACCAGTCGGCTAGCCATCTCGACCGGTCAAAACTGGTGGGCCAACAGGTAGCCATTGTAATTTGCTGAAATTCAGCAACTTCTTCAGCAAGTTTCAATTTTTTAGGTGCAAGTGCGTAAGTATTGTGCAATTCTAGAAGATTTTGAGTGGTAGGGTCCTCTCTACTATAAAAGGCACCTAGGGGTGGATCTAAAAACATTATAGAAGGCTTGAAAAGTCGTGGGAGGTGAAGGAGATCGCTGTGGAGCGTTTGCAACTCCTCCAAATTCGGTTTTTTTATGTTTTTCATTAGTTTCCTTTGAGTTTTAGTTTAACCTATTAATGGTTTATTAAACCTCTTAACCAGGGCTAATAGGTAAAGCTTTTAGTTGTTTACAATATCTAATTCGAATTAGTTGAAGTACTTTTTGGTTTTATGAAGAATACTTCTAGTTCAAGTTTGAAATAAAGTTAGTATTTTTAGTTAATCTTCTATCTCTTGTGATTGCTCTTACACGGGATGTTTTGATTACTGAGATTGCTTAATGGGGGTATTGATTGATAGGATTTTGGATTGTAGAATCCTAAATTCATCATGATATATTGGATGCTAGGGATCTTACAAACTAAGTTTCCTAAGAGCTTATCTAGAACTAAACTAGAAGGGGTTCTTATCTTTTGATTTAATCTGAGATAGGTGTTTATGTATTGATTTTGGTTCAATAGAAGTTCAATTCATGCTTCTAAATCAAGTCTAGTGACAAGGCTTGAGGAAGAATCATGAATGTGATCTTGCTTGTTTTGTGAAGGATTGGGTTGTGTGATTGAATACACCCAAGCCTTAGTTGATTATGAGAGAACCATATCAGTGAATGATTCATCTATGTTAGATGCATTATGATGATTTGATTGCTCTATATTCCGATTGGATAAGGATAGAACTCTGATTTCAATTGAGTTATTGGCTTGAATGGTTTGAATTGGCATTGTGAATGACTATTAGTGGATCCTTGGCGCTCTAGTGTTTATTTCATTGATTTAGTTCTTAAGTAGATAGATTTATGTTCTTAATTACCATCCATCATTACAAATCTAAATTTAGCCAATCCTAGTTATAAAACTTAGAATTGTTACCACAATCCCTAAGGAGACCTTGGTCTTACTGAGAATTATTACTACATCGCAACCTTGCACTTGAGACGAGCGAACAAGACACCTTAAATACGGTAAAGTAAAACTTTTATGTAACAATTTTTCATTTTGTAAGATGTACCTGGCAGCACGATAACGAATTTGTCGGGCTGATTTTTTATCATCTGGTAGTCATCCGCTTTGGAGGAAAAGGATGATGGGGTCCATCCAACATGAAGATAAAAGCAATGTGACGACCTGCTCTGGAGCAACTTGATCGATACTCAGGATAGATAGATGCTAGATAGGAACAGCTCGCGCCAGATTGGACTCAGGTTCAAAAGATACTTTTGCCAAAGAATCTGCGAGCTTGTTCTCCTCTCAAGGAATATGAATTATTTCATATTTGTTCAATTTAAGCGAGCAAGATGAGTACCTGAGATTTATATGAAGTCATCCGCTCTTCTTTTGCCTCGAATTTGTTGAGCACTTGATTTACGACGACCTGAGAATGTTCGCTCACCTCAAGTGCAAGGCTGCGATGTAGTAATAATCTCGGTAAGACCGAGGTCGATCTACAGGGAAGGAAGTAAACAATTCGAACTATCCTAATAACTAGAATCTTAAGAGGTTTGTGAAATCGGTTTTGAATATGAAACAAAAAAATCTGATAATGAAAAGATAACTAGAGCATCAAGGATCTACTTATAGCTCTTCTTAGATGCATAATACGTTGTGGTTTCTCACTTACTCAACTAGAATCGAAATTAAATCCTACCTAGCTGGATGATAGAGCGGCTATATTATCAAAGCAATCCAACACATGTGTTATTTCTCAACATGATTCCCTTAATTCAAGTTAGGACTTGAGCACACTCAATTGCATAGGTCAATCCATAATAATCATCAAACCCTGTCACAAAGCTTAACTAATACTATGGTTTAAATTTGATTCAAATCACATAAACAAACAATACATGTTAGATAATTTCTGGAAAAGATAGAACTTTCGTTTGAAGTTCCTACATGATGATCCAAGTCTAGAGTGTATTGAATCCAATTCCTCGGAGCGTACAGGTCCAGATCCATGTAAAACAATTAAGAACTAAAGATATTCTTCCAAACATCCATGAGACATCATAAGATTAAGAAAAACTAGTTAAAACTTTATTCAAACTTCTAAAAACCATTGTTCTTCAATAAATCCAACTTGAAACCAATAAAATGAATTAAACAATCTATGAAAACTATAAGGTTCACCTCTTAGCTCTAGCTAAGAAATTAACTAATGAAAAGCATATTAAAAACTAGAACTAGAACTAAGAAAAGGAAGAAAAACTACCTGGAGGAGGCCAGGAAGCCTCTTATGACTTGAATTCCTTGCTCCCCACGTTCTTGCTTGATTTGGAATAGAAGAGAGCACCTCCTTTTATAATGCAGCAATAGTGCAACAACATAGCAGATTTTGTTTCGCTTGGTGCGGCATAACCAATGATCGGATTGCCTTCAAATTTGATTTGTAGCTTCCTTATAATGTGATCCTCCTCATAGATGCTTTAGATTTCTAATATAATCTTCGGAATGGGCCCACCAATCAGATCAGCGACCGCCTCTCAAAATCGCGCAATTTGGGTACCTTCAGAACCAGTCGTCTTTCTTTCAACGTTACGGACTGTACAGAGGTCAGATTGATCTCAAATTTTGAAATTGGTAGAAAAATTCCTCCTCTACATGATACATGGATTAGATTATCCCAAAAAATCCAGAATGTGGTCCAAAAATTAGAACACTTAGGGCTTTTTATAAAATCTGCGCAGCTGGAATCTCTCTGGATGGTCCATCTTTCTTCGACCGGTACGATCAAACCACACATCCTTTTGACCTGAAACTTTGTGGTTATTCATATATAGATGTGGTCTAGAAGATGGTCAAAGTCAATTCTTCATATCATCAATGATGGGTCACCTAGACTGGCCCAGAGTTGAGTAGGCGGAATCTGAAAACTTTCTGGACAGTTCGTATTGTTTTGGCCACCATGGTCAATCCGTTGCTCTGATTGACACGAAACCACTTGGGTTATTTCGGGGTCGAGCTCCTCTTCGACATGAACATATTGGATTTCCAAATATCATCAATATGGGCCCCAAAAATGGGGTCAAAAAACCAAAAACGGGACTACCTCTGTTTGAAATCTAACTTCTGAAAGTGCATGGCCAACCCGTCAGCCGACCTGTCGGACCACAAGTTGGCCTTCATAAAATTTGTCCAGAGAATTTGTTTTTTCTAGAGGGTTTGGCCGGCTGGTCGGTGGTTGTGATCGGACGGCCGGTGGGCATGAAAAATGTGATTTTTCTAGTTTTTCTTCCTCCATTGCATTGCATCTTTCCTCCATCTCTTATCCTTTATTTCTTTGATCTTCAAGACATGTAAGTAGGGCCTCTAAACATCATAATGACGAAGTCTCTCTCTCATTCCTACAATCACAAATCCATGCATTAGATTAGTCTTTAAATCATGATAACCATGCATAATGAGTGATGAATTACGGTTAAAATATGCACAATTAAGAGCTCAACACACCCCCCAACCATCATTTTGCTTGTCTCAAGCAAAACATACGTGAAACAAGTTTCATTCAACAAAACCCAACTCTCCTTCAGAAATTATGCTTCTATACACTTCAAGATGTGCAAGTGCAAAAATCAGCAAAACTTAGTGATAGAAGTTGACACCTTAACTTCTTAAAACATAACAAGTGTTCTGTTGAGCCCTTAATTGTGCATATTCTAACCCCAATTCATCACTCATTGTGCAAGGTTTATATGGTTTGTAGGCTAATCCAATGCATGTTTTGTGACTACAGGACTGAGAGTGGCCCCACATAATTGAAGATAAAAAGGGCTGATTTAGAACCTGAAATGAAGATCCAAAGAGAGCCGAAGGAAGAAGGGAACAAAGAAAGAAGTAAGGAAAGAAGAAAGCAGAAGAAAGAAAGGAAGAACACAAGAAGAAAAGGGAGCTGACCGGTCGTGACCGGTCAGCCATGTACATGGGGGAGGTGCTGAAGACATCCGACCGGTCATGACCGGTCGGACACAGTCACTGGAGGAAGGTTTTACAAGGCCGACCGGTCATGACCGGTCGGCCATGGCTGCTGGAGTATAAAGGAAAACGTCCGACCGGTCATGACCGGTCGGACAAGCTTGCTGGACTAATGCTTTACAAGGCCGACCGGTCATGACCGGTCGGCCATGCTTGCTGGAATGAACGTGTATTGAGGCCGACCGGTCGTGACCGGTCGGCCAGGTGTACTGACTTAGAAACTCCTAAGTAACGTCCGATTTTCTCTGCGCTGCGTAAGTGTTACGCACTTTCTCGATTCTTCCGAAGTCGTGGAGACTCCAGACTATAAATAGACACCTAGGGATTGTTCCTAGGGTATCCTAGAAGGGCTCAAGCGAGGTTGGAGGCTGTGGAAGTGAAGATTGGAGTTTCACAACTCCTTTTGGTTTGCTTTGCTGTTTTCATGCTTTTTGTAGTTGTTTCATGTTTCCTTGGATCATGAGCAGCTAAACCTCTTAGCTAGGGCTAAGAGGTGAAGCTTGTAGTGTATCCAAGATGTTTTAATTCGTAGTTAAGTGGTTTTCAGTTTGGAATTCATGATTATGAACTAAGGTTTGAAGTTATACAAGTTTTTAAGTAATTTCTCTTAGTCTTGTGATGACTCATGGATGTTTGGATGAATTACTTATCTTCTTAATTTGTTTGCAACGGTCTAGACCTGTATGATCCGAGGAATTGGAGTGCGCTCTAGTACCAAGCTCTTCATAAAGGGGCTTCATGCCAAAGTTCTAGTTTTGGTCGATTATCTGGAATATGTATGGACTGTGCATATAATTTGAATCCAGTTCAAATCATGATCTAGCCTTGTCTTGTGAGAAGACTTGAGGATGGTTATAATTGGGAATTGGACCTATAGAAAAGGTGAATGACCTATGCAATGAGCATGCTCAGATCAGCCTAGAGTTGAGTGAACTTTATGCACAGAACTTACATGTTACAGACTTCTGGTTTAACAGTTCTATTATCCGACTAGATAGACCTGACTGGTGATTCTAGTTGAGAGAATGGGAAACCACAGCCGATTGAACATCGAGGATTGCTACAAGTGAATCCTCGAACCCCTAGTGCCTTCTTATAATTGTTTACATTCAATATTAGCTTAAACTGTTAATCGCACACATTCTATTCAAACTTTGATTGTTAGCTTCAATAGAAACTTGTGGATGAATTTGTGACATCCTACATAAGTCCCTGTGGATCGACCTCGGTATTACCGAGTTTATTACTACATCGCAACCCTACACTTGGGGAAGCGAACAAGTTTTTGGCGCCGCTGCCGGGGACCTTGACGGTTTTCACAAATTTCTGAAATTAGGATCTATTTAGGACTCTTTTAGATTTTTAGAACTAACTTAGTTTGTTTATTTGATTTTTTCAAGGATTTCTAGGAAGCTGAAGAAGATTCAAGGATTTCAAGTGCGAATCAGGTTCTATCCTTCTAAAACCTTACTCTTCTCCTTCTCCTAGTCATTCTTATTTTATTCATCTCTTGTAGAGTGGGTGGAGACTCCTTTTGGATCTCTGAAAGGTTGGCCTTTTTGCCACCTGGATTCCTATTGGTCGGCTCTGCAGTCTTGGATCACCTTGTGCTCAGGGATTTCTTTTCTCATCTCTACTCCTCTTTTTCCTTTTTCTGCACCTTTTCTCAAAAGATTCAAAGAGTGGGTGGGGTGTTCTCTGAACCCCTATTGACCAGGAGAAATCGGTCTCTATCTTTGTTTCTGGCCTAGCCATTGCAAGACACCTTGTGCTTCGGTCTTAGAGAAGAGTAAAGAAAAAGAAGGAAGAATTCTTTTTCCTTTTTGTTTCTTATTTTTTATTTTGCATGCCACATTGGGCTCGGGATTCCAATAACCGACTCATAAGTGAAGGGGGGATAGTAGAAGGCATTGATAGAGAGCCACGTGTTAGGAGACATCTAGATTCTCCAATTTTATCTGAAAGTATGGCTGCAAATCAACCTAACCCGGTTCAAAATCAAACCGAAACAGGGGAGAATGTGGTTGAGAATGTTCCCCGACCTAGGACTTTACGTGATTTCTTGCAACCTGCAAGAACGAGCACTCCCTCATGCATAGTATTTCCAACAAATGCAGGGAATGTGGATTTGAAACCGGGAGTGATCAATCTTCTCCCTAAATTCCATGGTTTAGACAGTGAAAGTGCCTATCAACACCTTAGGGAGTTTGATGAGGTAATCACCACCATGCACTTTGTAAATGTGACTGAAGATGTAGTAAGACTTAAATTCTTCCCTTTCACTCTTAAGGATAAAGCCAAGGGTTGGCTTTATGCATTGAGGCCAAGATCAATTGGGTCATGGAATGATATGCACAGAGAATTTATAAAAAAATTCTTCCCTACTCACAAAACGAACATGCTTAAGCGCCTTATCATGAACTTTGCCCAAAAGGAGGATGAAACCTTTTCCCAATGTTGGGAGAGATTCAAGGACCTATTAAACGCATGCCCACATCATGGCTATGAAATTGGCGGATTATAAGTTTTTTCTATGAAGGACTGATTCCATCCATGCGCCAATTTATAGAGATGATGTGTAATGCGGAGTTCGTGAATAAGGAAGCTGATGAAGCATGGGATTATCTGGAAGAATTGGCTGAAAGTGCACAATCTTGGGACACATCTAAACCAACAAACTCCAAGATTGGCCAACAAAAGGAAAAGGGAGGAATGTATGTCTTATCAGAGGAAGATAGCATAAGTGCACGGTTGGCTAGCCTTACAAGAAAGGTCGAAGCCATGGAATTAAGGAAAGGAGAAACAATCAACTCCACTGAGGTTGAAACTGTTTGTGGAATTTGTGCTGGAAATCAACATGCTACACCAGATTGTCCCACAATTTCAGCAGTCCAAAGCATCTTACAAGAACAAACAAATGCCATAAACAGTTATCAGCAGCAATATGGTGCTCCAAACTCAAACACGTATAATCCTAATTGGAAGAACCATCCCAACTTCAGTTGGAGGAATGGACCCACTGCAAATGTAAACAACACTCCAAAAGTATCACTAGAAGAGATGTTGGGTGCACTCGTATCGGTCCAGAATGAGTATAACAAGACAAATTCTCTAAAAATAGATGGGTTCATGCAAGAGCAATTGAAATTCAATCAAAATTCAAACCAAGCCATTAATGAATTGAAAACATCTCTGGCTAGAGTTGAAGCTCACCTGAGTGGTAGAGAGAAGGGCACACTTCCTGCTCAAACTCTTCCTAACCCAAGGACCCAGTATGAGATACAAGATGCAAGCTCATCCTCCCACCATACGGAACATGTCCAAGCTATCACCACTTTGAGAAGTGGGAAAGAAATTGATAAATCCAATCCGGTGAAGGCTCCCAAGCCTAAGGATCCGGAAACTCCCAAAGAGGATGATAGCCCAAACAATATTTCACAAGAGAAAGAACCGGAAAGACTGCCGGTTGCCCCATTTCCACAAAGGTTGATTTCACCTAAACCTTTAGATAAAAATCTGGAAATTCTGGAAGTTTTCAAGCAGGTGAAGATCAACATTCCGTTGTTGGATGCAATAAAACAAATACCATCTTATGCCAAATTTTTAAAGGAATTGTGTACAATCAAAAGGAAACATAACGTTCACAACAAAGTACTTTTGGCTGAGAATTTGAGTGCCATCATCAAACAAGACGTGCCCCAAAAATACAAAGATCCGGGTAGTCCAACCATATCATGCATCATAGGAGACTACCAAATTAAACAAGCCCTATTCGACTTGGGGGCAAGTGTGAATCTCATTCCATACTCGGTTTATGAACAACTTGGGTTAGGTGAATTGAAACCCACCAAAACCACACTCCAACTTGCTGATAGATCCATCCGGATACCGAGAGGAATGGTAGAGGATGTTCTAGTCCAAGTTGATAAATTCTACTACCCAGTAGATTTTATTGTCTTGGACACACATCCTGTGATAGGCACCGGTACTCAAATTCCCGTCATACTTGGACGACCATTTCTAGCTACCTCAAACGCCATTATCAATTGTAGAAACGGACTTGTACAAATGTCCTTTAGAAATATGACCCTTGAGCTTAACATATTTGAGTTATGCAAACAACCGCGGGAAGTTGATGATGATATCCACGAATTAAACATGATCGAATCATTCGTGGAAGGTACAATCCCCTTGTCACTATTTTCCGACCCTTTGGAGGCATGTGTGGCCCATCTCCATGATATGAATGATGATACAACACAAGAGATGGATGCCATTCTTGATGTGATGATGGTGCGTGAAAATAAAAGATGGAGGACCCCAATTGAACCTTTGCCTATAAATGAGAACAAGGCCCTCCCATCTAACATTAAGGCACCAAAACTCGACCTAAAACCATTGCCAAGTGAGCTAAAATATGTTTATTTAGGTCGAGATGAGACATATCCAGTGGTGATTTCTTCCCACTTGGATGAGGAACAAGAGAGTAGGCTAATAGCCACTCTATTAGAGCACAAGAGTGCCATCGGATGGACAATTGCGGATCTCAAAGGCATAGACCCACTGATTTGCACTCACCGCATACATCTTGAGGAGAATGCAAAGACATCCCGGCAACCACAAAGACGACTAAATCCAAATATGAAGGATGTGGTTAAGGCCGAAGTGGTGAAACTATTGGATGTAGGTATCATTTACCCAATATCTGATAGCCAATGGGTGAGCCCAACTCAAGTGGTGCCTAAGAAATCCGGAATAACCATTGTAACCAATGCCAATAATGAACTCGTACCAACTAGAGTCACTACCGGTTGGAGAATGTGCATTGACTACAGGAAGCTAAACACTGTCACGAGGAAAGACCACTTCCCCCTACCGTTTGTTGATCAGATTTTAGAACGGTTGGTGGGTCATTCCCACTTTTGCTTCCTTGATGGCTATTCAGGGTACAACCAAATAGAAATTGCCCGTGAAGACCAAGAAAAGACTACATTCACATGTCCATTCGGCACTTTCGCCTATCGACGGATGCCGTTTGGACTATGTAATGCCCCTGCCACTTTTCAGCGTTGTATGATGAGCATCTTTTCTGACATGGTGGGGACAATTCTCGAAGTCTTCATGGATGATTTTTCCGTATTCGGTTGTAGCTTTGATGAGTGCCTTGAGCACTTGAAATCTGTGCTAAAAAGATGTGAAGAGAAGAACCTTGTGCTCAATTGGGAAAAGTGCCACTTCATGGTTAAAAAGGGAATTGTACTTGGTCACATCGTTTCACAAAATGGAATTGAGGTGGACAAGGCGAAATTTGACCTTATCTCTAACCTTCCACCACCCAAAAGCATACGAGATATACGGTCCTTTTTAGGACACGCAGGATTTTATAGACGGTTCATAAAGGATTTCAGTTCACTCTCTCGTCCTTTATGCAACCTACTTCAAAAGGAAAATTCATTTGAGTGGAGTGAAGAATGTCAAAAGGCCTTTATCACCCTTAAAGGCATGTTGACATGCGCCCCAATAATGCAACCACCTGATTGGAGCCTTCCTTTTGAGATTATGTGCGATGCTAGCGACTATGCTATTGGGGCCGTGTTAGGCCAAAGAAAAGATAAAAAGCCATGTGTTATCTACTATGCAAGTAGAACCCTAAACTCAGCCCAGGCAAACTACACCACTACTGAAAAGGAACTTTTATCCGTAGTTTTTGCCTTGGAGAAGTTCAGATCCTACTTGATTGGATCCAAGATCATTGTATTCACTAACCATGCCGCGCTTAAGTATCTTCTCTCTAAGAAGGATGCTAAACCACGGTTATTAAGATGGATTCTCCTACTCCAAGAATTCGACTTAGAAATACGTGATAAGAAAGGAGTAGAGAATGTAGTAGCTGACCACCTCTCTCGACTTGTCCTCACTGATTCCCCTGAAACGACTGCAATCAATGACATGTTCCCTGATGAACAACTTTTTGCTGTTTCCCAATTGCCATGGTATGCGGACATTGCTAATTATCTTGCTACAGGTACAATTCCTACATATTGGAAAAAGCAAGATAAGGATAGATTCTTCTCAGAGGTACGAAAATTTCTATGGGACGACCCATACTTGTTCAAGTATTGTCCCGACCAAATCATAAGGAGATGTGTCCCAGATGATGAGCAACAAAGTATCATCTCCTTCTGTCATTCTCAAGCATGTGGTGGCCATTTTTCGGCTAAAAAGACCACAGCGAAAATTCTGCAATGTGGGTTTTATTGGCCCACCATGTTCAAAGACACACATGAGTTTTGCAAAGCTTGCGAACCTTGTCAGAAATTAGGAGGAATCTCCCGTAGAAATATGATGCCACTCAATCCCATCTTAATTATCGAAATTTTTTATTGTTGGGGCATCGATTTCATGGGCCCATTCCCATCTTCTTTTGGAAACTTATACATCTTGCTTGCCGTTGATTATGTTTCCAAATGGGTCGAGGCCATCCCTTGCCGGAATAATGACCATAAAACGGTCATTCGATTCTTAAAAGAAAACATTCTTTCCCGGTTTGGAACGCCTCGAGTCATCATAAGTGATGGAGGGTCTCACTTTTGCAATCGCCCTTTTGAAGCATTAATGAAGAAATATGGCGTAACGCACAAAGTGAGCACTCCCTATCACCCACAAACTAGTGGACAAGCTGAGATATCCAATAGAGAGATTAAACACATTTTAGAGAAAACGGTGCATCCTGATCGCAAGGATTGGTCAGTTCGACTTACCGATGCGCTTTGGGCTTACCGTACTGCCTTTAAAACTCCTATTGGAATGTCTCCCTATAGACTTGTCTATGGGAAGGCTTGTCACTTGCCTGTGGAGTTGGAACATAAGGCGTATTGGGCTATTAAGAAGATAAATTTCAATCCTGACAAGGCAAGCTCGTTACGCAAACTACAATTGAATGAACTTGCAGAAATCCGTAATGAAGCTTATGAGAATGCAAGAATTTACAAGGACAAGACGAAGATATTCCATGATAAGAATATTCTTCGCAAGACATTCAAGATAAATCAAAAAGTCCTCATGTATAACTCTCGCTTACATCTATTTCCGGGAAAATTGAGATCTCGGTGGACCGGTCCCTACATTGTGCAAACTGTCTATCCATATGGGACTGTTGAGCTATTAAATCCAAGGAACGGCAACATTTTTAAAGCAAATGGGCAGCTGATTAAAGCCGTTCTTTGAGAACTTCCCTTCAGAAGGTATGTCCATACCTCTGAATGATCCTGTGTATCAGGATGATTGATCTCCTAGTCTGATGGAGGTATAGAGTAGTTAGGATTAGGATTTTGCTGCTTTTGTTTTCATAGGTTTGTTAGAAGGAGGAAGATCTTCACTTTTCACTCCCTCAGGTACTATCTTTCCTCACTCCCTTTTATTTTCAAATTGCTCTCATGTTTTGCTCATTGCACATATTTTACATTGAGGACAATGCAAGATTTGGTTGGGGGGTGTAGGATCTCTTGGATGAATTCAGCAATTTGCAACATTTCAAGCAATCATGTGGAAAATTTTTCGATTTTTCACAAATTTGAAACTCTTTTGGAAAACACTGGTTCTAGGCATTCGAGTTGATATGAGCATAAGAGGAGGAGATATGAAGTGTATAGGGCTGGAAGTCTGGAATCTCTCATTGCATAATGGTTTTATATGTGAACTCCCCTATTGTTGTGATTGATAGAAAATCTGAACACTTTTGCACCTAGTTCACATTACACGATTTTCATGAGTTGAAGGGATTATGTGATTTAGGGATGAGTTACACTTTGAATTAAGGTATTGAGAAATCAGGCCGGGGTACTTTGTCCATCCTTGTCCATGGGAAAATAATGAAAGATATGGATTTCTAAAAATCCTATCTAATTTAAAAAGAAAAAGGAAAAGGAAGGATGAAATTGGGAATGTGGAAAAATGGTGGAAAATTCCGATTAGGGCTACCTACTACCAACCGGGGGATGGTCTACCCGTAACCAAAGCCGGAAATGGGACGTAGTGTGAAAGTCGTCGGAAGGACGGTAAGGCAAATTCCTGTCATTGGCTTGATGTGGCTCTATGTACCTTGAGTTCTATAGTCTAGTTGATCTATGAAGAAGATAATCCTAGAAACTCGTGGAATGAATTTTCACTACCCACACTAGGATGAATTTGTTCAATTCCCTCTATTTATCAACCAATCAGTGGGAATCTCATATGAATGCCTATTATGTCTTGAGGATTTATGGTGCCAACCTTTGACGCCTAATCTTTCTGAATCTTACACTTATGAACCCTGGAATGTATAGAAGGATGGTTTCTGAAAGAGAGTTGAGTCTGAAGAATGAGATTAGCTTCACGCATGTTTTGCTCGGGACTAGTAAAATGCTGGTTGGGGGGTGTGTTGAGCCCTTAATTGTGCATATTCTAACCCCAATTCATCACTCATTGTGCAAGGTTTATATGGTTTGTAGGCTAATCCAATGCATGTTTTGTGACTACAGGACTGAGAGTGGCCCCACATAATTGAAGATAAAAAGGGCTGATTTAGAACCTGAAATGAAGACCCAAAGAGAGCCGAAGGAAGAAGGGAACAAAGAAAGAAGTAAGGAAAGAAGAAAGCAGAAGAAAGAAAGGAAGAACACAAGAAGAAAAGGGAGCTGACCGGTCGTGACCGGTCAGCCATGTACATGGGGGAGGTGCTGAAGACATCCGACCGGTCATGACCGGTCGGACACAGTCACTGGAGGAAGGTTTTACAAGGCCGACCGGTCATGACCGGTCGGCCATGGCTGCTGGAGTATAAAGGAAAACGTCCGACCGGTCATGACCGGTCGGACAAGCTTGCTGGACTAATGCTTTACAAGGCCGACCGGTCATGACCGGTCGGCCATGCTTGCTGGAATGAACGTGTATTGAGGCCGACCGGTCGTGACCGGTCGGCCAGGTGTACTGACTTAGAAACTCCTAAGTAACGTCCGATTTTCTCTGCGCTGCGTAAGTGTTACGCACTTTCTCGATTCTTCCGAAGTCGTGGAGACTCCAGACTATAAATAGACACCTAGGGATTGTTCCTAGGGTATCCTAGAAGGGCTCAAGCGAGGTTGGAGGCTGTGGAAGTGAAGATTGGAGTTTCACAACTCCTTTTGGTTTGCTTTGCTGTTTTCATGCTTTTTGTAGTTGTTTCATGTTTCCTTGGATCATGAGCAGCTAAACCTCTTAGCTAGGGCTAAGAGGTGAAGCTTGTAGTGTATCCAAGATGTTTTAATTCGTAGTTAAGTGGTTTTCAATTTGGAATTCATGATTATGAACTAAGGTTTGAAGTTATACAAGTTTTTAAGTAATTTCTCTTAGTCTTGTGATGACTCATGGATGTTTGGATGAATTACTTATCTTCTTAATTTGTTTGCAACGGTCTAGACCTGTATGATCCGAGGAATTGGAGTGCGCTCTAGTACCAAGCTCTTCATAAAGGGGCTTCATGCCAAAGTTCTAGTTTTGGTCGATTATCTGGAATATGTATGGACTGTGCATATAATTTGAATCCAGTTCAAATCATGATCTAGCCTTGTCTTGTGAGAAGACTTGAGGATGGTTATGATTGGGAATTGGACCTATAGAAAAGGTGAATGACCTATGCAATGAGCATGCTCAGATCAGCCTAGAGTTGAGTGAACTTTATGCACAGAACTTACATGTTACAGACTTCTGGTTTAACAGTTCTATTATCCGACTAGATAGACCTGACTGGTGATTCTAGTTGAGAGAATGGGAAACCACAGCGGATTGAACATCGAGGATTGCTACAAGTGAATCCTCGAACCCCTAGTGCCTTCTTATAATTGTTTACATTCAATATTAGCTTAAACTGTTAATCGCACACATTCTATTCAAACTTTGATTGTTAGCTTCAATAGAAACTTGTGGATGAATTTGTGACATCCTACATAAGTCCCTGTGGATCGACCTCGGTATTACCGAGTTTATTACAACATCGCAACCCTACACTTGGGGAAGCGAACATGTTCATATAGAATTCCCTCTGATTGATTGATAAATAGAAGAAGCCAAACAAATTTAACCTAGTGTGCATAGTGAATGTTCATCTCATGAATTTTCGGGGTTATCTTCTTCATAGATCAACTAAATTAGGGATCTAAGGTGTATAGATCAACAACAAGCCTATGACAGGAATTTGCCTTACCGTCCTTCCAATGGCTTTCACACTACCTCCCATTTCCGGATTTAGTTACGGGTAGACCATCCCCCGGTTGGTAATAGATAGCCTTTTTTCAAAATTTTCAACTATATTTTCAATCATTCCCATATTTTCATCATTTCTTTCCTTTTCATACACATTAGACAGGATTTTTAGAAATCCATATCTTTCGTTATTTTCCTATGGACAAGGATGGATAAAGTACCCCGGCTTGGTTTCTCATCACCTCAAATCTAAACCTAGCCAATCCATAAATCTACATAATCCTTTCAAAACATGAGAATCATGTAAAGTGAACTAGGTATAAAAGTGTTTCAATTTTTCTATCAATCAAATCAATAGGGGAATCCAATTAGAAAACCATCATGTTACAAGTCTTTTAAGAGTTTCAAAATCATCTCGCTACATCTTTCTTCCTTTCATACTTACGACATCCCAAGTGCATATAAACGCGGTTTTCCAAAGGAGTTTTGAATTTTCAAAAAAATTGAAAAACTTCTACATAATTGTTCGAAATGTCACAAAAGCTAGTAGATTCATCTAAGGAATCTCACCCCCCAACCAAAATCTTACATTGTCCTCAATTTAATAAGATATGCAATATGCATGACATGAGAGCAATGACATAAAACAAAGGAGAGTGAGAACGAGAGTACCTAAGGTAGCAAGTTGATCAATTCTAGCATCTTCCATTGTCTCAATAAGACTTATTCAATCCTAAATGTAGAAAAGAAATCCTAACCTACCTACTTACCTTTGATTAGTCCGATCAACTACATGATCAAATTTGAGCAGGATCTTCATGAATTTCAATAAGTTTCTCATGAGGACCATCCAAAGTCCTGCTCGAATGTACACATGGGTGCATTTCTTCATTAAGGTCCAATTATAGTGTGCACCACACGCATGTAAGGAGGAGATAAGAGTAGGCAAAAATATATCTCCTCAAGTTCTGAATTGGGTTGTAATTGATTAAAAATGGGTCCTCCCAAACAGAATTTTCAATGGGCTGAAGAACCCATGATGGTGGAGAGACATTCATTAAGTATTCTTTAGTTTGGATTGTCTCCTCTACAAATTTAGAATTGCACGTTGTTTCCACAAATAATGGTAAAGAGTGTAAATCGGTGGAATGGTGTTCTTTAAGCACCAACACCGTGTCTAAAAAAATGTCCAACTCCATAATCATCTCATTATCTAGATCATAGGGTGGGCCATGCATTCCTTCAGGAAGAGAGTCGGATGAAGGGTCCTCGTACTCCCTAAGTGATTGAGGAAATTCTGTTTCAATGGTAAAGAATTCCTCCTCTATAGAGGGGAGGTCTTCCAAAGAAAAATTTTCAGATTTAATTGTAAGCACATTATCTAACATTGGTTGATCTAAAATTTCAGATTGTGCCAGCCAAGGGAGTTCTTCCACAATTTGGTTGATCTAACATTGGTCGATCCAAAGAAACAGAATTTTCAACCCAAGGGAGTTCTTCCACAATAGAATCCGGCATGTGTTACTGGTGGAAGGACTCAAAAATATCGACTTCGGCCATCTCTCTAGCAAGAATATCTTTCGGCGACTCATAAATATTCGGCCCTTTGGAAGAAGAAATCATGGACTCACAATCATCCTTCAAACCTTCATTATAGGCAATCAAACTATCACTTTCAGATTTTGTAGATTCCTCGGGTTCGTCAACCATCCTTGAAATCTCTTCATCATTCAAATCGGAATAGTTAAAAGAGATAGTTGATTTACCATAATCGATGGTAATGTTGGGATCACTGAGATCTACATACCCTGAAAGTTTAGTCATCAAATCGGAAGAGGGTTGGGCTTGGATAGCCTCATCCTCCTCATTGTTCGGAAATGATTCGGTGTTCCCAATGTTTGGTTCAGGATTTTAAGATGGCGAGAGGTTTTGTATGCATTGCTCAGTTATTTTCATAAACTCTCGCAGCGTATCCTCAAGAGTTCGTGTGAGTTGTGGCTCATAAGAAAGAAACTCTTGAGGATAATTGTTGGCATCCATGGTTGGCTCGTCTCCCAAATAGAAATTTTGATTCTCCCACCTATTAGGATTATGCATGTCATATGTTGGGCTATTAGATGGTTGTTGATATGTGTAGCCAAATAAGTGATCATACATTGTCTTAACCGGTGGAATATTATTCATCTCTTTCCGATACTCTCCTATTGTCTTATGTGTGGGAGTATTAGAAGTTGATTGAGTCATATAAAAATATTCATGCTTGTAATGGTTCCAATCATAATGAGTTTTGATTCCATGGTCCGACCTCTCATCTTTCAAAAGGTATTTAAACAATCCACCCGTCCAATCATTCCTAATGAAATTATAAGAAGTTGAAACAATACCAATCTAGGAAGACAAATAAAAAGAAGAAAGGAAGATGGGGAGATGTTACCCGTGAAAGTAAAAACTATGTCAGCAACTAAGTTCCTACAAAACACAAAAACAGAAAATTGTTAGTAATATAGAAAAAAAATCAGAAAACTACCTCTAGAAAAGCTAAAAATCATATCTAACTAAGACTACTCTATAGCTACTAGAATAATTAGAACCGTTTAACCTCTTCTCTGGCAACGGCGCCAAAAACTTGTTCGCTCGCCTCAAGTGCAAGGCTGCGATGTAGTAATAATCTCGGTAAGACCGAGGTAGATCCACAGGGAAGGAAGTAAACAATTCGAACTATCCTAATAACTAGAATCTTAAGAGGTTTGTGAAATGGGCTTTGAATATGAAACAGAAAAATCTGATAATGAAAAGATAACTAGAGCATCAAGGATCCACTTATAGCTCTCCTAAGATGCATAAATCGCTGTGGTTTCTCACTTACTCAACTAGAATCAAAATTAAATCCTATCTAGCCGGATGATAGAGCGGTTATATTATCAAAGCAATCCAACACATGTGTTATTCATCAGCATGATTCCCTCAATTCAAGTTAGGACTTGAGCACACTCAATTGCATAGGTCAATCCTAATTCCAATAGATTAAGATCATAACCATAATAATCATCAAACCTTGTCACAAAGCTTAACTAATACCATGGTTTGAACTTGATTCAAATCACATAAACACCCAACACATATTTTAGAATTTCTGGAAAAGATAGAACTTTGGTTTGAAGTTCCTACATGATGATCCAAGTTTAGAGTGTATTGACTCCGATTCCTTGGAGCGTACAGGTCTAGATCCATGCAAAACAATTAAGAACTAAATCAATTCTTCCAAACATCCATGAGACATCATAAGATTAAGAAAAACTACTTAGAACTTTATTTAAACTTCTAAAAACCATTGTTCTTCAATAAATCCAATTGAAACCAATAAAACGAATTAAACAATCTATGAAAACTATAAGGTTCACCTCTTAGCTCTAACTAAGAGATTAGCTAATGAAAAGCATATTAAAAACTAGAACTAGAACTAAGAAAAGGAAGAAAAACTACCTGGAGGAGGCTAAAAAGCCTCCTTTGACTTAAATAAACATTACAATGGCCCCAAGGAAGGTTTCAAAGGTGGGCATCAATGACCACTGTTTCCTACAATGTGGTCCACTTGAGGTTTGATATGCTTAAATTTTGGCTCAGCCACTAAAATGAGCTGGAAAAACATAGTGACGGAATAGATAAAGCGCATACATTCTAGGTGGGTCCCACTAGTGGACCACCTGCTGGGCAGCCCAACCAACACACGTGTGTGAGCTATGACCAGGCTGGATCTCAAATAAACATCATGGTAGGCCGTAGGAAGGTTTCAACGTAGGGTCACTGTCCCTACTGTTTTCTGTGGTGGGGCCCCCTTGAGACTTGGATCTGACTCATTCTTGGGTTCATGTTCTAAAATGATCTCCCCAGATGGATGGACGGTGCGGATATAACACATACAATACGGTGGGACCCACAGGGTGGCCCACCTGCTGGCAGCACGAGCCAGTGTCCGTGGACGCTGGTACGCCCAGCGTCAGCGACTGCTTCTTCTTCTTATCTTTTTCTTTTTCTTTTTTTTTCCTGTGGTTTTCCTCCAGTGGGGCCCACAAAAGGATGATCCACCCCGTCTATCATGCTCACCGGCTCGTGGGGGACCCAACGAGCCCAATATTGGATGGGTTACGAGGCCTAAAAACATGAATGTGGGCCAAAGAAATTCTGACAGTAGAAATCATTATTTTAACTGTTTTCATGTGATGTGGTCCGCTTAAGATTCGGATCGGCTTCATCTTTTGGCCCTGGCCCTAAAATGATATGGGAAAAACCGATGGACGGCGTGGATGGAACACAAACATCAAGGTGGGTCCCGACCCATTCAACCTTCCAGGTGACGCTGGACTGTTCCAGCGTTCTGACGCTGTGAACGTCCAGCGTCCCAACCCTTTTTTTTTCTTTCTTTTTTTTTTCTTAGTTTATATTAAGTGGGGCCCACTTGGAGGCGATCCACTCCGCTCATCAGATTATCCAGCTCCTTGGGGACCTAATGAGCCCAATATTGGGCAGGCGGAACAGTCTAGAAATGTCACGGTGGGCCCAAGAAGTTTTGACAGTGGGCATCCTTGCCTCCACTGTTTCTTGCGGTGCGGCCCACTTAAGATTTGAATCTGCTTCAAAATTGGGCCTTAGCCCTAAAATGATATGGGAAAACAGATAGACGGTGTGGACACAACAAAAACATCAAGGTGGGTCCCACGAGTGGGGACCCCATTCTAACCGTCCTGACGCTGGACGGTTCCAGCGTCCCAGACGCTGTGAACGTCCATCGTCTGGACGTTGTTATTTATTTATTTTATTTTTTTTCTTCTTCTCTTAGTTTAATTCAGGTGGGGCCCACTTAGGGAAGATCCAATCCATTCATCATATTCTTCAGCTCCTTGGGGATCTAATGAGCCCAATATTGGGCAGGCTACGGGGCCTACAAACATCAAGGTGGGCCCAAGAAGTTCAGCAGTCCATAACATTATCTCCACTGTTTTCGATGTTGTGGTCCACCTACGATCTAGATCTGCTTCATTTTTGGTGTCCAGATCTAACATGGGCTGGAGAAACAGACGAACAGTGTGGATTAAGCCCATACATCAGGGTGGGTCCCACAAGTGGGGGCAACCCTCAACGCCCAAAAGGGGCTTCGTCACAGCGCTGCTGGGCAGCAGCGTCCTCTGGACGCTGGC
The DNA here is from genome assembly GCA_003013855.2 of Liriodendron chinense. Lineage (NCBI taxonomy): Eukaryota > Viridiplantae > Streptophyta > Magnoliopsida > Magnoliales > Magnoliaceae > Liriodendron > Liriodendron chinense. Next base: position 2,625,373 of record ML058483.1, read on the forward strand.
TGTCCAGCGGCCTTCTCCCCCATTTTTTTTTCTTTTTGTTTTGTTATTATTATTATTATTATTATTATTATTATTATAATTAAGTGGGGCCAATCATGGATGATCCAACTCATCCATCTCATTGCCCATCACAAGGTGGGCCCAAGGAAATAAAATGAACGGTAAACCAGAAAAAAGGGAGGGGAGATTGCACTTACAATGATGGTTGGACGGTTGGATTGCCGATCGGACGGTCCGAATGATGATCGGGGTCCTCCAAGCTTGATCTTCACCTTCAATTCCTCTAACTCTCTCTTTCTCTCTCTTGATCTCCCTCTAAATCTCTCTACTTCTCTCTCTTCTCTCTCTTTCTCTTTTTCTCTCAAATCTTGGGTTTGAAAATGGACGAGTGGTGCTTGGAAAATGGGGGGGGGGGGGGGGGGTTTCTTAGAAATGGCTAGCATGGGAGGTATGGGTTGTGATGATGGCTAGATAATGATGATGATGATGGGAGAGGGCATGGGAGGTGTTGACTTTGGTGAGAGAGGTATGGGTTGGAGTTGGTGTGTGTAGGCTAGGGTAATGATAGGGATATGGGTGAGGGTGATGGTGATTGATTTGACATGTTGTTGGGATTTGTGCAAGTGGGACCCACGCCACACGCGTGTTGCGTGGCCCACCTCGAATTGCACAAAGGTACGCATCTTTCACACCGGGTATCGCAATGGGGCATGCCGCGCGGCGTTGGAATCATGGCGCCCGCGCGGTCGCAAGGATACAAGTCTTAGGTCGATGCGGTACAAAAATAGGGTCGCGATTAAGGCTCGCTAATCTGGTCCATCCGGGACGTACCGGTACCGGAAACTAAACGTACGGAGGGCAATTCGGGGTACGGGTCTTACAGTGAGAGTTTGAGATCAAACTCGTCAAGTCCCTAGATTGGGCCATCGGCGGATGGTAAACGCGGTCCTAGATCAAAAGATGTTAAGGTTGATGGTTAACCTGATTTAAAACCATGACTATAGTAAAATTCGGTGGTCTCATAGGTTGAGATTGTGAACCGGGAGTAGAGTAGGAAAATCGAACCACTATAAATCGTTGTGCATTGTGAGATTGAATGATTGCTATGTGTTGAATGGTTTAGTTGATCATGAATGCTAACTATTTGATGAAATGCCTATGATAGTCTTTACTTGCAAATTAATCATATAATTTTCTTGAATGCTATTGTAATAATCTTGGTTGGTAAGATTGACTTGATTTAGTTTTAAATTATAATTGGAAATTCAAAAAGTCCTATTCACCCCCCTCTAGGACATTAGGCATATCTCCGAGTATCTCTACAAGTGGTAAAACTGCAATTTCACAAACTTGACGTGTTGGATGATTTCTCCAGCGAGTAAATGTGCTGAGGCTTCTGGGTTGCCTTTTGAGTATATGCTTTTTTTTAGGCTTGGGAATCTCTTCCACAAGTCGGACCACCTGCAATTGTCCGAATTTCGCCGGCAGGTTCGGCATCTTCCTGTGAAGAATGATGTTGCGGTAACTTTTTCCTTCGCGCTTGATGTTCACGATGCGCTGGGCATCGGATCATTTGGTTAATCGATCTTGCCGTGCCACATAATCTCAGAGATGTCCCTTTCGAATGAAGGCTTCAATCTGGTCATTAAGAGATATACAATCTTGGGTATTATGCCCGTGATCTTTATGGAAGTAACAGAACTTCCTCTTGTCTCTTTTTTGGGGATCCGATTTGATCCTCGGAGACCATTTAACATATGACTCATGTTTGATCACCATCAATACATTTTTCTAGTGGCTAATTGAGAGGCGTATAATTGCGATATTTCTCGGGATAAGACTTCTTTGGAGAGCGGTCTCGTCGATCACGCTGATACTTTCTGTCTGTTGGAGAAATTTCTTCAGACTTTCGCTTCTTTCCCTGAATACCATGACGAGTCAAGGCTACTTCTTCAGCATTAATATATTTTTGAGCTTTGACCTAGAACTTGGTCATTGTTTTAAGAGGATTTTTATCCAAGCTGAATCGAAATTTTTCGCTTGTAATGCCTGCTGTAAGGGCGGTGAAACCCTAATCTTCAGTATAACCTTCGGTTTGGACTGCTTCTGCCATAAATCGGACTGTGAATTCTTTAATTGTCTCTCCATGCTACTACTTCAAATTTGATAGATGAGATGCATATTTTTTGGTACGGATGCTTCCCATGAACTGAGAAAGGAAAAGATCCGATAATTGAGAGAAAGACTCTATGGACCGAGGTTTCAGATCGCGAAACCAAGTATGCGATGCATCCTTTAGAGTTAAAGAAAAGGCCCTACACATAATTTTCGAGCTATATCCTTCTAGCTCCATAAGAGATCTGTATGTCTCCTAAATGTGCTCCTTTTGGTTTCCAATTGGGCGAAGTCGCTCTCATCCCTACAATCACAAAACATGCATTAAATGGGCCTTTTAAACATGAAAATCATGCATATAATGTGATGTAACGGGCTATGCAATGTATAAATTGGAGGTTCAACACACCCCTCAACCAGCTTTTTGCTAGTCCCGAGCAAAACATGCATGAATAAGTTTAAACTTCCAAAACCAACTCTCCTTCAAAACTATGTTTCTATCCATTCCAAGACGTATAAGTATAAAATTTGGAGAAATCAAGTGATAGAAGTTGAAACCTTAAACTCTTAAAGCATGATAAGTGTCCATATAAATTCCCGCTGATTGATTGATAAATAGAAGAACTCGAACAAAATTCAACCTACTATGCATAGTGAAAGTTCATCTTATGAGTTTCTGGAATTATCTTCTTCATAGATCAACTGAACTATAGATCTCAAGGTGCATAGAGCAACAACGAGCCAATGACAGGAATTTGTCTTACCGTCCTTCCAACGGCTTTCACACTACGTCCCATTTCCGGCTTTGGTTACGGGTAGACTATCCCCCGATTGGTAATAGGTAGCCCTTTTCGAAATTTTCCACCATTTTTCCATCCTTCCCAATTTCATCCTTCATTTTCCTTTTTCTTTTAAATTAGATAGGATTTTTAGAAATCCATATCTTTCATTATTTTTCCATGGACAAGGATGGACAAAATACCCCGGCTTGATTCCTCAACACCTCAAATCTAAGTTTAGCCAATCCACAAATCACATACTCCCTTTAATCATGAAAATCATGTAATGTGAACTAGGTGTAAGAGTGTTCAAATTTTCTATCAATCACATAAATAGGGGAATTCACATATAAAACCATTATGTTAGGAGAAGTTCAAGACGTACAACATCACTCACTTCGTATCTCCTCTTCTTATACGCATATCATCTCGAATGCATAGAAATAAGGTTTTTTAAAGGAGTTTTGAATTTTTAGAAAATTTGAAAAAAAAATTGCACATATGATGCTCGAAATGTTGCAATATGCTAGATGAGGGATCTCATCTCACCCCCCAACCAAATCTTGCATTGTCCTCAATGTGAAAAGATATGCAATGAGCATGAACATGAGAGCAATGGTGAAATAGAAGAGATTGAGAACAATAAAACCTGAGATAGTCAATCATGGAAAGCTGCAACTCAACATCTAAGGCTACTAAGCAAGCAAGACTAAAACGAATAAACCTACCTATACCTCCGTCAGACTAGGAGATCAATATCCTGATACACAGGATCATCCAGAGTGATGGACATGTCCTCTGAATCAAATTTCTCAACAAATCATTTAGGCATTGTCCATTTACTTTAAAACAATTACCATTTACAGCATTTTCTATCTCGACAGCCTCTTGAGGAAAAACTTCTTTAATAATATATGGGCCGATCCATCGAGATCGCAATTTTCCCGAAAAAAGATAAAGTCGGAAATTATACAAGAGCACTTTCTGACTTTCATGGAAAGATTTCCTGAAGATATGCTTATCATGAAAAGCCTTCATCCTACTCTTGTAAATTCTCGAGTTCTCATAAGCGTCATTTCAAATCTCATCAAGCTCATTTAATTGGAGTTTGCGAAGCGAGCTAGCGTTGTCAATATCAAAATTTAAAGCCCGAATTGCCCAATAGGCTGTGTTCAATCTCTACAGGCAAGTGGCAAGCCTTCCCATAGACAAGTCTATAAGAGGACATTCTAATGAAGGTCTTATAAGCGGTACGGTGAGCCCAAAGTGCATCATCTAATCTTAGTGACCAATCCTTATGATCCGGCCTCACCGTCTTTTTCAAAATCTGTTTGATTTCCCGATTGGAAATTTCAGCTTGCCAACTTGTCTGTGGGTGGTATGGGGTACTCACTTTATGCCTAATGCCATATTTCTTCATTAAGGCTTCAAAAGGCCTGTTGTAAAAGTGAGAACCACCATCACTAATGATGGCTCAAGGCGTCCTAAATCTGAAAAGTATGTTTTCTTTAAGGAACTTTAGAACCATACAATGATCGTTGGTTCTACATGGGATAGCCTCTATCCATTTAGACACATAGTCTACGGCAAGCAATATATAGACATGTCCAAAAGATGAGGGCAATGGTCCCATAAAATCGATGCCCCAACAGTCAAAGACTTCAAGATGTTGAATTGGGGTAAGAGGCATCATATTTCAATGGGATACTCCTCCTAACTTTTGGCAACGCTCGCATGCTTTACAAAACTCGTGGGTGTCCTATAGCGTGGGCCAATAAAAACCACACTACATTTTTGGAGTGGTTTTCTTAGCGGAGAAATGACCCCCACATGCTTGATCATGGCATCATCAGGGACACATCTCCTTATAATTTGGTCCGGGCAATATTTTAACGGTAAAAGTTCATCCCGAAAAAATCTGCACACTTCCCTTAGAAATTTACGTTTGTCCTGCGTAGTCCAATGAATCGGCATCGCACCTGTGGAAAGATAATTGGCTATGTCAGCGTACCATGGTGGATGCATAGCAACAAAAAGTTGCTCATCAAGGAATGAGTCCTCAATAGGTGACTCGTCAATAGAATTAGGTAGGACTAGGAGGGATAGATGATCCGCCACCACATTTTCTACTCCCTTCTTGTCTTTGATCTCCAAATCGAATTCTTGAAGGAGTAGGATCCATCTAAGTAAACGGGGCTTGGCATCCTTCTTAGAAAGAAGGTGTTTTAGCGTCGCATTATCTGTGTAAACGATGACCTTGGATCCTATTAAGTAAGGCTTGAATTTGTCCAAGGCAAAGATGACGGCTAGGAGCTCTTCTCCGTAGTCGAGTAATTAACTTGGGTGGGATTCAAGGTCCTACTTGCGTAATAGATAACATGGGGCTTCTTGTCCTTCTTTTGGCCTAACACTGCCCCAATAGCATAATCGCTCGCGTCGCACATCAACTCGAAAGGTATGGACCAATCCGGTGGTTGCATGATAGAAGCGGTTGTTAACATGTCTTTTAGCTTTAGAAAAGCTAATTGACATTCAGCACTCCACTCAAATTGGTTCTCCTTTTGGAGAAGGTTACATAAAGGCCTAAAGATATTACTAAAGTCCTTTATGAACCTTCTATAAAAACCAGCGTGTCCAAGAAAGGACCTGTCCGACCCGAGATCGCTTCGTGTGGAGAATTTATGGAATTTTGTCACATGCGAAAACATTAACTTATCTATCAAACTTCTTCGTCATCATAAAGATATCCATATTGATATTAAAATACTGTGTCTCTTGAGACTTATTAAATCCATAAATGTTCCTTCACAAAGAAATTTTAAAAAGAAAACTCAACTTCTATAAAAACACTCAGCGTGTCCAAGAAAATCGGAACCTGGATCTTCACCTGCATCATCTAAATTGTGTTTGGGATAGCGTTAAACGCTATCATAGTGGGGAATATTTCCTCCAAGACAATCAAGAATAATAATAACGATACAGAGGAAACGCAAGCAGGATATTATCATTTAATCAAATCAAAACAACCAACTAAAAATCTTTGTTAATGCGATGCATGGAATGCATGCTCTGGCTAAGGCACCCTGGCTAGAATCACAATACATGAAGTGGGAGACTCCCTGTTACGACTTCATGCTAGCCACTAGTCACCAGAGGTTCCTGGGACGCACAAGCCCATAGTTTTGCCCGACCACGTGAGAAATGGGACGCTCATAGCCCAAATCTACACGTGACAGTGTACGGGAGAAGTAGGACGCTCTAGCCTATTCTCAATTCCGTACACCCACATGGAGCCAAGTGAATGCATGACTTTAGTTTCACCTTTATTTAAGTGTTTTCACATACAACCAATTTAAATAAGCTCAATGGTCACTATGGGGAGTCACAAGTGACCCAGCATAGGCCGACAGCACGGAATTAGTGTCCATAGCACCAACCCCGGCTCATGAGAATTTGTATACCATTAGTGTCCACTCATTGTCCCGTTTTATAATTTCATCATGTCCCAAAAGGCCAATGTTGTACATCATGACCAAATTCATTAAAATACCCATGTACTATAAATGGATCAAATCAAGCATTATGTACATGTAAGGATCCATTAACAAACAATCGCTTCATTCTCTCAGTTAAGTTAAGATATATTCTTCCATCATGGACACCTCTCACGGGTTCCATCTCTCTACATCGAATAATTTTACCAACTTAGGGACAAAGAGTATACAATAATGGGATGTGCATATGATGATCTTATACACATATTTCATATCACAATATGAAAACCAATGTTACTTGTAATACATGGACTAAGAAAATAAATGCATAGATTTCACAAAAATAAATAACACAAATACACATGCTTCTTAGTTAAAAATTTAAAAAAAGGAATCACATCACCATATAATGATATTCATTACAAATCTCACATCAAACTTCATGTTATATGGATAAGTAATTCAAAACAAAACAACTTCACATGCCACAAAAGAAACTTATGATAATCGTGATATTATTAATGAAAGGCTTGAAGGAAAATCCTCACCTTAGGATGGACTTAGAAGAAGAGGGTTGTAGAAGATCCTAGCCGCTGGAAAAATATGAGAAAGAACTCTCTTCTTCTTCTTCTTCTCTCTCTCTCTCTCTCTCTCTCTCTCTCTCTCTCTCTCTCTCTCTCTCTCGGGCATGGAGGCTAGGGTTAGGAGAAGGATTTGGAGGTGCGTAGAAGAAATATGGAGAAGGATGTGCACGCGAGGTCTTGTGTAATAACTTCTTGAGGTGGGTTTCTCAAATCTCAATATTTGGATGATCTATGATCAATTCTAATCCGTTCATCTTATCAAGCTCGAAGAGTAGAGTCAGAATACGTAAATTTCTTGATGATTCACATTCTAGATTGGTCGATCCTTAAAAATGGCCCGACGGGTGCTAAAATGGGCTAGATCTCAATTAACGGTCTACGCTTGATGATCAGGGCCCAAATTTTAAAAAAATATGTAGTCATGATAGGCAAACAATTGTACAAAATTTAGTAGTTGATTGATGGTGAGAAATGCCTAGATCTGAAATTCCAACTTTTGGCGGAAAAGGAAGGTGCTGGCTTTGTGGTTCAACGGTGTAGGATTATAGATCGGGGTCCAAATTTTGTGTAAAGTCGTAGTCATATGAGTATAATAAGTGGTCCAAATTTGAAAAGCGATTGATGGTGAGAAGTGGGTAAATTGAAAGGTTCAGATTTAAAAAGAGTTGGTAACTCGTTAATTTCTAAAATGGGATAACTTCGCGCATAAGAAAGATGCTTATCAAGGTGGGGCAATCAAATCACACTATTGGTCCATGATAAAGATGATCCAAGTCACTCATATGAAGAGAAATATTCGACTACGACTAAGCATCTAGTTTCCTCACTCGATGGACATGAAAATCAAGGGTTAAGGGCTGATTTGACAATCGGACCACTTCTACTATGATTTAAGGGCTAAAATTTGATATGTATGGTTAATATGTGGCCAAAAGCTTAAATCCAGGGTTTTGCGTGAAAGTGATCGTCAGAAATTATAATATTAAAAATGACATCTGAACTTAAGTTTAACTAATGGCATTTTCGTAATTATATGAAAAGTGCGTGATTTTTGAAATCTGATCTTTCTACGATGTTTATGGGATCATTCTAAGCAACTTTTGTAAAGGGTCCCCTATCGGATCTCCTACGGATGTCCCGTTATTCGCAAATCAACGGTAAATGTATGATAATTAATAAAAAATGAATTTTTAAAAATTTTCAAATAAATCTCGAAAATCTGGGGCGTTACAGGACCGCACATCGCGTATGCTTTGGGTGTGGTAGATTGAAAATTATGTCAATTTTTGCCCGGTCTACCTCTATTCCATTGGACGAAATGATATGTCCAAGGACTATTCCTCTTTATACCATGAAATGGCACTTTTTCCAATTTAAAATGAGGTTCTTCTCCTCACACCTCATTAAGACCAACTTCAAGTGATTGAGGCATTCATCAAAAGTACAACCAAAAATAGAAAAATCATCCATGAACACCTCAAGAAATTCACCCACCATGTCCGAGAAAATACTCAACATACATCGTTGGAATGTGGCGGGTGCATTACATAGCCCGAATTCCATTCTTCAGTATGCGAAGGTACCAAACGGGCATGTAAATGTGGTTTTCTCTTGGTCCTCTGGGGCTATCTCAATCTGGTTGTAGCCGGAATAGCCATCTAGGAAGAAATAATAGGAATGCCCCGCTAACCTCTCCAAAATTTGATCCATGAATGGGAGAGGAAAGTGGTCCTTCCCAGTGACTGTGTTGAGCTTCCGATAATCAATGCACATACACCAACAGGTGGTTACTCTAGTCGGTATAAGTTTGTTGTTGGCGTTTTCTATGATGGTAATACCGGATTTCTTAGGGACAACTTAGGTAGGACTCACCCATTGGCTATCCGAGATGGGATAGATGATACCCACATCTAGTAGCTTTAATACCTCGACTTTGACAACCTCCATCATATTTGGATTTAGCCTTCGTTGAGGTTGTCTAGTCGTTTTTGCATTTTCTTCGAGGTGTATACGGTGAGTACAAACCGAAGAATCTATCCCTTTGAAATCCGCTATTGTCCAACCTATGGCTTCCCTATGTTCTTTGAGTAGCTCAATCAACTTGAGCTCTTGGTCTTTCCCTAAGTGAGAGGCAATGACAACCAAGAATGTTTCTTCTTGACCCAAGTATACATATTTAAGCTCGGATGGTAATGGCTTAAGGTTAAGCTTCGGTGGTTTTGATGTTAGACGGTAGAGGCCTTGATGTGGTTGGTGGCAATCTTTCAAAATGGGGCCTCCACCAGCTAGTACCAACTACTGGTCTCTCAATATTCAATGCTTTCACATTTCACTAATGATGCGGTCTTTGGAATCGTCAAAATGTGCCAAGCATGTCTCCAAGCTTTCTAGTGGTTCAACTTGGAGGAGCTCCTCTTCTTCAAAAGATTCGAGCATTTTTACCTTGAAGAGCTCGTCATCATCAACATCCCTGTGCCTTTTGCCCAAGTGGAACACATTCACCTCTAATGTCATGTTCCCAAAGGATAATTGCACCACCCTATTCTGGCAATTAATGATTGCGTTTGATGTAGCAAGGAATGGGCGGCCTAAGATCACCGGTATTTGAGTGCTAGCATCTAGAACCGGTTGTGTGTCCAAGACGATAAAATATACCGGGTAGTAGAATTTGTCAACTTGGACTAGAACATCCTCAACTATCCCTCTCGGTACACGGATGGATCTATCAACGAGTTGCAACATGGTTTTGGTGGATTTTAATTCACCAAGATTCAATTGCTCATATACCGAGTATGGGATTAAGTTTACGCTTGTCCCCAAATCTAGCAATGCATGCTCAATCCGGTAGTCTCCAATGATACATGAGATTATGGGACTACCGGAATCTTTGAATTTTGGGGGGGTCTTTTGAGTAAGAATGTCACTCACTTGCTCATTTAAGAAGGCCTTTTACTACACATTATATTTGCGTTTAGTTGTGCATGGGTCCTTTAAAAACTAGGCATAAGAGGGGATTTGTTTGATGGCATCAAGTAAAGGAATGTTTATCTTGACTTGTCTGAAAATCTCTAGAATATCATGAGAGTTTGGAAGAGATTTTGGAGCAACCAATCTCGAAGGGAATGGTGCTATGGGCTTATAAATGCGTTCCTTTTCTTGTGGGGCTAAGTTGGATCCGTCCTCATCCTCAGAATTTACTGGATCATTAGGCTTGTCGGCCTTCACCGGAATAGATTTGTCGATTTATTTACCACTTCTAAGAGTGGTGATGGATTTGGCTTGCTCCATATGTTGGTTGAAGGGATCAAGAATGCTTACTTCATGTACTTGTTCTGGATTGGGCTGAGGTTGGGCCGGAAAGGTCCCTTCCCTAGCATTCAAGCATCCCTTAATCTCATCAACCGATACTTTAAGTTCTTGGAACATTTGCTGATTCGTTTAGTTAATTTGCGTTTGCCCTTGTAACGCTTTCAAAGTATCCTCCATCGAAAATTGAGGTGGGGCCATATTTTGCATGGGTGGCCCTCCTTGAGAGTTGGTAGGATTGCCCGTGGGAGCATTCTTCCAACTGAAATTTGGGTTGTTCTTCCAAATAGAATTGTACATATTACCCACCGGTCCATTGAAAGGTCGTTGATACCCATATGTGGCATTTGCATGTTCATGTAACACCTCTTGAAATGCAGGAATTGTAGGACAATCCTGCGTAGCGTGTAAATTGGTGAGACAAATCCCACGTATGGTTTCAATAGCTTCATTGGACTTTGGAACTCCACTCTTACTAAGTTCCATGGCCGGGATCTTCCTTGTGAGGTTGGCTATCCTTGCATTCACGTCGTCTTCCTCCTTGAGGATATAGATCCCTCCTTTCTCTTTCTCTTGAGTAGGCTTGGGGTTATTAGGTTTATCCGAGGTATCCCAAGATTGGGCATTCTCGGCCAACATATCCAAATAACTCCAAGCTTCATCTAGATTTTTGCTCATGAACTCACCGTTGCACATCATCTCTACGAATTGGCGAATATTGGAACTTAATCCATCGTTGAAGAAGTTTATAATTTGCCAACTCTCGTAGCCATGATGTGGGAGACAAGCAGGAGGTCCTTAAATCTCTCCCAACATTGGAAGAAAGATTCACCCTCTTTAGCCGAAAAATTCATTATGGCTCTTCGAAGGGTGTTTGTTTTATGAGCCGGGAAGAACTTTTTCAAGAATTCTCGGGTCATCTCATTCCATGACCCTATCGAGTGTGGTCTAAGAGAGTGAAGCCAATTCTTGGCTCTTTCTTTCAATGAAAAGGGAAAGAGTTTAAGGTGTATTGCAAGGTAGCCACTACTTCTTCAAATTCCTTTTAAGTGCAAATATGGGCTGTCAAAGTCTAGCCCATGGAACTTTGGTATAAATTGAATTACACCCGGCTCTATGTCAATGTTTCCCCCGGTTGATGGTAGAACCACACAAGAGGGTGTAGTTTCACAGGCCAGTTGTAGGTAGTCCCGTAGTGATCTCATTGGAGGAACGTTGTGTACCTCATTCTCTCCTACTCCCTCTTGATTTGTGTTTGTAGTTGAAGTAGGGGGGGAGGATTCCTTAAAGGTGTTTGATCCATACTCCCCAAATTATCACAATGTTCTACAGATTTTTGGATTCGTCTACGAACGGATAGTGGTCCAACTAAACCACCTTCTGATTGGAGACGATTGTTGTGGTCTCATTCCCAAGGAGACATATACCACAAAATCCAAAATCAGAACTAATCCTAAATCCTAAAATCTGAAAGACAAAAACCAAAAACTAAAAGAGTTCAAGTTGGAAGGATAGTACCGATTTGCTTGAACTAGAAGAACTTCCTACAAAACAAAACAAACTTTGTTAGTTCTAGAATTCAAAAAAACTAATCCTAAGAAAAAAATAAATCCTAACTACTTCTATAGCCACTAAAAATAATTTGAAACCGTTATCTAAACTCCCCGGCAATGGCGCCAAAAACTTGTTTGCTCGTCTCAAGTGTAAGGCTGCGATGTAGTAATAAATCTCGATAAAACCGAGGTCGATCCACAGGGAATTGGAGAACAAGTTCCAAACTATTCCAGCAACTCAGTTTGTAATAAATAAGAGATTCAATTGGAACAATTATACTAAAACAAAAACTTAATGAAAAACAGTAATTTAAAGGTACTAAGGCATTCAAGGATCCACTTGTAGTAATCTCATGTCAATCCAATCAATCCAAGCAAGATACAGAACTAGATTTGAAGTCCTATCTCTCATCTAGTTGGAAAATAAAGCATTAAACACATTCAATCCCACTAAAGTTGAACTTCCAAGTTCTAATCCCATTCTACAACGTAGAATTCGAAATCATAGCCTTCAGAGTAACAGTCATGCCTATGGACTATGGCTTGCTCAAGGATTACTATAATTCGAATCTAAACAAGCACAACATGATAATCTCATAGAATTGCAAGGAATCCATGTCCAGAGCACATGAACTCTCATAAAACATCTAAAACTATCAACTTTAAGACTTAGAATATGCAAAAATCTAAACTTGAAAAAGAACTACTTGAATTAAACTGAATCAAACATGAAATTAGCTATAAGCTTCACCTCTCAGCCTTAGCTGAGAGATTCTATCCGAGCATTGTCATACTAGAACTAGAACTCAAATAAGAAAACATAAAAACTAGAAAAATCAGAGTTTGGAGGGTTGCAGACACTCCACGACGACTCCCTTCCTCTCCCACGACGTCCCTTAGCTTCTATGATGCCCTAGGAAGAGCCCTTAGGTGTCCTTTTATAGTGGAGAAGCTCGGTTGCCTCAGAATCATCTAGAAACTGCGTAAGGATACGCACTGCGCAGAAGAATTCGGAGTCCGGATTTGGAAAGGTCACTGTTGTTCGCTCGCCTCAAGTGTAAGGCTGCGATGTAGTAATAAATCTCGGTAAGACCGAGGTCGATCCACAGGGAAAGAGTGACAGCTTCCTAATTACTTCAGCAACTCAGTTTAATAGAGCAAATTCAATTTCAATAGGATGTTTAATCAAAACAGTAACTTAATGAAAAATCAGAGATATAATGTACTAAGGCTTTCAAGGATCCACTTGTAGCAATTCTATGTCAATTCAGTCAATCCAAGTAGAGAACACAACTAGATTTGAAGTCCTATCTCTCATCTAGTTGGAAAATAAAGCATTCACACACATTCATCCAATTCAAGTTGAACTTCCAAGTTCAAGTCCATTCAATCAATGTAGAATTCAAATTCATAGCCTGCGGAGTAACAGCCATGCCTATGGACTATGGCCTGCTCAAGGATTACTACAATTCGAATCTAAACAAGCAACCTGTGATAATCTCAGAGAATTAAAAGGAATTCATGTCCGGAGCACATGAACTCAGATAAGACATCTCAAACTACCACCTATTGGACTGAAACATAAGAAAAATCCAACTTTGAATTAAAAGTACTTGAATCAAACTGAAATTAACATAGAATTGGCTACAAGCTTCACCTCTCAGCCTTAGCTGAGAGGTTTTAGCCGAGCATAGTCATGCTACAACTAAAAACTCAAAAATAAAGCATAAAACTAGAAAAACCCGAAGATAGATGTTGCAGACGCTCCACAGTCGCCTTCAGCCTCCAAACTCACGTTCCTTCTCTTCTCTGATACCTTAGGGAGAGCCCCTAGGTGTCCTTTTATAGCAACAAACCCCCCTTGCGTCGGATCCTGCGAAAGACTTCGCATTGCGCAGTGAAATTCGGAGTCCCGAATTAGAAAGGACTCCTATTACGCAGAGCCGACCGGTCACGACCGGTCGGGCTGATTTCCAAGCATTCCAGTGACTACAGCCGACCGGTCATGACCGGTCGGACTGATTTCCATTCATCCAGCAACTGTGGCCGACCGGTCATGACCGGTCGGACCAATTTCTTCTCTTATTACAGTGAATACAGCCGACCGGTCATGACCGGTCGGGCTCATCTGTCCACCATCTAGTATACGACCGGTCAGCCTCATCTCCTCTTTGATCAGCAACTATGGCTGACCGGTCATGACCGGTCAGCCCTCTTCAAACTGTTCTTCTTTCTTCTTTCGTTGGTCATCTTAGTTCTCCATGCAGTAGCTTCAATTGCATTCTTTTGTCTCGTAATTGAATGAAGTCCGCTCTCATTCCTATGATCACAAAACACATGTTAAGTAGGCTTTTAAACCATAAAAATCATGCAAACCATGTAGTGTAATGGGCAATGCAATGTATAAATTGGAGGTTCAACAACTGTCTTACGCAGGGTCGACCGGTCGTGACCGGTCGGACTGGGCTGGCCGACCGGTCTTGACCGGTAGAACTGTGTATGTTGCACATCCGGAGAGTTCAGGGACTGGACTATCTTGATGGCCGACCGGTCTTAACCGATCGGGCCTGTCTGGACTTTAGTCCAATGACTTCCAGCAGGGTGGCCGACCGGTCTGGCCTATTCTCTTTGCATTTTTCTTCCTTTCTTTCATCTCTTTTCTACCTCCTTGCTTTCTTTTGTCTTTGGTCCTCCTTCATCCTTCATTAAAGGCTCCTAAATGTGCTCCTTTTGGTTTCCAATTGGGCGAAGTCGCTCTCATCCCTACAATCACAAAACATACATTAAATGGGCCTTTTAAACATGAAAACCATGCATATAATGTGATGTAACGGGCTATGCAATGTATAAATTGGAGGTTCAACAAAAATGTCAAGACATCTAGGCAACCACAAAGACACCTCAATCCAAACATGAATGAGGTGGTTAAGGCCGAAGCGGTGAAACTATTGGATGTGGGTATCATTTACCCAATATCCGATAGTCAATGGGTTAGTCCAACTCAGGTGGTGCCTAAGAAATCTAGAATAACCATCGTAGCCAATGCCAATAATGAACTCGTACCAACCAGTGTCACTACCGGTTGAAGAATATGCATTAACTACAGGAAGCTAAACATAGTCACAAGGAAAGACCACTTCCCCTTACCATTTGTTGATCAAAGTTTAGAAAGGTTGGCGGGTCATTCCCATTTTTTTCTTCCTTGATGGGTATTCAGGGTATAACCAAATAAAGATCGCCTTAAATGACCAAGAGAAGACAACATTCACATGTCCATTCGTCACTTTTGCCTATCGAAGGATGCCGTTTGGACTATCCAATGCCCCTGCCACTTTTCAGCGTTGTATGTTGAGTATTTTTCTGATATGGTGGGGACGATTCTCAAAGTCTTCATGGACGATTTCTCAGTATTTTGTTGTAACTTTGATGAGTGCCTTATGCACTTAAAAACTGTATTGAAAATATGTGAAGAAAAAAACCTCGTGTTGAATTGGGAGAAATGTCACTTCATGGTTCAAAAGGGAATAGTCCTCGGTCACATCATCTCACAAAATGGAATTGAGGTGCACAAAGCAAAAATCGATCTTATCTCTAACCTTCCACCACCCAAGAGCGTACGAGATGTGCGGTCCTTTTTGGGACATGCCGGATTCTATAGACGGTTCATAAAGGACTTTAGTTCACTCTCTCGTCCTTTATGTAACCTACTTCAAAAGGAAAACTCATTCGAGTGGAATGAGGATTGTCAAAATGCCTTCGACAAGCTTAAAGGTACATTGACATGTGTTCTCATAATGCAACCACCTGATTGGAGCCTTCCTTTTGAAATTATGTGTGATGCGAGCGACTACGCTATTGGGGTTGTGTTGGGCCAGAGAAAAGAGAAAAAGCCATGCGTCATCTACTATGCAAGTAAAACCTTAAACTCAACCCAAGCAAACTACACTACTACAGAAAAGAACTTTTAGCTGTAGTTTCTCCTTTAGAAAGTTTAGGTCCTACTTGATTGGATCCAAGATCATCATATTCACCGACCATGATGCGCTTAAGTACCTTCTCTCTAAGAAGGATGCTAAGCCACGCTTGTTAAGATAGAGCCTCCTACTCCAAGAATTTGACATAGAAATACGTGATAAGAAAGGAGTAGAAAATGTAGTGGCTGACCATCTCTCTAAACTTGTTCTCACCGATTCCCCTAAGACGACCACGATCAATGAAATGTTCCCTGATGAACTTCTTAAAGTCTCTCAATTGCCATGGTATGCGGACATTGCTAACTATCTTCCTACAAGT
The DNA here is from genome assembly GCA_003013855.2 of Liriodendron chinense. NCBI lineage: Eukaryota > Viridiplantae > Streptophyta > Magnoliopsida > Magnoliales > Magnoliaceae > Liriodendron > Liriodendron chinense. The sequence continues at coordinate 2,641,497 of ML058483.1, forward strand.
ACAATTCCAACACACTGGAACAAGCAAGATAAGGATAAGTTTTTCAACGATGTGAGAAAATTCTTGTGGGATGACCCGTACTTATTCAAGTATTGTCCCAATCAAATTATAAGGAGATGTGTCCCGAATGATGAGTAACACAGTATCATCTCCTTTTGTCATTCTAGGCATGTGGTGGTCACTTTTCAGCTAAGAAGACCACAGCCAAAATTCTGTAATGTGGGTTTTATTAGCCCACCATGTTCAAAGATACCCATGAGTTTTGTAAAACGTGTGAGCCTTGTCAAAAATTGGGAGGAATATCTCATAGAAATATGATGCCACTCAATCACACTTACCAATCGAAATTTTTTATTGTTGGGGCATCGATTTCATGGGTCCATTCCCATCTTCTTTTGAAAATTCATATATTTTGCTTGTCGTCGATTATGTTTCAAAATGGGTCGAGGCGATTTCATGCCGAAACAATGACCATAAAACAGTCATTCATTTCTTAAAAGAAAATATCATTTCCTGGTTTGGAACACCTCGAGTCATTATAAGCGATGGAAGATCTCATTTTTATAACCACCCGTTTGAAGCTTTGATGAAAAAATATGGCGTAAATCACAAGGTGAGCACTCCCTATCACCCACAAACAAGTGGACAAGCTAAGATATCCAACAGGGAAATCAAACATATTTTGGAGAAAACAGTGAACCCCAATCGCAAAGATTGGTCGCTTCGACTTACCAATGTACTCTGGGATTACCGTACCGTTTTTAAGACCTCTATTGGAATGTCTCCCTATAGACTTGTCTATGGGAAGCTTGTCACTTGCCCGTGGAGTTGGAACATAGGGCATATTGGGTGATAAAGAAGATGAATTTTGATTTTGACGAAGCAAGCTCGTTGTGCAAACTTCAATTGATTGAACTTGCGGAACTCCGGAACGAGGCATATGAAAATGCGAGAATTTACAAGGACAAGACGAAGATGTTCCATGATAAGAACATCCTTCGTAAGACCTTCACGATTAATCAAAAGGTCCTTATGTATAATTCTTGGCTATATTTATTTTCTGAGAAATTGAAGTCTAGATGAACCGGTCCTTTCATAGTGAAAACTGTTTATCCATATAGTACTGTAGAGTTGTTGAATCCAAGGAACGGTAATATCTTTAAAGCGAATGGTCAGCGATTAAAGCCGTTCTTTTAGAATTTTCCTTTAGAAGGTATCTCCATATCTCTGACTGATCCTATGTATCAGGATATTTCATCTCTTAGTCTGATGGAGGTATAGAGTAGTTAGGATTAGGATTTTGTTACTTATTCTTAGGTTTATTAGAAGGAGGTAGAACTCCAGTTTTTTATCTCTCAGGTACTCTCATTCCTCACTCCCTTTATTTTATAATTGCTCTCATGTTTTGCTCATTTACATATCTTTTACATTGAAGACAATGTAAGATTTGGTTGGGGGGTGTGGGATCATTAGGATGAATCTAGTGTTTTGTAACATCTCGAGCAATATGAACATTTTTCAAACATTTTTCAGATTTTTTCTACAAATTCAAACCTCCATTGGAAATCTTTGTTTCTATGCATTTGGGATGGTGTAAGTACAAGAAAAAGAGAGGCAAAGTGAGTGATGTTGAATACTTTGAACAATCTCTAAGGTACTAGTCTTGTATGTGAATTCCTCTATTTTTATGATTGATAGAAACTTTAAACACATTTACACCTAGTTCGCATTACACGATTTTCATGTTTGAAAGAATTATTAGAATTGTGGATTAGCTAGATTTGGATTTGAGGTGTTGAGGAACCAAGCTGAGGTACTTTGTCCATCCTTATCCATGGGAAAATAACAAAAGATATGGATTTCTAAAAATCCTATCTAATGTATGAGAAAAGGAAAGGAATGATGAAAATATGGGAATGATTAAAAATATGGTGGAAAAATCTGAAAAGGGCTACCTATTACCAACCGGGGGATGGTCTACCCATAACCAAAGCCGAAAATGGGAAGTAGTGTGAAAGCCATCGGAAGGACGGTAAGGCAAATACCTGTCATAGGCTTGTTGTTGATTTGTACACCTTAAATCCATGCTTTAGCTACGAAGAAGATAATCCCAAAAATTCATGAGATGAGCATTCCCTGAGCACACTAGGTTAAATTGTTTGGAGTTTTCTATTTATCATTCAATCAGCGGGAAATTCATATGATTACTTGGTATGTTCTGGAAAGTTTAAGGTTTCAACTTCCATCACTAGGCATTTTAGAATTTTTACACTTGCATATCATTGAGTGTATAGAAGTATAGTTCCCAAAGGAGAGTTGAGTTTTGAAGAATGAAATTTGTTTCATGCATGTTTTGCTCGGGACTAGCAAAATGCTGGTCGGGGGGTATCTTAAGCTCTTAAATGTGTATATTCTAACCCTATTTCATCACTAACTATGCTTGAAATACATGATTAAAGACCCAACTAATGCATGATTTTGTGGTTGTAGGAATGAGAGAGTGAATTTATCAATTGAAAGCTTAGAGACGCTGTTTACAAGCATTGAAGATCAAAAGACCAAGCACCAAAGGGTGGAAGAAAGAAAGCAAAGGAGAGAAGAAGGAAGTGCAGAAAATTACACTGAAGACCAGTCGTCCGACCGGTCGTCCGACCGGTCCAAAGCTCAACAGGAGGACCCCTGCTGCCAACCTTGCTGGACCAATTAAGACAGGTCATCCGACCGGTCGTCCACTGCTTAGATCGGTCGTCAAACCGGCCGTTGAATTAAAAATTTGGGTTCGAATTTCCAGAAAATTCCCTGGACTGTTTTTGGCCTTTTGCGACCGGTCGTGCGACCGGTCATCTGCGTAACAAAGCTTCTTCTACAAGCTTCGAACTTTGCTATGCAAAGCGCAGTTTTTGAGGATTTTCTCGAAGTTTCTTCGCATATAGGGCTTCAAAACTATAAAAAGACTCCTCTAGGTCGTTCCCAGATCATCCTAGAAGAGATTTACCATAGTGGGAGGCGACGGAAGTCAGATCTGGAGTTCTACAACTCCTCCTAGTTTGTTCTTCTACTTTTTTATGTTTTTCTTAATTGCTTTTATGTTTCATTGGATCATGAACGGCTAAACCTCTTAGCTAGGGCTAAGAGGTGAAGCTTGTAGTGAATCTAAGATGTTTTAATTCGTTTGCTTTGGTTTCAAGTTGGATTATTAGTGAAGAACAATGGTTTGAAGTTTGAATAAAGTTCTAAGTATTCTTTCTTAGTCTTATGATAACTCATGGATGTTTAGAAGAATTGCCTGAGTTCTTAATTATTTTGAATGGTTCTAGACCTGTACTCTCCGAGGAATCGGATTCAATACACTCTAGACCTTGGATTCTCATGTAGAAAGTTCATGCCAAGAGTTATACTTTTCTGGAATTTCTGCTTATGTGTGAATGTGTATGTGATTTGAATGAAGTTCAAATCATGATCTAGTTATGCTTTGTGACAGAGTTTAATGATGATTAAGATTGTGATCTTAATCTATTGGAAATAGGATTGACCTATGAAATTGAGTGTGCTCAAGTCCTAACTTGAATTGAGGGAACCATGTACATGAATCACACATATGACAGATTGTGTGTTATAACTGCTCTATCATCTAGCTAGATAAGATTTGATTTTGATTCTAGTTGAGTAATTGCGAAACCACAGCGAATTAAGCATCAAGGATTGCTACAAGTGGATCCTTGAACCCCTAGTGCTCTTTATTATTGATTACATTCAGTTTTAGTTCAAAATATCTATCTGCATTCAATTCCAAAATCCTGTTAGTTAGTTCTCAATTAGAAACCATTGGAAGTGTTTTGTGGGTTCCTACACAAGTCCCTGAGGATCGACCTTAGTCTTACCGAGATTATTACTACATCGCAACCCTACACTTGGGGAAGCGAACACTGACCCAAGTTCCAGGTCTAGAAAACAGTTTCGAATCTAGAAACTTGATCAATGATTCTTGGGCTGACTGAAGCCTGTTCGGCTGGCCAAACATAAGGTCGGGCTGACCGAACATCTTTTAAATTTTACAATTTCGCTTGCTGGAAACTTGACCGAAGTTCCCAGGCTGGCCGAAGATTCTTAAGCTGATCGAATACAAGGTTGGCTAGCCGAATTTCCTTGAAATATTACTTTAAAATAAATTAGAGAGATTAACTTAAAAGTCATATGAAATCTCCTAACCTAGGGTCATCCTTATGGTCAATATTACCTTAGCATATATGGTTTATCTTCATAGCTTTGCCGCAACTTGTTATAGAATCGATAGTCTTGATCTTGATGTGTTTCTTGTGGTTGACACTTTGTCTTCTCAAAGAATTTGGCTTGCTCACACAACCTCATGTACTAAACTATTGTCTATGAAATTTGACAACTATATTGTACTTAGCACTTACAATCTCCCCCTTTGTCAATTTCTTGACAAAACACAACATATTACGTTACAAGCGACTCTTAACATCCATAAAAAGAATAAAATGAAGCTTGTCTTATATGCTCCCCCTAGAAGTATGCTGCTCCTCCTGCACATATGCTTAGAGAAGAAAAAAAATTACAAAACATAGCATAGCATAACACATATTGCATAACATTTCTCCCCCTTTTTGTCACAAGTTGATAAAAGAAGAAAAGCAAATAGAAGGAGTCCAAAAACATAGTAGCATACTAAACCAGAGTCTAACATACTAAATCTACTAGTAAAGTACTCATAAGCATTCATTACAAACCAAATATAAATAGAAAATCATTCTAATAAAGATAAAAACATTTTTTTTTTAAAATGCAATGCATGAAATGATATGTAAAGAAAATTACATAGAGCATAAACCAATATCATTTCTTAATTTCAAAAATCTTGTATTATCAAGTGGCTTAGTAAGAATGTCTACTAATTGATTTTCAGTATGAATATATTCCATCATAACTGACTTTTCTTCAACCAATTCTCGAATATAATGATATCGAATGTCAATGTGCTTTGTCTGAGAATATTAAATGGAATTTTTTAATATATTAATTGCATTGGTGTTATTGCAATACAGGTACATGATATCCTGTGTTAACTCATAATCAGGTAGCATTCTTTTCATCTACATAAGCTGTGTACATGCACTTCCTACAGCGATGTATTCAGCTTCCGCAGTTGATAAAGAAACTAAGTTTTATTTCTTACTCATCCACGAAACAAGACAATTTCTAATATAAAAACATTCACCACTTGTTGATTTTCTGTCATCAACACTACCTACCCAATCAACATCAGAATATCCTGCTAATTGAGATAAAGTATCACATGGATACCATAGTCCAAGATTAGTAAAATTAGCAACATAAAAAGTATGCGTTTTATAATTGTGATTCTTTGGGCTCAGATTGATATCTGGCACACACACCAACACTAAATGCAATATCAGGTCTACTAGAAGTTAAGTACAGTAGGCTGCCAATCATACTTCTATATAAGTGAGAATCTACATACTTACCAACTTCATCTTTTGATAATCGTAATATAGTACTCATTGGAGAATTATAATTTCTACCATTATCTAAACCAAATTTCTTAACTAAGCTTTAAGCATACTTAATTTGAGATAGAAAGATAGTTTCTTTCAACTGTCTGACTTGAAGTCCAAGAAAGTAGGTTAGTTCACTAACTATACTCATTTCAAATTCAGAATTCATCAATTCTGCAAACTTTAGAGACAGATTAGTAGAAGTTGATCCATAAATAATATCATCTACATATGTATGAACAATTAAGATATCATTATTTGTATGTTTGACAAATAGGGTTTTGTCAACACTACTCATTTGAAAATCATGGTTGATCAAAAATTGAGTCAATTTATTATACCATGCTCTTAGTGCCTGTTTTAGACCATACAAAGCTTTCTTAAGTCAAAATACATGATTTGGAAGTTTTGGATCTTCAAATCCTTTGAGTTGTTCTACATAAACCTTCTCATGTAAATGACCATTAAGAAAAGCACATACTTTATTTTCTTTCTTTCTTAATTTGGGTAAGTCATGTAAGTGATCATTTTTACTCAATTTATATAAGTTTCTGAAGTTCACATGTCCAAGTTGTTGATGTCAAAGTTCAGATTCATCTAGTTGGGCCTTGTAACATGAATACTTCTTTGAGCAACTTTGATCAATTATATAGCAATTTTCAAAGGTCCTGCGACCATGTAAAATTACATCTCCTGTATTATTCAGAATTTTGCATTCGCCATCAGAAAATTTAACACTATGATTATTGTCGCAGATTTGTGAAATATTAAGCAATTATGCTTTAATCCATCAACATACAAAATATTTTTAAACAAAGGAAGATTAGGGAGTTGAACATTACCTTGACCAATGATTTCACAATGGCTACCATCTCCGAAAGTGATAGCGCCTCCATCAATCTCGCTGATGTTTGATAATATACATTTGTCACCTGTCATATGTCTTGAACAACCATTATCCAAGTATCATTTAGAATGACTACAGGCATTGAAAGCAGTATGGATCACCGAACATTTGTTTTTAAGAACCCACTTCATAATGGTTTTGGACTTACATGGATCCTTCTTTTCGTGAGGAGAATGAGACATTTGTCTTTCTTTTCTCCTACTTAGTACCAAGAGTTCTTTGAGTAAGTCTATGATTCTCAGAATAGGTGAAGAAGAATCACTTTTGTTGTTAGATGAGATTTTTAAAGTCTTTTGAAAATTTTCAAACTTTTGGAAATAGACTTTTTAAAATCTTTCTGAATTTCATTCTTGGAATGCGAAGATTCACTTTTTACAAAGATGGTGGGCGATGTCTTTAGCTTTTGATTGAACTTGTTGTAGCCAAGACCTGATCTATCACCGTAAGGTTTGGAAAAGTTAAGAATCTCTTCGATTATGTCTTTGGATTTTTCAGAATTCTTCGACTTCTTAAGAATAAGCAAATCAGATTTTAAAGAATTAAAATCATGTTAAAGTTTTTCAAAATCTTCATTTCTGATTTTCAAATCTAGTTTACATTTTTCAAAGAAGTAAAAAAAAAAATGTGATTTTTTCAAAATACAATTTTCAAGTTCATATTGCAATTCATCACACCTTTTCTTTAAAACTTTAAGTTTGGATACAATCTTACAACTTTTCTTGTACAGGACTTTGTAAGCTTCTTAAAGATCTTCATTCTCATATTCACTTCTTGATGTCTCATATCCAAAGTTATCATTGTCTTTAAAAGAAGAAATCTTGGCAATGGTTTGTTCTTCCTAATCTAATTCATTAGAGTCTGAATCAAATTCAGATTCTGATGAATCATTCCAAGTTACAACCATTCATTTCTTCTTTAATTTTTTTTCTTTTTAGGACAATTTGCAGCTAAGTGCCCATAACATGAACAGTTGAAGCATTGCGTATCCTTTGTTTTAATTTTTCAAAAACCTGATTTACCTTTCTTCTTTCCCAAAGGTTTTTTAATCTCAAATTTCTTTTTGTTTTTTAAAATCTTGTAAAACTTCTTAGCCAACAATAACATATCATCCTCATCTTCTTCATTATCTGAATTTTCATTGTTTGAAATAAATTTTAAAGATTTGAGGGCAATGGACTTACTCTTAGGACCTTTGAAAGTCAATTCATAAGTTTAAAGGGATCCAACTAGTTCCTCAATTTTCATTATATCAGTATCCCTCAATTCTTAAATAACAGTGACTATGGAATTGAATTGATCTGGTAGAGATCTCAGAATTTTAACATAGACTTTGCTTTCTAGAATGTTCTCTCTAAGACCCCACATAGAGTTCACTATATTATTTAATTTTGTATAGAAGTCCATAAATGTTTCATTTTCATCCATATAGATTTCCTCAAATTTGGTTATAAGGAGTTAGATTTTAGACTTCTTTACAATATTAGTGCCCTCATGGGTCATTTCGAGTATATCTCAGGCTTGCTCAGCTGATTCACATGAAATAATTATTTTGAGTTCATCAGGTGAAAGAGCGCAAGTTATAGCATTCAATGCTTTAGCATTTGCACTATTTTCATTTTTCTAAGTAATGGTCCAGAGGTTATAAGCTACTCGTCTCATAGATTTAATTCCATTATCATCTGTTACTTCAATAATTAGAGGAGTCCAATTTATTACTATGGTTTGCTACACACTTTCATCTATAGATCTTATAAATATCCTCATTCTTGTTTTCCAATAAGAATAGTTAGTACCATCACAAGGAAGTGGCCTAGAAACATATAAGCTTTAAATTTAGACATCTTATAGTTCTGGATCTAACTCTTTGGATTAAAAATCCACAAAAGAGAAAACCCGCTCTAATACTACTTGAAAAAAGATGAAGCTATAAATGTCCTAGAGGGGGAATGAATTAGGCAACTCAATGAATTCTGCCTCTTGTTATCTTAAAATAAATCAGAGTATTAATCACAATATTAGCAAGAATAAATATGCAACTAACCAAACTAAAAGCAAATAAGCAAATAAAGAGCAATATGAAAACCTTGGATTAAATCATAGGACAACATTTCACTTAGAAATCTAAGTAGGACAACCTTATGTCACGATTTAAGGTTTCATGAACAATCAGGCACATAAGAAGATAAAAGATTGAACAATCACCACGACACAGAGAATTACAGTGGTTCGGTGCTTAAAACAACTTGCACCTACTTCACTCTCAAAATTACTACTCTTTATAATTTTGGTTTTTCATTATATAAAGGTTTTCACAGGTTCACCTTTAAAACCTGATACAAAGATTGTGATTTTTATAGGCTTATCATAACAAAGCCTCAAGTGATTTTCACAGGCTAATCACTAACCTTAAATGATTTTCATAGGCTAACACAAATAACCTGATTTGAGATTTTCACGGGCTATCTTAAACAAAACCCAAAGTATGAAAAGATATTGTCGTTCTTCTTGTAGAAGATGATGAAGGTTAGCAGAGATGAAGCTTTAATGGTACAGCGATCCGATCTTTGAAGACGATAAACTAGTATAGCTCGAAGAAAATGGATCCAAGAATTTCTAAAAAGAGTTTTCCTAAAAGCTGCAATTTCAGTTCTCTTATCTCTAATATGTAAATGATCTTCTCTTTACACAATCAAATTAAATGAGAAGAAAACTGAGATAGCTATAAAATAAATTAAGAATTAAAAACAGATAGCTAGACTATAATGGAGGGCTTTTTCACCAGAGAGATAGTATTTTTGTGCTTTTCTTGATGAAAAATAGAGAGAAGAAAGCCTTATTTATAGCCAAAATGTTAGATCTTCGGCTGACCTAAGTTTGCTTCCGACTAACCTAAGATTCAACCGTTTTATCCCAACGGCTATTAGATTTCACAGGATAAGATTTTGTTCAAACTTAGGCTAACCCGAGTGTCAGTTCGGCTAGCCCGAGTGAACTTCGGCTGACCCGAGATATGGTCAGGCTGACTCGAGTTCCGGGTCCAGAAAATAGTTTCAAATCTAGAAACTTGACCAAAGATTCTTGGGCTAACCAAAGCCCGTTCGGCTGGCCGAAGACAAGGTCGGGCTAACCGAACATCTTCTAGATTTTACAATTTCGCTTGCTGGAAACTTGACCGAAGTTCCCAGTTTGGGCGAAGATTCTTAGGTTGATCGAATACAGGGTTAGGCTAGCCGAATTTCCTTAAAATATGACTTTAAAATAAATTAGAGTGATTAACTTAAAAGTCATATAAAATCTCCTAACCTAGGGTCATCCCTGTGGTCAATATTACCTTGGCATATATGGTTTATCTTCGTAGCTTTGCCGCAACTTGTTGTAGAGTCGATAGTCTTGATCTTGATGTGTTTATTGAGGTTAACTCTGTCTTCTCAAAGAACTTAGCTTGCTCACACAACCTCATGTACTAAATTATTGTCTACGAAATTTGACAACTATATTGTGCTTAGCACTCACATTTTGTGCTTAGCACTTACAATCATAGCATAGGTGTTTAGTGGCACCTAAGTTAATCCACCACTCATTTAAGCTACAAGTAATGAGTTCTTCAGTGATGACCCTCACAAATTTCTCGGCTACATTAGCATTATTTTTCTCATTCTTGTCACATTTGCTGAAACCTACATTGTTTTGCAAAGTGATCTTTCCTTTCACATACATAGCACCCATCATTTTTCTTATTATTTTTATTAATTTTCTTATACCTTTAGCAATGTGGATTGTTTTTCTTTAGTGGTCTAGACCTTAAGTTTTCTTGACCCTTTTGGTTATTCTCAACAAAGTGGGCCTTAGTTACAAATTTTGACTCCAGAGAATGTTTATCAGAGTTCCTTAACTCCTTTTCGATTAGTATGTGAAGGATGAGGTCATGAGGTCAAGATCTTGTAAAAGAAAGGAATATAAAGCTTTAATTTTGCAAATCCAAAGATGTCAGATGGCAGATAATTTTACAAAGGCATTAATAAAGACATGGTTTCTTTAGGTTCAAGACTATGATGGGAATGAGACAAATTCAAGTTTAAGGGAGGCTATTAAAAATGTGAACTATAATTTTTCATACGGTATAACTAGGATTGGTTGGAAGTGTCAATGTGTGTTGCCTTTAATTCTTGATTAGACTAGGTTTGGATTAGTTTCCTTTTTAAGTTGGGTGTAAGCTAGAGTTGGTTTCTAGCTTGAGTTAGAGTTAAATGGTTGAAGAGGTGTAGTACAAGAGAGTTGAGATTGCAATGGAATTTAAAACAAAAAATTATTCTTTCTCTTATACAGTCAAGGAGGTGAGTGCTAGTTGGTTAGGCCATGGATATCAATTTGGGTGATTATAATGAAGATAGAGATTTGAGCTCTCTAAACCGACAATGGAAGGATGGACAACTTAAGTAAATTACTATTGAACCTCCTCCTTTTTTCAAAGCAAGAGAGCATACTTTCTTATTCCTTACCTAGGGCAAAAGCCTAAAGAGATACAATAGGAAGGGCAAATCCTAAGAAAAAGGAAAAAAGAGGAGCAACCCACACCCAGGGCTCAAGGGAAAAAGGGGGGAAAAAAAAGGGAAAAGAAAATGAGTAAAAGAAAATAGAGAAAGAAGAGGATACTGCTACTAGGAACCAACACAAGGCCCACAATCTGGGCTAGGCATCAAATCAAATCTCTACCTCAAGGATAAAGCAAGAGGAGAAGTGCAAGGAGGTAGTAACGAGCTCTAGGAGAGGTCTATGAAGGCAATTCAATAAGATGCTAGTGTGGCTACTAGATATGGCAACATAAGTATGCACTCCTCGAGTAAAGAGGCGCATCTCCTAGGAGGAGGAGGAGGGGTTTTCAATGGCAATAAGGTTCTCGCAATTATGCACTTGAATACTAGCACCTATAAGATTAATAGAGTCAAAATTAAAAATTCTTTGAAACAAGGTTTGGAAACATTTTTCCAAGGACCCTACATGTCAGTATCAGAGATTATCCCTCAAATATGAAAATTGGAAGGGGAGTAACAAAAGAGACCAACTCTACAAGCAATAATCTCAAGACAAGCTAGGGTCCAACACGACGCCTATATACACGAGTACGCAATGTAGTGAGCATGGGGACGCATAATGGAATAGGTAGTAGGGAGATCCCAAGCTACAAATATAGCATTGAAGGCTCTAGTCGCAATAGAAGGAGGAAAATGATTCTAGCACTTAGGTCTGAGACAATGTTCTTGAAGATGATTTCCTTTGGGAGGAATTTAGAATTAAAAATACAATTATTCATTTCTCTCCAAATATGCCATGTAAGGGCAGGGAAGGCAAGTCTACATAAAGACATAAGAATTTGATCTGTAGCATTATCCACAATATAAGAAATTGATTGTGAAATAGTTAGATGAGGAATAAAGGGATGAGAAGTTTAGAGTGTAGATTGTTCCTAATCCATTAGATGAACCTACAAGAGAAGAACAACTGGTTAATAGATTCAACTCCATTTTGACAAAGAACACATGCAGTATCATTTATAATATTGAACTGAAAAAGCAAGTCCTTAGTTTTTAATTTCCCCAGAAAGATCATCCAAGCAGTAATTGTCACGCCCTGAATCCGGCACTCAATGCCAATATATCGAGTCCCAAGTTTGACGTATAACTTGTAAATTTTGAGGTAGTTTTTTTTTTCACTAATAGATATCAGCCATAAAGATTGGCATTTCCAACACAAGCAAAATAACCAGTTCTCACTATACATTATATTTACAATACAACTATTCCAAAAAAGTACATAATCATCAGAATGAGTCAGAAGTGTAGTATCCAAAAATTACACAGCAGGCATCATCTTCTACTCCTGCTTCTGGCAGTGTCCTGAAAATTTATGAAAATGAAGGTATGAGCTTTAAAGCCTAGTGAATACATCTATGTGTATGGTGTGTCCTACATGCAAGCAAGTAAGATGAATATGATATGAAGGAGTCATGTATGATGGAATGCATGTAGTATGTAGGGTATGATGCCAATATCAATGTAATGCAATGCAATGCATGTGCATCATGATCATTCTCTGAATCATATAACCATTGCTACTAGCACCACTATGTCACCACCTTACATCTCATGCCAAATCCAACGGCAACCATACGACAATCCACAACCATAGTCGCATCCGCACGGCATCCAATGCCCAAGTCCATATCAAGTCATCATTAGAAATTATCAGGGACATACACACGCATCCAATACTATGAGTAAGACCCCACATACCCGCCAGGTCAGTGCGGCCATAAGATACCCACCCAGCCAACATAGCGGACCTCATCCGCACTTCACCTCATTGACAGTTCAAATCGATCCCCATTCGCACTTCAGCCCTTAAGTAGGTTGGACACACCTCTTCTCACTCGACCTCGTCAATAGAAGTCAAACGCACTATGACCCAAATTTTGAATGCATGTGGCTCTTTCCCTCCTTTACTATTTTCACATTTTCAATGTTATGCAACCTTGTATACATCTAAGGTATCCAAGTCATAAGTCACAATCACATCTATAATATCCATCTCATGAAACTAGGAATATATCTATGGTGCCCAAATATACATCTCCATACGTAACCAATCTGTCCACATGAATGCTAAGAACATGCATGATGACAAGCATCCATGTACAATATATCACAAGCATCAAATCTATCATGCTTATGGTGCATGCTCATTAGAGGTATCACTACCAAGTAGCCACTCGGCTAATAATGTTCATGTTTAATCCTTCCTCACGTAAACTAACATATGCCATTATCGGCTAACAAAGTAATTGTGGCCCATTGGCCCATTTCATGTTCATGAGTAATCCATATCATACGCATGCATGTGATTATGCCATGATCCATACCGCACACATATGCATGAGCATGATCAACATCAACATGTTTAAGTAAATGGATTAGCATGCTAGAAAGTAGAAAAACCTTAATCAAGGTATCACATCACATACCTCTATTAATCCATAATCATCAACAACGTTACTATCATCTATCGTCATAATCACATGTACCATTAACATTCTCATCAGTTCACAATCACACTTCTTTCATTGCAAGGCGAATGTCCCTTTAGCGGCTTGGACCTGATTCTAGGCTAAATATGAATGCCCGATTTATTAGTCCCCATGCATACCTCTTAGAAAATAGTCAAGGGTCTCTATAAGCACCATTATCGGCTCATTCTTGGGCTTGTGGCCATCTCTATTACACATTTGTTTGCGTTTACCCAGGCCCTACATTATATATCAAGTGGGCCTCACAAGATGGTCGCAGCAATATACAATGCATATATCAAATGGGCCACGAGATGGCCGAAGGGGGTAAAATTTATACAACACGGTGGTCCCACATCCAAGTGGACCCACCAATAGGTTGGATCGAAGATAATCATCACAGTGAGCCCAGAACAAGTGGAGGACGCCGGTACCATACATTTATCATAGCAGGCCCAAAGATGAACGGCTTGGATATGAAACATTCACATCAAGGTGGAATGCACGACCAGCAAAACAGATGAACGGCTTCAATATGGCCCCACCATATGAATGGTGTGGATAGATTGAGGTGGGCCCTGGGAAGCTTTCAACAATGAGTGTTCAGCCAACACTGTTCCCAATAGCGCGGTACAGTACTTGAGATTCAGATCTGCTTCATTTTGAGAGGGCCCCTGGCCCAGTGGGCAGGTCCCACGACCGCCTAGGTGGGGCCCACCACTAGGTGGAGTGGCAAATAAACTTTACAGTGGTCATTAAACAGTTTTCGACGATAAGCATTCAATTCCCACTATTTCATGCATGCGGCCCACCTGAAATTTGGATCGACTTTTTTTGGGTGTGGCCCACCTAAAATTAGGCTGGCAAGTAATATAGACAGTGTGGATCGAACATATACATCATTGTGTGTCCACGGTGGGCCCCATAGTCCTCTGGACTAACTCAAGAAGAGCTGGAGTCCTTTGGAGAGGACGCCTCTCTCCTCTCTTTCTTTGCTTTCTTCGTTTTTTTTTTTTTTTTTTTTTTTTTTTTTTTTTTTTTTTTTTAATCTTCTGTTGTTTTTTTTTTAACAACTTGGATGGCTGATGTACATTACAGGGCCCTAGAAAGTTTTCAATGGTAGGCGTTCAATTTCCTGCTGTGTGGTTCACTTGAACCTTGGATCTACCTCATGTTTTGGCTCATGACCTAAAATGATCTGGTAAAATGGATGAATGGCACGGATGAAATACCTACATCATGGTGGGGCCAGCAGTGGCCCCACTTGCTGGCGCTAAAAGAGGCAACATTCAACTGCTGACGCTGCAGCAACAACGTCCTCTGGACGCTAGCTGTAGCAGCGTCAGATGCTGTATTGTATTTTATTTATGAGTCACTCTCAAGTCCAACCGGTCGGACCACAATTTGCAGTCCACCCAGTAGATTTCTTCCAACCTGTTTAGTGCTTGTGAAATCCAATTCTCCTATTAGGTTGGCCCCACCATGAGGATTCCCTAGTGCAAAAATCAGCCCTATCTAATCATTAAGTGAGCTACAATATAGAAAACAGTGTATAGCCATTGATTAATAGCAAAATTCAAGTGTGGTACGCTGGGTCAGTGGATGCAGCTGATTTTTGTATGAATTGTTCCTTGTGGAGGGGCCAACTTATTAGTAGGATTGGATTTCACAAGCGCTTAACAGGTTGGAAGCAATCTCCTGGGTGGACTGCAAATTTATATTCTTTATTTTTTCTTTGTTGCGTGTGCACGTGTGTGTGAGGGACTTGCCACCCTAGTGGGGTCCAGCAAATGGGGAGGTTGGATGAAAAATAAACATGGTCCCGCAATCTGGACCAAACTGATATTTGGGTGGTCCATTCGTTTAGGGATTGTAACCTTATAAAGTGGTTGGATGACTAATAAAGATCATGGTGGGGTCCATGATCAGTGAGTCCCACCCGAAATTTTGTTTCAAGTTGATATTTATATCCCCCCTTCATCAAGTATGTGTGGACCCGAAAAGGGTTTGGATTGCATATGAGCACAACGATGAGGCCCATAGCCAGTGGGTCCCATATCATCATCACCATCATCAACATCATCCAAATCATTATAAAAATAAAAGGAAGAGTGGAAGGGGGTGAACTCACCTTGATCTAGGGATTAAGACTATTAAGTATGATTTATTAAGGCTTAATCACTTTTTGGAGGAAATAAGTTGCTTTATTTTAAGGAAAAGTATTGATTTTTATATAAAAGTGACACTTACCTGTATTAAAGGCTAATAATACTAGGTTAAGCTAGTTTAGGGCCATATTATGACACCATTAGGATTTGATTAAGGAGCTTTATTAACTTATTAATTTTTAGAAAAAAATGTAGACTTATGACACCATTCAAGAGGTTTAGGCTCCTTATGCACATAAACATTAATCACTCTTCTCGTGATAACTTGGATTCAGGTTTCTGCGTCGATATGCGAGGGATATCGTTAGGTTTATAGCAACGGCGCAATCATGTTGACATGGGTTTCGAGTTCTCGAGGTTCCATTATCTCGGATGCGTATTTGTGCGCTCGATTTAGGTCTTGCCGAAAATGTTGGACGACTCGTGGAACGTATCATAGGTGTATGGTTTAGGTAGGATTGAGTTGCAGGTCTTACAGCAAATGAGTGCCCAAGAATGGAATCGGTGAACCAAACTTGATCAATTTGAGGGTCAGGATGAGTGGTTCTGCAAGCCTTCATAGCAAATATAAAAGAGAGAACCATTGGGGGAAAGGGTCCAAACAATCTCATCATCGATAGGGATAATCTGACACATTTTAATTTCCTGAAAGAGTTGTCCTATTTAAGGAGAGTTAAATTAATTATTATTTAATACCTTGGATTAGAGTACTAACAAGGAAGTTAGTTCCAAGGCCAAGGTCTTGAATGGGCTGCAACCTCAAGCGATCGTAAAGACAAAGCTCTCCTATTAGGGATCATGCCCAAAATTTGTAGATTGCCCATTGGCCATTACACACAAGAAATATGATGTGACTTTTAGCAGTAGCACGAACACTAAGAATGCTTCGTCAAGCCCATGAGGCATTTGGAGGAATTCGAACGCTCCAAATGAAATTTGAGCTAACATTACTATTTTCCTAGACCTACTTTCCCTAAAGGTTATCTTCCTTACAGATAATTTTCTAGAATTGCTTGAGGAGACAAGCACCCCCGCCACCTTTATTCCTAGGCTTGTAAATTTGTTCCTAATCGATGGTATGAAAGCTAGAAAAAACCCTAAAGGAAATTTTTGTTTGCCTTTCAATAATGTTATAGCATGCTTTTTGAAGCAAAAAGGCAAGAGACTAAAAAATGTAAAGATTGAAAATAGTGGATTTAATTAGCTCTAGCCTGCTAGCAAAGGAGAGAAGGGAAGATTTCCAACTATTAAGTTTCCTATTAAGGCTATCAAGTGAAGGTTAACAATCCTTAATGTGAAGCCTAACTAAGAAAGAAGGACCTCAAGATATCTAATAGGAAGATTTCCTTCACTCATGTTAAAGATGTTTTTTATTTCATTTTCCAAAGACAGGAACCCGAGATAAGGAAAACACAGTGATACCAAGAGCATTGTGATAGTTTGGGGAGTATGGATCAAACACCTATAAGGAATCCTCCCCCCCTACTCCAACTACAAACGCAAATCATGAGGGAGTAGGAGAGAATGAGGTACATAACGTTCCTCCAATGAGATCATTACGGGACTACCTACAACCGGCCCGTGCAACTACACCCTCATGCGTGGTCTTACCACCAACCGGGGGAAACATCAATATAAAGCCAGGTGTGATTCAACTTATACCAAAGTTCCATGGGCTAGACTCTGAAAGCTCATATTTGTACTTGAAGGAATTCGAAGAAGTGGTAGCTACCTTGCAATACACTAATGTCTCTGAAGATGCAATTAAACTTAAACTTTTTCCCTTCTCATTAAAAGAAAGAGTCAAAACTTGGCTTCACTCTCTTAGACCACATTCAATAGGGTCATGGAACGAGCTAACCCGGGAATTCTTGAAAAAGTTCTTCCCGGCTCATAAAACGAACACCCTTCAAAGAGCCATAGTGAATTTTTCGGCTAAAGAAAGTGAATCATTCTTCCAATGTTGGGAAAGGTTTAAGGACCTCCTACTTGTTTGCCCACATCATGGTTACGAAAGTTGGCGAATTATAAACTTCTTTAATGATGGATTAAGTTCCAATATGCGTCAATTCGTAGAGATGATGTGCAACGGCGAGTTTATGAGCAAAAATCCAGATGAAGCTTAGAGTTATTTAGATATGTTGGCTGAGAATGCCCAATCATGGGATACCTCGAATAAATCTAATAACCCCAAGCCTACTCAAGAAAAAGAGAAATGAGGGATCTATATCCTCAAGGAGGAAGATGATGTGAATGCAAGGTTAGCCAGCCTCACAAAGAAGATTGAGGCCATGGAACTTAGTAAGAGTGGAGTTTCAAAATCCAATGAAGGTATTGAGACCATGTGTGGGATTTGTTTCACCAATTTACACGTTACGCAAGATTGACCTACAATTCCTGCATTTCAAGAGGTGTTACATGAACATGCAAATGCCACATATGGTTATCAACGGCCTTTTAATGGACCGGTGGACGTACAATTCTACTTGGAAGAGCCAACCAAATTTCAGTTGGAAGAATGCTCTCACGGGCAATCCTGACAACTCTCAAGGAGGGCCACCCATGCAAAATATGGCCCCACCTCAATTCTCGGTGGAGGACACCTTAAAAGCATTTATGCAAGGGCAAACGCAAATCAATCAAACAAATCAGCAAATGTTCCAAGAGCTTAAAGTCTCAGTTGATGAGATTAAGGGACACTTGAATGCTAGGGAAGGGACATTTACGGCCCAACCTCAGCCCAATCCAAAGCAAGTACATGAAGTAAGCATTCCTAATCTCTCCAACCAACATATGGAGCAAGCCAAATCCGTCACCACTCTTAGAAGTGGTAAACAAATTGACAAATCTATTCCGGTGAAGGCCGACAAGCCTAATGATCCGGTAAATTCTAAGGACGAGGATGGATCTAACTTAGCCCCACAAGAAACGAAACGTGTTTACAAGCCCGTGGCACCATTCTCTTCAAGATTGGTCGCTCTAAAATCTCTTCCAAACTCTTATGATATTTTAGAGATTTTCAAACAAGTCAAGATCAACATTCCCTTGCTTGATGCCATCAAACAAATCCCCTCTTATGCCAAGTTTCTAAAGGACCTACGCACAACTAAACGCAAATATAATGTGCAGCAAAAGGCCTTCTTAAATGAGCAAGTGAGTGCCATTCTCACTCAAAAGACCCCTCCAAAATTCAAAGATCCCGGTAGTCCCACAATCTCATGTATCATTGGAGACTACCAGATTAAACGTGCATTGGTAGACTTGGGGGCAAGCGTAAACTTGATCCCGTACTCGATATATGAGCAATTAAGTCTTCGTGAATTAAAACCCACCAAAACCACATTGCAACTCGCTGATAGATCCATCCGTGTACCGAGAGGGATAGTTGAGGATGGTCTAGTCCAAGTTGACAAATTCTACTACCCGGTAGATTTTATCGTCTTAGACACACAACCGGTTATAGATGCTAGCACTTAAATACTGGTGATTTTAGGCCTCTCGTTCATTGTTACATCAAACGCAATCATCAATTGCCGGAACAGGGTGATGAAATTATCCTTTGGGAACATGACATTAGAGGTGAATGTGTTCCACTTGGGTAAAAGGCAAAGGGATGTTGATGACAACGAGCTATTTGAGGTAAACATGCTCGAATCTTTTGAAGAAGAAGAACTCCTCCAACTTGAACCACTAGAAAGCTTGGAGACATGCTTGGCACATTTCGAGGACTCCAAAGACCCCATCATTAGTAAAATTGTGCAAGCATTGAATATTGAGAGACCAGTAGTTGGTACTAGCCGGTGGAGGCCCCATTTTGAAAGATTGCCACCAACCACATCATGGCCTCTACCGTCTAACATCAAACCACCGAAGCTTGACCTTAAACCATTGCCATTCGAGCTTAAATATGTATACTTTGGTCAAGAAGAAATATTCTCGGTTGCCATTGCCTCTCACCTAAGGAAAGACCAAGAGCTCAAGTTGATTGAGCTACTCAAAGAACATAGGGGAGCCATAAGTTGGACAATGGCGGATCTCAAAGGGATAGATTTTTCGGTTTGTACTCACCGTATACACCTCGAAGAAAATGCAAAAACAACTAAACAACCTCAAAGAAGGCTAAATCCAAACATGATGGAGGTTGTCAAAGCCGAGTGATTAAAGCTACTAGATGTGGCCATCTACCCCATCTCGGATAGCCAATGGGTGAGTCCTACCCAAGTTGTCCCCAAGAAATCCGGTATTACCATCGTAGAAAATGCTAACAACGAGCTTATACCGATTAGAGTAACCACCGGTTGGCGTATGTGCATTGATTATCGGAAGCTAAACACGGTCACTAGGAATGACCACTTCCCTCTCCCATTCATGGATCAAATTTTGGAGAGGTTAGCAGGTTATTCCTATTATTGCTTCCTAGATGGCTATTCCGATTACAACCAAATTGAGATAGCCTCAGAAGACCAAGAGAAGACCACTTTTACATGCCTGTTTGGCACCTTCACATACCGAAGAATGCCATTCGGGCTATGTAATGCACCCGCGACATTCCAACGATGCATGTTGAGTATTTTCTCGGACATGGTGGGTGAATTTCTCGAGGTATTCATGGATGATTTTTCAATTTTTGGTTGTACTTTTGATTAGTGCCTCAATCACTTGAAGTTGGTCTTGACAAGGTGTGAGGAGAAGAACCTCGTTTTAAACTGGGAAAAGTGTTATTTCATGGTACAAAGAGGAATAGTCCTTGGACATATCATCTCGTCTAATGGAATAGAGGTAGACCGGGCCAAAATCGATATAATTTCAAATACCACCACCTAAAAGCATACGCGATGTGCGGTCCTTCCTTGGACACACGGGTTTCGATAGAAGGTTCATAAAGGATTTTATTCATATCTCAAGGCCCTTATGTAACCTTCTCCAAAAGGAGAACCAATTTGAGTGGAGTGCCGAATGTCAATTAGCTTTTTCAAAGCTAAAAGACCTGTTGACAACCGCTCCTATCATGCAACCACCGGATTGGTCCATACCTTTTGAGTTGATGTACGATGCGAGCGATTATGCTATTGGGGCGGTGTTAGACCAAAAGAAGGATAAGAAGCCCCATATTATCTACTATGCTAGTAGGACCTTGAATCCCGCCCAAGTCAATTACTCGACTACGGAGAAGGAGCCCCTAGCTGTCATCTTTGCCCTGGACAAATTCAGGCCTTACTTAATAGGATTCAAGGTCATCGTTTACACAGATCATGTGGCGCTAAAACACCTTCTTTCTAAGAAGGATGCCAAGCCCCATTTACTTAGATAGATCCTACTCCTTTAAGAATTCGATTTGGAGATTAAGGACAAGAAGGGAATAGAAAATGTCATGGCAGATCATCTATCCCGCCTAGTTCTACCTAATTCCATTGACGAGTCACCTATTGAGGACTCATTCCCTGATGAGCAACTCTTTGTTGCTATGCATCCACCATGGTACACTGACATAGCCAATTATCTTTCTATAAGTGCGATGCCGATTCATTGGACTACGCAGGACAAATGAAAATTTCTAAGGGAAGTGCGCAGATTTTTTTGGGATGAACCTTTTGTTCGCTTCCCCTAAGTGTAGGGTTGCGATGTAGTAATAAACTCGATAAGACCGAGGTCGATCCACAGGGACTTGTGTAGAAATTCACAAACACATCCAATAGTGTCTATTGAGAGCTAACAACCAGATTTTGTATGAGATTGATGTAAGTAATAACTTTGAACTAAATTGAAGGTAAACAATTATAAAAAGGCACTAGGGGTTCAAGGATCCACTTGTAGCAATCCTTGATGTTCAATCCTCTGTGGTTTTTTAATTTCTCAACTAGAATCGATATTAAGATCTATCTAGCCAGATGGTAGAGCTGTTAAACCAAACAATCTGTCATATGTAAGGCCAATGTATGTGATTCACTCAATGCAAGCTAGGATGAGCATGCTCAATTGCATAGGTCAGTCCCAATTTCAATAAACTAAGTTCATAATCATGATCATCATTAAGTCCTGTCACCAGACAAAGCTAGATCATGATTTGAACTTGAATCAAATCACATGCACAGTCCCATACATAATTCAGAAAACCAGAAAAGTAGAACTTTGGCAGGAAGTCCCCACATGAAGATCATAGTACTAGAGCGTACTCTAATTCCTCGGATCATACAATTCTAAACTAATACAAAGCAATTAAGAACTTAAGTAATGCTCCTAAAGATCCATGAGTCATCATAAGACTAAGAAAAACTACTTAGAACTTGTATAAACTTCAAACCATTGTTCATAAACATGAAATTCAATCTTAAAACCAACTTAGAACGAATTGAAACATCTTAGATCCACTACAAGCTTCACCTCTTAGCCTTAGCTAAGAGGTTTAGCTGCTCATGATCCAAGGAAACATAAAACAACTACAAAAATCATAAAAACAGCAAAACAAACTAGAAGGAGTTGTGGAACTCCGAAATCCACTTCCGCCACCTCCAACCTTGCTTAAACTCTTCTAAGATACCCTAGGAATGATCCCTAGGTGTCCTTTTATAGTGGGGAGGCTCCGCAACCTTGGAAACTTCCAGAATTTGCGTAAACATACGCAGTGCGCAGAGAATTTCGGAACTTGTAGAACACACTTCGTTACGCAGGCGACCGGTCGCACGACCGGTCTGAGCCACTGGACGACCGGTCGCACGATCGGTCTCAAAAGCGCGAAAAACGTCTAGTGAGTTTTGAGAAATTCCGAATCCAGGATTTTAATTCAAGGACCGGTCGCACGACCGGTCGCAGCAGTGGACGACCGGTCGCACGACCGGTCGTGAACAGTCCAGAGAGTTGTGGCCTCTGGATCCCCTCTGTTGAGTGTGCGGACCGGTCAGGCGACTGGTCTTGGGCCTTGGACGATCGGTCGGACGACCGGTCGTGAGTGTTCTCTTCTGCTTTCCTTCTTCTTTCCTCAGACTTCTTTCTTTTATCCTTTGACGCTTAGCCTCTTGATCTTCTATGCTTGTAAATGACTTCTTTAAGTCTCCAATTGATGCACCTCTCTCTCATCCTACAATCACAAATTCATGCATTAGAATAGTCTATAAATCATGAAAACCTTGCATAATGAGTGATGAATTGGGGTTAGAATATGCACAATTAAGAGCTCAATACCTTTACTGTTTAAATATTGCCCAGACCAAATTATTAGGAGATGTGTCCTTGATGATGAATATAATTCTATCATCTCCTTTTTCTATGATCAAGCATGTGGGGGTCATTTTTCCGCCAAGAAAACCGCTGCAAAAATTTTGCAGTGTGATTTTTATTAGCCCACTCTATTTAAGGACACCCACGAGTTTTGAAAAGCATGCGAGCGTTGCCAAAAGTTAGGAGGATTATCCCGTCGAAATATGATGCCTCTTACCCCAATTCAACATCTTAAAGTCTTTGACTGCTGAGGCATCGATTTTATGGGATCGTTCCCCTCATCTTTTGGACATGTCGATATATTGCTTGCCGTAGACTATGTGTCTAAATGGATAGAGGCTATTCCATGTAGAACCAACGATCATCATACGGTTCTAAAGTTCCTTAAAGAAAACATACTTTCCAGATTTGGAACGCCTCGAGCCATTATTAGTGATGGTGGTTCTCACTTTTGCAATAGGCCTTTTGAAACCTTAATGAAGAAATATGGCATTAGACATAAAGTGAGCACCCCATACCACCCACAGACGAGTGGGCAAGCTGAAATTTCCAATCGGGAAATCAAACAGATTTTGGAAAAGACGGTGAGGCCAGCTTGCAAAGATTGGTCACTGAGATTAGATGATGGGCTTTGGGCTCACCGTACCGCTTACAAGACCCCCATTGGAATGTCCTCTTATAGACTTGTCTATGGGAGAGCTTGCCACTTGCTTGTGCAGATTAAACACAAAGCCTATTGGGCAATTCGGGCATTGAACTTTAATGTTGACAAGGCTAGCTCGCTTCGCAAACTCCAAATGAATGAGCTTGACGAGATCCGGAACGATGCCTACAAGAACTCGAGAATTTATAAGAGTAGGATGAAGGCCTTTCATGACAAGCACATCTTCAGAAAATCTTTCCATAAAGGTCAGAAAGTGCTCTTGTATAATTCTCGACTTCATCTTTTTTCGAAAAAATTGCGATATCGATGGACCGGCCCATACATTGTTAAAGAAGTTTTTCCTCATGGGGCTGTCAAGATAGAGAATGCCGCAAATGGTAACTGTTTTTAAGTTAATGGACAACGCCTTAAATCATTTGTTGAGAAATTTGATTCAAAGGACATGTCCTTCACTCTGAATGATCCTGTATATCAGGATGCTTGATCTCCTAGTCTGACGGAGGTATAACGTAGGTAGGTTTAGTTGTTTTTTTTTTCTGTTTTAGTTTTGCATGCTTAGTAGATTTAGTTGTTGGAGTTGTAGACTTCCATGATTGACTCTCTCAGGTACTATTTTTCTTACTCTCTTTTATTTTACCATTGCTCTCATGTTCATGCTCTTTGCATATCTTTTTACATTGAGGACAATGCAAGATTTTGTTGGGGTTGAGATGAGATTCCTCATCTAGCAGTTTGCAACATTTCGAGTAATCATATGTGAAATTTTTTTTTGAATTTTCTAAAAATTCAAAACTCATTTAGAAAACCTTATTTCTATGCATTCGAGATGATACGAGTATAAAAAGGAGATACGAAGTGAGTGATGTTGCAAGTTTTGAACTTCTCTTAATATAATGGTTTTATATGTGAATTCCCCTATTTATGTGATTGATAAAAAATTTGAACACTCTTACACCTAGTTCACATTACACGATTTTCATGGTTTAAAAGGATTATGTGATTTGTGGATTGGCTAGACTTAGATTTGAGGTGTCGAGGAACCAAGCCGGGGTACTTTATTCATCCTTGTCCATGGGAAAATAACGAAAGATATGGATTTCTAAAAATCCTATCTAATGTAAAAGAAACAGGAAAAGGAAGTATGAAAATTGGGAATGATGGAGAAAATGGAGGAAAATTTCGAAAAGGGCTACCTATTTACCAACCGGGGGATGGTCCACCCGTAACCAAAGCCGGAATTGGGGCGTAGTGTGAAAGCCGTTGGAAGGACGGTAAGGCAAATTCCTATCATAGGCTTGTTGTTGCTCTGTGCACCTTGAGATCCATGGTTTACTTGATCTATGAAGAAGATAATCCCAGGAACTCATGAGATGAACTTCCACTATGCACATTAGGTTGAATTTGTTCGAGTCCTTCTATTTATCAATCAATCAGCGAAAATTTCATATGGACACTTGTTATGTTTTGAGAGTTTAAGGTTTCAACTTCTATCATCTCATTTTTCTGAATTTTACACTCGTATGTCTTGGAATGGGTAGAAACATAGTTTCTGAAGGAGAGTTGATTTTTGGAGGTTTGAAATTGTTTTACGCATGTTTTGCTCGAGACTAACAAAAAGCTGGTTGGGGGGTGTGTTGAACCTCTAATTTATACACAAAGTAGCCCATTACATCACATTATATGCATGGTTTGCATCTTTTAAAGGCCCATCTAATGCATGTTTTTGTGATTGTAAGTATGAGAGTGACTTCGCCCAATTGGTGGCCAAAAGAATTCATTTAGAGCCATTGGATGAAGATGAAAGGAGGACCAAAGAAAGAAGAAAGCAAGTAGAAGAGAGAGAAAAGGAAAGAAAGAAAGAAAAGTTGGAAATAAAGAGGTCCGACCGGTCGGCCAACCTGCCGGCCACCTTGGAAGCTTGCTGAATGAAGGACCAAGTTGGTCTGACCGGTCAAGACCAGTCGGCCAATGGGTCGGTCACCCTCTGGTGCACGTTGGACTCAAAACTAAGCAATCCGACCGATCATGACCGGTTGGCCAGCCCAATCTGACCGGTCAAGACCGGTCGGCCATGTGAAAACAGCAGCTTTCTATTTTGAACTTCGAGAATTTCTGCGCAAGTGCGTAAGGTTACACAAATTCTGAAAGACTCCGACGCAATAGAGCTTCCCCGCTATAAAAGGACACCTAGGGTCTCTTCCTAGGGGATCATAGAAGCTAATGAACTTTATGGGAAGTGAAGGAAGCCGTCGTAGAGCGTTTGCAACCCTCCCAACTCCAGGATTTATGCTTTTTATGCTTTTTTATTGAGTTCTAGTTGTAGTGAGATAATGCTCGGCTAGAATCTCTCAGCTAAGGCTGAGAGGTGAAGCTTGTAGCCAATTTCATGTTTAATTCAAGTAGCTTCACTTCAAGTTCGAATTTTGAATGTTCTAGTTCATATAAAGTTGATATTTTTAGAAGTTTTATGAGAGTTCATGTGCTACGGACATGAATTCCTTGCAATTCTATGAGATTATCATATTTTTCTTGATTAGATTCGAATTATGGTAACCCTTGAGCATGCCATAGTCCATAAGCATGACTGTTACTCCGAAGGCTATGATTTCGAATTCTATATGTGGTTGAATGGGACTAGAACTTGGAAGTTCAACTTGAGTGGGATTGAATGTGTTTAATGCTTTATCTTCCAACAAGATGAGAGATAGAACTTCAAATCTAGTTGTGTCTTATGCTTGGATTGATTGGATTGGCATGGGATTGTTACAAGTGGATCCTTGAAAGCTTTAGTTCCTTAATTATTGTTTTTGTTAAGTTACTGTTTTAACACAATTTTCTCAATTGAATCACTTAACTATTGCAATCTTAGTTGCTGGAATAGCTTAGAAGTTATTCTCTAATTCCCTGTGGATCGACCTCGATCTTATCGAGATTTATTACTACATTGCAGCCTTGCACTTGAAGCGAGCGAACAGTGCCTATGGACTATGGCATGCTCAAGGGTTACCATAATTTGAATCTAATCAAGCAAAACATGATAATGTCAGAGAATTACAAGGAATCCATGTCCGAAGCACATGAACTCTCATAAAACTTCTAAAAATATCAACTTTATAAGAACTAGAACATTCAAAATTCAAACTTAAAGTGAAACTACTTGAATCAAACTGAATTAAAAATGAAATTGGCTACAAGCTTCACCTCTCAGCCTTAGTTGAGAGATGCTAGCCGAGCATTGTCATACTACATTAGAACTCAATGAAAAAGACATAAAAATCATAAAAACCCGGAGTTGGGAGGGTTGCAAACGCTCCACGACGGCTTCCTTCACTCCCCACGAAGTTCCTCAGCTTCTATGATGCCCTAGAAAGAGACCCCTAGGTGTCCTTTTATAGTGGGGAAGCTTTATCGCGTCGAAATCTTCCATTATTGTGTAGCATTACTCACTTGCACAGAAAATCTCAAAATTGGATTTAGAAACTGTTGTTTACGCTTGGTCGACCGGTCGTGATCGGTCGAACTGGGCTGGCCGACCGGTCTTTACCTGTCGGACCTATTCTATTATGAGTCCAGCGTGCACAAGGAGTAATCTGACCTGATGCCTGACCGGTCTTGACCGGTCAGACCTATCTGGACCTTAGTCCAGCTAGTTCAGAGGTGAGCAGCAGGGCGGCCAACCGGTCAGGACTGATCATGGCTTCCTTGGTCGACCGGTCGGACCAGTTTTTCTCTTCTTTTTCTTCCTTTCTTTTTTCTCTTTTCTCCCTCTTGCTTCTTCCTTCTTTGGTCCACCTTGGGCCTTCATTCAAAGGCTTCTAAATACGCTCTTTTTGGTACCCAATTAGGCAAAATCGCTCTCTTCCTACAATCACAAAACATGTATTAGATGAGCCTTTTAAACATGTAAACCATGCATATAATGTGATGTAATGGGCTATATCATGTATAAATTGGAGGTTCAGCAGGGGCCACCAATGCAAACCAATATGGCCCCACCTCAAATGACAATGGAGGATACCTTGAGAGCATTCATGCAAGGGCAAATGCAAATAAATCAAACTAAGCAATAAATGTTCTAGGAATTAAAAGTTTCGATTGATGAGATTAAGGGATGCTTGAATGCTAAGGAATGAACTTTTCCAGCCGAACCTCAGCCAAATCTTAAATCGACATGTGAAATAAGCACCCCTAGTCTCTCTAACCACCATGTGGAGCATGCTAAGTCTATTACCACCTTTAGAAATGGGAAATATGAATCTATTCTGGTGAAGGTCGACAAGCCTAATGATCCGGTAAATTCTAAGAATAACAATAGGTCAAGCTTAGCCCAACAAGATAAGGAACATAACTACAAGCCTGTTGCACCATTCCCATCAAGGTTGATTACACCAAAACCTCTTTCTAACTCTCATGATATGCTAGAGGTTTTCAAGCAAGTTAAAATCAACATCCCATTGCTTGATGCGATCAAGCAAATTCTTCATATGCCAAGTTCCTTAAAGACCATTGCACAATCAAAACGAAACATAATGTGTAATAAAAGGCCTTCCTAAATGAGTAAGTCAATGCTATCTTTACCCAAAATACCTCCCTAAAATATAAAGATCTAAGCAGTCCCACAATTTTCTACATCATTGGAGACTACCGAATCAAGCTCGCATTGTTATAATTGAGGGTAAGTGTGAATTTGATCACATTCTCGGTGAATTAAGCCTTGGTGAATTAAAACTCATCAAAACTACGTTGGAACTTGCTGATAGATCCATCTGAGTACCAAGAGGGATGGTCGAGGATGTCTTAGTCCAAGTCGAAAAGTTCTACTACCCGGTAGACTTCATCGTCTTGGACACACAACCGATTATGGATAGGAGCACTCAAATACCGGTAATCTTATGCCACTCATTCTTAGCTACATTAAATGCAATCATTAATTGCCAGAATTGGGTGATGAAATTGTCTTTTGGGAACATGAATTAGAGGTGAACATGTTTCAAATGTGCAAAAGGCAAGAGGATGATGATGATGATGAGCTAAACATGATTGAATCCATGGAGGAAAAGGAGCTCCTTCAATTTAATAATCTTGAAACTTTGGAGATATGCCTTGCATATTTCAAAGACTTAGAAGATCCCATTATTTATGAAATTGTGTAGCATTAGAAGTAAAGAAACCGGTAGTTAATACTATCCGGTAGAAATCTCACTTTGAAGAATTACCACCAACCACATCAAGACCTCTATCGTTTAGTATTAAACCACTAAAGCTTGACCTAAAGCTTTTACCATCAAAGCTTAAATATGTCTACTTAGATCAAGAGGAAATATTCCCGGTGGTCATTACTTCTCAACTGGGGAAGGACTAAGAGCTTAAGTTAATTGAGATGCTCAAAGAACGTAGAGGAGCCATCGGATGGACCATAATGGACCTCAAAGGGATCAATTCTTCGGTTTGCACTCACCGTATCCACCTTAAGAACAATGCCAAAATGACTAGACAACCTCAAAGACAGTTAAATCTAAACATGATGGAGGTTTTCAAAGCCGAGTTACTTAAGCTTCTAAATGTGGGTATCATCTACCCCATCTCGGATAACCAATGGGTGAGTCCAACCCAAGTTGTCCCTGAAAAGATAGGTATTACCATCTTAAAAAATGCCAACAACGAGCTTGTACCGACCAGAGTTACTATCGGTTGGCGTATGTGTATTGATTACAGGAAGCTCAACACTGTCATAAGGAAAGAACACTTTCCTATTCATGGACCAATTTTTGGAGAGGTTAGCGGGTCATTCTTATTATTGCTTCCTAAATGGCTACTCCGGGTACAACTAAATTGAGATTGCCCCAGAAGACCAAGAGAAAACCACTTTTACATGTCCTTTTGGTACCTTTACTTACCGAAGGATGCCATTCGGGTTATGTAATACACCCGCCACATTTCAGAGACCTATTGAGCATATTCTCTAACATGGTCGATCAATTCCTCGAGGTCTTCATGGATGAATTTTCTGTATTTGGTAATACGTTCGATGAGTGTCTCGACCACTTGAGATTGGTCTTGACCCGATGTGAAGAAAAGCATCTTGTTTTGAATTGGGAGAAGTATCATTTTATGGTACAAAAAAGGATAGTCTTTAGACATATCATATCGTCCAACGAAATTGAGAAGAAACTGGTCACGAATGCATCTTGCATTTGATCTCAGGTTCATATAGATCCTGGAGCAAGAGTCACGTACCACTTGAAGACTTTACCCATCAACAACGATCTAAACAGTCGTAGACAATACTAGGGAACTGCCACAAAGCTTTTCTTTATTGTTATGAAATGCATCATATGTTCGTCAGATGATCCTTCACCATTGAACTTCTAAAACTCCCAGTATTTGAAGCCCGCTAGAAATGGTATGTCTTCAATTTCTCTGGGGTAAGGAGTTTGGTATTGAAATCTATCCCGCTGATTTCTTTCTCTTTCTAAGCGAACTGTCTCAGCTATCATTTGCCTTATTTCATCCAGAGTGACTATTGGGGCAGTTGCTAATGCAGATCCATGTGACATAATTCGGAGTGGATGCGACCCCTCAGATTGATGTTCCGGATTATCCACAATAGCTATTGTTGGAGGAACAAGATTCTGGGTCACTGTCCGGGCTAGCATGGCCAATGCTTCTTGCATACTCCTACATTCTTCCATGAGGAATGACCGTGCACACGCCATTTCCTCCAGACACTCTTCCGTTGATGGCTGGCTTGATTAGTTCTGGCTACAAAGACAGTTGCCTCCTTGCTTGATCATTGTCGTGATCTTTTTAAAGAAGGAGATGACGTAGTTGAGGAAGTAAGCGAAAATGAATTGCTACTCAACCTAGGGCTTCTATGCTATGAGGAGCTTACTGACTTAGAGGGTATTATCTTTGGTGGTGTGTCCTTGGCCAAGTTCATTGCTAGCAGCGTCATAAGGGAGAGTTCGTACAATATAATAGTTTTGCCCTTCTGTCTTTGAGCACTTAAAGAGGAAGGAAGTACGGGAAAATCTTATGAGGTAAATGATGCTTCAACTTGACCTGGGTATAATGATGGCGGAGCCATAGAAGGATTGCACTTGGAAATACTCCGGGTGATAGGCCTTCGTCGTGCTTCTGACGAGGCAATCCTTATAGCGGTCCCAGAGGGGACCCTTTTCTTCTGAGTAGTACCTCCATCCACCCCTCGCTGGTCTTCTTAGTGATTAGTGAAATTGAGATCACACCTATAGTTGATGAGACCGCTCCACTTATATTGCCCTTCACGGTGTTCTTTCCCAGCATTTTGTACCCGTTACAGTGATCTGACCATCATACATAACAATGAACCCACTAGGAATGAAGCAAAAGTTCGTCTTGACATCAGAATGTGCCATTAAAAGTACTTGGAAACGATGTATCTGCAATTACATGTGCCTGAATTAAGTATTCTGATCACTTTATGTCGTATCTAATTCTAGAGATTATGGGTGGAATGTTTAGGTTGAGAGTCATCATTTTGGCGCTTTAATAGCGCCTTATGATGATGAACGCCTTCTAATCAATCTATTATCAATACTAGAATAAATAAAGCTTGATTCTCCAGCAGAGTCGCCAATTTGTTTACACAACAAAATGCTATTTTGATAGATAGGGAACTTTGGTATTCTATTAACTGATAAAAGAGATTAAAGAGAAGAAACATTCGCCATCAATTTCTTACTGGTAAAAACGGTTCTTTATATTCTGTATATATTTCCTTTGATTCTAGAATCGGATATATATATATATATATATATATATAATACAACAGAAAGCTTATAAATGAATTTTGACAGCATTTCGCCTCCGTTTGAGATCTACCACGGTGGCGGAAGAGTTATAATACAACAGAAAGGTTATAAATGAATTTTGACAGCATTTCGCCTCCGTTCGAGATCTACCATGGTGGCGGAAGAGTTATGTGGATTCTGCATTGCAGAACTGCCTTTCCCTGTCTTTGAATACACTTTAGGCCTTCATGTGTATATTCGGGAGAAGGCACAGGCCAATCTCGATATACTTTGCTTTCCTTACGTCTCTAGGCACAGGCCAATCTCAACATACTTTGCTTTCCTTACATCACTTTATGCAAGGCGCACAAATAAAAGGCAACCCCTTTATGCGGCCGCATAACGCAGCCTAAAGCTATTGCGTGGGCCAATCAAGGCACTGTCCTATTAGCTCTTTCAACAGCTCATTTCTCCAACCCTTCATGCTTCTTATCATTCTTTCCAATTTCAAGGATCGCAATAAATGCATTAGACTCGAAACGGATAAGATCCACGAGCCTTCTGTCGTACTTCTCGAACCTCTAGAGTGAGCTCTAAGTCTTTTAAAGCGACCTCTGGAGCTCTGGCGAATGAATAATTGCTAAATGAGGACCCCAAGGGGGGTATTTATAGGCATCAGAGCCAAAAAAAATATGCAGAATGAAGCCCTCACATTTGAACTACATACGCGACTCATGTAATCAACACAGTTGTTACGCAGCCATGTAAGGCACCTCCATTGCATTTTCCTTGTTTCTTTCCCCTATAACTTTCTTCAATTCTTCTTTCTTTTCATTTCAAAACTTTTTATGCCTTAACACTACAATATTGTCTTATGTTCTGAAATCTATTCCTTCCTTTAATTTCGAATTTAGTTAAGATTAATTGTGTTGTAGCCTGTTTCTGACGACTTTGGAAGAGTCGATCAGAAGCAGGATAACGGCCGATTTCATTGGCTGATTGCCTTTTTAGAAATAGGACAGTGGTCGTTTGCATCGGCCAATTGCCATTTGCACTCTAAGATGTGACCAATCGAGGTTTTAAGGCAGGGGCAACGGCCAACCATGTCTCGCATCCACTGAAATGCGGCCGATTGCAGTTTGCGCCCAAATAACAATGACCAATTGCATTTTCCGTCAGGAGGCAGCAATCGATTGCGTCAGCAGCTGAGATACAATGGCCGATGAGGGTTTTTCAACCAATGTAGGCGGCCAAGCAATTGATACAGGAAATAATGGCCGATTGATATCTATAGTAAGTTACAAGACATAAGACTAGTGCCACGTGGAGAAAGCAGAAAGGAAATCCTTAAAAAGCTTAGTGTTGAACGTGGCTGTAAGCAGGAGAGGAGAGTGAAGCGTTGTAAGCGATTACAAGACACGTGTCCAGATAGAAAAGAAGTCTCTGGAGAGTAGACAGTTACGAAGATGTGTAAGGAGGAAAAAGAAGAGAAGCCTCTGGCAGGCAATGTGGGAGACTGTTACTGTAATCGTCAGGATGTGGAGCATCCAGATAATTCCATACTTTAAGGAGAAAGTTATCAAAGCAGAAGGATCTCCATGGAATAAAGGTCCAGCACCAACCAAATCAATCTACCTTTCCAATTTAACAAATCCTTTACATTTCATATTGTAACCAATCCGTTTTACATTCCAAGTACTTTGTATTTCTTATAGTAAGTGCTCTGGTATCTATCAAGTCAAAATTATATTATCGTTCTGCAAGCTTATTCAGGTTCTTCGTTTCACTATTTACGTTTCTTAGCGTACTTAATTTCTTTTATTTCTTTAGTATAAATCACACTGTTCAATTTCCATAGCATAGCCTTTTAAAATTACATTCCATAATCATAAGCTTGTAGCAAATGTTTCACAATCAATAAAGTTCCATTTTACATCTCTTATTGGCAAATAAGAGATAAAGATCGCCCACACGGTTGATTGTAAATTTTTCTTTTTGTTCCTTTAAATTTACATCGAGAGAAATCCTTTCGCTCAAAAGGTAAAGTTGCAATCCATTTTTGGAGGACGAATCCCACCCTCTAAACATCTCCTGATCACTTTTACTAAAGCAACTGAGTGAGTGGCTAGTTAGATGACTGATCTCTAAATGATCTCAGTCATATACGGTTGATCACGACGTATTTGCCTTTCCTGGAGCTCGGGGTCATCGTTGTTCGATTGGAATTGAGCCGCAAAAATCGGTTCTGGCACGCCCGCACACAGATCAAACGTGTGACCGAGTAATAGTCTGGCAACAATTTTTGGCACGCTCGGTGGGACACTACTTTGGTTCACATACTAGTGTAGCATTGTTTCAAGTGACCGAACATGAGCAAATATGATGAGGTATTCACCTATCAGTATGAACTTTTCAAAATAATACCGGTCTAGTTTCGTGATATACAAATGGGAATCCAGCATATCTCAGAATAGAAGAGAACTCAAGTTGAGTTATCACATGCTCAGACTGAGAAAATTTGAATTCAGACTGAAAGCTTCAATAGATTGACCGAGAGCTTGAATCGGTTGATGGCTCTTGTCGCTCAAGCGGCACCTCACCCGCATGTTTCAAATATTGAGGATGTACGGAGTGCTCCACCACCAGCCGAGTTTAGGCAACTAGAGGTCACGGTTGAAGCATTAAAAGTGTCCTCACTCGACCGCGAGCAAAATGTCGCGTCGATGAACGGGCAAGATGCTGAATTGCCGAATATTGAGCGCGATGAGCAATCTGGTCAGAAAACACTTGGGGGGCAACTTTCCCTACATTTTCCTGGAAATCCTTTTTCCGATGAAGGATCGGAACCACTACTAGTGGTTGAACCAGATCATCTGGATCATGACCAAATCGTGCATCTGGTCCAAGAAGTGGTTGGCCAGGTTCTTAATCATACCACTGTTCTGGTTTTTCATAAGTCGTATGCTGAATGGATCAATCAACAATCTATATCGCCATAACGAATTTCGATGTTAATGACCGGATGAGGTTCAAATTTGGAAATTGTGTTTAGATCATTGCCACCTGCGATGTCTGACTATAACATGATATTAACCTTTCCGTCTGATTTTCAAGCAAAATCGTCTCAAACCAATGAGATGGAAAAAGAAGTAGAAGAGTTTGACCAAAATGGTCGATTCTGGCCAAGGCAACTAAATTTGATGTTCTCTGATTGAGACAGCCGATTTCGGCCAAAAGAACTGACTTTATTATTTTTCAACCAAGATGGTCGGTTTCGACCAAGACGACCGAATTTGATATTTTCCGACCAAAATGCTGGAATTTTTCGGTGCGAGGGCTGAAGACGAACAAAATTTGAAAACACAACCAATGTCACTTTCACCTTTTACCCAAAGGCGAAGCGACATGGGGGGCAATGTTGTAGTCCGTTTCTGACTGACTCTTCTAGGATAATGGCCGATTTCATTGGCCGATTGCCTTTTTAGAAACAGGACAGGAGCAGATGGCATCATTCGATTGCCGTTTACACTCCAAGATGCGACCGATTGAGGTTTTAAGGCCGGGGTAGCGGCTGACTGTGTCTCGTATCCACTGAAATGCGGCCGATTGCAGTTTGCGCCCGGATAATAATGACCAATTGCATTTTTCGTTAGGAGGCTGCTACTGATTGCGTCAGCAGCTAAGATACAGTGGCCGATGAGGGTTTTTCAACTAATGTAGGCGGCCGAGCAGTTGATACAAGAAATAATGGCCAATTGATATCTATAGTCAGTTATAAGACATAAGACTAGTGCCACGTGGAGAAAGCAGAAAGAAAATCCTTAGAAAGCCAAGTAGTGTTGAACGTGGCTGTAAGCAGGAGAGGGAAGTGAAGCATTGTAAGCGGCTACAAGACACGTGTCTAGATAGGAAAGAAGTCTAAGGAGAGTAGGCAGTTACCAAGATGCATAAGGAGGAAAAAGAAGAGAAGCCTCTAGAATACAATGTGGGAGACGGTTACCGTAACCATCAGGATGTGGAGCATCCAGATAGTTTCACACTTCAAGGAAAAAGTTATAAAAGCAGAAGGATCTCTATGGAATAAAGGTCCAGCACCAACCAAATTAATCTACCTTTCCAGTTTAACAAATCCTTTACATTTCATAGTATAACCAATCCGTTTTACATTCCAAGTACTTTGTATTTCTTAGAGTAAGTGCTCTGGTATCTATCAAGTTAAGATTATATTATCGTTTTGCAAGCTTATTCAAGTTCTTTGTTTCATTATTTACATTTCTTAGCGTACTTAATTTTCTCTACTTTCTTTAGTATAAATTGCACTGTTCAATTTCCATAGCATAACCTTTTGAAATTATATTCCATAGTCGTAAGCTTGTAGCAAAAGTTTCACAATTAGTAAAGTTCCATTTTACATCTTTTATTGGTAAAGAAGAGATAAAGATCGCCTACACGGTCAATTGTAAATTCTTCTTTTTGTTCCTTTAAATTTACATCGAGAGAAATCCTTTCCTCGGAAAGTAAAGTTGCAATCCATTTTTGGAGGACGAACCCCACCCTCCAAACATCGTCTGATCACTTTTAGTAAAGCAACTGGGCGAGTGGCTAGTTAGGCGGCCGATCGCTAAATGATCTCGGTCATATATGGTTGATCACGACGTATCTATCTTTCCTGGTGCTCGAGGTCATCGTTGTTCGGTTGGAATCGAGCCGCGAAAAGCGATTTTGGCACGCCCACACACACATCACACATGTGACCTACGAATAGTCCGACAACAAATTAGTTTGAAATTGTTACCTAAATCCTTGGAACAATTTTAGTCTCAACTGCAGCTTTGCACTTGGAGTTGCTTAATTATTTTTCATTGATTTAACATAGCGTCTAACCACCGGACGAATAAATCTCTGTTTTTCTCACCCTCAGTATAGATAATATGCACGTATGACCTGTTGCCTGTTGGTGGGAAAGAAACGGATGTAGTTTGTGTGTGTTCATTTCATATAAGACTCAGGCAAATGGAGCGTTGCTAAGCCAACGCGCTGGTGTAAGAAATATCATCTACAGCCCAGCCCAGCCCAGCCCAGCGCATGAAGCTGGAAAGCAGGTGGGTTTCCGAAAATGAATCCGTTATGTGGTGCAGGTGGGCCACGGTGCTTAGAAATAGTTTGACGGGTAATAAAACTTCATATAAATTTTTTAACTGTACATTTTTTTTGGTGACCTTTGTCCCACTATTGCATCTACGTTGTGGCACAACTCTGATGAATGGATTAGATCTCATACCAATTTTACAAGGCAGCACGTGTGCAGCGTACGCGACCTGTCATTGTACGCGCGTGTGAACTTAGAAAAGTACATAATGCGGCAGGTGTCATCTGCTAATGTCACACGCGGGTAGGTTGAGCAAAAGTCATGTCCGGAGGCCTGTCCAGCGGAGAGAGACGAGGGTTGCGAAGACGGGCGCGGATTTCTTGCGAAAGCCTTGCGCTGGGAACCAAGGTGGGGTCCACAGTAATGTTTTTTGATAAATCCACCCCATCCATCCGTTTTGGGAGCTCATTTTAGGAGATAGGAACAAAAATGAACCGGATACAAGGCTCAAGTGGGCCGAAAACGTGAGGATTGAACGTCCACCGTTGAAATATTTGTGGAGCCACAGGAGTTTCGAATCAGGATAATATTTGTGTTTCCAGTTCATCCCAGTAGTAGTGACGTTATGACGGTATGGATGTCATATAAACATCACTGTGGACCCAGGGAAGTTTCAACGGTAGTAATTTCCTTACCCACCTTTTCCTTTAGTGAGGCCCAATTGAGTTTTGGATCCGGTTC
This sequence comes from Liriodendron chinense, assembly GCA_003013855.2. Taxonomy (NCBI): domain Eukaryota; kingdom Viridiplantae; phylum Streptophyta; class Magnoliopsida; order Magnoliales; family Magnoliaceae; genus Liriodendron; species Liriodendron chinense. The sequence continues at coordinate 2,678,650 of ML058483.1, forward strand.
ATTTTTGTTCTCATGTCCTAAAATGAGCTCCCAAAACGGATGGATGGGGTGGATTTATTAAAAAACATAACTGTGGGCCCCACCTTGGTTCCCAAGGCAGGAACTTCCTGCACAAGGCTTTCGCAGGAGATCCGCGCCCTGCGAAGACGGAGAGCGGATTAGGTGAGACCCCGGACTCACCAAAGACGGTGCGGCCGTTACCGTGGGTTACTGTGGGGCTCACCTTGATGCATGTATTATGTATCCATGCCGTCCATACATTTTTACAGATCATTTTAGTATATTATACTAAAATGGAATACTAAAATGGAAGCAGATCCAATCATCAGGTGGACCATAACGTAGAAAACAGTGGTGATTGACGACTAATGGGCCACAAAAGTTTTGGATGAAGCTGATATTTGTTTTTTCCCTTCATCCAGGCTCATGTGACCTTATCAACAGATTGGATGGTAAATAAACACTACGAAAACATGAAGATGGGTCCTAAGAAGTCTTTAATGGTAGGATGGTCAATCACCACTGTTTCTTATGGTATGGTCTACCTGATAATTTTATCTACTTCATTTTTGGTATAATGACATATTATGATCGGAAAACATGAATGGACGGAGTGGATACATAATACATACATCAAGGTGGGCCCCACGGTAATACCATAGTAAGGGCCGCACCGTCTTGGGTGAGTCCGGGGTCTCACCTAATCCGCTCTCGCGAAGACGGATAAATAAATAATATTTATTTATTTATTTTATTGAGAAATGCTCCGGTGCTCTCGTTGCACGTATAAGTTATAGTGCTCCTACTCGTATAAGTTCATTTATATAGTCGAATCAAATGATCTGAACCGCCCATTAAATCCAGAACATATTTCTTATGCTATTTTACAAAACTTCTCACTGATCGCTTGATCCAATCCATCCTTGATTTGGAGTTATTTTCTGTAGCCATACTTTTTCCAAGTCATGGATGGGATGGCCATGATTGCATAGCTTAAGTGATTCTAAACAAAAATAACTCTTTAAAATCATAAGCAATCAATGATAATGTATAACAAGTTAATGGATCACATTGTTGATTACGCCTATTTTTGTTTAAATAATACTGACCATCCATACTAAATATTATTGATCCAATGGTTAATATTTCTCATATTGGTGCGATTCTTCCATACGAACCTAATGAACAGTCTAGATCAATGGATTGGATGATCCAATTTCCAAAATAGAACTAGATGCAAGTAGGAGCAGGATGGGATTCTACAATGATCCCATGAAATGCCCGGTGGGCCCCACCATGATGTATGTGTTTACCCACAGTGGTAATCCATTTTTACAAATCATTTTAGGCGAGGCAAAAAAGGAGGCAGATACAAATATCAGGTGGATCCACCACAGAAAATAGCACGAACCAAAATGTACTCATTGAAACCCTCTTAAAGCATACATGATGTTTATATTCCATCCAAACCGTTCACAGGGCTATTACCACTCAGTGGCACAAATATCATCCTGATACTAAATTTTTTTTTCACCACCAGGTGTTCAATCCCCACTGTTTCGCGTGTATGGCTCACATGAGTTATAGATTTTCCTGATTTTTAGAATTCTGTCTTATTGTGGTCTTGAAAAAGAAATGGACGGGGTAGATTTGTCACGGACATAAGTGTGGGCCCCAACCCCACACAGCCCTGGGCACAAAGAATATATGAGTACCGGGCGTGACAGGCAATCCGCTTCGGTGAGGGCCGCGGAGCATTTTTTCATATTTAATTGTTAAGATGGAAGCGTAATTTTGGTGAGGAGTTGGTCGTGACTATTCGTTCGTTAAGCACTCCCTTTCTTCCTCCCCCATTTCCCCCTCCCCCTCTCTCTATCTCTCACATCCTCGTCGGTTGTTATTGCTGTTGCTGTTGCTATTGTTGTTGTTGTTAGGTTGTTGACTCAAGTTCAAGCAACCGTTTTCTTCGATTTCCCTCTCAACAACACCTTTCATGGCTTCTTCAGCTTATCTTTGCTTGAGATTTCTCCCCCTTAATCATCTCAAACCCACATGCTTAGCGGTGCCTCCACTCTGAATTTTTTCTTGTTGTTGTTCTCGGGTAGCGGTTGTCGTGACCTCAACATGTCCAGGAATTCGGATTATCTGCTCCCGCCGCAATCAAAGAGAAAGGGCCGGGGCCTCTTCCTATCAGATGTCCTTCTTCTTTTCATCCTTTTCATTTTCGGTGTATTCCGGCCGTCAATGGCTCTAAGGCCTCTCAAGGAAAGGTCTACTTCTTCGTGGAGCGATGAGGTCTGCTTCTCTCTTCTGCCCTAATTTGATGCTTTCTCAATTCTCAGTATTTCTTTTTTTTTTTGTGGGTTTTTTTTTTCTTTCTAATTTTGCTAATTTCTTGGTCCTTATGAGCATGGTCTAATGATTGAGGGTGTGTTTGGATGCTCTAACACAATGAATTGCAATTCTTAGTCTAATGGAGTTGAGATGACCAAATTGCAATTCAAGTGAAACACAGCTGCAATTTGAAGGCTACTTCCTGTTTGTGAATGCTAGGAAATCTATTATTGTTGGTCCTTCATTCCTTTCCAATTAAATTGAATGCTCACAATTCTATGAACTTGTGCATGCAAATGCGTTGTGTGGTTTGCCTTATGAGTCGTTACTGGTCTTGTGTTATTCGTGAAATGCCTCCAGTTATTTTACCTGAATAGTGTGTTGAGTATGCTGTTTTATGTCAGTGGTTGCTTCCTTTCTTTACTTCAGCTATATCACACATGTCCCAAACTTCCTCTGCGTATCAATTTCAAACTTCTGCCATTAGCTGCAGAGGAGGAAAATGAGAATCGACATTAAGGTTTTCACATGTTTTTCTTTTTCTTTTTTCTTTTTTTTTTTAATCAGTTTTTACCTCATATCCTCAGAGAAGGATTCCCACTTCAAAGTCCTTAGCACTTAGGGTCACATATCTTAGCTACACACTTAGAATTGAATGTGTTAAAAACTATGTTCAATGTAGCCATTAGAAAATCATTTTTTGTGATCAGTTCATTTTTTGTGCCTGAAGTTTAAATGACAATATTACATAATAATGCCTAGAAATATGCACTCACCTGCATGTACGGGCTTGTGTTTGTTGGTACTGGTTCTTGCAGCGGCTATTTATTCGAAGAGATGAAAGCGAGTTGGGTCCCTATTCTCCTTGGAACATAACGGGTACCTATAAAGGTTTGTACCTTTTCTTCTTGTTGATTTCAGCTATCTAGTTGTTCGCAGTTGATATGAATGATGAGGAAATTTCTTACTCATAAACAAAAGCTCATTTTGATACGATGTCTCTTCGATGTAGTTGTCAATGTCAACGCCACTTAAACCGCAGATGCCCCAATGGTTTCTTTTTTGGTTGTGAATCCTGTTTTCTGGTTTATAGGTTATTTACAATCTGGATTGCTATTTTTACTGATTCGAAATTATGATTTACATTCTTATTGTTTATGAAGTTGTAATTTACATTTATATTTTTGAACTTAAGAGATTTATTCGTTGATTTATGTACTATTAGTCATATATAACATAATCCCACACATGCATGATTTTCAATAATAACATCCATACTTTCATATATAGCTTACAATATCAATTTTGAATATATAAGTATATTATGTATACCTAAAAGTATGTAATTGGAGCAACCCACACAATCCTATTCCTACCCCCAGCATACCACGTACTGGAGGAAGCTGCGTGCCATGTAAATTTTCATGTACCACGTACTGAAGTGACCCAAGATCCATGTAACCTTGGTCAAGATCATTTCAATGTGCCCGAGGACTGTAATGTTTTGGTGATTTCTGCCGTTCCATCTCAGAGAAATTCAAACTAAGTATATGAAAAAAATAAGTTTGGGTTAGCTTTGGAGTTAAAAGCACTCTTACCATTAAGAGACGAATCAATGCCAAAACAGACTGAAAAAAAACATAGATGTATTTCTGCTTGTTTCTTTTTCAGCTTCTATCCCAGAACACAACGTTTTAGGCATTTTGGCCGGAATGTAATGGTATTAACAGCTATGCTCTTGGACTCTTGGGGAGAAATCTCGACTAGAAACGAAGACGGGCCAGAACTCGAAGGTGACAAAAAATCCATAAAAAGTTCATTTTTCAGATGTTAGCATGGATTGTAATGAAATCCATGTCTATGCATGATTCTCATGCATTGACATGGATATGTGGTGAAAGAATTAACATTTAAGTAAAAAATGGGGGAAACTGGTAAAAAAAAAAAATATCCTAATTTTTTTCCACCTTTATACTGGAAAGTGTGTTCATAACTGTTAATTAATGTGGAAATTTCGTGTATTGATGAGTGCTGGCCAATATATTGATTGGCTACATATTTTGTATATTTATTGTACATTGATTTTTTTTGACAACACACGATTGGTCACCTATAAAATGGAAGCTTATTATGTATAGTTGTTTTTTACAATATTTTGATTCCTACATGTGTAAACAATTGCCTTTTAACATCCTTAAGTTTCTCTAAAAAATTCCACCTTTTTCCCAATGTTTCTCCAACGATTCCCTTTGACAGTGATATTTTTCCGAGTACCGGTGATACCTATACATGTCTCCATATACTTTGGTCACATGTAAAAAAACTGATACTTCGAACACTGAGTGGGATGAATGCCATACATTACATGAATTTCGGCACTATTTGGGGGCATTCGAGTGGCCCTTAAATTGGTGACATTATTAATCCAAATTTAATTTCAATTTTTTTCTTAAAATTTCTCAAGGGGAACGATGTCAAATGCTTAGAGATGTGCAGTAGTTGGATGAGTGCTATAACTTGCATGAATTGTTGGCCAATTTGGGATTAATCTAAGCCTCTTAGGTTAATAAAATCATTAGACAGGCTGAGACAGTATTCTTACCAAAGGATAGACCATTGCACCATCATAAACATGATAAAAAACACAAAAGAATACATATTTGGAATCCTTTAAATATTTATGATTTTATCCAATTTTTCTTGAGATTTTTTGGTGTAAAAAAATAAATTTTGACCGTTATGGGAGCAAAATGGTAACAGTGGGGACCAATATGCCCTCCATTACCATTATGACACACCTTAGTGCAAGTAAAGAAGCTAGTATGGGAGAATAAGATTTGTCTTACCACATGAAATATAGGAACATTGACAAATTAGAGTATGGAGTTAGCAAATACAATGAAATGAAGGTGTTCAGGAGACTAAGTGGACATTGGCCAAAACTAGAGAAATTGGTGGATATAAACATTACTATATGGAAAAGGAAAATAACGGAAATGGGGTATGGCACATATGCAGGGTTAGAAGATAGAATCAAGAGATAAATTTTTGGGAGGATATGGATAGATTAATGCATGGAATTCCAAATGGAGAGAGGATATTTGTACTAGGAGATTTAAATGGTCATGTAGGAAAAGAAAGTAGAGGATATGAGAGTGTACGTGGAGAGTACATGGTTTTGGGAGAAAAAAAAAGAGATTATGGATGCTATCCTTGATGGATTGATGGGAGGATATGGATGGATTGATGCAAGGAATTCCAAATGGAGAGAGGATATTTGTACTGGGAGACTTAAATGGTCATGTAGGAAAAGAAAGTAGAGGATATGAGAGCATACGTGGAGGATATGGTTTTGGGGGAAAAATGAGATGTGGGATGCTATCCTTGATTTCAAGATTGCATACATTCTAGCTCTAGCAAACACATTAAAAAGGGAGATGAACATTTAATGACTTTTAAAAGTGGATCACATACAAGCTAATAGATGTCTTTCTACATAGGAAAATCGAATGATTGATATGTAAGTATCGTTAGATTATATCAGGGGAGAGTTTGACTGCTCAACATAGGTTAAGGGTCATGGATAAACATGAGATGGAAGAAAGGGAGTGAAATTAATAGGTGTCCGAAAACTAGGTGGTGGAATTTAAAAGGAGAGAATAATTTTATTCAGGAATAAATTGATGGAAGAGGGAAAGTGGAATATCGAGGAAGAAGTAAATGTTATGTGGAATGAGATGGCGAAGTGCATTAGAAAAGCGGCAAAAGATGTTTTAGGAGTATTTGCGGTTGGAAAATCACTTATATAAGAAAACTTCGTGGTGGAATGATGATGTGCAAAAGCTATTTTTTGAGAAACATTTATGCTTCAAAGCCCAGGAGGAATTAGAAATGTTGAAAATTTAGAACAATATAGAAATGCTAAAAAGATTGCTAAGAAAGTAGTGAGTGAGGTTAAAGTTAAGTATTATGATAATCTTTACAATAGATTAGGGACAAGAGAAGGTGAGAAAGATGTCTCTGAACTTGCCAAAATGAGAAATAGGACGGGTAGGGACTTGGGTCATGTTAGATGTATTAAGAGTGATATCTAGAGGGTATTAGTAAAGGACAATGAGTTCAATAATAGGTGGAGAAGTTATTTTCAGAACTTATTAAATGACAACCACTCTGAGAGTATAAGGATAGAATGAACCATTTGAAACTGAAATGATATTGGAAACTATGTATACTTTTATAGGATTAGGATATTTCAAGTGAGAGAAACTTTGAGATGATGAAAACGGTAAAGGCTCTTGGACTAGATGCTATACCAATAGATGTTTGAAGGTATGTGGGAGATATTGTGTTATTTTAGTTGACAAAGTTGTTCAACAAGATTGTAAGATCGAAAAAAATACCGGATGAATGGAAGAAAAGTATTGTGGTACCTATTCATAAGAATCAAGGAGACATACAGAGTTGCACTAATGATTGTGGGATTAAACTTATGAGTCATACTATGAATCTTTGGAGAGATTGATTGAGCAAAGACTAAGGCATGTGACGAATGTATCAGAAAATTAGTCTGGTTTCATGCCTGGGAGGTCCACCAACTTAGAGAGTTAATTTGGTGAGTGTTGGGAAAGAACGGAGTTTCAAGAGGATATATTGATGGATATGTACGAGGGAGTAGTAACAAATGTGAGGACCACTAGTAGAGATAATGAGTTCTCAATTACTACAGGGTTGCACTAGGGGTTGGCATTGAGTGTTATCTTTTTTGCATTGGTTATGGATGAGTTGACGAGGCATTTGCAGGAAGAGATCCCATGTGTTTGCAGAAGACATAGTTTTGATTGACAAGATGAGGGAGGGCGTAAACACAAAGCTAGATTTATTGAGGGCACTTTAGAATCTAAAGGATTTAAAATCAGTCGGACTAAAACAACATATATAGAGTGCAATTTTAGTAACAATAAGAGTGAAAATGAGGAATTATTTGAGATTACTGGCCAAAAAGTTTCCTAAATGACCACTTTCAATACATTGGGTCAATAATTCACGAGAGTAGAGAGATTGAGAAGTATGTTGCCTATGGAATTCAAGTTGGGTGGAAGAAATGGAGATTGGCCTCCAGAGTTTTATGTGATTGTCGTGTACCACTCAAACTGAAAGGGAAATTTTGTAGGAAATCTATAAGTCCAGCCATGCTTTATGGGACAGAATGTTGGGCAGTTAAGGAACAACATGTTCATAAGATGAGTATTGCTAAAATGATGATGTTGAGATGGACGAGTGGCAAGACAAGGATAGAATTAGAAATGAATGCATTGGAAGGAACTTAGAAGTAGCTAACACCAATAGGTCATAAGATGAGGGGAATTAGACTTAGATGGTTTGGTCATATGCAATAGAGAGCAAGAATCACGTCGATTAGGAGTGAGTTGGTACAAGTTGAAGGCTCTAAAAGGGTAAAGGGGAGGCCCAAAAGGATGTGGATGGAGGTAGTAAGAAAAGACTTGATGACCTATGGTGTATGGTCCTTGATAGAGTGGAATGGCAGAACATGATTTGTGTCGCTGACCCAATTAATTGGGATAATGCTTAGATGATGATCATGATTTAATTACTAATCTAGAATATTGTAGTGTTGGAAAAAAAGGTTGTCTTTAATAATACTCTCTTAAAAGAATAAAGGGTAATCCTCTCTTTATGAGCTCTTAAAAGGTGATATCTAATAATTCATGAAACATTCTGTATCACACCATACTCATATTCTGCTATTGTCTCATCAATAGTGCCACTTCCATTTGCTTCTGATAAGAGTTACAGCTTGTTTGAAGTGGGCAATTCTTCTTTATTCCATATTCTGTCAACTTTCTAAACTGAATTGTTTCCTTGATGCCAAAGTTGGTCTCAGACTTGTGCTCGAATGAACTTTAGCTCATTTGGACTGTATTATGATCATATTTTCTTTTGATGATCCAATAGAAACATCTCACCACAGGTTTCTTTCATTTCTAGAAATACTGTTGCATTTTTTTTTCTTGATCATATATGCTTTAGAGATGATAAATTTAATTTATTCTTGACATAATTGATCATGGTTATTTGTTGCTGGAGCGGGTGCTTTTCTTTGGTTGTTCTTTCGTAATTTTTAAAAATTCGTCTGAGGCTTTTTAGATGAAAAAGTAGGAACTTCCCCAATGCTTTGACATTTATTCTCTGGCCTAGAATTTGAATCCATGTTTTTTGGATTATACTTATGGAAAAATGGGAGCTGCAGGAACATGGAGCTTCCTGGGAACCACCAATAACTCTTCTAGGTTTCCTGATTTTGGGAAATCGACTGGTAATTCTATCTTGGAGTTAGTGAGTAGTCCAACAAAGATAACTGGTGTACATTATGTACAGGTAGGTAAGGAGGTTGTTGCATTTTATTCTCTGTTATAGATTTAATTCAAATATCAGCCATTTTGTCTGTCTTCTTTTATTCCATCTAGTAAAGATTTATTGTAAAAGTAGAGTAAGTATTCTATGCTGCTTATGATGTTAATCGGGTTTAAAACTGAGTTCTTGTTGCCAACCAAGACGGGCTTTGCATGTGACTTTGTTGTGGATTTTTTTTTGAACAGTAACTTTGTTGTGGATCAGTGCACTAAGGTTGAGAATTAGTGTTTTCTTGTGGTGTCATTAGTCTCATGTGCTGCAGCAATGTAAATTGGACATTTTGTATTCAAACTAGAAAAGTCTGTCCTGTTACAGTTAATCTTTGAGAATTGTTAGCAGCCATGTTGTCAAAATCATTATCGTATTGCGAATCACTATTGGGCTTGAATCGTATCGAATCACATACCTTATTATAAATTGTAAGTATTTATTGATTTATTTATTTTTTCTGATTTTCTTAAAACATCTAAAAAATCTGGAAAAATATAAATAAATCAGAAAAATTAAAAACTCATCAATCATCTGTTTCCATCAATGTGCATGAAGAAAAGTAAGACATGTCATGATATTTAGCAATTGAGAACTTGTATGAGGTATACATAACGAGATAATATTAAAGGATTCTCATCTTTCCTTTATTTTTTTGTTCAAGAACTTTACCTTAAAAAATTGCATGAGTCCTTAAATAACTTTTACCTTTTTGTGTGTGGAAAAAGTGGCATTTGATTCTATTGATCAAAGAAGAAGATATTGTGATGTCTTTGTTTTGAGTTTTTGAATATCAAAATCCCCAAATCTCATTTTTCTCTCAAACGATAAAAAATGAGGTCTCTTAATAGGGAGAGGTCTTTTTACATGTCTTAAAAGCAGAAGGGTAATGAATTTGTTTTTTTAATTGAACCCAATTTCACACAGTCCACATTTATCTTACGATTTGATACAATATTCGTACGATTCGATATGTTTTGTCTGATTTGGTTACAATTTTTTTAGGATTTGCAATTTTGAACCCACGATTCATATCATGTGGTTTGTGATATGATATGAATCGTACGTTTATACACAAACTGCACGATTTTGACAATATTGGTTAGCAGTACATTGAGAACTGAAAAAGGATAAAAGCCATTACAAGAAGTACAAGATAGGGGTGAGAGGTCTGCTAGCATTGCTGGTGACCAATGTTAGAGATGGTTGCTTGCTCATCTGTTCTATTTCACTGTAAATGTGCCAGTGTAGGGTGATCGTAACTGTTGCTCTATGGGACAGCACATGCACAAGTCATAACACAAATCTGGGAATATTGAACTATGTTGTCCATCAGATTGATGGAGTGAAAATGGATGGTTTAAACAATTAAGCAAAAAATTGCAGTCTACATTCAGTGGGCGACATTTGATGCTAGGATTGTCCAATCACCATGAAGTCTATGGCCTGTGCATGTGGTGATCCTTCAAATCAACAGTTAAAATCACCCTAGAGGGTAGCTATATATGTGGTGGAGATGCTAAGACATTGCTTGTGACAGCAATGTTACAAAAGCTCTATCCATAACCGAATAGAAAGTTACAATTGAAAACAGTTTGTATTCTAATTGATTTATTTTATGATATCTTTTTTATTTGGGGCAGTGACTACTTCTGTTATGCTTCCTAATGGTGTGACCTGGACACATGGCTAAGTAGCAAGTTTCAAAGTGCCCTGAAATGTAAACATTTTTACCTTAAAGAAACCTGGATACAGAGGCACTTACATACCCAATAAACAAACTAGTCAGTGAATCAGAAACATAGTGAGTAAATAGCAGAAGATAAAAAAAGAAATTTGCTAAAAGTAATTACAGTTCCATTCGAAATCAATTTGACAAGTGTAAGCAATTTTAGTGGGACCAATTTATTATTGCTATTATTTTTCTGGTAAAGGAAAAGTAATTAGGGCTTTATTTTTCTAGGAAAGGAAAAGTAATTAGGGCTGTTTCACTTTATGATGTGAATTATGAGGTCTTTTTTCTATTTATGAGGAACTTCCTAAAATTGATTGAAAGTCCTGTTGGGACTGTTGGCCATTATATGAATAGGTTTCCTTTGAAAGTTGCTGTTTCTTTTCCTTTCTTTTCAGTTGTTGGGAATTCTAAGGAGTTAATTTTAGGCATGCTACTGTAGAAGTATTGGGGTAGGTTTGGACTTCCTTTTTCTGAAAGTTAACTGAAAACTAAAGGTTGTGACAGATTTTGGCTTCTTTGTCCAGAATTTAATTTACCGATTTCTGCTGGGATTTTAGTAAGAGAGAGAGAGACTTTTAGTTAGAATTCTAAGTTAGGAAGGGCTGAGATCCTTTTGAGTCATGGGCTGAGATTTCGTAGGGATTTTAGGTATATGGATGTTGAAATTTAAGGAATTTTTTTTTGTTTTTGAAGGAGATTATCACCTATTGTGGCTAGGTATTCGCCTGTAGAAGTATTGGGGTAGGTTTGGACTTTCTTTTTCTAAAAGTTAACTGAAAACTAAAGGGTGTGACAGATTTTGGCTTCTTTTTCTGGAATTTAATTTACTGATTTCTGCTGGGATTTTAGTGAGAGAGAGAGAGACTTCTAGTTAGAATTCTAAATTAGGAAGGGCTGAGATCCTTTTGAGTCAAGGGCTGAGATTTCGTAGGGATTTTAGGTATATGGATGTTGAAATTTAAGGAATTTTATTTGTTTTTGAAGGAGATTATCACCTATTGTGGCTAGGTATTTGCCTGACCATAAATTGCACACTTGTATAAGACTCAGGTCATGCATAACTGACGCAGGACAGCCTATTCTAAGCATGTATGTGCATGAAACATATAGAAGTACCGGAATAACGTAACCAAATCAGTTAACACTAAGCTATCATCATCATAATTCAAGAAAACATAAAGGATCATGCAATATAAAGGGCCATCATTACAAACACGCTATACAAGATTCAACTTCAAGCGTGGATTGGATCCGCGAGGAATAGAACCCTCGAACTTGCATGGATGTGTCCAATCAACCAATGAGATTCTCTAATCCAAGAAATCGGGTGATTTCTAGATTGGGGAATCACAAAAATCTGAGAAATAGGTGATGGCCTGAAATTTCAGATTTGTAGGTTGATGGGGAGAATGAAAGAAGGGTTAGAAGAAAGAAGAATAAGAAAGGATTACTTTAGGGAAGAAGAATCTGAGAATAGAAGAAGCAAAGATGAGAAGGAAGAGGAAGAAAGATCCACAAGAGAGAGAGAGAGGGGAGCCACCACAATGGTTTCTTTGCTTTCAATAAACATAGCATCATGAATTGGGTTTAGGGCTTAGCTCCTTAAGTAATCCCAAAATTAATAAAAGACTAAAATACCCCTTAAAACTAAAGCAAAATGCAACATAAGTTTCTAAAAAAAAAAAAAACAGTCCGTTGGAAGGTCAATTGATCGGCCAGGGTGGGCGATTGATCGCAGCTATATGTCGATCGATCGCTCGATCAATCGACACATCTGTCAATCAATCGGATGTCCTCCAATTTCGCTCGAATCTTCAGCTCACTTCCCTTTCGCTCCAAACTTGTTCCTGGTTCCTCTTACACATGTCTTCCCATGATGGGGTCTTCTCAAACATCCTTAACCACATGTGTAAGTGTTTCATTGCTCCTCAAGCCATCAAGTACGATCCAGGCTCATCATCAAGCCATAGAGATATGGGCGTTCCTCGCCTCCTACGTTGATAAACTCTGAAAGGCCTGATGTCCTCATCAATAACATAGGGATTGCTACGGGAATGCCCTGTCCCTACCTAGACCCGTCCCAGGTAGCTAATTTGTTCGAGTTGATTGAAAGATTTGAGATTGTTTCTGGGTAGAAGGTAAATGCACAAAAGAGTGAGATCAGGCCTTTCAGAGTTGATGTTCAGTTGAACCGAGAGGGGGTGCAGATTTGGCGAATATTTTTTGGCAGTTGACCTTCCAATGACTTATCTTAGTTTACAGTTATGCATTAGCAAATCGTATAAAGGTCTATGGGATTTATTGATAGAGAATGAGGGATGTAGAATCAATTGACCATCTCTTCATCCATTGCCCCTTCGCTCGAAAGATTTGGAATCACTTTATCGGTACTTTCCATGTCTCATGGGTGATGCCGAAATCGATCGATCAGTTCTTATGGTCATGACACAGAGGCATGGTGGTTAAGGCTCGGAAGGCGGTTTGGAGGCTTGTGGCAATGCAGATTCTTTGGTTCATTTGGAAGGGGGCTTGTAACAAACGCTGTTTTGGAAACAAGTTTCTTCTATTGAGGAAATCAAATGTTTGGCCAGATTAGCTGTTTCGGACTTGGCTTTCTATGTTAAATCAGCTGCTAATGCTGATCTTTCTTCATGGTTTTTTGCTTAGCTCTTGTATTCTTTCCCTTCTTGGCGGTTTTTTCAATAAAATTTCAGTTCTCTCTCACAAAACCAAAACAAAAAAAAGAAAAAAAAAAAGAAAAGAAGAAAAAAAGAAGGAAGCTGTTGGCATGGAAAAGCAAACATTTGTCATTAGGGGGACAAATTACACTTATAAAGGCAACTTTGTCAAATTTATCTATTTATTTCATGTTAATGTTTAGATGCCCGGTGAGCTTGAAGAATTGGATTGAGAAGTTACGGAGGGATTTCCTTTGGAAAGGAGGAAAAGGAAATGTTTCATTTAGTGAACTGGAAGGGGGTCTGCAAAAGCAGAGGAGGTTGACTGGGTATTAGATATTTGAATGTGATGAATCGGGCTTTGCTGGTTAAATGGTCATGGATGTTTGCATTAAAAAATAATTGACGTAAATGTTGGAGAAAAATAATTGGATTCAAATATGTTGTCAATGAGGGAGGGTCGGCCATTAAAGCATCCTCTCTATATAGAACTTTAGGGGTTTGAAAAGCAGTGAGATAGAACGGGAGGAAGTTATAAAAGGTGTTTCCTTTGATGTTGGTGCTGGGTCTCGAATAAAATTTTGGGAAGACCTATGGTAAGATGAGACCTATCTTTGCGAAGTTTACTGTAGAATTCACAGCATTTCTTTGGATAAGGATAGAGTATCACATCATGTTTCAGAAGAGAAGAAGGGGGTTGGGTCTGGGTTCCAAGATTCCCTCGGAACTTTTCTGATGACGAGATTGAAAAATTTGCTTGTCTTTAGGAAAAATGCTCTTTTCCTGGAAAAGAAAGATGCATGGCATGGACCTAGGAGCCAAGTTGTGTTTTCTCAGTTACGTCATATTATAGGATGATGACAAGGGAAGGGGGCAATAGAGGGAATCCAGAAGCTCAAATCTGGCATTTTCCTGGTCCTCTGTAGGCAGTTAATTTTGGTTGGATCATTGCGTAAGGTAAACTGCTTACCATTGACCAGCTTAGGAAAAAGTAAGATGATTATCACAAACATTTGCATTGTGTGCATGAATAATGAGGGGTGGATGCTCCGTGCGGCTGAAGTTTGGAGGCAGCTGATTGAGTCTCTTGGGTTAGTATGGGTTATGTCAGAGCCGTTTGATAAACTCCTCCTAGCATGAAAGGGGCTGGTCTTTGACAAAAAAAGGTCAGCTCTCTAGAGGATAGGCTTCCCAGCGACAATTTGGTTGATGTGAAAGGAAAAGAATAGTAGAACCTTCACTGATAGGTGGGAATGTAGTTTTGTAGAGTTAAGGGTAATTTATTGGCACATGCTAGGAGAGATTGAATCCTTCAGCTATGGTTAAGCGGCATCTAGCAGAGTGGAGGGTCATTGGTATTGTTCGATCGGTCGTTCCGTACCTTTTTGTAATTAGCTGTTTCTTTTTGTTAATATTTTTACCATTTTCATTGTTATAAAAAAAAAAAAAGAAGAAAAAGAAAAAAGAAAAAAGAAAAAGTAAAAGATTATCAGTTTCAGGACAGTTGATTTGGATACTGAAATGAACTTTGAGCTATGGCTTTTTGTTGTGAATTCTACTGTTAGACGTGGTTTTATCTTATCCTTCCATTTTGAGACATTCTTTTTCTCGATCAAATCTGCTTTTCTCGATCTGGATTTACGTCAGATAATTGTCATTCTTCTCTTTTCCAGATTTTGTGGACGAGCATGCTTTCAGATTTGGTAGATGGATCTTTTTGTTCATCGTTCCTGGTTGCTGTTATTTTAAAAGATTAAGATCTTTGTTCCTTTTCCACACGGTGTAATACAGGGGGCAATCATTTTTCATGACGTGTTCGACAATGAGCATGATCTTGGGGTTACACAGATCAGAGTAGAAGGTGTATATATATGGCCTTTTAGACAGCTTCGAATGGTAGCCAATAGGTAAGCTATTTGTATATTGCTGATGTGACCTATTCATTTTGTTGGTTAATGAGTGATCTGGATTCAACAATGCAAGGCCATGTTTCTTCTGTATGATCAAGTTTCTTTGAATTACTTATCCTTTTTATTGTTTATTTTTCTTAGTATCATGGAAATGTTGTGGTTTTATGAAGCCATTTGCCTTACTTTATTTGAGATGCATTAGAGGGACTTAAAATCCCAAATGCCATTGGGAGTGATTCATTCAACTCCTTGAAAAATGCTGTTGACATTACTAATAGCATCGTGTTGGCGATGCAGTTAGTCCACATGACAAGTTTTATGGTACATGGTTGGAAATAGTTTTTCTGAGTTGATTGCCTACTTTTCTAATATTTGATACAACGGTTGCATCATCAGAGAGCATTTAAGACACTCAAACTGCTAAAACAAAGAAGTAGGGCTAAAATAGTTGCCTAACAGGTCAAACTCAATCATGGATTAATTGTTAGATGGAAATGTTGAAGTAACTGATTTCGATAGTCACTAGCTAGGTTTAAATTGCTTTTATGGTCTGCCATTCACTAGTCTCCACAAATAATGACAAAGGAGAGTCCTGTTCCACCACACTAGGTCCTGAGAGGAACAAGAGAGCTCTCATTAATTGTAAGAGAGTCACATTCTTTGCCTCACTTTAATGTCCATATCCTTTTAGTTCCCAGAAAAGCCCAACTAAATCATGCCGTACCGTACCACCAACATGCACTTCTCAAATTTTGCTTCAATTCAAAATAAAATGCTCTAATAAACATGAAGACTGGTATTCACTGCAATAAAGTCGGCAATGAAATATATTTCTCAAGGATAGACTTGGTGAGAAAGGAGGAAAAGAGGATGAAGAAGAAGGACAGACTATGGTGAAAATCATTTGAAACCCAAAGGGCTCTTTAGCATGTTTCTAGGTAATATTCCCTTCTCCCTTGATGAGGATGATCTCTTTGATGTTCTTGAAAATTTTGGAGCTGTTGTTGACATCTACATTTCGAGAGAGAATGGGGAATGGGAAAGAGGGGTGGTTTTACTTTCATCCGGTTTCACTACCAAGATGAAGCATGGCATGGCAGGCAAGTTGTGGATGGTAGCTTGATTGGGGGTAGAGTTGTAAACATCTGCAAAGCCAGATCTGTGGGTCAGAGGAGGAGCCTCAGGTCCATTATGCCCATTTGAAGCCAAGCAAGGCCTCGTGTGAGAAGGGTGGGGTTTGGTTCAAGGCTGGATTGGGATGAAGAAGTTTGAACCCTTGTTCAATGGTCTCTTTTCAGGTCTGCATGGGGAGTTTTGGCTTAAGGTTCCTAAGCATATTTCTGATAGGATGATGAGGGAGCTCTCATAGCCTGGTTTCTACAGCTTACAACTGATTGGGTTTATCAATCTTCAAGGTTGTTGATGCTATTCTCTGCCTCCAAGATAATTGTGGTTCATATGTCCGTGAGATTTCTTCCCTCTGAATCTCGTGAGAGGTGGTTGAGTTCTTGAATGCAGAGGTCATCCTCTGTGTGCTCCTGGAGGAGGGTTGGTAGTTGGTGCTTGTCGGAGGTTGCATCGAATAGGGGTTCGAGGATTTATCTCCTTGGGGATCCGGCCTAAGCCTGAAATGACTAGGTGTTGATGAAGCTGAGTTTCAGATACGACAAGGTGTTGGAAATCGACAGATTCTTGTCAGAGTGGGCCTTCATGTTCACTAGAATCTGGGTTCCATAAATGATGGAGGTGGAGGAGCTGGGGGAAGTGGCTGATCTTGAGGTGGGTGGTGTTTCCAATTCCTTCTCTGAAGCAGCATACTCCAATCAGATCTGGCGATCCCAAGCAGCAGTTCTGGCTCAGTTGGTCCTTTTTTTTGAGGATTAATGGAAAGTTTATTAAAGGCCCACTTGCAAACAAGCAGGAAAAGAAAACATGGGGTTTGGTTGCTTTGGGGCAGCTTTTGTATCTCTGCTTTTCAGTTGTTTGTTTTTGCCTGTGGTCCTATTCTGTTTTTTGTTTTCTTTGTTTTTGTTTCTTTTGTTCTTTTTCTTGTTTTTGTGCTGTTTTGCTGTTTCTTTTTCAATAAAATTCTCATCTTTCAAAAAAAAAAAAGGCAGGAAAAGAAAACAAGGAGGAAAAAGAGCAAAAGGATTACATCCCAAGCACGATAAAGAAAAACAGAATCAACTTTCAAGACGAAGGCCACTTTTAGGACATGATCAATTTTCGGTTGGTCCTTGAAACCCTCTGACGACTACATAGCTGAGCCAGGTTAATAGTGTAACATTTTGTGGTTGGGGGTCCTTCCAGTTAGCACATGGAGTTTCAGTCATAGATGGGAGTGAGGATTGGTGGTGCTGGCGTGCCACTGTGGTGTGCCAATGTGGTAATTCGAGGTTGGGAATAGGCTGTCTATGATTACAGGTGGATCAATGGCAACATTTGAAGTCTTAATGGCCCTTGTGTCAGGGAGTGGTGATGTGACCCCATACTTAAATCTTCCTTTGGGTCCAGATGAGCTGTCAAGTTGCTAGGGCAAGCTGGTCCTGAATTGTGTTTCTTCATAGCATGGCTTTGGTTAGGAGGGGGGCCGTAGTGCTGTCATGTGGCGAGATTCAGTCGTGGAAAGTTGGAAGGAAGCTCTTAGCTTGGAAAAGTAAATATCATCGTCATTGGGTGTGTGTATTCATACTTATTAGAGTGGCACTAGCCTATGTGCCATTTGCACAACATGTTTTTGTTCCATTGCCAACCAAGGATATAAAAAGGTATGATAAGAAACTTGGTAAGGCATGGGGGAGAAACATGAGCTCCGTCTAATGCAATTGGCTGAGGTGTGCATGCTTCAAATGTGTGTAGTAGTGGGAAAGAAAAATGTCGAAATTATTAATGGACCTTTCCTGTTAAATGGCTATGGAGATTTGGGGGCAAAGAGGAAATAAGTCATCTCATGTAAATGGGTTAAACAAGGGGTGGATGGTTCACGAATGAATCATCTCTTTATGGTGCTTTGGGAATTTGGAAAGCATTATGTAGGGACAGGACGGTTTTTCTGAAAGGGATTCTTTCAAAGTAGGAGATGGCCCTTCTGTAAGATTTTGGGAAGGTCATCGGTGCAACGATAGGCCTCTAGGTCTTGAGTTTATATCATTCTACTGTCTTATTCCTAGGATGGAAGTCATTATCTCCCAATGCTTTAAGAAATCGAGAGGTATAAGTGTTTGGGAGCCCCAGTTTCATGGAAATTTTATGGATTATGAAACTGACAAATTCATCCGTCTGACCAATCTCTTATAGGATCTCAGTGCACCTCTTCTCCAGATGATTGGCACTGTGTATTCTTCAGGTCAGGGAAATTCTTGGTTAGGCCATTTTATATTTCCCTCCTTCAAAAAGCAGACACCAGGGAGGAATCTCCTTTGCCCATAATTTGGCCATTTCAGGGTCCCCCTTGAGTTGTTGCCTTCAGTCGGTCAGTTGGTGGAAACAAAGTCTGACAACTGATCACCCTCGAAACAGGAAGATGCTGATCATTAGTGGGTTCCCTGTGCACTCGAGGGATGCGGAAACTGTTTACCACATGCTTCTCCACTACTTTGCAGCAGGCGCTTGGGAAGTGCGTCAATTTGTTTGGTAGTTGGTGGGTATTTCTGAGGTTGATGGAGGCTGTCATCCAAGCATGCGACCAGCAATGTAGAGAAAAAAAAAGAGGCGTATATTGTGCAGGTTGTCACTCTCACCTGGCCTTGGGTCAATTTGGAAGTAAAATAATAACAAAAATATTAAATTATAGGTCAGAAACCCCATGGCTACTTTTCTGGAAAGTCCTAGGATGGATTCTTGAAACGACTTCTAGCATTGAATGACCCTCTAATCGTAGTTGTGTGAACTTGAGTGATCCTCAATTGTTTAGTGTGGGGGGATGATTACTCATCATCTGCTCCTCCATTAATCCTTTTGTATAGTTTCTCGTTTCTTAATAAATTTTCAGCTAACAGTTAACCAAAAAAAAAAGAAAAAAATGTAAATAAAATCATGTTCTTGAGCCTAGAAGTACATAGAGTTACTTTTTAAGTCTAGAGCACTGTCTAGTATTGGACTTGAAAGTAGATAATTATAGGTCTGATTTGGAGTTGTTTTATCTCTTGAGCCCATGATTCATTTGAATCGTTATTGCTTCTACTGCATTTTATGTTATTTCTACTATGCAAGATGTTTATGAGTTATCTGAAGCTCTTGAATTGCATCAGTTATGTGATGATTTTCACTTGTAATTTTATCTAGTTGACCAGCTTAGAGCCATAGTAGTTAAAATTATGATGTGTTTTTATTTTGTAGTGGAACTGATGGAGAGATGGGCCAAGAAGAGGATTACCTTTTGTCCAATCCATATCACTTGGTAAGTCAATATTTTCAATTCATTAGGCCCTCCTAGTAATGCATATTTTTATGCCAATTCCTCATATGAATAGCTTTTTAAGTTGCATATTAGTTGTTGCATGGTTCAAAATCCTGAAAACTCGACCCAATGCTAACATTGACCAAAGAGGCATCATCCGAACCTTCCATTTTACTTCTTATTCCTATTTAAATGCCCAAAGGATGTGTTGAATAGACTGGAGAAACTTAAGATGCAATTTCTTGTGGCGGGGAGCAAAGGAAAAAAAAGCAAGTTTGATCTTATGACATGAGAGGAGGTTTGCAAGTCGATTAGGGAATGCGGAGCAGGAATTAGGAAGATGGAGATTATGATATTGCACTTCTAGGCAAATGGCATTGGAGGTTTGGCATGATGGAGGAAGAGTCTTTGGAAGGAAGTAATTGTAAGGAAGTATGGTATCAATGGAGGGGTTGGTGGACAAAAGAGTCCTCTTTGTATGGGGCTACGGGGATGTGGTAGGCAATCTCTAGCTTGGGGAGAAGATTAGAGAGTGTGGGGTTCACTCTAGGCAATGGGAAAAGGGTTAGGTTTTAGAAGGATGTATGGTTGGGCGAGAGAATATTGCATGAATGCTAATCGAGGTTGGCTAGTTTTTTCCCGAATTTGGATGTTGTGATTGCTCTTTGTTATTTGACCTCTAGATCTAGGGTGGCTTGCACTCCCGTATCATAGCAGGAACTCATTAGCTTATCGAAGTGGTTGTCGGGATTTATGCCCTCGTCAATGGCTTTGGATTCATTGGTTTGGCTCAAAGACCAATCTGGGCAATTTACAATCCGGTCCTTTTATAGATTGCTCATTGGATCTTCTTCAAGAAAGGAAGTTGCGCACACCTCAGTCCTATGGTCCTACGGGGCCCCTCCCACTAGATAGATCGACTATCATGCATATATAAAACACGTTCATTAATTAACAATGAAAACCATATAATTTTTAATTAAACATATTTTCTTATAATTTTAATAATTAAAAATATTTTTTCTGAAAAGAGGAAATTTGTGGCCATTCAATAGATTGGCTCATATTGATAAGCATATCAAATTTGCACAGATCCATTATCAATTTTTGGGGTAAAACTTTGCATAGATCCATTATTCAAGCGTTACCTTTAAAAAAAAAAAAATAAAAAATTTAGGGGTGAAAATGGTGGAAACTGTGATTTCCCTCATTTTTCACTCAAATGTTGATTTATTCACCACAAATCTATGTCAATGAATGACATTCATGGATAGACATGGATTTCCATGTCAATTATTCTAGCATTTGAAAAAATAAAAAACTTTTAAAGGATTTTTTGTCACCTTTGGGTTGCTGCCTGTCATTACTTCCAAGTCGATATTTCTCTCCCAAATCCAAGCTTTTGATTCAACAAACCTGAAAAGGAAATGTCAGAATCACCAGATAAACAAATCCCCTAAGAAAAGTCCCACAAAAAATGAAGCCGAAATATCAACGAAATTATAGCCAAATATCAATGATCTTATTGAAAATATCAGCGATATATGGAAAATTTTGTTTTTTTTTTTGGGTGGTTTTAGTGTCTTTAACCTGATGATACCAATATTATTGCCAATAATTGGAACACTGCTAACACCCGTTGGGCAAAATATTCCAGCAGAATTTCTCCGCTACTATTCCTGAGAATTCCCCCAATTCCGTCCAGCCATGAGTTCCCAAGTCAGCACCTGTATAAATTCAATTTGACGCTGTTGTCTTGGGGCTTCTGCAAGTGACCAGAAGGCCTCAACGGACCTCAGCTCCTGCTAACAACATCTTCCCAGTTGGAATGCGTCCACTGGATAGAAATACCAAACAGCGCCTTATTTTGTCTACTCCAGATTTTCTTTGGATAGAAATAAAGACCAAACAGCGTCTTGTTTTGTCTATTCCACTCAAACACTAAATCAAAAATTTTCTTCGAGGTAGTAGGTTCCAATCTCCTCCCCTTCATTAACCCCTTTAACAACCACTGACCCAAGAATGTGCCCGACCTGCCCCCCTGCAGCGGAACACCAACTTGCTAACAGGTCAGTGACTGTGTTCAGGAGAACCCACATCATACTGAATTTCTGGAAAATGAGTGCCCAGATTTGTCTGCTTGAAGAGGAATGAATAAACTAGTGGGAAACATCTTCTGCCACACAACACATCAAACATCTGTTTAGGAAAGAAAATCCCCTTCTTTTACATGAGAATATTGTTCAAACAACACCTGCCGACTCAACTTTCGGATAGATATAAAAAAAGAAAAAGAACAGGAAAAAAAAAGGGATCAGGTTAAGAACCTCCCGTTGGATGCAGGGCTAAATCCTCCTATCTAGGACCAACCCCCTACCCCCCAACCCCCCGCGCAAGATGCACTCACTCCAATAAAGACAACAAACTGCCTCGATTTCACCTTCTCTGAGATTACGCCAAAATATAGGCCCCCAAATAATCGTGCTGGATTCCCAATGATAGAACTTAACCACCACTGAAGCTTTCATTGTAGGTATCTTGTATAAAAATTGGAAAGAGTAACAAAGAGGGCTCTTGCTGCACCAGCTATTCTCCCAAAACCTTACCCTGTTGCCAGTGCCTAATCTGAATCTGATGTATTTAGAGAAGCCTCTGTATGTTGCTGAGATTGCTAGCCAAATTGCCGATCCACTTCACATACTGGCAAGATTGATGTCCCATTTCGACTGCCCCATATTTGTCCATAAGGATCCTCTTCAAGATGGGGAAATCACCCTCCTTAATCCTCGACCACCATTTAGCGAGGAAGGCTTCATTTATTTGCTGAATAAGGTCTGATGCCGAGGCCGCCTGATTTTACAGGCTTGCAAATTTCTTTCCATGCAACAAGATGGAATTTTTGGGCATCTTCTTGATTATTCTACGAGAATTTTTTCTGCAAACTTTCCAATTGATTTGTGACCTTTGCTGGGCATTTGACTAAGGAAAGAAGGTAAATTGGGAGGTTTATTAAGACAGGCTTAATCAGCATGATTCTCCCTCTAATGAGAGAACTACTCTTCCACATAGAAAGCTTTTCTTTACTAGTTCACTCTGTAATATCGTAAAAAGGTACGTGTTTCCTTTTATGATTGGCAGTTTTTTTTTTCCTAAGCAAAGGCCAACGGCAGTAAGCACTTGTGGATTTCCATTGTCTGCATCTCTTCTGTAATTCTTGTCAATTGTTGTTTGAATGTATCCTTGTTGACATTACTTATCAATATCGTGCTGGCAAGATAAAACTTATGAATGCAGTCCTGTTTGTGGCCTAGGGAAGTACTTTGTATATTTTGAAACTGTAATTTGATTCTCAACTAGTCTTACGCCATTCTCTCCTATGGCTGTGTCAGACTTTATTTTATTTTATTTTATTTTATGCAGCAGTACAATTTTCCACTGTTTGACTCTATGGGTATCTGCATTTTGATTAATGATTGCTTCTCTTCTGCATACAGCTTGGAGTTTTCTCATCTCAGGTGTTTCAAGAGTCTCCTCAGGATAAAATCCGGAGAAGGAAAAATTGTAATGGTGTCTCTACTCTCTACTTATATTCACCTTTTGATTTCCTGCAGCTTACGGTTGTAATCTCTGATCTCTTATTTTCAGCATTTTCTTATGACATGGAGAAACACTGTAATTTAGAGATTGCAGCTCAAATTTCAAGAATCTCTTCGAACCAAAACGGTACTTGCCTTTCCAGCAGTCTTGTCTTCTATCTGTTACTTCCTGATTTAGTTTAGAGTCATTTTTCATTGGGCAGTACTGCTGTTTGCATGCGTATTTTATCTTAGTAATGCTGGTGACTCTATTATAGACTCTGTTTGGAAATATCAAGTAAATTTTCTCACAGTTCTATAAAATATTTATTGTTTCTTGATCTTAGTAAGTTTCTTACCCTTTTTGTATGTTTTGAAGTCACATTAGCATTAACAATGTTTTAAATATCAATGATATTGGCCGTTATATCCCACAATATATATTGTATCCCACCTATGCGATACGAAACGCATAGTGCTGATATATCCCACATGTTCAATCCGGTGAGCATTTTCAGTTTTTTATCCCTTTTTTTGTTGAAATGATGTTAAATCAGTGTCAAATGGTTACAAATCCATTGATTCTTCACGTTTTGCATGAAAAACCATGGAGTTGGAGCTTTGATTTCAATATCCATTGTTTTTTCATGTTCTCCATGTTTTTTCATGAAATTTTCCTTCAACCAGCTGGCAATTGAGACTAATTTTGAAGTATTTAAGAGTGTTTGATGAAATGATCATCACATACACTTTAAATGTTATGCATTCAATTTGGATATAGTTGCATTAGTTCAGTTAGACATTGCATAGCTTAGGAACCTATACAAAGGAAACATATTATGTGCACTTCTTTTTTTTAAGATGTTATGATTTACAAGTGTGTATTAAGGTCTTTTTTAACAATACCTGAAGTTTCAATGAAAAATTCAACCATTTTCCTGATGTTTCCCCATTTCCCAAAAAATGTGATAAATTACCTGATACAAACGATATATCCTGTGTGATAACTGATTCGTATCTGTATCCCAAGGATGCGATACGTAACGCGATACTGATATTTCAAACACTGAGCATCAGTGATGACTGTGCTGTTTTCTTTTTTCACATTAGACAAGTTGTTTAGTGCTTTGCTAAAACTTCTTGTTGGTGTTAGCAATCTGTCAGATTGCAATAGCTGGGTAAACAAATCCATTTTTCATACTGGCAGCAACTTTATGGTGACATTTCAATTCATTTGCAACTTGGCTGACTTTGTGGGCATAGGGGAAGGCAAGGAGCTACAATCTGAAGAAACAACATTTTAGCTGGTTATGATTCATAGAATATTTTTGTCAATATTAAGAAAATCTATTGAAGTTTCATTGATTTTGTTCCTTTTGACAAAACACTTCCCAAGCTGTTACTAACTTACTAGCTGTCATGCACTTTGAGGAGTCCTGGTATACATCATTATTCCTTGTATTAAAAATTACAAATTCATTCTATCATCTGGTTAAAGTAAAATCTCAGGAGATCTGAACTTCCATTCTAATCTTCAAAAAAATAAAATAAAGTAATAATAATAAATAATAATAAATAAATAAATAAATAAGATTTGAACTTTCATTCTCTAAATAGTTGAACTGTAAACTCATCTCTTATGATTAAGAAATGATATGTGAGATTCGGCCCTAGCCTGTTCTTATATTCATTTCATATATTTCATAGACGTCCTAACCATGCAAGCATGTGTTATGCATGCTGCGGCATTCTAGGATATCTTATTTGCTGGATCACTATATTTTAAAAAGATGGACGTGGCATGAGAAATTGAGTTATTTGATGATGATGGTGGTGTGAAAATAAAGGGAGGAAATGATGAAACAATTTCACTCTGATATAGTGATTTGTCACATGCAGTCCACACTAATCCAAGAAAGGGCCAATTATTAAATGATTAAGATACTTAAATCTGGGAGATTTCCATTGAACTGTGAGCGTCACATGCATGAAATCCAACTCATCAGCGAACTACGTATTTGCTGACGAGTAGGTAACGTAATTCCTCCTATGCTAATGCGTAATGGCATGGTTGGATTCCTATCAAAATGTTAGTCGAGCTTCCAATGCTGTCTGTTTGATTTGATTTTCATTTGTCTTGCATAGTAGTTCATTGAGTGCTTGCACTTTTTGTGTTCTATTTTGTTGCATTTCTCTGCTTCTTCTCAATAAGCTTTTGCTGGTTATCCAAAAAAATAAAAAAATAAAATAAAAAAAAGGATAGGTGGATGGTTCAGGTGCCTGAATTTTTTTGTTGAACGGTTGGTGCTGTACTTGAATGATCAGCACCATGGCTAGAATTGTGGATGTGATGCACTCCTCTTTGCAACTTACTATGCTCAGACCAAGAAATGATCACCATGTCACTAGAAGAGGAAAAGGATTAGCTGTAGCAGTTATTCCAGCATCAGCAATAGGAGTAGGAACCAGTGCATGAAAAGCAACAATAATTACATAAGCAGAATGAGATATTTGTGATTGATACTGATGAGATAATAATGTCTTTTTTGTATGCTTGTTCTTCCTGCGGTGTGTACATTTTAATGGTTCACAGCTCTTGCTATTTCCACTGCTTCCACGACCACCGTTTTGACAATCACCATGGCCTCGATTACCATATCCTCGATTATTTTGACAATCACCATGGCCTCGATTACCATATCCAGAGTCTTGAGATGTCCCACTTGTAACATGAGTGCTGGATTTGGTAGACTGGTTATCATCACAGATTTTTGCTTATCGAGTAGGTGCTGTAATAGTGCATTACTCTACTGGCCCACGCTAAATGAGTTGGGAAGAATTATTGATAGATAGGTTAAGGACATGCAGAACATTTCGAAGAGAAAATAGTGGAGAAATCTTGAAGGGCCATTTGCATCTGGATGTTGAGCATAATTTGATTAACTCATCTGTTAGAGCACTCATAATCATCACCCATATCCAAACAACCCAGCCCCCTACTGCCACCACCACACAGGCACACATGCATGGCTATTGTGGAGGGGAGCATATGTATAGATGCAAGAAGGAAGCGTGTCCTTTCTTAAAATATTTGCCCATATGGATTAATAATTTTCATTCAGTTCGACTTTGAAGATCTGGTTTTTGTCTACTCAAGGATGTGAAGAAGTTATTGATTCAGGACATATTTCTGGTGGCCCAATAGATCAATCGGATGAATGAAAATGAAGAAGAAGAAGAAGAAGAACAGATGGAATACACAATACCATGTTGAACAAACTAAGCAAAGAGAAAATACAAGAAATTTATATTAAGACTTGAGAGAAGGGTCGGGGCACTCTTGCTAGGTTAGAGCTCCGAGATGCATAGGGTGCTACATTACTTCCACACTCTACCACATTAGATTATATGACGTGGCCCCCTTTATACAGATAGGAGTAACAAACCCAGTTTCCCACAAGCATCTGATGTGGGACTAAACTCACATGACAATAAACATAAGAACGACACAATAAAAGACTTGAGTTCGTATTTCTCAACTAAAAAATTTGAATGGAGAAGTTCAATATGAAGATTTTTCTGGGTTGCTGATCACCTTGAAATGAACATAGCACTAATACTCAGATATTTTCAGATGTTTAGCTTGCCTGATTTTTCCACTCTTTTCATTTCCTTTCAGATGATTACCCTTTTATAATGCACCATCAGTTCTGTAAATTTATGAAACACATTTATCAGGAATAATTTTATTCCATGTAGAGCAGACTCCAAATATGCATGGCAGTGTAGATATTCATTTTCCCATGCAGTTGAATATATTATCAATAGTGCCGTGACTTTATCAGTAGTTATTTTAGTTAATTTTTGTAATTATAAAATTATTTCTTTATTTAGAGTTTTATACTATTCTACTTTGACAATATATTCAACCTATTATCTAGCTTCAGTTGCTAATTCTCTTTCTATGAACCTCTAGATGGAGATCGTGATCATTACCATTTGGAAGGATTAATGGAGAGTCCTGCTGTGGATGATGATGGAGAATGCTTGTCCCCAATTGTTCTAAATGCAACTTCAGTCAACATTGAGGTCTACTACAACAAAGCGGTTAATTATACCTTGATGGTCACATTTGTATCCTCTTCAAAGCTTAACTTCTGTGATTATCTTCCTATTATTGTTATCATTTTGGTTTTCTTGAATGTTAGTCCTTAATATTGTAAACATTAGGTCTCTTTTCTTCAAGTTCTTCTGTTGATTCGACAAATGGAACACAGCAACACTCAATCTGTAAGATTTTTCTGCTTACACTTGTTGAATATCATCAAAATATATGTAGGAGGCATGATGATAGTTGAATGTTTCATTGCATCTATGCAGTGCTTTAATTGCAGGATATTTCAGAAATATTTATCTGATTATGTGATTATGAATTACTTTTTTCAGGGTGCTGCTAAAGTTTCTATTTTGATGATTGGACAGCAAGCCATCATGGATGCTTATCTCTGTCTTTTACATCTAACTGCTGGGATTTTAGTTGGTGAGTGCAGTAAAATAGTGGGTTTTTTTCCCCTTAAATAAATGGAATATATGAGCACGTGTAAGTCCACTAGTTCCTGTTCATTCTGCTCTCTTTGAACTGAACTTGACATTTCTTATTTCAACTATTTCTTGAAGGAATACATATCAGTAGGGTGCATTTTCCTTCCTTTTCAGGTGGTGAAATACTATATATTTCGATCAGTTAGATTTTCAACTGCTTGTGTCAAGCTTAGTTGGAGGAACCATACAGCTCCCATTCTCACATCGGCATCTTGTCATGTCTTCCACTTCCTGGTTGTTCACACTTCCTAGCATTTGGTGAACTGCCACTATGCTGCTCCAGCACCTGGATTCTCCTCCACTCATTGTTGAAGGGGTCATTGTTTCTTGTTATTTCTAAGAATTTTGTTATAGTGCTCTAACATAGCAACCAACCTACTTTAAACCATTTCAGACTGACATCTGATTTCGGAATGTCGCCCAGAATCTCTCAATCTAAAAATCAATAAATGAAATTCAAATGTAACTATATGGACTAAACGGCACTGTTCTGTAGCTAGTTTTTACTGCATAATTGCTGATAGTGCTGGTCTTTGAGACTAGAGAGTGTTCCAATGCTAAATTGGAGGTTTGGAGGAAGGAGTTGAGCATAGATGTCTATGTTTAAAAATTCACAGAAACAAGGTAATCTGTTGAATTTAGTAGGGATAGTCACAGGAGCTAGGCTTTAGATGAATTGATATCTAGGAGATTCCTCAAAGTGATTTTTTTTTTTTATTTTTGGTTATCTTGGCCATATTATTTGAAAGGCTGCTGAGGCTGAGGATGATGTTCCAATAAAATAGAGCTGGGTGGATAAAGTAGTGGTGTGCCCTTGTAGTCTTGTTTGATTGTTGTATTGCAAAGAAGCTTGAGGCTTTGGCTATGCTATATTGGGTAGAAGATGGGCATTGCAAAGAGGAGGATGCTGTGATGTAGTTAAATTTGTAGCAGGAAAAAAATGCAAGAGAAATAAAAGAATGGGAAAGAAAGTTATTTACATCCCTCCACGTCTTCTTAAGAGGAATAAAAGAAAAGGAAGAAAGTTGTTTACGTCCCTCAACATGTATTTTTTTTTAGTTTTTTTAGTTTTTTTGTTTTTAACATTGATGATATATATATAAAAGACCGAAGCCAAATATTACAAAAAGACAAATAGACAAAGATACAAACAACCCTAGCCCAAACTCCCTTGAAAGAAACAAAAAACAAGATAGAACTATCTATGCTTCCCCTCAATCCTTCAAATTAAGAATTGCCATGAAAACTTGCATCGGCCCACTCCTTTTGTTGTTGAAGTAGCGTTGGTTTCTTTTCCAGCATAAAGCCCAAAGAATTGCTAATAAGCTTAAACGCCACACCTTTTTCCTTTCTTTCCCTATCCCCCCGCCGTGCCAAGCAATGAGAAGTTCGACAATTGTCTTTGGGAATACCCATAGAACCCCAAAGAATTGGAGAAGAAGACCCCACACTTCTTTGGCAAAAATGCAATGCATGAATAAGTGATTCACAAATTCCGCATCTTTGTAGCACATTAAGCAAACGTTTGGGAGACATTCTGCTTACAAAGATTGTCTATCGTTAGTACTTTATTCTTGCCTACTAGCCAACCAAAAGCCGCCACCTTCAGAGGAGCACCGAAATGCCAGAGAAAAGCCATTGCCCACCATCTCATGATTTTCATCAAACACACACAAGTACCAATAGATAGATTTAAATGAGAAAGATCCAGTCTTGGACTTGAACCATCTCAATGAATCCACTTTTGAAACCAATGGAGAACGCTTTGATAACATCTCAAGCAACTAAACCAACTCTTTCGGGTTCTTATCCTTGCATCGGTGGTAGACTCCAAGGAGTTTCAACACCAAGTCTCAGGTTCGAGTCCCATAGGTGGTGAAAATCCACTACGGCGTGAGTTTGGGGGTGGGTGGTGGCTTGGTGGGGTGCGTGTAAAAAAAAAAAAAAAAAACACACTAAACCAACTCTTTAAATTCCCCATCTGAAAGATTCCTTCTAAAAATGGGCATCCATGTGTAGAGGTGGGCAACGATCCGGGCCGAGCTGAGTTAGCCCTAGTTTGGTTTGGTTTGTTTTCGTACCACCGCAGTTTGTGGATCGGTTTGGTTTGGGTTTCGGGCCGACCCATGCGGCCCGAGTTTGGTTTGCTCCAGAAAAATCTGGTTCGAGCCGGGATTGGCTTGGTTGAAAATTTCGAACCAGGCCGGGCCGAGTTCAAACGGACAGTG
Source organism: Liriodendron chinense (assembly GCA_003013855.2). NCBI lineage: Eukaryota > Viridiplantae > Streptophyta > Magnoliopsida > Magnoliales > Magnoliaceae > Liriodendron > Liriodendron chinense. The sequence goes on from ML058483.1 coordinate 2,708,531, forward strand.
GCTCTTTTTTTCCTTATTCATTTAAATAAAAAATAATTTAAAAAGTTAGAAAAAAAAGTACAAACATATCTTACTATATGATGTTTAACATCCTCCAAAAGAGTGCAACTTCAAAATAGACATGTAAGAGTATTTTCCAAACAAAAGTACGCAAGCATAATTTTACAAGTGCAAAGAAATAGTGTGCATTCATGTAAATGTATTGTGTATTATCCATGTCATCATGTATATGTATTATGTATTATCCATGTTATCCATCTGTTTTACATATCATTTTAGGACATGATCCCAAAATGGAATCAGATCCAAAGCTCAAGTGGATCACACCACAGGAAACAATGTGCTTATAATCTACGAGCCGAATCAAACCGAGCTGAATCAAATCGAGCTTCGAGCCGAACCGAGCCGGAACTGCCCTAGTTTGAGTTTGGTTTGTTTTTTCAAACAAGCTTGACTTGGAGGCTTGGTTTGGTTTGAACTTCCTTTTCGAACCAATCCAAGCCGAGCTTTTTCGAACCAATCCGAGCCGAGCTTTCGAGCTGGCTTGGTTTGTGCCCACCTCTATCCATGTGACCTCTTCCCCTCTTAAAGAACAACAATTGCTCACCACCTTCCTCTCTTCCCTCGCAAGCCTTACTAATGATGGAAACCTCTCACTCAACCTCATCTCTCCCACCCACCTATCTAACCAAAATTTAACTCTCTTCCCATCCCCCAAATGAAAGCTTATTCCCACTCTTTCTTTCAAGGACGTTACCGATTTCCACAAGTAAGAACATCGATACAAGGATAAAGCCTTCGTCCCCCGTCCCCCCCCCCCCCCCCCCCCCCCCCCCCCCCCCCCCCAAGTATTTTTGCACTTTTTCCTTCCATATAGCCTCTCCTTCTGACCTAACTTTAAGATTCATCTAACTTTAAGATTCATCTCTTCTAACTTTAAGATTCCCGCTCCTCCCTGGACTGTTGGTTTACAAACTTTATCCCATTTCAAAAGGTGGAATTTGTGCTTCTCCCCCAATTATTCTCGTAAGAAATCCCTTCTTCGTCTCTCCAATGCCTTAAGAACAGATTTCAGACATTTGAATAGAGACAAAAAATATACTGGGAGGTTCGACATAGATGATTTAATCATAACCATTCTCCCACCCAAACATAAGTATCTAGACCGCCATTTAGAGATCTTTCTTTCACACCGTTCAATAACCTCATCCCACATGCGCTTTGTCGGTCTTCCTATACATAGCGGTAGCCACAAGTACGTTGTTGGAAAGGAAGCTTCCTTGCACCCAAAAATGTTCGCAAAAGCCCACACTCTTTCTTTCCCCTAAGATATCACTTTTAGAAATACTGACTTTCAAACCGGAAACCACCTCAAAACTTACTATAATCAATCAAAGATTTTCCACAAAAAAAATCCTCTGCCTTACACAAAAGGAGTATATCGTCCGCATACTGAATATGAGAAATCTGAAAATTCGTATTATCCAACCTCAAAGCCCTCTATCAATTCCACTTGAACTCCTCTGCCTAACATTTTACTGAGATCCTCCATAATAGTGACGAAAAGGAAAGGGGATAAATGGTCGCATTGCCTAAGGCCACGAGAAGGTGCAAAAAAACTTTTGGCGAGCCATTCACCAAAATGGAGAATTTTACCGAGCTAACACAAGCTCACATAAAAAAACGCCATTTTGGGCTACAACCTAATATGTCCATCATATAATCTAGGAATGACCAATCCACATGATCATAGGTTTTTTCTACATCAAGCTTGCAAACCATACCTTCCTTTCCTCTCTTATAGCAAGAGTCGACACATTCATTGGCCAATAGAGAATAGTCTACAATTTTTCTTCCATCAACAAATGCTCCTTGAGATTTTGAAATAACACTTCTCAGTACTTTCTTAAATCTAATAGCCTTTGCTAAAATCATATAGGGACCCCCAATAGACTGATAGGATGAAAATCTTTCAAACATTCCGTACATTCCTTTTTGGGGATTAAAGCGATAAAAGTAGCTCCTAATTGTTTTACGATTACGCCCGTATCGAAAGGCTTTCTAAAGAAACCAATGACATCACCTTTCACACAATCCAAATTTTTTTGATAAAATGCTATCGAAAAACCATCTAGCCCAGGAGCCTTATCACTTCCCAAATCCTCCACTGCTTGCTTGACTTCACCTTCCGAAAACGGTTGTTCCAGCGATTTCGCTTCTTCTGATGGAATCGTTTCAAAATGTAAATTGTCGAGCAGTAGCCCCATTCCCCTGTCCTTAGCTAAAAGATCTTTGTAAAATTGTACTACCGAGTTGTATATTTTGGACTTTTCCTCGATTGATTGACCATCCACCACTAGGGAAGAAATTTTATTAACACACGCTCCTGCAGTAGCTGTCGCATCGAAAAACTTAGTATTCTTATTTGCCGCTTTCAACCAGGTAGCTCTAGACATTTGTCTCCATTTGATCTCCTCCTCCCTCACCCTAGCATTGTATTTCGCTTTGTACACTTCCCTCCACGTCTATTCATCCTCCAACAAATTCATTTCCTCTTCTTTAGCATTTAGCATTTGAATTTACAAAAGAATTTCATCATTTTCCACCTCTCGGCCAAAAAGAACCTCTTTTTTCCATTCTTCTATCTTTCGTTTCAAGCGTTTCAATTTTTGGAAAAGAGAGACTCCTGCACCTCCTTCCACCAAAAAAGATGTCCACCACTCCACAATCTTTGACTTAAAGCCTTCGATTTCTAACCATGCCAATTCAAAACGGAAAGGCCTTGGCCCCCAATCCTCCTCGTCCACTTCCAAAAGCACTTAACAATGATCTGAAAAAGGTCTAGAAAGTCCCCTTTGAGAAATTAGCGGATATTTCTCCACCCGCCCAATTTGGGGAAATAAGGAACCTGTCCATCCTGCACATAATTGGAGACGCTTGCCCATTCAACCATGTGAGCTTAGTACCTTCTAATGGGAGGTCCATCAACTCATTGTGGAAAATCCAATTGGAAATTTTTTTCATGCTTTTAGAGATCTGCCCCCAGTTAACTTTTTGTGAATCTCCCTAATGACATTGAAGTCTCCTCCCAAGCACCGCAGTAAGTCCCACTTATTTCAACAAGAATCCAACTCAGCCCAAAGATACATTGCGATATTTCGATTTACATGGCCCATCAACTGAGGAGAACACCCATCTGAAGCTGGACCCATTTTCCTTTAGCATCATTGATACTGTATAATCACCTACCTATTTATACTCTTTGCTTCAGATTGCTGAATTCCAGATCACTAGAATACCCCCAGCCGCTCCAACCGAATCTGCCATTAACCATTGGCTTTCCTTGCCCCACCAAATCGAGTTGATCAAACTCTGGTTCGTTTCCTTCCACTTTGTTTCCTGTAACGCTACCACCTGAATTTTGTACCTTTTGCACGTCTTTCAACTGACCTCTTTTTCGCAAACACCCCAGCCCTCGAACAATTCAAGACATGATCTTCATCTACCGTATCTAGACCCCACTTGACTCTCGTCCACTGGTTTGGCCATGTCATCCATGCACACTATCTGTCTATTATTATTCTGGACCTGTTTTGGAATAAACGGTCTGCCCCTTTCTTCTACCCATTCGAAGTAGGAGACATAATCCTTAGGTCTGTCCCCAAAGGTTACTCCCACTATACATGTAACCTCCATTGTCACCAACTTAATCCGCCTCATCCCTTAGGCCATGGAAATTCTGTTGGTCTACCTCTATAATACCTCTGTGTTGCTGAATTTATCCTATGATGTACCCATATCGATAACCTCCCTATTAACTGATTGTTGTTTGATTGCCAAAGGGGTGACAAATGTTGGTTTATCAAACACAATAAAGGTATCACCATCCTACCTAATTTGATGCTGACTCTCTTTTGCCTCGAATCCCGATGGCCTTCCTTGTTCCGATTCACAGTTACTACCAAGGACCACCATCTGCCCATAGGGAACCCCTATATTTGTTGGAGCATCTCTCCAATGATTCCATATGGATTTGGGTCTCAATCGACACTGACGGCCCGACAAAACTTTGAGCCGACCTATTACTGATGCATACTACCGCACCCTCTTCCACTCCCAACAGACTAATACCACCCTCATTGAAATTGCTGGAATAGAGTCACTGAGATTCACAGTCAAGCGATGGCATACTTCCAGAAAACGCTGCCTGACGAGAAGACTCTGTCTGCTCTGGCGACGAAGGGAAATTGTGGCCTACGCTTCATTCGGCACCTCTGGGCTAAAGCGCTTGGTTGCGATAAAATGACGTGTATGCTTGTCACACGTGACCTGACTTGAAACTTGTCCCACATGTGTGGCATTAACCTGGGGTCCCTCACGTGCTGCAAGACTGCCGCACAAGCTAGAAAACGGGAAAAGACTCTGGTTAGAAGTTTCTGCCGATTTAAATACTCCAGCTACCGCGATTCCACGTGTCATCCTCTCGTTACAGGGAGAGAAGACTTTTTCTCCCCCTTCACAAATGTAGCCATCACGCGTCTGCATATCGACTGCAAGAGTGCCACGCGTCTGCAGAGCTTTGGAAACTCTAGCGCCTTCTTTCTGACAGCGAATAAAATTGCTACAACACATCTCTTCCTCGAATCATAGACCGCTGGAGCATGGGGCCAATACTCCTTCACTGTTCTGTCAAACTACCTCCATCTGCATGCCGAGACAAGTGTTCAAAGTATCGGTATTGCTACAAGTTTCGCTAGCTGGGGTTAAAGAAACAATATTGATGTCACTGATAATATCTCCGATAACCGGAAATGCAGGGAAACATTGGAGAAACTTGGGGAAACCATGGAAATTTTCAGTGAAACTTCAAGAGATGCTAAAATACACATATTTCCATATTTAGGAATAAAATAATTGCAAAAAGAATGCATATATAATAAGTTTTCATTTAATGAGGGGCTTAAAAGCATGTGTTTTTGTAAGAAATCAGCCCAACCATCCCATCAATCCCATCTAACCATCTAACCATCCCACCTTCCATCCAAACATCCATCAATATTTTAAAATATCAACAGTGTACGATATTTCGCCGAGAAATCATCAACAACTGAAAAGGAGACAAAAGAATGTAGTCTCGATATCACCTATGTTGTGTTATTGATAATATCGTTGACAATTTGATCACTGCATACAACCATGCACCCATAAAAAAAAAATTGAAATGTAATTTTTTTAATAAATAGATTTTTGGCGATATCGATGCATTGGCGATATTACGATAATATTGCCGATACACTAGCAATACAAGCGACATCTGGAATTTCCATAATAAAAAATATTGGCAATACATTGGAGATATCGATACATTGGCAATACAAACAACACTTGGAATTTACATGGTTGAAAATATTGGTGATGCATTGGTGATATCGATACATTAGCGATGCATCGCCAACACCAAGGATTTTTTATACTACTGGTGTTATCGGTATCGCTACCAGTGTTATCGTTATCGTTAAGCTGGAGATAGAGATGATATCAGGGATATTTCGATAATATCGAAGATAATTTGAACAATGGCCGAGACCTTCGACGTCGGCCTCTTTCTACTTCTCACTTTGTTCCTGATCAACTGCAACTGTCAGCTTTGTGGAACCAACCTTCAACCCTATTGAAATCGGATAGTGAGACAATTTCTTCTTTCTGATTCTGATTCTAGCAAACCTAAGCTCTTCGCTGTTATCAGTTCGACTGTCAATGGCCACTACCGACCAGATGCAAGCTTCAATCTCTTGGATAACCTCGTCTATCCAGAGTTCGAGGGGGATATACCAGACTTGGTACAAATGTTCCTCCCAACCAAAGATCGACCACTCCTCCCACTTGTAAATCCCTGTTACGAGCTCATCTGCTTTTGATTTGCATGTTGAGAAAACCATTTCAGCATGTTCTTGACATCCCAAAGAGATCAACAAAGTGTTCTCATGAAGCATCTTGATAAGAACGTATTTCGCCTCGATTCCTATGCAGTGGTGAAGCATCCACTGTATAGGGTCATCATCTCGGGTTCCTGGGGTTACGTCGGTCTGCTACCAAGCAATGCTCGAAGGTTTTCATGGAATCATTCAAGATGTCCTTCCTCATGGATTCTCACTTCCGGGCCTACATTTGTCTGAACCTTTTATACCACTCGATTTACTGTGCTCTCTTGAGATTCAGGAGACTTGGTTCTTTCATTAGAACTGTTTGAAACTGCTTCCTTAAAAGATCTTCGTGCTTTTATGGTCGTCTCTATCTTTGAAGGCGCGGACCTGCTCGCTGCCTTTGCGTCACCTTAATGTGTCCTATGGAGAAGCCCACAACCTGTTTGTTTTGTTTCCCCTTGGATTTGTTATACCTTTCTAGCCCATACCTCGCCTTTGTCACTCTTAGTTTCTTTCTGCTAAAACTCTCTCCATTTAGATCAATTATAGCTTTAGCAGGTTCCCTTTCCGAGCTCATTCGGACAAAGGCAAAACCTCTGCTTGCATTTGAGTTCTTTTGGCAAGGCATCACAACCTCCATCACTAACCCTGCAACTGAGAAGATCCTTTCAAAGTTAACTGGTTTCCACGATTCTGGATAGCCATGAACAAACAGCATCGGGTAAGCCACAAGTGGTTTTTTCCTGTTTCCGATTATTCCTTTCCTTTTCCAAGACACTATTTCCCATTTCCCGCCATTGTCATCCTTGTTCAAGTCTTCATCCTCTCGCTTGGGCTTTTTGACATCGTCATCCTTGTACAAGTCTTCATCATCTCGCTCGGGCTTGAAGATGGAGACATTAACCATCTCACTCTTCTCCTCAACATGTCTTATTTATATTTTAACCCTAAATAAAGCATAGAAATGGTAATGGTAACACTAAGGGAGTAAGTTCATAAAGCACTAGCTGAATTTTTCGAAGAAGAAGCCCAATCTAATTTCTCCAACTTCTCCCAACAAAACACCTCGGAAACCGAACCACTTTTGTCCCTAAAACAACGGTTGTTCCTTCCCCCCCAAATAGCCCGAAGCCCAGCCAGAAGAAAAGTCACCAAAGAGCTTTGCCGTATTTTCTGACTCCACTTCCATGTCAAGCAAAGAACAAGCCATCTATTGTCTCCGACATTGCCCACATCACCTTAAAGAGGTTGAAGAACTTATCCCACATCAATGTAGCGAACGGCGGACCTGGTAGTGAATAAACAAGTGATTTACCATCACTGCATCCTGCATGCACATGGGGCACATGTTTAGAATAATCATTTACCTTTTTTGAAGATTTTTAGCAGCACCCAATTTCTTCCCATTATCCAAGCAAATGCTGTGACCTTCAGAGGAGCTCCGTAGTGCCATGAAAAAGCTGCAAAGCTTGATCTCACTTCCGACGCCCAATTGGACTAGTGCCCTATAAAAGGATTTCATGGAAAATCGAACTGGTTTATCTCACCTCCAAACCAGGGCGTCCGACTAATCAGAAAGAGAACAAGACCATGAAGCCTTCCTGAAATCTGAGCAAACTTATCTACCTCTTCGTTTGTCAGGTTTCTTCTTCATGGGGGAGACCACACCCCAACCCCACCTAGCATCGAGAAGCATCTAGCTACTGGAACATTGGCTTCTATAGCAATCATTGCCAACCTTGGAAGCTTCTATCGGAGCTGCCTCTCCCCTAGACAAACATCTTCCCAAAAATGAACTCTCACCATTCCAAACAGCAAAGCCACTACCTTCCTTGAACTTAATAGTCACACTTTCTACTGCCTTCTGTAACCCTGTGGCCCTGTATAAGAATGTGTCCCTAACCCACCAACCCCTTGATTCCATACTTTGTCGCTACCACATTCCTCCTTTCCAAACCTCCATAACCATTTTCCAACAAAGCTTAATTCACCACCTCCAACCTCCTAACACTTGCACCCCCTTCTTCATATGGCCTACACACTTTGTCCCAACTCACCAAATGAAATATCTTCGAATTTGCCGCTCCCTGCCATAGAGTCCTGTCTCAACTTTTCTATCTAATCCACCACCTTGGGCATACATATACATAAAGTAGAGGGGCATATTTGACAAAACTTCTTTAATGACGGTGATATGCTCGCCCAAAGACAAGTGCCTGCTCTTCCGCCTGGATAACTTCCTATCAATTTATTTGATGACCCTATCCATAAGATGTTTTGCAGGTTTCCCAACACAGGAATCACCAAATGTGTTGTCAGTCAGGATGCCACTTGACAACCAAACTCCCCAACAGATCTCTCCACTTCTTCGTTGGATGCATGAATTCCCAACATCTCGCTCTTACAAATGTTGACTTTCATCCCCGAAACAACTTCGAAGCATCTCGCAATCTCCCTCAAATTATCCACCATCCCCTATGCTTCACAGAACAGAATTATGTCGTTGCCGAATTAGTGGTTGGATCTTTCCTTTCTTGTTCTTGTTCTTGTTCTTGTTTTGACTAGTTCTACCTTCCAAGATAGCATGTGTTTACCATGTAAGAGTATAATTTTTTTCTAGGATAGAACATTGTGTTTACCAAACAGCAATTAACCCTAATAAAACTTTCATAGGAAATATTGTTTCCATCTTTTAGTCCAGTTCTAGGACTATTCCAGTATCCTACTAAATAGCTCTAATTTAGATAATTTGACCCTTAAGAAACCTCCCATAATTGAGGTAATTGGTAAGTAAATCCGTCTCAACTTTTTTTTTTATCCCAAACAGCATTAAGCTTCCATAAAATAAGCCTTCATTCAACCTGCCTATTCTTGGAACATGATTCTTATAGCCAACCCCAATTAATTAGGATAAGGCTTAGATGATGATGGTTATTCAACCTGCCTATTTTAAAACCACTATCAACTTTTAATCTTATTAAAGTCTTTAACACACATTCATAAAACCTCAATTAAATAATTAGAATCCCACTAGACATGCAATTAGCTCTCAAGTGCCTGCTTACATTCCCCCTCGTATTATTATCTTTGGTTGAAGAAGAACTGACTCTGGTGAGCATGTCCTCCAGTTTCATTGATATACTTACTCTTGAGGGGGAACATGTAAAAATAGATGTTCGCTTGGGTTCTCTTCCTTGTAATTGGTGCAACTATTGGGCTTGTTTTGTTCCTTTCTGATGTTGTGATTGATTTTGTGCTTTTAGGTATTGCTTACACCTGTTTCAAGAATTCTTTATTATTGGCTTTATTGTTTTTTCGTTGTATTTCATGTCTGGCAAAGGTTTTAGTTAAAAAAAAAAAGAAGAAAGATCTGTTAAGTTATGATGCATGTGTATTAACTAAATTTGAATGATGTTTGCATATAGAATCGACATTTAATGTCTTCTTCTTCTCCATTCTAGAGATGCAATATCTTTAATAAAGATTTTATTTAAGAAAATAACATTTAACTTATGATGCCCATGTTTTAGCTAAATTTTGAATTATGTTTGCATACAGAATCTCTGTTTAATGCTTTTGCCACAGCTGCCTTCTTCAAGTTTGTTGTCTTCTCTATTTTTGAGATGCGATATCTTCTTGCGATATGGAAGGCAAGTAGACCCATGGGTACGGGAGAAGGTTGGGAAGCAATGAGGCGTGAGTTGTCAGTTCTCTACAGCCGTTTCTGTAAGTAGCCTTGCTGAATATGCCCTGTTTCATGTCTGTAAGAGAATGTGTTGGTGTGCAAAACGAGCTTTGTTACAAGTCTATTTTAGAGAATTAAATTGTGTATATCTTGGTTTAATTTTATGCTGCTCCACTTCTAACTCAATGAAAGTTGTCTGCAACACACATATGCAATGTTTCATAAAGTGATTTAAATATCGGTATCGATGCACGTATCACACCTTTGGGACATGGAAACTTATTGGCATAGCATGTTTCATGGAATGTATTGTTGTTTGAGGGAAACATTTAGAAAATTATTGAAATTTTCATCTGAGCTTCAGGATATTTTGAAAGAGACATTTAACTCTTAGAACTCAAAGATCTTTAAAAAACAAGCATGCAGAATAAGTTTCCTTTGTATGGGGTCCTAAATTGTGTGTTTTTCGATAGAAGTGATGCAATTATATTCAAAATTAGTTCATATAATTCATAAATCATACAATACAAGTATGGGAACAGATTTCCCCAAACAAATTCAGGAAAAAATGGAATTTTGCAGGGTGCTTTTTGCATTTTTTTTTTTTCAAATTTTCCCGGAGGGAATTGTATCGCTATGTATTGCCGATACATATCTTAATGTATTGCAATGTATCGCATGTATCAGTGATTCAGGGGGCTTTTATAAAGGTTTTATGGCAAGATATCGCAATGTATTGATGTGTCGGCGATGCATTGGGATATTTTGGGCAGTACACGGGTATTTGATAATTCCCCTGCATATCGTATACCCCATGCAATATTGATAGTATCGGCCAATACTATCAATAGTTAAATCTCTGGTTTCAAATCAATTCAATGAAAAACTCATTTGCAATCTGAACTCCTAGAATGTTCTCTAAAAGATCACATTCGATGATCATGAGCAGACTTACAACCTAATGTTCTGTTATGATATATATTTAAAATAATTTCCCTTTAAATAATGAAGTTTCAGGTTAACATGGATTTTTTTTCTGGTTGATCATCATGCCTGACAATGTTGTTGATTTTTGCAGATGGCATTCTTTTGGGTGGCATTCTGATCATGTATGAGCTTCATAACTTCCTGCGGCCCATTCTCCTCATTATGTATTCCTTTTGGGTACCTCAAATAGTCACTAATGTCATCCGCGACACTAGAAAACCATTACATCCTCATTACATACTAGGCATGACTGTAACTCGATTAGCAATTCCATTGTATATCTTTGGTTGCCCAAGCAACTTCGTGCGCATTGAGCAGGACAGAAATTGGTGTATATGTTTGGTGGTTTTCATGGGCTTCCAAGCATTAATTCTTCTTCTTCAACACTATCTCGGATCTCGGTGGTTCATTCCTCGTCAGGTTTGAATTTTCTCTAATCATTCACTTCTTGTATTACTTCTTGGACTGTACTTAACAGATGCATCTATCTTGTGAAATTGGTTCACTTGTTTTTAATATCAACAAATATAATTGCATATATAAAACATAACATGTTCTTATAGTGAATCGAACTTTAACCTTATTGCAGTCACCGAAATCTTCATTTTGTCCTCAATCTTGTGGATCTGATTGTTGGCCAAAATCCATAGAACAGTCCCTGTGAAATTGTATGGGCACAGAGGAAAATGATTCGACAATATTTTCACCAAAAGATCGGTGATAACATCTTTTGTTTTTCTCTCTGTAGCCATGGGCCCAAAATTCAGTTCAATCCAAAACTCTGGTGCGCCCCATGACAAGAAACAGCTCAGGGGGACCCCCACCACTGGTTCCATACAAGCCATGCATATGGTACATCTGGGGCGGATGCATTATATACATGGGTTGGATGGAACATGCACAGCGTGGTGGGTCCCATTTCCAATAAAGAGTGGTTGTTCTACTTCAATTGTTTCCTAACATGTGGCGCACATTAGTCATGGATTGACCTGATTTTTTGGTCCATGTCCAAACGAGGGTGGGTGCTTCTGACGGTCAGCATGGGGCCCACAAAAAACATTTGCACCTCCCCCCAACCACCATCACACACACACACACCCCTGCAGATACACATCCATCATTCTGCACACACACACACACACACACACACACCATTCTATACACACACAATTCTACACAATTTACAGTTGCATGATTGAGTCCTCTTTCCATTGTAAGTTGTAGCTCCCCCTAAAAAACATTGTTGGCTGATATTTGTGGGTGCTGGATTTTTAATTAAGCTACTGTTTCACCAAACAGTTGTTGTGTTTCCTTCAGAAGCTCACTTTCATATAATGATTGGCAGATCTTACCTGATAAATATAGCTACTATAGAAGGCTAGAGAATGGCACGAGTCATGCTACGGACTGTGTTATTTGCATGACTGCCATCGATCTGTCACAGCGACCCAACGATTGCATGGTACCATCGAAATCTCACTGCTTTCCTCTTTAATTGTCTTTTCCCCTTTCTCTTGTTCTTGCTTCAGAGATTGCCTAGTCAAAAATGCACGTCCTCCTGCAGGTGACACCTTGTGATCATTTCTTCCATTCCGGCTGCTTACAAAGATGGATGGATATAAAGATGGAATGCCCGACTTGCCGGCGTCCCCTGCCTCCAGCCTAGGATTTATAATCATCCTCTGTATATTATTTTCAACAGATGTTTCTCGATGTGCATTTGACTATCAAGGGGTTCTCGAGTACCGATGGAAGTATGGAACAATTCCTTCATTATCATTTTGGGATTGCTTTAGGAAAGGTAGAGGACGAATGCACGATTCTGTTGTTGTGCTCCTGAAGAGAATTAATTTTTGGGTTTCAGGTAGCAAATTGCAAGTGTGGGCACAAGTGTTTAAAATACACTTTCAAAAGCAAATTGTGGAAGCCCTCTTCTTCTTCTTCTTCTTCTCCTTTTTCCACTGAAATCTCAACTCTAAACTGTCAAATGTGGCACACCAATTGTAGTTAGTGTATTATTTGTACAAGGCATATGATATTGCTCACAGGATGATATCAATACAAAATTGTTGTTTCCATAACCAGGGGTTTGGGAGCTGCCTTCCCGCATATCTTAACAACTGTCCTTTGGAGAAATTCAAGATTGCAATAAAATGGATGCTGTAGGTTGCATGGAATTGTTTCCTTTCTTCTTCTTTTGGTTTCATCTCAACTGCCATGTAATGCAGAGACCCATTTGGTTAGTCGGCCACAAGCTGATGTTGGGCTGGTCGGATACTATAGAAACTGGTCTCATTATGTGACAGCTGAAGAGTTGCATCATTTTTATGCGATGCCTTTTCTTAGTAAGAGGGGTCATTTGGATGTTGGTAGAATCCTTTAAACTAAGGGGCTCACAGGTAATGGGTTTACAAGTAGTGCTTGGATTGGAAAATTTGGGGGTCACTTTGCAGGTAAATAATTCCCCCTCATTTTTCAGATTGCAAGTAAAGGAATTACAATGCAAAGACATTATACATAGAAGAGCACAATAGTTGATATATCCACTGTTTATGGACCCATAATGATGTGTACGGTAATCCAATCCATCCATATATGTGTCCCTTGATGCTCTCCTAGGGCAATAATTAAAAAAAAAAGGTCAATTGACTCATTAGGTGGGCCACACGGCAGGGTACTATGGGATGGGACACCCAATGGGGCACACTATGATGGGTGCAGGACATTCAATCTGTCATTATTGTACGTCTATTGATGCTTTCTTGAGGTCCAAAATAAATCAAGCTGACAAACATAAATTGAGTGACATACCCCAGCGTGGGATTTGGGTCGAGCAAAATTGGGTGTCGGACTCAGGGTGTGACAGTTGCCTACCCGCATAACTGGTGTTGGTGCTGGTGTTATTTTTATCAGTCCTCAAGGGGACCTACTGTACTCCCTCGTCTTGGATATTGCTTGCTCGACCAACAAGGCAGAGTACAATGCCCTTGTCATCGGCCTTGAGATAGCCTACGTATGAAAGTGTGCACCATAACGGACTTTCAGGGGTTCTAAGATGGTTATCAATCAGCTCTCAACGGAATACAATGTTCGTGAGCTCATCGAATCTTTCCGAGACATCCACGTCCAGCATTTCACAGCGCAACAATGTCAGAGTAGATGCAATTGGCTAACCTAACTACACAAGTTTAGCCCAGCCCACAGGCACGTCTCTTTAGGTCAAGATCGAGGAGCGACGCTTCATACTGCTCTTCAAACTATTCGATGAGACTCTTGGTGAGGCTTGTTTGAGACTTCAACCAGAAGGCAGAGATTTGGCGGCGAAGAGTGGACCACTTCACTCTGCATAACGACCTTCCCTATTAATGCTCCTACGATGTTAGAATTGGCTAGCCTAGACAAACAGAAAGCCGTACTGCTGCATGAAGAACATTCGAGAGAATGTAGTGGCCATCAAGCTGGCCGAAACCTGTACCACCATATCAGACGCATGAGGCATTATTGGCCATCAATGATTGAAGACGCCATGCACTTTGTCATCAGGCCCCAATCACTAGCGTTCAAAGTACTCAAACAACTTATACTGTGATATACTCTCCAATAGTGTATGAGAATAAATTGTGCATGTTTTGGCAATTTGCAAGCTTAAACCGTGTACCCCACTCCAAAGCTATGTACGAGTCCACAATGCAACAACAGTACAATAGCCGTCACTCAGCTTCACGAATGCTTCCATCATCCCCAGCGGAGAACAACCCTCTTAAAGACTCACACGAGCCTAAATTGTTGCAACATTACCAAATCACTATCATGCTCCCTAATGGTCACTTCTGGAGGGGGGGCATATAGCTCCACAGCTGAAGGGCTCCGTTACAACTCGCTGGGAAGTCCCAAGATGTGAATACTTTCACACTTTTCTTCATAAAATTCAACTCAAGTTTAGACGTATTACTACATTTTGGGCTATGCTAAGCTCTACGATCAAGGTCATATCTCCGGCATCAAAGGACATTATTGTGCCAAGGCAAGCCATTGTTGGAAACGGACGCCTCAAATCTCCATGCACAGAGGCCACCAATCGGTCGTCCGATCGGTCGATCATGATGGAGGTCAAGACAGCAAGCTGCTGGACCGTTTTTGGGCATTGTCGACTGGTCGGCCAACTGGTCGACAAGGGAACACTCGAGGCGAAAGGGTGCATGTTTATCAGTTGTGATCGGTATTGTAAAGTGGTAAAGGGAGCACTCGTGATGATCAAGGCACAAAGGTGCGATAATCTTTACAAGGTGATCGGGAGCACAATTCATGGTGGAGTTGCGGGATTGGCAGCAGGATCGGCAGCAGGATCCACGATTGCTCGTATGTGGCAAGAGAAAAAGGGACACATGAGAATGCGACAAGGCACGTGAAAATACAAGGATAAAGTCGATGGGGCACGAGAAGCGACAGGACTATGATGATGACGGAGTAGAGGTGGAGGATAATACATGGCAAGTTGTTGCATGAAGATTAGAGTCATGGTGGAGTTTGTTGAAAATGGACGCTTCAAATCTCCATGCACAGAGGCCACCGACCGGTCGGTCATGATGGAGGTCAAGACAGCAAGCTGCTGGACCCTTTTTGGGCATTGTCGACAGGTTTCCTTATTGTATTGAGTTTCCTGTGCGGTTATGCGGAAAGAGTCTCTAATATCAGTTTTCTCCTATTTAAGGAATATATTGCTGGATTAGAAGCATCCTAAATTGGAAAGGGGATTGAGAGAGGTTCTAGGTGAAAGAAAGATCTTGAGAAGAAGGTTTTCTTCTTGGGAAAACTTGGATTTCTCTTGTGGGCTTGTGATCGGGGTTTTGGGTTACATCTCTTGTAACTTCTGATATTATAGTGGATTGGTGTCGCTTTGTGCCGTGGTTTTTTTACCCGTGAGGGGTTTTTCCACGTTAAATTTGGATTGCCTATATGTGGTTGGTTGCATGCATTGTGATTGCATTGTGTTGCTTGTTTGATTCAATTTGCTGCTGTGTGTTCGGCTTTGTTTCCGCTGCGGGCCTTTTATCCCAATAACTACACTACCATAACCAAGCGTTGTACCCGACAACGTATATTGACCAAAGCGTCACCCCAAACGGCCGAGGCCATGAGAATACGGTCAAGGACATCACATGGGAAACATACACCAGTGCCCATTCAACATGTATTGTAACAGACATGGTTATCTTGTGCTACAAGTAAACAAGCATATAACAAGTGAAGAAAGGAAGACGATTCTTTTTCTTTTTTTCTTTTTTATTTTTATATATACACACAAGCACCCCACACCCACATGTGCACACACACACACACACACACACACACACACACACACACACACACCTGGGACTCATGCCCTAGTAGGATTTCTCCACCTATGGGACTCGAACCCTAGACCCTCGTGTTGAAACTCCTGGAAGACAATTCTTTTCATTCCAAGATATTCTGCAGTACACCAAGTCATTATAAGGCAATTGATTTTAAGGGCCCATTTGGATTACAAGTTACTTAAGATAAGCAACTTATCATATCACTTATTTTGGTTTCTACTTAATGAGCAGATATCATCCAAAAAGTAGAAAAGCATGTTTGGTTTTCAACATCCATTGTCCATCATGTGGGGCCAACCTTTGATGTGGATCATTCATTGTGTGGCCCCCACAAATGTGGGCTGTCCATCATGTGGGGCCCACCTTGGATGTTGGCCATTTAGCATTCGGGTCCGACCTTTAATGTGCACCATTCATTAGGTATGGCCCACCTTTGATGTTGGTTATGCATCATATGGAGCCAACCATCAATGTTATTATCCATCATGTGGGGCCTATCTTCAATATCCACCGCCCATCATGTAGTGCCCACCTTTGATGTGAACCGTCCATCATGCGGGGCCTACCTTGGATATGAGCTACTCTCATTAAGCCAACCTTGATGTGGACCATCCATCATGTGAGGCCCACCTTGATGTGGATCATCCATCATGTGGAGCCCATCATTATTACTTGCCCATCATGTGGAGTCCACCTTCGATGTGGACTATCCATCATGTGGGCCCCACCTTAAATGTGGGTTACCCATCATGCGGGGCTCCCCTTGAATGTGGGCCATTCATCATTAGGGGGCGACCTTTGATGTGGATCATCCATCATGTGGGTCCACCTTAATATGTGCCATCATCACCTGGGGGCCAACTTCAATATCCACTGCTTATCACCTTTGATGTTGACCATCCACCATGTTGGCCCCACCTTTGAAGTGGGTTGTCCATCATGCCACCCTCTTTGGATGTGGGCTATTTATCATTATGGGCCAACTTTTGATGTGGACCATTCATTCTGTGGGTCTACATTAATATGGGGCCATCAATCATGTGGAGAGCAACGCCTGACATGAACCATAAGAGAGCTTGTCAGCTTTTCCTCTCTTTTTGTCTCTCCTGATTCCTCTCTTCAGCGACTTATGAAAAGTAGGAAAGAAAACAAAATTAACTGAAGTGATTATGTACTTTTAAGTAAAAAAGTTACTTATAATTAATCATAAACCAAACTTACTTATCTGACATTAGTCACTTATCTACTGCGGTGAGTAGAAAAGTAACTTATTTGGTGGTATCCAAACGGGCCCTAACCGATGACTTAGTGTTGCTCTAAGGAGGAGAACAAAAGGGGTTGTAGACTGAGTGGAGGCAAGCAACACATGCTAGAAGTGCCTTTCCCCATCAGACCATGGAGACCAAATCCCAATCCACTCAAATCTGGGACTGTTGTTGCCACTCAAGCTTGCCAAGGCGTAGAACCCTTGTGATCCTCGTAGCCCCAGATTTCAACACTGATCAGACATCCTTTCTCTCTGGTAAGTTCGTCAGGTCTTCAACCAGCACTCCTCACCCTAAGAAGAGGGTCGAGCCTGCTGGTCAGTATTGTTGGAAGAGTTGGTTTAAGATAGGCATGAGGAATCAACCTACATTGAGCCACGCTCCTTGAGGAAGAAGACTACATCGAGTCAAATTGTAGCTTCTCCTTGAATCTCAGGACTTGTGCTACTGCTAGCTTTCGCTGGAGTAAGCCCACGAGCCTAAGCCACCATCCCTATAAGTCGCCCAAGCTTATGTCTTCTCCCACGAGGTATCAAACAACCCCACTAGTTATACTTCACGCCCATCCAAGCCTACCACCCAAGGTCCTTTGCACCGAAAGGACCAGCACTGAAGGTCCTTCTTGTCCCTCTCTATTGGAGCTTTGGAAGGCAAACAACTAGCAACTACCCCAAGCTCCTGTTGGGTGCGTTGCACAAAAACCTTAGGATCTCGCCCCCAACCACTTGAATTATGGGATATAGTAATGCGGAAACGCAAACAAATAATCAAACCACACGACACAAGAGATTTTTATGTGAAAAACCCTCAAAGAGGTAAAAACCATAGGACCTCGTCCAGAAAAATAATCCGCTATGCTATAAACTGTTTACACCTTGATCTACCTCACAACCCGGTTGGATCAAACCTTCTTCACTCACACAGGAGTGGATAAACAATAAAAGGATTTGAAATTGAGAGATCTCACCGAGTACGAGGATGTAGAAGAACCTGAGATGTCGACTGCACTGTGGATCACCTCCAACAAGCAAAAATCTCCTTCATACAAGCTTCCTCTTTCTCGTTCTCTTCCTCTTTTTCTCTCACTCTCTCTCACCTTGGACATGTAAACCTCCTATTATGATGCTTAGGTCTCGAATTGGAAGCCAATATATAGCCCCATGCAAGAGTTGGACCCAAATTAGGAAACTGCAGATTCACTCCACGCACCATTGGGCGCTCGACAAATAAAAAATTTGTCTAGAGAATTTTAGAGAAAATTTGCCGAATTTTGGTCGCCCAACCCAGCATGGTCGGGCGCCTGATGATCTCACGTCAGTTGCCCGCTCATCTCCAAATCTGTCAAGATATCAACTATTCCTTCCGGCTAGTTTCGATTGCTCGACCCTGATTGGTCGGGGGCCCGATGACCCCCATGTTGCACTCTCTCTCCTCAACTCTTGAGGACGAAAACCCCATCAAATCTCCATCTTCCAAATTAGGAGAGATTCACCATCTTCAAGCCAAGCAGGCTTCTGCAAGTCTCAAATTTTTCCTTGAATAAAGCCTTGGCCATCGTGTCTGACCCGTTATCGTCCGTGTGGACCTTCTCAAGCTGTAACACCTTCTGTTTCAACGTATCCCTGATTTAGTGATACCGAACCTCTATGTGCTTCGACTTGGAATGCTAACTTTGATTCTTGCTCAAGTGTATCGTACTCTTGCTATCATAATAGACTACGGGCTTCTACTACTGCAGGCTAAGTTCCTGTACGAACCAATTCATCCAAAGCATCTCCTTGCATGCTTTTGTGACTGCGATGTACTCGGCCTCTGTTATGGATGATGCTACAACCTTATATAGCTTTCTTTGCTAAGAGACCACTCACCCTGCAAATGTGAACATGAACCCTGATGTAGAATTCCTAGAGTCTATGTCACGTTCCATATCTACATTTGTGTAGTCTTCTAACATAGGTTTCCCGTTACCATAGCATAGGCTCAACCTGGATAAACCCATCAAATACCGTAATATCCACTTCACTGCTGCCCAGTGTTCTTTGCCAGGATTGGCAAGATACCGGCTGACAACCCCAACCGCATATGTTATGTCTAGGCGCGTACACACCATAACATATATCAAACTTCCTACCGTTGAAACGTAGGGTATCCTCTGCATCTCATCCACCTCCGCCTTCGTCTTGGGACACTGCCTACTCACCTTTGGGACAGTGGTAAACGGAGTGAAGATAACCTTGTTTCAACACTGAGGTCCTACCCAACTCAAATTCGAATTCAATCTTCTTAGAGCTTGGGATCCTACATATTCTGTGAGTGATTCATCTCACGTAACTTTCATTGTTAATTCTAGTGTTCTTCCTGTTTACATTTAATTTATAAATTCTCTTTCTCTAGTTAGGATTTTAGGCATACTTTAATGCTTTCTCCCTTATCATGGAATCCTAGGTAAAGGATTCATCTATCTAAATTTCTCTTTTAATTAGGTTCTTAGAATTTCACTTTATTATTTTACGTGATTATGGAATCCTAGGTAGTGGATTTATCTCTCCCAGTTTCTCCATTAATTTTCTTGAATTTCATCTTGTTCTTACACGTAGTATGGATCCTAGGTATGGGATCAATCTCTTGTCTCTATTCTTAAAATTCATCTATGAATTATCCTTTCTTAGAGAATTTACTTTCTCAAAATTTTCATCTTGGATACCTATGTTAAAATTCGAAAATAACTTAATGTAGGTTTAGGTGAACATGATGCTACCGTTGTGTAACCCTAGATACGAGTAGTAGTCCTAGAATCCCACATAATATTTCTCTCATGTTTCTCGGTAAATAATAAACCAGGGTTTAAAGACAAAGAATTACTTAAATGAAAATAATTCATGCATGGTGTGATTGGATGTGAGTTCTGATATGCATTGTATGCTTGAATGATGTTTACATAACTCATGACATATACATACATTTATATACTGCGACAGAACAGGAGCATGGTTTATTTGACTCCTGGCGTGCATGGTTGATTTGCCGCCTCGTTGTACCGGTTAGGTGAGCATGGTTGATTTGCGACAGGTTCCTAATATTTAGTGGCAACGAGTTTTGGTCGTTTCACTTATTGAGCATGGTTAATTTGCTAGGTTGGATCAGTGGTGCATCGTTGATTTGCCCACTGGCGTTCATGGTTGATTTGCCGCCTCGTTGTACCGGTTAGGTGAGCATGGTTGATTTGCGACAGGTTCCTAATATTTAGTGGCAACGAGTTCTGGTCGTTTCACTTATTAAGCATGGTTAATTTGCTAGGTTGGATCAGTGGTGCATCGTTGATTTGCCCACTGGCGTGCATGGTTGATTTGCCACCTCGCTGTACCGGTTAAGTGAGCATGGTTGATTTGCGACAGGTTTCTAATGTTCAGTGGCAGCGAGTTTCTAGACGTTTATTGCTCTCACACGTATCATAACATACATGACATCATGATAATCATGTTCCATTTATAATAAATCATAAAGTGTATCAATCATAACTTTATCCTCATATATTTCATACAATTCTATCCGTTGATGATTCGCATCCTATTTCTTACTAACTGGAATATTACATGGGATGGAAATGACCTCACTGGGCTTTAGCTCACCAAAATCACCACAGTTCTTGCAGGTTTTCGGAAGAACAAGACATAGACGGAGCAGAGTATTCAGATGGTCACGTGTTACTCAAACGTCAATCGTAGTCGATTTATTTTGTAAAACTCAATGTAATAAGACATTAGTGGAAAATAAAATTTATATTTGGGATTTATTTTAGTTATACGATATGTGGATGTAATCTCAAGGAATCTATGCTCGAATTTTCAATTCACACCCTGGAACTTGGGCTTTGGGTTATTGTACTTGGGTTCCGAATTTCGGGGCGTGACAGTCCTAATCAGAAATCGGGCCATAATATCAGTGATGGAAGCCATTAAAATTTTGATTGAACCTTGTTCCTCATCACTTTGGTATATGTTTGATTCTAATTCAGATTCTTCAGTATCATCCCATGTAGCCGCCATTGCCTTTTTCTTGGTCTTTTTATCGGTGCACTCGGATGCAATGTGACCAAATCCTCTACACTTGTAACATTGATGATCTTTTGACTTAAAAAATTTTCCTTTGTTGTTCTTAGAGTCAAAAGGTTTACCCTTCTGGTAGGGTTTCCTTCTAGAAGTATTTTCCCTAGTTTTGAAGAATTTTTGAAATTTCTTAGCCATAAGTGCCATTTCTTCTATGTTTGGATCTTCTTCACTTTCATATTCAGAATCTTGTTTCTTACGAGAAGATTTCAGGGCTTCACTTTTGGATTTGGAGGGAGTTTTGAAATGTAACTCATGGGTTTGAAGGGACCCTAGTAATTCTTCAACTTTCATGGTATCTAGGTCCTGACATTCTTCTAAGGTAATAACTTTGGTAGAGAACCGTTCCGGTAGGGATCTTAGAATTTTTCTACACAGTCTATTCTCCGGAACAGGTTCCCCCAAGCCCCACATGTCATTTGTGATCTTGTTCAGTCTGGTATAGAAGTCCGTAAATGTTTCATGCTCCTCTATTGTTATGTTTTCGAATTGTGTAGTGAGGCGCTGAAGTTTTGAGCGTTTGACAATGCTTGTTCCTTCATGTGTAACTTCAAGAATATCTCATGCCTGCTTACTGGTTGTGCAATTTTGAATCCGACCAAATTCATCTTTAGACACTGAACAAAAAATGGCATTCAGGCCTTTGACATTATGAACACGTTGAGCTTTATTATAATCCATCCACATAGCCTTCTCTCTTGGCCTGAGGACATCCGGTTCACCTTCCTTACATATAATGTCCATTGGGGGTTTATATCCAATATCGACCATGTCCCTAATGTCCGAATCAATGGATTCTAAAAAGATGCGCATTCGGGCTTTCCAATATCAATAGTTTGACCCATCAAAGAAGGGAGGTTTAGTAACGGATGTAGAGTCCTCTCTAGACATATTTTCAAGTTCTCTTAGGATCTTACACTTGGTTTTTAAACCTGAGCGGATAAACCCTCTCTGATACCAATTGAAATTGCGGTTTTACCGCTTATAGAGATACTCGGAGATATACCTAATGTCCTGGGGGGGGGGGGGGGGTGAATAGGACTTTTTGAAT
Organism: Liriodendron chinense; assembly: GCA_003013855.2. NCBI lineage: Eukaryota > Viridiplantae > Streptophyta > Magnoliopsida > Magnoliales > Magnoliaceae > Liriodendron > Liriodendron chinense. The sequence goes on from ML058483.1 coordinate 2,730,906, forward strand.
TTTCAATTACAATTTAAAACTCAATCAAGTCAATCTTACAAACCAAGATTATCACAATAACATTCAAGGCAATTATATGATTAATTTGCAAGAAAAGACTATCATAGGCATTTCATCAAACAGTTAGTATTCATGATTGACTAACCCATTCAACACATAGCAATCATTCAATCTCACAATGCACAAGGATTTATAGTGGTTCGGTTTCCCTACTCCACTCCCAGTTTACGATCTCAACTTATGAGAACACCGAATTTCACTATAGTCGTGGTTTTAAATCAGCTTAACCATCAACCTTAACATCCTTTGATCTAAGACCGCGTTTACCATCCGCCAATGGCCCAATCTAGGGACTTGACGAGTTTGGATCTCAAACTCTCACCATCCTAATCTAAGGACGGCCACGTACACTACCGCCGGAGTTTTCCAATCTAGGGAATAGTGATTCAATAAATGGACTCTCAAATACTAAACATACCTAGACAATTGAGCCCCGATTCAATGGCTTTGATGAGTAGCTTTAGCTCCACGTGCTTCAGCTTCTCTTTGTGCTCCCACGATCAGCTACCGATGCAAATGATGGTCAAGTTCCTCTCGCCTATTCAATGCAAAGGTTATGAGGGAACTACCAAACTTCAGCATTCAATGGCTATAAACGACCTCATCTTTATATTTCGAAGGTAGGTCAGCCATGAATGCATATCTTGAGTTCATACTTCAAATCGAGCTTTGAATACTCAATGACAAGCTATTAATGGCTAGGTTTGAATGATGAACTCAAGGGAGTTAAGAGCAAGGAGGGTAGGAAGATGTGAGTAAATCACTTGGCTCTTGATGGGTGTTGAATGCATGCCAAGAAAGCCTCAGAAATATGGCTTTATAGAGCCCCAAATGATGGCCCCAACGGAACAAAAACTGTCACAATCGACCTTTAGAGAGAGGCCTCGGCCGGTCGGATAGGTCGGTCGTATCTCAAAAGTGTTGGAACTTATTTGGGTCTGACCGACCGGTTAAAGACCGGTCGGATAGGCTTGCTGGACTCATTCAAATATGTAGACCGACCGGTCAAGACCGGTCGGCTGCCTACCTGGTACACTGCAGCAAGCTGCTGGACACATTTTGAAGTACTGGCCGACCGGTCTAGTCCGGTCGGCTGTCCAGCTTTTCAATTCCAGCAAGGTTGCTAGACAGAGTTTGCACTACAGGCCGACCGGTCAAGACCGGTCGGCTGTCCAGCTGATTTTAACACAGCAAGGTCGCTGTATATTTTGATGTGCTTGGCCGACCGGTCAAGACTGGTCGGCTGTCTAGACCTTTTCATTACAGCAAGGTTGCTGGATAATACTTGTAGTTCTGGCTGACCAGTCAAGACCGGTCGGCTGTCTAGATGTTTTTATCCTAGCAAGCTTGCTGTCCTAATTGCTCTGATGGACCGACCGGTCAAGACCGGTCGGCTGCCTGTTCAACAAGGCAAATTCCAATGACAAGCTGCTGGTCTTAGGAGAAGGGTCAGTCCGACCGGTCATGACCGGTCGGCTACCTTGAACTCTTTACACATCAGCCGCAGAACACTTCAAGAATGAAGTATGAAGTGTTTGGTGCATGGAGTCCAATGTTTGGACATGTTTTCAATCACGATTAGCACCTGTCATGGAAAGTCAAGTCTGATCAACTTGAGCTAAAGGGTCGAGAAGGAATGGGATGAGTTAGGTCGGTAATTACGCTATTCATTGATGTTTTGGGTTTCCTAAGGTCGATCTATATGCAACTTACCTGAGATCTTGTTTCAACTTGAGCTTGAGCAATGGAAGAAGCATAATCTTCAAGTCTTGAGCTTCAAATCTTCGACCGGGGCCCACACGACAAGACGCGACCAACCAACACGACAATTGACAAAATAAAGTATACTAACACGGTCAAGTTTTCAGTAAGCGTAATTGAAAAATTCAGAAGATGTTCAGTTAGCCCAACCTTGTGTTCGGCTAGCCGAACAGGCTTCAGTTAGCCCAAGAACCTTCGGTCAAGTTTTCATATTCGAAACTGATTTCTGGACTCAGAACTCGGGTCAGCCCAACCATGTCTCCGGTCAGCTGAAGTTCACTTGGGTCAGTCGAACCGACACTTTTTTCAGCCAAAGTTTGAACAAAATCTTATCCCACAAAATCTGATAGCTGCTGGGATAAAATGGTTGAATCTTAGGTCAGCCGAAGGCAAACTTAGGTCAGCCAAATACCTAACTTTTTTGCTTTAAATAGGGCTTTCTTCTCTCTATTTTTTCATCAAGAAAAAGCACGAAAATACTTTATCTCTATGGTGAAAAAGCCCTCCATTATAGTCTAGTTATCTGACCTTAATTCCTAGTTTATTTTATAGTTATCTCAGTTCTCTTCTCATTTAATTTAATTGTGTAAAGAGAAGATTATTCTCATACTAGGGATAAGAAAACTGAAATTGTAACTTTTAGGGAAACTCTTTTTACAAATTCATAGATCTATCTTGTTCGAGCTATATTTGTTTATCTTCTTCAAATATCGGATCACTGTACCATTGAAGCTTCATCATCTTCTACAAGAAGAACGGTAATATCTTTCCATACTTTGGGTTTTGTTTGAGATAGCCTGTGAAAATCTTAAATCAGATTGTTAGTGATTAGCCTGTGAAAATCAATTAAGGTTAGTGATTACCCTGTGAAAATCACTTGAGGTTTTGTTGTGATAAGCCTGTGAAAATCACAATCTCTGTATTAGGGTTTAAAGGTGAACCTGTGAAAACCTTTATATACTGAAAAGCCAAAATTACAAGGAGTAGTAATTTTGGAAGTGGAGTAGGTGGTAGTTGTTTTAGCATCGAACCACTATAACTTTCTGTGTCATGGTGATTGTTTAATCTTTTATTTTCTTATATGCCTGATTGTTTATGAAACCTTAAATCGTAATATAATGTTGTCCTACTTTATTTCTAATTGAAAGGTTGTCCTACGATTTAATCTAAGGTTTTAAATTGCTCTTTATTTGATTATTTGATTTTAGATTGATTAGTTGCATATTTATTCTTGCTAATCTTTTGATTAATATTCTGATTTATTTTAAGATTGCAAGAAGCAGAATTGAATTATGTTGTCCTATTAACCCCCCCCCCCCCCCCCCCCCCCAAGACATTTATAGCTTAGTCTTTTTCAATCCATATTACGCGACCAACGTAAAAATGATTGTGTTTATGTGGGCCACGTAAACATGGTGCCAAATTAGCAGTGCTTTTACGTGAAATTTACCCTTTTGCCTATAAATACACCCCTAGGGGTCCTCATTTGCACATGGACAGAGCTTCCCTATGAAGGCTCTAGAGTAGGAGAGAGGCCTTTGTGCATCTCCTTCTTTTTAGGTTGAATGCACAAGGTGCAGACCCCAGAATTCGAAGAAGAATGATGAGGAAACTCTCCAAAATGAAGATCAAAGGATCGAAGAAGGAAAAAGGAAGAATGAAGAAAAAGAGTCAAGGAGGTGTTTACGCGTCTCGCATAAACACACTATGGCCTGCAGAATCTTCCTGTTTTCTAACAGGAAGACAATTAGAGAGGCAAAGCTCTGCCAAAATTCTTGCATGCTACATGTTTGCCCACACTGCATACATGCACTATACACCTTATTTACATAAAAACGTTTATGTAACATTTACTTTAAGTTATTTATCTAAATAAGGAAGTACTCCCCATTTAGATTAAATAAAAAATACTAAAAATCATATTCCCAATAATAAAGATTTCAATTTTTCATTCCAAGTGTAAATCGTGAATTTTTGACATTCCATAAAAAAATCGTCTTTTAAATAAAGGGGTTTTCTTCAAATCTAAATTGTTCATAAATTCTAATATATCAAAAATTTGCTAAAACATTAAAGACCAGTAAAATATTCATGATAGTTATGTTGATCTATGAGTAGATTAAAAATTCAGGGTTTTACTTAGACTCTACAAGCATAGCGTCATGATTTTATCATCCTTTTAATATGTGTTTTGCACCATGCATAAAAATGAAGAGCAATGAAGAATCAAGCGAGATCAAAGTTGAAATATACAAGAAGGAGAACAACCTTGGCTCGGAAGCCTATTCAACTGTTTCCCTGTCCTTTTGGGTAGAATGAAGGAAGAACGGTGTGAAACTCTATCAGAATTTCTTTATGGAATGCATTGTATCTGTATTCATGTACACTCTATTTTAAAATCAAGGGATGTGATGTATCAATGGAATGTAAAGAACCCTATTGCAATGAATAAAATGATAAATGTTTCTTTTTTATCTTGTCAAATGTTGGAATATAACTGTTGTTTCCCCTATCTATACAAAGTCAATTTTGTTGTGTAAACAGACCCAAGGAAGTGGGTCCCTACAAGGTTCAGCCCAAACATTTTGGTATAGTTCAGAAATGATTTTAGGCCATCTTTAGGTCTAGCTTGTAATCATGTGGGGCCCACATCTGGCAAAGGAATGTAGTCACCTGGTAGCCCCATACATTGGATTCATAATCGACAATGTATGGGCCCTTAAAGATGAGTGTACAAATTCTGGCAAGAGCCGAAACATTGGCACTTGAAGGACTGTGTAGAAATGTTGTGCAGGAATTGTTTTTACCCAACTTTGGGAGGATGCCAAGGACACATGGGGTCACCCTTTGACATTCCGTCAAGTTCCCCCAGGTAGTCCCATATGTGTCCATCAAAATTCCTAAGGTAGGGCCCTCTGATTACATGTGTACAATTTTTTGCACATGGCCCAACATAGCCATCAGAAATTTCTGCACAACTCTTCTTGGCCCCAATTTGGATTCAGACTACAGATCACCTGGGGCCCACATTGGCCCAACTAAAATATCATTTCTCTACATACCCATGTAGGTTAGAAATACTACTTGTGGCCCCCTCATATCTCATACATGAGGCCCACCACGGTGACCCAAAGTTGATCCCAGACACAATTCAGACTGTAGTTTTTGTAAATGGGTCTGTCCCAACTTTGGGTCCACTTCACCAACGCATGGGGGTCATTTTCAATGAAGTAGTCGGACATTACCACACAATGACATGTGGAATAGACACCTCCCAATGTGGGATCCTTATTACAGAGCATGGGGCCCACCATGAGGTGGCATACAAACCTACTTGCAACATAATCTAGTACTTCAAAAAATTTTAATGACATACTTTAAGAAATTTGAGCAAACAAAATATAAAGGAAAGAAAAGGGGTCCATGGCAAGAGGGGCCCACAAGCTGGAAACGACATGGGTAAGATACGTACATTATGAGTGGGTCTCACTTTCTAGGCCACACAAACAAGAATCATCATTACACAAAATACAATATTCAAGTAAAGATGTAGTATCATGTACACATCGCAAATGGCACACATACACCGGGTGGGTCGCACAAAAGGTGGTCCCCACTATTTAGATAGGTAGTGATCACTCACCTCAAGTGCAAGGTTACGATGTAGTAATAATTCTCGGTAAGACCGATGTCAATCCTCAGGGAAAGAGGTAGACAATTCCAACTACTCTAATAACTTGAATCTAAGAAGTTTAGGAAAAACGGTTTTTAAGAACATAAAATAGGAAAATCTAAAAATAAGACGAACTAGAGCATCAAGGATCCACTTGTAGTAGTCCAATGCCAATCCATTCATCCAAGTACACACACAATTAGAATTAAAGTCCTATCTCTCATCTAATTGAAAAATATAACATTCAAGCACAAACAGTCCCACTTAAATCTGGAAATCAGATTTCTAATTCTAATGAAGCACATAGAACTTCAACTTGTAGCCTTCGAAGTAACAGCCATGCTAAGAGACTACGGCATGCTCTAGGGTTACTACAATTCAAATCTAAACAAACCCATCATGGCAATCTCAGAGAATTGCAAGGAACTCATGTCCGGAGTACACAAACTCTCATAATTCACTAAAAATCCAAGCTTTATTCAAACTAGAACTTCAAAATCCAAAGTTTAAGAAAAGGGTACTTGGAGAAATAAATTAAAGCATTGAAACTAACTACAAACTTCACCTCTAGCTCTAGCTAAGAGGTTAACTAAGAAAAAGATATTAAAACTAGAACTATAACTAGAAGAAGAAGAAAACTCATTCTAGGAGGCTAGGAAGCCTCCTAGGTCTTAATCCCTTTGCTCCCCACGTTGTTAGATGCCTTTAGAAGAGAGTAGAGGTTCCCTTTTATAGAGAAATTGCGCACCGACTTGGAATCTTCTGGAATTTACACAAAACTTACGCAGTCAGGTCAGTGGTCGATCAATCGGTTGGTCTGGGCGATCAATCGCTCAGACTGGGAGATCAATTGCTGGATCAATCTTCAAAACTTCAAAACTGCAACTTTCTACATATTACTTTTCTAGCTCTGCACTTTAGTTTTTCTGGCCCTTCCAGGTATTTAACATGATTTCTTTAAGTTTTTTCTTTATCTTTCAATTCCATCTTTCATGGCTTTTTTCCTCCATTCTTAGCATGATTTACTTGATCTTTGAAGCACTCTAAAGTGGTCTTTTAGTATCGAATTCACAAGGTCTCTCTCTCATTCCTACAATCACAAAAGCATGCATTAGATAAGTCTTTAAACATAAAAATCATGCATAATGTGTGATGAATTGGGGTTAGAATATGTACAATTTAGAGCTCAACAAGCAGCCCTCCTAAAACAAAACTTGCATCATGGTGCATCCCACATCCAAGTAGGCCCACAAATTTGGGCGTTCAAACAGTTTGCAAAATGAATGGACAACATGCATACAACATACATATCAAGTAGCATTGGGATGTTTTGATTGAATCTCTATGATTAGATTATCTTTTGGGAAATCTGAACCAACGGATGGTTTTAAAACACATCAATTAGGCTAGATATAAGTTTCCAGCTATACAAGATCTTTAATCCATGTGGACCACTCAAAACAATTCAAGATTTACCCTTATAGAAACATTCGTCGACCTAAAATGTCTTACATGCTATCAGCATAAAATCTCACCAAAGGGACTATGCATCTGGTAAAAAACTAACTCAAGTAAACTTAGAAAAATTCATAACTAGATCTGACCGTTGGAATCACAAATATAGCCCACACAATGTGTGGCCACTACAAGCCTCTAGACACATTTTCTTGTGTGGCCAAGATATCGGTCGTCCATGAGGTGTAATATAACCATTAGAAATCTACTTCTATTATCTACGAACCCAATAGATCATATGTTTCGATTGGATCCATTAAAGGGACCAAAAAGGGATCCATTTTTGAAAAATCGGGACCATCTAGCTCTGTGTGCTAATGGGCAACATCCTAGTAAAATTGATTCTACTAGCGATTGGAAAGTCATATTGACATGAAATTTGGTATAGAGTTGTCTTATACTGTGTTCCATGCATATAATAAGATTTAGATTAGATCGTTACATGGTTGATTTTATACAATTTTTACAAATTTCTGTCTAAATTGAAAAACGAGATTACATGCAAAGGTATGGATGTAACATACATTATGGTGGACCCCATACGCAGACCACTTTGTTGGCCACCATGGCCATCAATACATGCACATAGGGGCCTCACAACAGTGGGCCCCACCCACATCAACAAAACACAAAAGGAAGAAAGGAAGAGAAGGAAGAGAGGAGGGAAGGAGGGGGGCGTAGACTCACCTCAAATGGATGGATGGCTAGATAATGATGGGTGGTCCACTCCCTCTAAAGTTTGATGATGGGCCACACCTTCACCTCACTTCTCTCTCCCTCAAAATTTCAAAAAATTACAGGTGTTGTAAGAGGAAAAAAGCTAGAGAGACCCCTCTCTTATATAGAGAAAGAGAGTATGATGTGGCATGTGATGTGATATTTTGTGCAATTGCCATTGGTGCAAAGTGAGATGCATTGGTGAGGTGGCTTGGATAGTGAAAAGTCTAAGTAAAAATTCTATAAATTTCTATTCGTGCTTAGGGTGTTGAGGTGGATTGGTGATGTGGAAGGGCTTAGCACATGCATTAGCTAAGTAAAATGATGTCATGACATGCATTGGCCCTTAAATAGGTGGATGGTGAGATAGCATGTGATGTAGATGCAAATGAATTATGATTGGTGAAAAAGGGAGACATGACCATTCCAAATCCATGCATTGGTTGCATGTGAGATGAAATGGTAATAAGCAAGGGCCACCTTTCATGATAAGTAATGATGATGGCTAGAGAAGAGAGCTTCTCTTGTCTTTTAGTGTGTTGGAGCCTTATTTTGTCTTATAGCTCTTATTCTTGGGAGATAGGCTTAAAGGGCCTTAAATTCATGGGCTTGAGCTTTTAGCCTTTTGGGACTAGGTGTTGAGCTCTTAATTTATACATATTCTAACCCCATTGCATCACATTTTATGCATGATTTCCATGTTTAAAAGACTATCTAATGCATGTTTTGTGATTGTAGGAATGAGAGAGAGACTTCACCTATTTGAAGGCTAAAAGAACACATTTGGAAGCCATTTGATGATGACTGAAGGAGGGCCAAAGGAGAAAGAAGAAGCAAGGGAAGAAAAGAGAGAAAAGGAGTGAAAAATACCATTTTCAATGGGCTAGACCGGTCAAGACTGGTTGGCCAAGCTGTCGCTATAGTGCCCCGATCGGTCAAGATCGGTCGGCCAGCCTCTACAGACCACTCCAGATGTTACTGGAGCTTACTGGACCTCTTTCAGAACTAGTCCAACTGGTCGAGACAGGTCGCTACAGTGCCACGACCTGCATAAGTAATACGTGGATTTTGGAAGTTTCTGAGTCAGTGGAGCTTCTCCATTATAAAAGGACACCTAAGGTTCATTCCTAAGGCATCATAGAAGGCTTGGGAAGTCGTGGGAGGTGAAGAGGATCAATGTGGAGCGTCTGCAACTCCTCCGAATCAGATTTTTTTTAAAAATATTTTTAGTAGTTTTTCCTTTGAGTTTCAGTCTAACTTATTGATGGTTGGCTAAACCTCTTAGCTGGGGCTAAGAGGTAAAGATTTTAGTTATTTACAATGTTTAATTCGAAATAATTCAAGTACTCTTTGGTTTAATAAAGAACACTTCTAGTTCAAATTTGAAATAAAGTTAGTATTTTTAGTTAATCTTTTTATCTCTTGTTATTTCTTTTACATGGGATTTACTGAGATTGCTTAATGGGGGTGTTGATTAATAGGATTTTGAATTGTAGAGATCTTAGATCCATCATGATATGTTGGATGCTAGGGAATCTTACAAACTAAGTTTCCTAAGAGCTTATCTAAAACTAAACTAGAAGGGGTTCTTATCTTTTGATTGGATCTGAGATAAGTGTTTATGTATTGATTTTGGTTCAATAAAAGTTCAATTCAGCTTCTAAATCAAGTCCAGTGACAATGCTTGACGAAGAATTATGAATCTGATCTTGCTTGTTTTGTAAAGGATTGAGCTGTGTGATTTGATACGCCCAACGCCTTAGTTAATTATGAGAGAACCATATTAGTGGATGATCCATTTATGTTAGATATGTTGTGATGATTTAATTTCTCTATATTCCATTTAGATAAGGATAGGACTCCGATTCTAATTGAATTATTGGCTTGAATGGTTTGAATTGGCATTGTGAATGATTATAAGTCGATCCTTGGCGCTCTAGTACTTATTTCCCTGATTTAGTTATAAAATAGATAGTTTTATGTTCTTAATTTCCATCCATCAATACACATCTAAATTTAATCCATCTTAGTCATAAAGTTTAGAAATACCTAAGGATCCACTACATCACAGCCTTGCACTTGAGGCCAGCAAACAAGTTTTTGGCGCCGCTGTCGGGGATTAGGTTAACGGTTCTGAATTTTGTAATTAAGGTATAGTTAAGTTAGATAGGTTAGGTTAGGGTTTATTTCTTTAATATGGTTTTCTCATAATTTTTCTACTAATGAATTTTGTTGTTTTGTAGGGTTTTTTTTTTCACTAACATAATTCTCTAATCCGGTAACCTCGTTCTAACTTAGACTCCTTTAATTTTTCTTTTTTTAGTTTTGTTTTTAGATTTAGTTAGTTTTGTGTGTTTTATGCCCTATTGGGAGCGTGATCATACAAAACGTCTAAGAAATCCTGAATCGTCTGAAATCATAGTTGAGAATGAACCACATAATGTTGAAAATATTGAGCATGATGCACCACCAACTAGGTTGGAACATAATGAGAATAAGGAACGCTATGTTACTCTGATTAAAACATTGAGAGATTATCTATAATCGGAGAGAACAACCACGTCTTCCTGCATTGTTTTTCCAATGAATGCAGGAAACGTAAACCTTAAACCGAGAATTAGCAAGTTACTCCTAAAATTTCATGGACTCAATTCTGAAAGTCCATATGCGCACCTTAATGAATTTGAGGAGATAACCAATACCTTTCAATTTAATGATGTCTCCCAAGATGTAATCAAACTGAAATTGTTCCTTTTCTCTCTAAAGGACAAAGCCAAATCATGGCTTCAATCTCTTAAACCTAGAAGCATCGGGACATGGGTTGACATGACTCAGGAGTTCTTTAAAAAGTACTTCTTGGTTCATAAAACCAATGCACTAAGGCGGACCATCATCAATTTCTCTAAAAAATTAGATGAAATATTTTTTCAATGTTGGGAGAGGTTCAAATACCTTTTATTAGAGTTCCTACATCATGGTTATGAAAAGTGGCGCTTGATTGACTTCTTCCATGATGGATTGAGTTCAAACATGCGCCAATTTATTCAAATGATAAGTAATAGTGAATTTTTTAACAAAGCACCCGATGAGGCTTGGGATTACTTTGATATGCTAGCCGAGAATGCCCAATCTTGGGACATCTCAATTCCAACTAATAATCCCAAGTCAACCTCAAGAGAGAAAGGAGTACATGCGTTAAATGAAGAGGATGATTTAAATACAAAGGTGGCGGGTCTCACAAAGAAGGTTGAGGCCATGAAATTGATGAGTGTTAACATGATAACCACCGGTGAGGCCGTTGAAAGTATATGTGGTATTTGTGAGAGTGATGTTCACTTAACAAAGGATTGCCCAACAATCCCTGCGTTTTAAGACATCTTGCAAACTCAATCGAATGCTACAAACGCTTACCAACGCCCCTTTAGGGCACCAAATTCTAACTCGAATAATCCTGATTGGCGATGTAAACCGAATCTTAATGGGAAGAATGGACCCATGGTAAATACAAACAATGTTTCCCAATGGTCTCCTCAAAAGAGCACTCTTGAGGATACATTGAATGCATTCATGATTGGACAAACTCAAGTGGCCCAAAATTAAGGCAGATCAAAAGCTCAAGTGGCCCAAAATAAAAATAATTATCTACCATTAAATCTACTGCGATCTGTGGTGTGATTCACTTAATTTTTGGATTTGTCTAATTTTTTGAGCTCATGTTCTAAAATGATTTGAAAGGATAAATGAGCCGTATGGCCTACGAAGTTTCGCTTTGAAAAGAGGTTGAAATTTGTGTGATTTTCGAGGTGAATTTTGTTAATAATCATAATTATACTTTTACTATCATTTATTTTCATTTACCTCAAATAGGACCTAGAGTACGAGCCAAAAATTGAAGTAGATCCAAGTCTTAAGTGGACCACATAGTGAGGATTGAATGCCCACCACTAAAAACCTCTTGGGGGCATATAAATTTTGGATCAAGCTGAAATTTGTGTTTTCCCTTTGTCTGGATCCACGTGACTTTATGAAAAGGTTCGATGGCAGCTAAACATCAAGGTGGGCCTTATAAAGGTTTTAACCGTAAATGTCACTATCCTGCCTCTTTTTTGGCCCATATCTGTAAAAATGGGTGAACGGCGTGTATAAAAAACCCATACACCGCTGCATCAATATTACTGCTGCATCCTGTGGTGTGGTCCATCATAGCATTGGATCTGTCTCTTTTTTTGGCCCATATCTGTAAAAATGGGTGAACGGCGTGGATAAAACCCATACATAACGGTGGGCCCAACAAAACCCCTACCTGAACTGATTTCCGTCGGGGCGGGGGGGGGGGGGGGGGGGGGGGGGGGGGGTTAGGAGTTCGGACGCAATCCTCTTCCGCAAAAGGCATGCGGCGGATTTCCATCAGGATTGCGGGTTTTCTACACGATAAAATTAGGTAGGTGTGCGTCACATGGAGTATCCAGATAGGCCTGCCGCAAAGTCAACAACAATGGGGGACTACGGCCTTTCCGGACACTAAATTTTTTTTTAAGAGATGTGATGTTTCATCAACCGTGCCGAGAAAGCGGGGGCGGATTGGGTACTACCCCCACTAGGACCTAGCTATAGACGGCCGGTCCTCTCAAGGGCTCTCTAGCGCCCATCATCCACGCTGTCCATACATTTTGAAAATAATTTTAGGTAATGGTCCAAAAAATGAAGCATATCTAATGTTCAAGTGGACCACACCACAGGAAATAGTGGGAGTTGAATGTCTACGGCTGAAAACTTCTTTGGTGTCACAGAAGTTTTGGATCAAGCTGATATTAATTTTTTCACTTCATCTAAGACTATGCAACCTTATAAACAGGTTGGATGGAAAATAAACATCAGGGTGGGCCCTACGCAGGTTTCAATAGTGTTGGTCATTATTAACACTGCTTCCATTGGTGTGGTCCACTCGGTCCTTCGATCTTTCTCTTTTTGGGCTTATGCGCTAAAATTATCTTTCAAAATAGATGAATGGCCTTGATAAAACACATATACACCTCTGAGCCTCACAGAGCCCTCGATAGGACTGTCAGTTTCTAGGTAGGTCCAGTACCCAAGGGCCAGTGATGGGTGCGGCCCTCACCGTGGGGCCCACCTTAATGTATGTATTGTATATCCACGCCTCCCATCCATTTTTTGAGATCATTTTAGTTCATGATTTAAAAAATATAGAAATGCTATTTTCCCCCTAGTATATATGTGACTTCTTGAACTTAATATTATTGGCTTTTTATGTATATTTTGTAGCAAAAAATGTAATATATTGAGGTGGGAGCAAGCTCACCTCCACTCGATCCACTTTCTCGCCCAAGCTCACTTCAAAAGGTTTGGCAAACAAAGCAAGCTCCAATGATAAACCCGAGGGTAAGCTTGAGCTTGAAGAGCGCACGGATGAGTCAAGCCAAGCTTGGCCCACCTCGACTCGACTCGCTAGATATACAACCCTATTCCTAGGGTTCTCTTTAATGTTTGATGACCATCCAACCTCTTAATAAGATCAAAACGAAAAAACAATATGGATGAAAGATAAAAGGAAATATCAGCTTGATCCAAAACTTTTGTGGCCCCAAAATGTTTTTAATTATCAATAACTACTATTTCCTGTAGTGTAGTCTCCCTAAAACTTGCATCTGCTATAATTTTTGGACTCATGCCCTAAAATGAGCTAAAAAAATGGATGGACGGCGTGGATATACAATATGTATATCTAGGTGGACCCAATGGTCAGGGCCGCACCCTCATCGCTGATTCCGGGGTTGCAGCCAAGTCGCGCTCGCATCGCACCGCATCCGCGTCCGGAGAAATCAGCACTTCTATTTCTTCTGCCCGATTTGTCTGGTAATACGCGTCAAGACTATGTGGTTTATCCATGCCGTCCATTCATTTTACAAGCTCATTTTAGGTGTTGAGCCAAAACTGAAGCATATCTAAAGCTTAAGTATGCCACAACACAGAAAACAGGGCGATTGAAGTCTTGGATCAATCTGATACTTGTGTTTTACCTTCATCATCCAGATCTGTGTTACCTTGCGAATAGATTGGATGAAAAATAAACAGGGCTATGGGACCCAGGAAGGTTTCAAATGGTGGACGTCATTATTCCCACTGTTTCTTGTGATGGGTCCACTTGAGCTTTTGTCATGCTTCAATTATGGTACAACATGGTGGGCCCCACGGTCAGGGATCCACCGCGTCCGTGCTTCTACTATTGACAGAGGATCCGGACTCTATCAATAATTCTTTTATCGTGGGGGAGATGAAATTTGATATATCGGGCGGAGTATGATGGGACCATGCCCATGTGAATTGTACACGTGGCATAGAGGTACATTTGAGTAATGCGACGCATGCCCATGTGAATCGTACATTTGATTAAACCGCAAATGGTGCATCCCCACTATTTTTTTGTTGGAGACCTAATGGATGGTTAAAATTGAAAGTTCTCAACGGTCCAAATTCAATAACCAAATCGATGGAGCAGAAGTTAGAATGTCTAATCAATCTGGGACGAGGTTTGGCTAGTGACCCCAGCACTAGCGAGCTAGCTGATGTCAAAGCTCTGTGGACCCCACCATGATGTATGTGTTTTATCCAGGCTGTCCATTCATTTTTCCAGCTCATTTTAGGGCATGAGCCCAAAAATGAGGTAGATCCAAATCTAGGTAGACCACACTACCGGAAACAGTGGGGATTAAATGCTTACCATTGAAAACTTTTTGAGGGCTACCTAAGTTTTTAATCAAGCTGATATTGTGTTTTCCCTCGTCTGTGTGAACTTAGATTGGATGGCAAATAAACAGTACAATAAGCCCCAAAAGGCTTTCAACGGTAAGCATTCAATCCCCACTGTTTCCTTTGGTGTGGTCTACCTGAAAGTTGGATTTGCCTCATTTTTTGGGATCATGCCCTGAAATGAGCTGGAAAATTGAATGGACGGTGCAGATAAAACACATACATCAAGGTGCAGCCCACATAGCGTTGACACAAGCTAGCAGGATGGAGATTGGGGTCAGTAGCGAAACCGCGTCCATCAATCTGCTTTTGGCGTGCCGGTGCCATGAGTGTTCCAGGGAAGCAGATCCCTGTGTGGCATGTGAACCATGGATGAATCATATGCATTGAACCTTTGCATATTTGAAAAAGAGGACAAAATAAACAAATAAATAAATGAGGTCCATGTTTATCCATTCGTTTGCATGCAAGAGCAAATCAAATGTGGGACCATTGTGATGGACAATTCAAATAAATTATTTGGACAGTCCACCATGTGGAGCCCACCATTGATTGTTTTTTTTCCCTTTTAAAAAGTCACTTAATTAGATGATCTTAGCCATCGATCAATTCCTAGGACAATGAATGGCCCACATTGATTTTAATAGAGAAGGTCCAATCATTGATTAGAGACATCCATTATATGAGCACGCACCTTTAAATGACCATCCCCCAAAAAATTGCTTTTATTGGATGATACTAGCAATCAAATTAATGTATATTAAAATTGACTGTTCATACTAAGACTAAAATAAAGGGCAGTAGCCAAAAAATTGTCTTCCCTCTACACACAAGTGGAATACAATCCCAATCTATGGCCCACCGGAGCTCGAGAGAGTATCCTGATTGGCAATAAACCAAAAATTCATCAACTCAACAGAAACAAATTAAAATGTTGGCTTATGAGCCATCCTAAAATGTATTGTTTATGACCCATCAGACGAGCCAACATGAAATTTGGTAACTTAAGCCCAAATAAAAAAAATAAAAATAAAAATAAAAAAACCTCCAAGTTGGAAAATGATTGAAGGACCAGGAACCGTTAACAGATGCTCCATGGCACGCACAACTGCCGCGAAATATCAGGCGAGTCCAGTCATAAATCCAGCAACACATGCACTTTCAATGAAAAACCACTGGTTGTACGTATTTTTTACAGAATGGGAACCTGAGATGGGAGTGCCTGGCCCCCCCGAGAACGGTCACCAAAGAGATCACATGAACGGTCCGCATAGGGACATGCAACTCGATGGGCATTGAAGATGGAAAGCGATTTGAAAGCTAACAGCCAAGCAAACCCGTGAATACAGCAAAAGAGAAAAGGGCACGCCACCCATGTTCTAGGTGCTTGTAATGACAAAAACAAAAAACAAAAAAAATAGTAGTAGATTTTCGCTGTTAAGGGATTCAATAGTCTGTTCTTTTGTTAACTTTTTTACAAGTAGGTGTTGCAGTGTAAACAATTCAATTCAAGTGGTCCCACAAACCATACTTGTAAAACTCAATCACTCGCACAACTCAATACTGACTCAGCAAGACTCATCGAATCAGCCAAGACGATGCAACTGAAAACAGAGTTTCTTGCTGATTGGATTGAGCTTTAATTGAAAAAGAGAATGTGGTATATGAGACTTTTCAAACCCTCAAAAAGAGGGCGAAACCTACTGGGCCAGAAGCTATGAAACAATATAAACCACGTTGCAAGATGCATGCTCATGGTTTCAATGAGGCAGGCTTTGGTGTGCATGGTGATGCATGCCAAAACACGCCCTCGTCAAACAATCCAATCCAATTGGCCAGCAAATAGAATAGAAAAATATAAAGTAGTACCCAATGGTCCATGTATTTAAAGAAAAAAAAAAGATACAACCTATTATGACTGGGTTAGTTGGGATCATTTGTCAAACCATGTTTTGGAACATGTCCCATCCACAGAAAAACCGATAAGGGGAAATTTCTGGAAGGCGAATTACGTGAGAATTGATCCTTCACTTTCATATCCTAGTATTACTGAAATAAGAATACCTCCCTGCCTAATCTCTACCAAGTCTACTAGTATCAGCAAAATGAGAAGAAAAAAAGAGAGCATATCTCTTTTTTTTCTTTATTGCTTGCCAACCATGAAATCTTTACTCATAAAAAACTATTAAAGAATAAAGCACCTCCTTTCAAGTGGACCTTGTGGCCCACCACCAATCAATGGTCCACATGTCCCATCCACAGAAAAACCAACAAGGGGAAATTTCTGGAAGGTGAATTACGTGAGAATTGATCCTTCACTTTCATATCCTAGTATTACTGAAAGAAGAATACCTCCCTACTCTCTTTTTTTCGTTATTGCTTGCCAACCATGAAATCTTTACTCATAAAAAAATATTAAAGAATAAAGCACCTCCTTTCAAGTCGACCTTGTGGCCCACCACCAATCAATGGTCCAACCCAACCACACTCCCTACAGCTGGACTACATGGGCAGGCAGGCATCTGCTTTTTTCATAGTGACGGGAATGGAATCCAATGAGTGGCTTGCATTATAAGAGCAATAAAGGATAGAAAAGAAACAAGCCAAGGCAGGCCTTGAAAATTTTTGGATGTTCAAGAGTCGTGAGAATTAAGTGATGAAGTTCCTCTTCCAGTTACCATGCTGCTCGTGTTTCTGCTTCATGAAGCCTTCAAAGCGCAAACCAAAGGAGAAGGAAGCAAAAGGAGAATGAATGCAGTGTTTGCTCGCCATGCTCTTTCCCCTCACACAATGACGGGAACCCTGTCGCCATCTCTTTAAAGCTTCTTCATTGGGTAGATGGTATCAATTGTACACATCTTTCTTACCTGCATTTGAAATAATATGGCCTCAAGGTTCTTTTCTTAAATTTGTGGCATACTACTAAAGCTGCTAATTATCTTTGGTCGCTTTGATGGGATCCTGGGGTCCTAAACCCATCTCCTCCATTTGTTGCTCGATCGATACAAGACCTGTCTGTGCAAGAAAACTGCATAGAAATCCATGAGCAAAAAGGAGCTTTATAAGAAGCATCTCCAAGCATGCAATAGTCAGTTGAAGCTACAATTCCAAAGCTTTAGTTTTGTTGGTTTGGATGATTCTTAGAAGTAACACTGCAAAAAGCACCCAATGCATCTCTTGGCATGTTGTGAAATTTCAGAGCCAAGCAGAAGAAGATCCATTTAAGGAAATAATCACTAACTCAGATTGCACCATTGCAGTCAAACATAGCATAACTGCCACAAAACAAATCAAGCTCATGGTGGTTGTAATGATTTTGGATACAGAAGCCAACTGAGACAAGTACAACAAATGAATTGGGCATCACAAAGATCACCTTGGCAGGAATTATGTGTTCCAAAGTCCACATTGCCATGCACATTCGCTCTATGGTATATATATCCCTTAAGCTTTCACAAAGTTATGCAAGAAAGTTATCCACCAAAACAAACATAACAGATAGAAAACTTGATAATGCAACAGACAAGAATATATTACGCCAGTGCAAATTGTATGCTGTCCTTTATTGAATTCTTTTGGTCACGAATAGTTTTCAATATTTTCTTTTGAATGCTGGCATGGGCTAATAACGCAGCCCTCGCCATTTAAGTACTTGATTTTTTTTATTTTATTTTTTAACATTGGAACATTTCGCACTTGCCTTGCTAGCTTTTAAAAACTAGATCCATGCCACATCAGAAGAAAAAAAAAAAAAAAAACTGACCAATTGAGCTTGGCCACACCCATTCCATCCTGACCAAGCTGAAAATACTTTCCCACATCTTCCTTGCAAATGCACAGTGGATAAATAAATGATCCATCAACTCCTCCGCTTGGTAACACATTAAGCATACATTAGGCAAAATCATCTTCCTCTTATGCAGGTTGTTGACCATTAACAGCTTGTTGCATCCCACAAGCCATGCTAAAGTGGCCACCTTAGGTGATGCACCATATCACCATACGAAAGCAGAATGACAAACCCCTTATCCCTATGCTAGTAAGCATCTTGAAGAATAATTTAACTGAGAATTTCCCCAGCTTAACCACAGCAATGAGTCCGCTTCAGATAGCACAGGACACACCTTGGAAAGCAACTTCAGCAAGCTAACCAACTCCTCGAACTCATCATCGTCTAGATTCCTTCTGCACAGCAAAGCCCAAATAACCTTCTCACCTCACATCTCAAAATAACTTGCAACTAACACATCCACATCCATTGATGCCCCTGCTAGCCTAGGAAATACCTCACCAATTTCTGCTCCCCCAACCAAATATCCTCCCAAAATCTAATCTTCAACCCATTGCCTAGAGAAAAACCTACCCCTTCCCAAACCTTTTTATTGAAGCCACCAATTTCCAAAGAAACGATGGCCTATACAACAATGAAGAACGAATCCACCAACCCCCTATCAATCCCATACCTCGTACCCACCACCTCCCTCTATAAGTTACCCTCTTCCACTCTAAACTTCCAAATTCACTTTCCTAGCAGTGCTAAATTCACATCCTCCAAACTTCTCAAACCCGCTCCCCCTTGATCCCATGGCCTACATACATCCTCCCAGTGCATGAGATAAATCTATGCCTCTTCCGCTTCCCTCCATAGAAAATCCCATCTATTTATTTTCAGTTTGACCAAAACCGATTACGTGCATTTGAATGTAGACATAAAATACACCAGAAGATTTGACATTGCGAACTTAATTAGTGTTAACCTCCCTGCCCTCCCAATGATAAATGCCTACTCTTCCATTGAGATAGCTTCTTTTCAATTATCTCGATAACTTTGTTCGATAAGTGTTTAACCGGCTTCCCTATAAGAAGGGGGAGGCCAAGATAGGTAGAAAGAAAGGAACCTTCCCCACACCCGAACAAACTCACAAAAGAAGCCACCACCTCCCTTGAAATGCCAACTCCCAATAACTCGCTTTTATTGATATTAACTTTCAAACACAAGACCGTTTCAAAACATATTATAATCCTATGAAAATTGTCCACCATCATATCCTCGGCTTCGCATAACAAAAGAATATCGTCTGCATATTGTAAATGTATAATCTGAAACTTTGAGTTATCAAATAAGAATCCTTTCACAAGACGGCTCTGCACCTTTATCAATCATTCTGCTGAAGCCTCCATTACTCCCACAAACGGATAGGGAGATAAAGGATCCCCTTGGCGCAACCCTCTTGAGGAAGAAAAAAATCCGTTCAAAGATCCATTAACCAAAACCGAGAATTTAAGTACTTGATGAACATTTGAAGGTCATTCATGAAAGAAAAATACCGCGATGAAAGATCATGATTTACTAGTTTATTCTTGTGGAAGAACATGTTCGGTTATTATCGAAACAATTCTGATTACATAACTTTCCTAAAATTGCCGGTGGAATAGGTTAAAGAGCAATCAATCAATTAATATTGAGGTCGAACTTCCCAGGCCTTCACTCACAGACAACATTCAAAGGAGCGAGACTAACATGCACATTTCTCTCCAATCATCAATATTACCAACCAGTGTTTCAAATAGCGTCCGTAGCGTAGCGTAGCTAAATAGCGTAAATCCCCTGTAGCGTATACTACCGGGGTCGTAGCGTACGCCACAACTACGTAGTGTGTAGCATTTGTAGCGTACGCTACAATGTATTTTTTTTATTCTCTCTAAAAAAAAATGTATTTTTTTTTTTTAATTTTTTTTTTTTAAATTGTGTAAAAGTCACAACATAAAAATAAAAAATAAAAACTGAAAATGTAAAGTTGAAACCAAACCTTTCTATGTTTACTTTCACTTAAAATGGTAGTGATCCTTTGTTAAAGTTGGTGTGAAATTCACATACTAAAAAACCTTTAAAACTAAAAAGATAAAGGGTTTCGAAAGAGGGTTTTCGGAAACCCCTCTTGAGCTCTGGGATTTTTATTTCTTTTCATACTTGTGAGTTGTGACTTGTGGTTTCAATTAGACATTATTAATTAAATTGGTTTGCTTAGAAAGTTGTTAATGCGATAATTATTTTATTATTGATTTCTTTTATAACTTTATACTTGTGGATTAGCTTTCGATAAATAATAATTAATAACTTACTTGAACATGCTTATACTTGAAAAAATGAATCATTTGTAAAGCATTTTTTTATATTTTTCCTTTTTTTCTTACTAATTATCATATTTTTCTTATTTTTAAATTAAAAAATAGAAGTATCATGCAGCTTACGCTACACGCTACAGAGGGTTGAACACTACGCAACACGCTACCGCTATTTAAAACACTGTTACCAACTAAGAAAAATATTTAAAGATGGATTTCATTTCAATGCCCAAGCTGAGTGGGCTCGTCCATTCATAGACATCCATTATTTGCAAATTCCCTTCGTGGGTAGCTCGAGACAGTTGCACTGACCGTGTTGGCATGTGAGTCATGTTAGTAGGCACGTATTAGTGGGCTTCATGCTATTTGTGGAGACAACAACTTGAGCATGATCTTTCATGTTTCAATTTGAGCATGACTTAACTATTCCTACTCACCCTTTGGGGCGTGCACATAATTGGTTGGGTTGGGGTTCAATATCGGGCGGGAGTGTGTTAGCATGTGAGTGGTATCAAGGTGAGGCTCTACCGTGTAAAAGGAGGATAATGTCTGGTGAGCATCCAACCATAGAACCTTTTTCCAAACTACCATTTAAAAAACCAACCCCAAGTTGGTGGAAAGACTGTGATGATTCTTATGATGATGATTCAAATTAGGGCTGTTCAAAAAACCGACCAAACCGATAAAATTGACTAAACCAGACAAACCGGTCAATTTCGGTCGATTTTCCATTCTATTTCGGATCGGTTCGGTTTTTTATACTAAAAACCAATAATGTCGGTTCGGTTGCCGGTTTGTGAAAATTATAAACCGTTTTCAACCGAACTGAACAGACTATATATATATATATATATATATATATATATATATATATATATATATATATATATATATATATATATATATATATATTTGAATTATATTTATTATGTATATGTTACCCCTACCGTATGGCCTACCTTGATAATATCTTATATATCCACGTCGTCCATTCGTTTTCTCAGCCCATTTTAGGATGTGTTCCCAAAAATTAATCAAATCCAAATCTCAGGTGGACCACACCACAAGAAACAATGATGATTGAGTGCTCACCATTAAAAATGTCCTAGGGCCCACTTGAAGAAGATCTGCAATGTGTATTTGCCATCCAACCCGTTGATAAGGTCAAACATACTTGGATGAAGGGAAAAGTCAAATTTCACTTTCAGCTTGATCCAAAACTTTTGTAGCCTATAATTATAATAAGTTTAATGGTCATTCACCATTTTTTATATTGGTGTGGTTCACCAGAGAATTGAATCTTCTTAATTTTTTGAACATTGTCATGAAACTGACAAAACCAACAAAATTGAACCAACCAGAATTTATCCGGCTCGGTTCAGTTAGTGAGGTTTCATCCGTTCGGTTTGGTTGTTAAATATTCAAAACCGACTAAGTCAGTTCAATTGGGTATTGCCCCTCAAAACTGAACCGACTGAACTGTGCACAACCCTAATTTAAATTCAAGCAACTCTAACACTAAACTTCAAAATGTTGTGTAATACTTGAGGAAACTCTCTAACCATAGCAATTTAATATGCATTTTCAAAGGATTTTGCACATCAAGCCATGTAGCTATTACCCCATGTTAAGATTATGTATACAAAAGAAAAGGAAGAGAAACGATGAAAAGAAGATATTCCAATAGTTACAACACATTAAAAGTCTCGCAATTATACACATGATGCATGTGAAAGGACGACACACCTCCACAAGTACAAAGCACATGGCATACAATAGCATAACCAGTGTTCGAAGGATCGGTATTGCTACAAGTTTAGATGGCCCGGGATATGGAAGCAATATCGATATCATCGATAATATCGCAATAGCCAAAATGTGGGGAAGCATAGGGAAAGTAGTTAAATTTTTCAATGGAACTTCAAGAGATGCTAAAATACACATATTTAGGAACAAAAAAAAAAGTTGCAAAAATAAGACATACATAATAAGTTTCCATTTAATGGGGGCCTAAAAGCATGTGCTGCGTAAGAAATCAGTCCAACCATCCATCCATCCAACCATCATCGATATTTCAGAATATCGACAACACATGATACTTTGCCAAGAAATTGTCGACAACTGGAAAGGAAACAAAAAAATGTGGTCTTGATATCACCCATGTTGTGGTAACGATAATATTGCGATATTATCAATATTATCGTCGACAAATTAAACACTACATACAACCATGCGCCCATAAAAAATTGAAATGGAAATTCTTTTAATAAACAATTTTTTTGGTTATATTATTGAAATATCACCAAATACACTGGTGATATAAGCGACGCATGGAATTTACATAGTTGATATTAATACATTGGCAATGCAAACGACACCTAAAATTTACGTAGTAAAAAATATTGGTGATACATTGGAGATACTTAGCGATACATTGTCAATACCTAGAAGTTCTGACACTACCATGTTATCGGTATAGCTACCAATGATATTGGTATTGCCGAGCTAGAGATACAGATATTATCAAGGATATTTCGATAATATCAGGGATACTTCGAACAATGAGCATAACTAGAGATGCGAATAACTAGTTTGTGCTCAAGTAGGTTAAGTCACCTCTCTAAATATTGGACTGAAGAGTCTTGCTTTTATTGGTTTCAGTCTGCCTGGGCCGACACATACCTAGTACCCAAAAAACAAAACTAAAAAAAAAAAAAATAAAGATGTGAAAATACATATGCAGATGCATTGTGACAATATCTACAGCATAAAATGGATTCTATGCCAATATGGATGCATTTAAAGCCCTAAACATGAATCACATCAAGAAATTGGACCAGCATCAGGAAAACAACATTTTAAAGGAAAGGTCATCACAACGAAGCACATCATGGAATTTATTTATTTTTTAAGAAAGAAAAAATGAAAAAAGAAAACTAGAGGCCAAGAAATAATGTAGGGAGAAAAAAAACGCTGATGAGAGGAAAACAAAGAAAATTGCAAGGGCATATGACAAACAATTAATATAGTACGTCAACATAGAGCTCCTTTACAGCTTGCTCTAGTGAGGCTAATGTCATATATGAATGATCACGATACAGCCCTCACCATGCTAAGCTTACCATGCATCAATTTTTTTCCCACCAAAAAATGTCAAGTTTGGGATATCAGAAACATATAAAAAGGTGGAACCATCATAAATGTCACCCAGCTTAGAAATCAGGCCAATCCACTGATTAGATAGGCCACACCTATCCATTTGGTCAGATCATTCACCAACCATTTATTTTAATAGTGTGGCCCACCTGATGAGTGGATCAGCCTTTTTTTTGTATTCAGATGATCTTCATATGGAGCCACCTTTTGCATGGCTTGGATTTCCTATACACGTGACACATTAGCTGGAAAATAGTTGTGGCATGGTAAGCTTAGCATGCTGGGGGCTGAATGAGATCATTCCTATGTATAATAAAACACATGAAAGAGGAAATAAATTAGAGAAAAGGCCAAGAAATAGAAAGGAAAAAAAAAAAAGTAGCCAGGGAGGAAGAGAAAAGTAATATCAAGAGAGGAAGAGAGTATACAAATTAAAGGGAAAAAAAAAAAAAGCAGAGAGAGAAGAGAGCGAGAGCACTGTTCATCCCATTAATACTTCATTTCATGTCTCTTTTTGCGTCCTATCATGTTTTTCCGTCCGGTATTTCTTGTCGTCCCTTTGCTCACTAGAGTCAATGAAGCTTTATCTCATCACAAGCGGGAGGATGCTATGATTGATGAAATTGAGCTCCTGAGAAGAATTAGATGTGGTAATTTGTTTAATTATGTCCTAGGAAATATGTGGGCTCTAAGTGGGTATTTACCTTTAAATACAAGCCTTATGGAGAAATAGAGCAATATAAGGCACAATTAATTGCTAAAAGTTTTACCTAAACCAACATATTCAATAATGATAATGGTGGCCAGAACGGCCAGCATCATGGCCGTTAATACGGGCCATAACAGCCGTTACGACCCCTATAATGATTAAAAAAATTACTGTGAAAAATATATAAAAAATCAGAAAAATGGGAGGATTCCAACTACATATTATTTTCTAGTTTTGAACATGTATAAGATGGTGTAATGAGTCGTTCTTTGATAAGAATGTTGTCTCAAGCTACTTAATGACACTATTAACTTGAGAGGCTAAGACTGGCTCTAAAACTCCTATATTTAATATTCTAAATGTCTAAATATAAATTTGAGCATTCATCCCACTAATGCATATGCCTAACTATTTTACACCATTTCCCACAAGAAAATGGGGAAAATTTAATATAAAATTTCGATGAATAGCATCAGGCCGATTTAGGTACAATCAAATGGCCCCGAAACGACCCAAAATTCATGCAATCCATGGGATTCATCCCACAAATGCATATCCATAATCATTTGAAACTTTTTCCCTCAAGAAATTTGAGAAAAAATTAACATAAAATCCAGATGAATAACATTGGGCCGATTTCTGCATGCTCAAGTGGCCCCAAAATGGCCCAAAATTCATGCAATCCATCGAATTCATCCCACTAATGCATATCCCTAATCATTTTATATCATTTACCTAAAGAAACTTGAGAAAAAAATTTATGTTACTATTCATCCCAAAAATTGGTCCAAAATTTGCCTAAAATCCGCCAAAAATAGAAAAAGAGCTCAAATCATTGATTGAGTACACGCATTTTTAGATCTAAACTCCATAAATGTTATTTATAAATGTAGACTAAAGACATTTTAGAAAAAAATTATAAAAAAGAAGAAAATAGCTCTAAATTATTTTTTTTTTAAATATGAAAACAGAAAAAATAGAGAAAATACACAAATATGCCCAAATCGAACACAAATATAGGTAGATTCGATCGATTTTATCATATGCTCATAGCCATGGTGTATAGTAACGAGCGTTAAGGGGCCATAAAGGTAACAATGGCAACCGTTACATGTTATTGGGTTGTAACAACTATAACGGCCGTTATGGAAAAAATGACCCGTAACCACCCGCCCTCTGTAAAAGCACCAGGGGGGGGGGGGGGGGGGGGTGTGTAACGGTGGCCACCATTTGAATCAACACAAATCCAAGAAGGGGGAAAAAATGGAATTCTCAACTTCTTTTGTGATTTTCCTTAAAACTGACTTCGCTTCGTTAAATCAAGCTCAAGTCATGTGTTTTAATATTGAAATTTAGTGTCATTCTAGTCAAAAATAGGTATAAAACAATCTCATGAAGGATAAATGACAAAATTGGAGGAGAAAGTGTTTTTTTTTTTATTTTAAATGTCAATCTTTTATTTTGTTAGTCATGCAACACACCCACCCTGTTAGTTGCGCAATGCACCCACACGGTCAGTCACATAATGCACCCACTGGTGCAGTTAGCATGTCTTGAACCTGAGACCTACTATTTGAAACGCCAAGACGTCAACCAGCTAGGCTAACAGGCACTTGACAAGGAGAAATTGTAAAAATGTGAGGAAAAAAAACCATAAAAGGGGTTATATTTGTGTACCATATCCGCTCATCACAAGGCTCTTTTTTTTTTTTTTTTGGAATGGGCCGT
Source organism: Liriodendron chinense (assembly GCA_003013855.2). Taxonomy (NCBI): domain Eukaryota; kingdom Viridiplantae; phylum Streptophyta; class Magnoliopsida; order Magnoliales; family Magnoliaceae; genus Liriodendron; species Liriodendron chinense. The sequence continues at coordinate 2,757,119 of ML058483.1, forward strand.
TACAACCCCATTCGTGTAATGGGCACCCCCATTTCCAAGTAACGGCCGTAAAGGCGTAATGTAACTGTTTTTGTCTATCTTGACCCAAACTCATGGCGTTGATATACATGAGCCCTTTGACTAGTAGGGAAATTGAAATTTGCGCTGGTTTTATTGTCTCTTATTGCCAACCTAGTCTCTTCGTTAATTAGATATAAAGAATGCCTCCCCTTATGAAGAACTATAAGGGGAAGGGTATATCGTTCCTCCTACATAGTTTAATCCATCAACAGGTCCAAATACAATTTGCAAGCTAAAAAAGGCAACTATGGCTTTCAACGATCTCCTCATGCAAGGTTTGAACAAATACTACAAAGTTGAAGTTTAGTTACTCTCACAACAGTGCATACAATACCTAGTTCTTTAAGTGTGATGTTGTAAACTTGTAATCGCAATGGCAATTGTGTGTAATATAGTGGTCATAGGAAATAACTCAAAGGGGATTAGCAACTTAAAAACATGTCTAAATTAAGAGTTTGATATCAAAGATCTTGGTCCATATTTCTTGGGATTTAGGTTGTTGGATCATGGTGTGGGATCATCATTTCACAATGGAAATATGCTCTAGATTTGTTATGTGACACTGGTCATCTTGGTGCACAACCAGTTGATTCTCATATCACGTAGAATCATCGCCTTTAGTTGGACAGTGAAGATTAGTAGCCTGATTCTAGTTAGTATCATATCAACATATGGTTGGTAAGCTCATCACTTTGATGATTAATAATTCATATATTTTGTACGTAATCAAGATGGTTGGACGGGTCATGCATGCTCCTCATACATGTCATTTAAATGTAGTTAATCATTTTTTTTTCCGAAGAAATCCCCTGGGCACATGGTGTGTCGTAATGACCGTTACAGGGCCATAAAGGCCATTACATAAAGGTAATGGTGGCAACCGTTACACGTTACGTGATCATAAAGGTCGTAATGGCCATTACAGAAAAATAACCCATAAAGGTCATTACAACCCCCATAACGGCCCGTTACGCCCCCTGTAACAGCCGTAACTAGTGTTCTTAATATTGATAATATCAGCCAATATTATCGAAATCGTGGTCTAGTGGCACAAAACCCCCCAAGAGCAATAAAAAAAATTGTGGAATTCCTTATATCATGCGATGTATCATTGATATCGCAATTTATCGGCAAGATATCGCACATTATCGTGCCTTTTTCCATTGCTTTTATACCAGATATCGTCGATTTTGATAGATATTGATGATATCGTTCAAGAACTTTCTTGCCTTCTTAAAAAAAAACTCCAAAAAACCCAATATTTTCCCATTTCCCTTCAAATTTCTTCATTCTAAGTTAGTCTTAGATGATTTCGGTCCATCTCGAACAAAATTTGGGGAGGAAAACAAGAATTTGAAGCTGGAATCATCTTCTTGGATTTGGGGTCGTTGCTCAATCGGTGAGATATTTTCCACTTTGATCCACATCTATTTTGGTTTAAATCATGTAAAATGAGTGTGGAATCAAAAGGAATCCCTGATTCTTCATGTTTTGCATGGAAAATCAAGGATTTCCAGCTTCGATTTGGAGATTTGAGTGTAAGTGGCCAGATTCAGGGGAAATTGGGGAAAATTCAAAATTTCCCCAATTTTGCCCAAATTGCTTGCAATGTTGCACTCATGGTTTTGAATGTCGGTATCGGTTGGCGTATCGGCCCAGTAGAAAAATGATACAATACAGTGTCACGTATCAGTATTAGGACCATAACGGCCCATATTGGTCAGAATTTTTTTAAAGCAAAATAATATGGAAAATATTAGAAAAATAGGGGGAAAAAATAAGATATCTAAGGATCTATTGTTTTTTTTTTTTTTTTTTTTTTTTTTTGACCATATATTCAATGGTGTATCGGACCATTCTTTGATGAGAATGTTGTCTGTCGATTTTGACTTGTTGAAGGTCAACTAAATGGGCCCTAATTAAACAGGAATCAAGCATGATTTGGTGAACAATGGCCCGTTACATTGAAGTACAACAAAAGAAGAAAATTTTAAAAAGAAGAAAATTGAGGATTTCCAGCTTCGATTTGGAGATTTGAGTGTAAGTGGCCAGATTCAGGGGAAATTGGGGAAATTTCAAAATTTCTCCAATTTTGCCCAAATTGCTTGCAATGTTGCACTCATGGTTCTGAATGTCGGTATCGATTGGCGTATCGGCCCAGTAGAAAAATGATACAATACAGTGTCACGTATCGGTATTAGGACCATATCGGCCCATATTGGTCAGAATTTTTTTAAAGCAAAATAATATGGAAAATATTAGAAAAATAGGGGAAAAAATAAGATATCTAAGGATCTATTGTTTTTTTTTTTGTTTTTTTGTTTTTTTTTTTTTTTTTGTATCTTGACCATATATTCAATGGTGTATCAAACCATTCTTTGATGAGAATGTTGTCTGTCGATTTTGACTTGTTGAAGGTCAACTAAATGGGCCCTAATTAAACAGGAATCAAGCATGATTTGGTGAACAATGGCCCATTACATTGAAATACAACAAAAGAAGAAAATTTAAAAAAGAAAGTGAGGGTTTACCGTTCTTTTTTATTTTTCCCATAATGGTCCACTTCACTTTGATTTGTCAAATCCCATTCAAATTATTTGTTTTGATCCCATAATAGGCCTAGATCTAGACTAGAATAAGTTTTTAAGCTTCTTCCATGGCTTAAATGAAGAAAAAAAAAAGACATCAAATTTTGAAAAAAAAAAATAAAAATCAAAATTGGGCTTTTATGGGCGTATCGGCCCCGTATCGGCCGATATAGGCCGATACGGGTCAGTTTTTTCGTATCGGACCAATACGACCCCATATTACACTTTGGCTCATGCCGATATACGACCGTATCAGCAGATACGATTTTAATATTCATTTCCATAATTGCACTACAAACATGAAATCAAGCATGTATGAGGCCTGATCTACTAATTTGTGAACTTTTTCAAAAAAAATTTGAAAAAAATATAATTTTTTTAATTAAAAATTAATAAAAATATTATTAAAATATTAATTCTTTTCAAAATTTCCCTTCAACTAGCTGTGAATTGATACTAATTTAAAAGCATTTAGAAGTGTTTGATGAAATGATCAACACATACACTCTAATTTCGAAATTCGAGTGTAGGTGGACTAATTTGGAAAAATTGGAAGAAATTCGAAATTTCCCCAATTTCTCCCAAATTGCTTGCAATGTTGCACTCTAAAGATGATACCAAACATATATAAGGGCTGATTTTCTGATTTAATGGATTTTTATCAAATTTTGGAATAAAAATTATTTTTTATTTAAAAAAATTAATTTATTTTCGATGTAGTATCTTGCCTTTGTTAACAGAATGTTCTTTTGCAGGTAAAATATGTCAAGAGGAAGAGGAGGGAGGCAAACTCATATAAGATGCCCTAAGGGCATCTTTGTTTGCTCCCTTGAAGCTGTAAACACCTGTAATGGAAAGAGTGAAGATCGGAAAAGATGTTTGATACTCTCATTTAAAGGTGTTTGGGTGCAAAGCCTATGTCCATGTGCCTAAAGAACATAGAATAAAGATTGATGATAAAGCAATTCCCCGCATACTCTTAGGTTATGGGGAAGAAGAATTCGGCTATAGGCTATGAGATCCGAAAAGAAAGAAAATTCAAAGAAGCTGGTATGTGGTCTTTTATGAAGATCAAACTATTGAAAACTTTGAGAAGATTGAAAGGCAGAGGGATGTGACCGATGATGTCCCTGATTTGACTCCAATTCCTCCTCCCGCGGTGCATGATGATGGTGGAGAGATACAAGAAGATGGAGTGGTTGATGATGATGTTCTTGCAGATAATGCAAACAATGTTAAACAAGAAGAGCAAAGGGAGCAGCCCCCTCACGAGCCGCTAGTTGAGTCTCAGCTACGAAGGTCTGCAAGAGAGCAACAACCTTCAAGGAAGTACCCCTCTACCGAATATGTTACATTAACTGATGTGGGAGAGCCCGAAAGCTTCAAGGAAGCTCAAACTCATAAAGACAATGATAAGTGGAAGATGGCTATAGAGGATGAGATGGCGTCGTTGCTCAGAAACAATACCTATGAGTTGAAGGAGCTTCCAAATGGAAGAAAAGCACTAAAGAATAAGTGGGTCTTCAAGTTGAAAGGAAATGAAAATGACAAGCAAGTGAAGTATAAAGCTTGTTTAGTTGTGAAAGACTTCGGTCAAAAGAAGGGAAACGACTTTGATGAAATATTCTATCCCGTGGTGAAGATATCATCCTTCGAGTGATTTTGGGACTAACTACAAGCCTAGACCTTGAGATAGAACAGCTAGATATCAAAACAACTTTTCTTCATGATGATTTAAATGAAGAGATTTACATGGAGCAGCCAGAAGGGTTTGAAGTGAAGGGTAAGGAACACTTGGTTTGTTAAGTTAAAGAAGAGCATGTATGGGTTGAAGCAAGCCCCAAGGCAATGGTATAAGAAGTTCAATTCGTTCATGACGAGTCATGGGTACGATAGAACCCAAGAGATCTACCATGTTTATTTTAAAAAATTTTATGATGATAGCTTCATTATTCTTCTCCTATATGTTGATGACATGCTAATTGTTGGTCAAGATGTTGGTAAAATTGACAAGTTGAAGAAAGAGTTGTTTAAGTCCTTTAATATGAAGGATTTATGGCACGCTCAACAAATTTTGGGCATGAAGATTACTCATGACAGGAAAGTCAAGAAGCTATGGTTGTCACAAGCAGTGTTTACTGTATCGATAATATCGGCCAATATTATTGATATCGGTGCTCACCGATACATATCGGCTGAGTAGTAACAAAAAAACTGTCCGATTCCTTGGTATCGCACGATATATCGTGCGATATTGATAATATCGCAGTTTGTATCGATATCGCACGATATGTCGGCTTGATATCGTCATTTTTCCTTCACGCGAATCCAGATATCGTCCAGAACGTCTGGAACGTGGGAGCAACTTGGTTTTTTTGGGTTTTTTGGAGAAAAAACGTCTGGAGGCCTATTTTTTCTCAAATTTCTCGTACTTAAATTGATTTTGGGAAGATTACGGAGCTTCCATTGCAAGAATCTCAAAGGATACAGTTGCTTTCGAAGGAAATCCAAAGGTGGCCCACTATTGAACTCGGTGAGGATTTTTTATTCCAATCTCGTTTTATTTTCGTTCAATTCGACTACAACTTGTTTTAAATGAGTTGAAGTACTTAATTCTTCATATTTTGCACGAAAAAACAAGTATTTCAACCTTCGATTTCGAGATTTGAGATATGGGGCAAATTTGGGGGAAATTTGGGAAAATTCGAAATTTTCCAATTCCTCCCAAATTACCTGCAATGTTGGATTGAAAACAACATTTTAAGGATGTAGGGGGGCTGATCTATTGATCGGCAGCATTTTCCCCCAAAATCGAAAATATTTAATTAATTTTTTAATTACTAATTAATTAAAAAATACTTAATTATGAAATTTTTTCGAATTTTTTTTTTTGTAACAGTTGTAAATCCACTTGTAAGTCAGAATAATAGTTATTATGTTAGTAATTATACATCACATATACTCCAATTTCATGATTCAAGTGTATGTGGCCCGATTTGGGGGAAATTTGGGAAATTTCAAAATTTCTTAATTCCTCCCAAATTATTTACAAAGTTGGATTAAAAACAGCATTTAAAGAATGTAGGAGTGCTGATCTATTGATTGGCAACATTTTTCCCCAAAATCGAAAATATTTAATTAATTTTTTAATTACTAATTAATTAAAAAATAATTAATTATGAATTTTTTTCAAAAATTTCTTTTGGAATAGTTGTTAATCCACTTATAAGTCAAATGAAAAATTATTATGTAAATACTAATAAATCTCACATACTCCAATTTCATGATTTGAGTGTATGTGGTCCAATTTGGGGGAACTTCGAAAATTTTCAATTCCTCCCAAATTGAGAGTAATGATGGATCCAAATCAACATTGTAAGGGCGTAAGGGGGCTGATGTATCAATTTGCGTCATTTCCCCCCCAAAAACAACAATAATTAATTACTTTTTTAATAATTATATTTAATAATTAATTTTTTTTCAATTTTATTTGTTAGATTATTGTAAATCCATTCCTAAGCGTGGTTGTTTTGTAACATTTGTATATGTTATGGAATCAATTTGTACAATGGTTGCATCAGTTCAGTCAGATAGTGCATAGCTTAGGATCCTTTTACAAAGGAACTCCTCTATGTGGCCTTTTTTTTTAACATATTATGATTTAAATGTGTGTATTGGGGTCCATTTTAACAATCCCTGAAGTTTCATTAAAATTCAATCAATTTTCCAATGTTTCCCCATGTTTCCCAAAAAGTGCGATACATTCTGCGATACAACCGATATTTCCCACCGATACGCAATATGTATCTGTATCCCAAGGGTGCGAAACGTAACGCGATACCGATACTGCGAACACTGGTCACAAGAAAAATATATTGAACGGGTGCTTAAAAGGTTCAATATATAAAAGGTGTCAAGCCTGTCAGTACACTGCTTGCAAGTTATTTCAAGTTGAGTGTAATGAATCCTCCTACTATTGGAAAAGAAAAGGAAGAGATGGCATCAATCCCTTTTTCTTCAGCAGTGGGTAATTTGATGTATGTTATGAGTTCTACAAGGCTAGCATCGCTCATGCAATAGGTGTCATGAGCAGGCTAGGTATCTTGCTAATCTTAAGGAACATTGGGAAGCAGTCAAGTGGATACTCAGGTATTGGAAAGGCTCGTTCAAGGTGTGTTTGTATTTTGGAGGTACAAATCCTATTTTGAAAGGATATACAGACGCTGACATGGTAGGTGACACAGATAGCAAAAAGTCCACTTCTGGGTATCTATTCAGCTTTGCAAGGGGATTTATGTCTTCGCAGTCAAAACTACAAAAGTGTGTTGCTCTCTCTCTCTACGACAAAAGTAGAATACATTGCGGCTACTGAAGTTGGAAAAGAATTGTTGTAGATAAAGAGATTTCTCCAAGAATTGGACTTGAAGCAAAAAAAGTATGTGATTCATTGTGATAGCCGAAGTGCCATAGATATGTGCAAGAACGTCACATATCACTCCCGAACCAAACACATAGTGTCCAGTACCACTAGATAAGTGAAGCATTGGACAACCAATCGATGCAATTAGTGAAAATCTACACCGATCGAAATCCATTGGATATGATGACGAAAGTCGTTCCAAAGGAGAAACATGAGCTTTGTAGAAGCATGGCTGGTATGTGTCAGGTGAATTTGTCTTTGGTTGGTTCCCTCCTCATGTGTCGGGAGGGGGAGATTGTTGGGATTTCCCCCCCCATGTGGAGGTATCCCACGTGTGAGCCCAAGTGAGGGGCAATTTCGTCTTTTCGCCTTACACCCTTTCTTTTGTTTAAGATAAAGCAAAAGAGGGCTTTTGTGAGATGGAGACACAACAACCGATTTGGTTTTTTGGGTTTTGTCTTGGAGAAAATAGGCCTTTTGGAGGAAGAAGAGCAAGGCTTCTCTATAAGGCCCTGGCACAAGTTCCTAGTTCATTTCAAGTGGTAGTTCGTCTCCAGAATTGTGAGGCTTCATCCACAAACTCGGATTTCGTCAGTCATCTTCTCTAAGGGTTGGTTTCTTCTCGATAATCCCTTTGTTGATAAGAATCTATTTCTTCTTTGTCGGTGCTTGCATTCCACATGTTGTGTTGTGTATTTTTTAGGTGATCCAAGAGAGGGTGCTCTCTCTTGAAGGTTGTTGTGTGGTGTAATTGGGAATCCAAGAGAAGGGGTTCTCTTAATGATTATATTTCCATTCTGATTATACTAGATTTGTTGCTAGACTACATGCCGAGGTTTTTTCCCTCATTTTGAGGGTTTTCCACGTTAAAAATCCCGATGCCTCCTTTTGCATTCTACATATTTGATGAAATGCTTGCCTGGGTCGGAATTGTTCATCCTTCATTAAATTTTCCCCGCAAGTTAATCTCGTTGATTTACACATAGTTGGGAAAGGGTTGTTTTTCTTACATGTACTAGACCCCCTGCGCAACCCATTATATCGATCTCATGCTAGAGGCGATTAGGGATAGGCCGTCAGTGAGTGTCGTTATTAATGATGCACGGCTCATCACGACCTTTATATACAACCACACATGGTTATTAGCTGCAATGCGCGAGAGGTGTAGTGGGGATATAGTTCGCCCCAGGCGACACAGTTCACTATAAATTATATTGCCTTAAATAGCCTCCTCAGACACAGGCAAGGGCTACAAGAGCTTTTCAACTCTTAGGACTACACATATTAAAAGAGAAGAGGAAAGAGAGTGAGCTGAAGAATGAGAAGCTTGTGTTGAGCAACGTGTCCTTGGAGCGCGTTCACAATGTAGTAGGTATTTTGGAGCCCATTTATGTGGTGTTGAGGATGATGGACAATGACATAGATCCCTTGATGGGGTTGTATGTGTCCATACACCTGATGAAAGAGGTCATCAAGGCTAAAGCCCCCAACGCATATAAGCAGGTGCATGCGATAATAGACGACCATTGGGAAATGACACTTTCTTACCCACTACATCAAGCTGGTAAGTACTTTGCTACTTCTTCACATATCATGTATCCATATTTATTGTACTAATGTGTAAATATTTGAATCATGTTGGTTTTCAACATATTTCCTAAATTCCAAATACCACAATAACCGGAAACTCTTCGAATTCATTGAAGAGGGTTGCACATGAAGTGTACGATCACTTATTCCCTGACTGTTCGAGGAAAGGCACATTTGGTAGTGAGGAAAATGTACTCCGCACTTACATTCTTCCCATTTGCATCTCAACCATTCCATACTTACCCTTGTTGCTATATGCCATCAACAGATTATTAGATTCCGCGACACGGTTGGAATGTTCGGGTGTCAAACTGCGGTGAGGTCGAGGAGCATCATGATGGCATATGAGTTGCTACATTTTCATATTATTTTAGAAAATTTGAAACTAATGAAATAATTTTAAAATTCGCAAGCGAATGGTGGGCCATGTACAGGACTAATTGCGAGGTTTTATAGTGGTTGGCTATCCGTGTGCTCACGCAAATGATCTCCTCCTCACCCTATGAAAGAAATTGTAGCACATTCTCCCTCATCCACACAAATAAGCGCAACAGACTGGGGTGCGATAAGCTTTAGAAGCTAGTGTATTGCCACTACAATATGCAACTACGAGAGAGGCTACTCCACGCCGAAGGAAGAAGAAAAGAGGACCAACTGGACTTGATGGCGGTCGGACAGCATGCATATGTTGAGGATGATGAGGACCTAGTTTATTAGTGGATTAGGTTAATGACTTGGATATTTCGGATGGGTAACTGGAGCCACATGTGGCGACAAAGGCAGCGAAACAAGGGATTGATGTTGACACACATGTGGAGCAACAGAGATCTCCTGGTGAGGCATTCGACCCATTGAAGAGGAATCCAGAGGGCAGCCAGCAATAGTCACTATCACGCGGGACACGTGGCAAGGAGACATTGTCTGACACCGAGACCGAGACAGAGTAATGCAGGGGTGGGTCCAATGATGATGATGACAATGATGAGGGTGATGGTGACTGATAACAATAGTGATGATGGTGATGATGGCGACGGGAATGGTGGCAGTGAGGGTGGGAGTTAGTCTTAGAGGTCTTTTAGCCATTTCACTAGGGAGGAGGATTTCGATCATATCACACGGGACCCTGAACATGATTCTCATCTAGGAGAACCACGGCCACGTCTATATGTACAATAAGACATATGAGCACCAGAGGCAACAGAAGAAAAGGCAGACCCAGAAGCTTTCAGATTTTGAGGAGCTACTAACAAAATGGATGAGAGACATAGGCGCTCGTGAGAAGCGAGGTGGCTCTAGATTTGGATCACAAACAAGGGAGGCGAGCTCGAGTTACAAGCTACATCATGGATATGGATCACAGACACAGGAGAGTAGCTCGAGTTTTGTGCCACAATGTGGGTACGGATATGGACCTAGTGGATATGCGGCGAACGACTCCAGTAGTTATGGCACATCGTTTTTCCACTATGGTCAGAAGTTAACTTTTGCATAGGGGCAAGGATATGAGCAGCAGTATGAATACCCAGGAGCTTCATCTATGCCCTTCCTAGATCCATATCAGTTAGACTGTGAAGATTACGAACTACCACGGATGGGCGTATTGGTTCAATTCAGAGAGGATGAATAACAACATTATTTCAGGGACTATCTTAACTGGTACCATTCTATTATGACCTGGGCACAGTACTGTCAATTTGTGGAGCAACAGCACTATTCCCAGCACCATCGAGATGGAAACGATGATTACGAGCCACCAGGCAAATCTATGTAGGTCTAGGCCACAGCCAGTCACATTATTGATGGAAATATTTCTCAAAATCTACTTCTTTTGATTTTGGATGAATTATTAAGTTTTCATACATGGCTTGATACATTTATAAATGTTATGCATTCAATTTGAATGTCGTTGCATTTCTTCAGTCAAACAGCGCACAACTTAGGACCCTATACAAAGGAAAACTATTATGTGTACTTTCTTTTGAGACGTTATAATTTAGAAGTGTGTATTAAGGTCTTTTTTAACAATCCCTAAAGTTTCATTAAAAATTCAGCCATTTTCCCAATGTTTTCCCATGTTTCCCAAAAAGTGAGATAAATTACCCAATATAAATGATATATCCCGTGCAATAACTGATATGTATTTGTATCCCAAGGGTGCAATACGCAACAGCGATACCGATATTCGGCCCCGTAATAGTCCATAACAAGGCCGATACAAGATTTTCGAGTTTTTATTTCAATATATATATATATATATATATATATATATATATATATATATATATATATATAAAGAGAGAGAGAGAGAGAGAGAGAGAGAGAGAGAGAGAGAGAGAGAGAGAGATCATAACAATTGTTGTAGAGTCCATAACAGCCATTATAGCCCGTATTGTAAAGGTTACAGTGGTGACGCTTACGGCCAACGTTACCGTTACGGAATACCTGGGCAAGGTATCTTATACTGAAAGCATGGTTATCTAGATGGAGAAACATATACAAATGTGGATTGGGATGGTTCACATATGGATAAAAGATCTACAATGGGTTAGACTCTCATTGGTTATCTAGATGGAGAAACATATACAAATGTGGATTGGGATGGCTCACATATGGACAAAAGGTCTACAATGGCTCAAAAGTTTTTGGGCTACTTTGGTTGAAGACATGGTTATCAGAGCCAAGTGTTCCGACCAATCTTCCAATGACACTTCATTGCAGTAACTTGGCTGCTATCCATATTTCTCCTAATCCTGTCAACCATGAATGGAGAAAAAATATTGAGATGGTTGTCATTCTATTCAATAAAGGTTATTATGCCAGAACAAAGATTTGAAGACCAGCTTGCAGATTTTTTTGTTGAAAGGGATTGGCCATCATCAGCTCTATCGAGCATGTAACAAGCTAGGCATGATTGATATTCATGCTCCAAACTGAGGGGGAGTGCAAGAAGAATAAGGATGTTTCATCCCCTTTCTCTCTTTTATATTCTTCTTCCTTTCATCCACATATATTATACATTTCAACTCCACTCCCTTGGACAGGTTCCATAACTGCAAGAGAACATTTGCCTTGATGGATTGTCCTTCTCAGCCCCCAAAACCTCTAAGAGCTATTTCATGAGCAACACACATTCATGGACTTAGGGACTTCATACCCACCCTCCTAGCTCTTTCAGCTTGCAAACTTTCCCCAATCCAAAGAGATGGAACTTATTCTTTTCTTACACATGTAGACAAAGGAAATCCATTTGGATTATTTACACCCTCTAAATGACACTAGTTGACTTTTCTAAGACCGAGTTTATCTAAGGATTCTTTCCAGCCATTGAAAGACACTACTTGGCATATTTTCCAAGGGTCAGTTGATCAGAGTTCTACAATCCTAAAAGACAAGTTCCTTCTCTTCTAGCCAAGTTACTCTCCCTACTTCTCAATGTGAGCATCCCACAAATACTTCCAAGGCTTCACAATGCATAATGGGAGACCAACATATGATGATGTATAGTTGCATGAAACATGAAGCGTAGCGGCAATAGATTCAGGTGTGGAAGTGTGGAAGTTTCTGTTTCAAATGTTAGCAAGTTTAAACAGCTGGGAAGAGGGAAGGGGAAGTGTGATGCAAAGCAGGAGAAGCGCCTGGTTGGAAGCAGTGTTCGAAGTTTCGATATCGCTACAAGTTTCGCTAGCCGGGGACACAGAAACAATATCGATATCGCTAATAACCGGAGATGCAGGGAAAATGGGAAAAACAGTGGAATTTTTCAGTGAAACCTCAGGAGTTGATAAAATACACATAGATGCATATTTAGGAATAAAAAAATTTGCATAAAGAATGCATACATAATAGGTTTCTATTTAATGGGGGCCTAAAAAGCATGTGTTGCCGTAAGAAGTCAGTCCAATCATCTCATCCATCCAAAATCTGAACTTCCATCCAAACATCCATTGATATTTCAGAATATCGGCAACACATGAAATTTCCAAACAAATCGTTAACAACTGAAAAAGAAACTAAAGATTGTGGTCTCGTTATTGCCATGTTGCGATAATGATAATATCATGATATTATCAATGTTATCATCAACAAATTGAATGCTACATACAACCATGCACCCATAAAAAATATGAAATGCGAATTTTTTAAATATATAGATTTTTGGCATATTGATACATTGGCGATATTACGAAATATTGCAGATACATCGACGATACAAGTGACACTTGGAATTTACACAGTAAAAAATATTGGTGATACACCGACGAGATCAATGTATTGACAATATAAACGACGCCTGGAATTTACACAATTGAAAATATTGACGATATCGATACATTAGCAATATCTAGTGATACATCACCGACATCAAGAATTTGTTATACTATCAGTGTGATCGGTATCGCTACCGGTGTTATCGGTGTCGCTGAGCTAGGAATAGAAATAATATTGGGGATATTTCGATAATATCGGAGACAATGCAAACATTGGTTGGAAGGATAGTGCAACTATGTGATGACGTGAGCTTCCCACCTTGCATTCAAATCTGTGAGCAAATCCCTTAAACGAATGCCCAATATGTAGCTTTTTAGACGTAGAAATCTCTCTCTTACATTTTCGGAAGTACGAGTGCAAAAATTGTTTGCTCATAAAGTAGCAAAGAGAACTCATTTTACCGTTCAGTAAAGACAATCATCTCACATAAAGCAAGGGAGAGATGGAAATTCATCCCTAAAAAATAAGCGAGAAAACTGTCCCACATACACACACACAGTGACCAAGTAATGGATTTTTACCCTCTCGAGTAAATTTCACAATGAATTTCAACCCATAATTAGATATAACACTTCCATTTCTCCTTTCTATCATCCTACGCTATTGTCATATCCCAATCTTCCAGATCATCAAATGAAACTTATAAATTTTCCTCTTCTCCTTCAGCATAATCACCAATCTCCTATTGACTTAAAGTGTATTAGAGTCCATCAGTTTATTGCTTCCTACCAAACTCAACTCTCTGCTTTTTATATTCTTGAATCAAATCTGTCCTCTCCCAATCATTTCCTTGCTTTCGTTGATCCCAGCTGACAAACTTAACCAGATGAATTTGAGAAACAGATAAGGAAGAAATAGGCACTCCCAACCTTCGAGAGATCTTTGTTCGAGATTGCATCAGCAAATCCAATACCAACCACTTGCTCAAGGGACAACTGCCAAAGAATCTGAGTCCAACCTTTCTTATACATATTCCACTGCCAGCACCTCAAGCTTTCTGTCTGGACTCCATATTCCAAGTCCACCAGCAAAAAAGATACTAACTTCTCCTCCTAACCCCGTTAAACATATGGTTTCCACCCAACACTAGCAGTGGGAATTGTGTATATGGCATAGAATTAGGATGTCCAAAAAAACTAACACAAGAAGACAACCACAATCAAGATGGCTGACTTTCCGTATACCAAAACAAGCAAACGAAGCTACTCTTGACTTGCCACCTATTTACTTTTCTCACATACCCTCATAAAGGAATTCATGGACTCCTAATCACAACCAGTGTTTGCATTGTCGACGAAATGTCGAGAATATCGCCGATAATATCGGTGTCGCTGCCGTTGCGACACCGAAACCCCCTTTTTTCGTTACTCTTCCAGATATCAGCCGAAATTTCGGCGATTTTATCGGAATATCGCCTGTAAATAGGTAAAAATCGGAAGAAAAATCGGAAGACAGCAGTTGTCGGGGCTGAAATTGCCTAAATACCTAAATATCGTCGAAAAAAAGAAGAAAAAACTCCAATTTTCATACCTGGTTGATCGGAACGGAAGCACACCTCAATCGACAGCGTCGGTACACGAAAGGTAAGAAATCTCCCTTTTCCTTCTCCATTGAAAGCTCCATGTCGCAATTTCGGCAAAAAATCAGGGATTCGAGGGAGAAAAGCTCTCCATTGGGAATGATTTAGGGATTTGAGGCAAAAATCCCTCTTTCACGAGCGGGAATCCCTGACTTTTAGGGCTTCTTTCTCTCCAGCGAGTCCGACGCAAATACGAAAGAAAGCCCTTTTCTCGAGGCTTTTGTGGGGACGCGGATTAGCTATCGTAGGAATCGGATTGCGCTCCGCACGCTCTTATCGTGCAGAGTAAACTCTGTTGGGCCCACCTAGAATGTGTGTGCTTTATCTATTCCATCCATATGTTTTTCCATCTCATTTTAGGGGTTGAACCCAAAATTTAAGCATATCCAAATCTCAAGTGGACCATGCCACGGGAAACAGTGGGAATAATGATTTCCACCGTTGAAACCTTCCCAGGCCCCACAATGATGTTTATTTGTCATCCAACCTGTTCATAAGATCACATGATCATGGATGAAGGAAAAAAACAAATATCAGCTTGATCCAAAACTTCTGTGTCCTCAGAGAATTTTTCAATGGTAGACATTCAATTCACACTTTTCCTGTGGTGTGGTCCACTTTAGATTTTGATGTGCTTCATTTTTTCGCACCATACCTAAAATTTTCTGTTAAGATGGATGGACGGAGTGGATAAAATACGTAAATTACGGTGGGCCCCACAGAGTTTACTCCGCACGCTTAGCGTGCGGAGTTACTCACTACGCAATCCGCTTCCGGTTTAGTAGGGACGCGGGTTGGGTGGTGACGTGAACACTGTGGGTCCCATCATGATGTATTTCTTTAATCCACGCCATTCATCCATTTTTACATATCATTTTAATGTATGAGACCAAAAGTGAGATAGAAAAATATCTCAAGTGAACCACATCACAAGAAACAGTGAGTAGAATGTTATCCACTGTTGAAACCTTTCTAGGGCCCACAGTGATGTTTACTTGTCATCCAACCTGTACATAAGATTAAAAAAGATGGATGAATGGGAAAAAAAAAATATAAGCTTTGATCCAAAACTTCTATGGTCCACAAAAATTTTCCAATGGTGCATGTTCAATCCCCACTGTTTCCTATGGTGTGGTCCACTTGATCTTTGCATCTGCCTCATTTTTTGTTTCGTGCCTTAAAATGAGATGGAAAAACAGATGGACAGCGCGGATTAAACAAATACATCATGGTGGGACCCATAGAGCTTTGACACCAGCTTGCTGGTTGGTGTTCGCGTCACCAGCCCACCCCGCGTCTGTTAAGCGGGGAGACATGCAACTAAAGTGACGTCACCAGGTTTTGTGGGCCCCACCATGATGAATGTGTTGTATCCACACCGTCCACCTATTTGGAGAGATTATTTTATGGCATGAGCCAAACAATGAGTCAGATCCAAAGCTGGAGTGGACCCCGCCACAAAAAAATAGTGGAGATTAAACACCTACCATTAAAAACTTCCAGGGGCCACAGAAGTTTTCGATCAATCTGATATTTGTGTTTTCCCTTCGTTCATGTCTGTGTTAACTTATGAAAGGGTTGGATCTCAAATAAACATCATGGTGGACCCTAGGTAGGTTTCAATGGTAGGCGCCACTCTCCCCACTGTTTTCTATGGTGGGACCACTCGAGCTTTGGATCTGCCTCATTCTTTATCTTATGTCCTAAAATGATCTCTTAAAATAGATGGACGGTGTGGATTAACGGCATGGATATACAATTCATACATAAAGAGGTGGGCTCCTACCGTCAGGGTACCACCTACATCGCTGGTTACTGGGTCTCACCCAAGTTGCGAATTCCCTGCGAAAGCCTTGCGCGCTGGGAATGAAGGTAAGGCCCACCGTGATGTTTCTGAGAAATCCACCCCGTCCATCCACTTTGTGAGAACAATTTAGAACATTATACTAAAAACTAACCGGATCCAAGACTCAAGTGCGCCGTGCTAAATGAAAAGGTGGGGTAGGGAAATTCTTACCGTTGAAACCTCCCTGGGATCCACAGTGATGTTTATATACCATCAATACCGTCCATAACATCATTCCTACTGGGATTAACTAAAAACAAAAATATTAGATTGATTTAAAACTCCTGTGGCCCCATAAATATTTCAACTGTGGACATTCAATTCTTACATTTTCGGCTCATTTGATTCTTGGATCCATCTCAATTTTGGTTGCATATATATTATATAAACTTATTTTGGTTGCTATTGCAGTGATTTCTCACGGATGCTTTTTGAGTCTATTGAATGAAAAATTATTATTTAATGCATTCTTTTTGTAATTTTTTTATTTCTGAATATGCAAATAAGTGTATTTAGACATTTCTTGAAGTATCACTAAAAAATTCCACAGTTTTCCTCATGTTTCTCCATTTTTCCCCACATTTCCGGTTATCAGCGATATTATCGGCGATAACGATATTATATCTTTATCTTCGACCAGCGAAACTTGTAACGATAACGACAATGCGAACACTGATCACAACTCTCATGCACTTAACAATTGGCCCCTTCTAATACATGCATGGGCACTACTTTATTCAATGTTATCGAAAATTTGAAATTTGAATTACTGTTTAAACCAAAAAGGCTCTCATTTGGAAGGGATCTGTCCCCCTTAAATGGGTTTCGTTTCTCCTCCCACCTGTGATCTTGGGGCTTGCAAGATGATTTGTACCAACATCCATCAGCAGATGCTAATACCGTGGGACTAACTTATTGCAAAATACATTTTTCCACCTGCTTCAAGATTTCTATGTTGATCAAGTTCTTCCACAGTCAACCAATGTCCTCTTCTAGGTCCTCTTCCATTTTCATAATACCCAGTGAAGCCTTGTTTGTTTTACATTTTGGGACTGCATGGTGGAAACTTGGGTGAGTATTCCATTGAGATCAATTGAACATATATACAAGATGAACGTATCTTCACAGAGATGAGTGAATCTATCCTAATCTACCTAAATGTATGTGTGTCTAATTACCATTCCAAGATATATAGCTGTCCCATACATGTCATATCTTTAGCAGTCTCATTTTCATCAATCTCTTGCAAGATTATCACCTTTAATTTGCACCAATCCGAACACCAATACCTAGTTATACCATGCAAAAAATCTTCTTTCTAAAATTAGATCAAGATTTTAAACAGAATACTCCCTCATAACAATACAAGCATAACCACCAGTGAGCGCCACGTGTGCAAAGGATTACAGCTGCACCAACTTCAATAGAGCCCAAATAACAGGTCCTAACAGACATCCATCACAACCAACCCAATACTCCAAATGCCTCCACACAGTGGACCTTGACTGACCCAAGTTCATTGGGGGAGATTCTGTTAATGTTTTGGGACGGCTAAAAGATACTTATCCCTCCTTGAAGCTTATTTCTCAGTAAACATGATAAGGAACAATCTATTCCTTTACCCAGCTGGACATTTCCATAACTTATCAGGAATAAAGTCTTGGGTTAACGAGTCAAAAATAAATATCGAACATAATATTTAATGTTGTTGCATGAAATGCCTGATGTGAGACAAAAGTTGTATCCATCTTGTTAGGATTTCTGTACAGTTAATAATTCAACATTTTGTATGATAAAAAAATTTAAAATATATGGTGGCTTTAGTGCAAAAAATTCTTCATCAAACTTGGTATTTTAAACACCTAAAATCAGATGAAAAGCATAGGGAAACAGTTAAGAGAGCATAAATAAATCACAGAATCACATGATATCCTAAATAGTCGTAGGAAGAAAAGTATAAAACTAAAAACATGAGAGAGAGAGAGAGAGAGAGAGAGAGAGAGAGCTAACTTGTTAAGGAGGAAAAACAATGTCCCACTTATGACAACAAGCAAGATAACGTGAATTATCATGATGAAGTCATTCGAAGAGAATGACAGAGCCAAAATGGCAGCAAAACAAACACCAAGGGTCAAAAACGTAATCTTGATCGCTGACCATGTGGGACCCTGAAATCCAATGAGGAAAAGAAATAAACTTCCGCATGTCCACTAGAAGATTGCATGTAAAACAAAAGTAAGGTGAGAAATATTACACACATTAACACCAGAAGCCAAAGCCCCCAATAGCACAGCTTTTGTCGACGATATATCATTGTGACCAGAAGTATCCATTAAAAAGCCTTCAGAAAAGCACTGAAAATTAAGTTTACCATATATTAGATGAAAAAGAATGCTATATCCACATGCATTGAAAGAAATCGTATTCGCAAGAGGAACATGCATAGATGTGAATTCCGATCAACTTTGTCATGCTCAAGCCAATGGGGGGGCACACCTGACGCCAAGAGTGCATGGGACCCATCATGATTTGTATATGGCATTTAAACCATCCAGATTGCTAGCCCCACAATGAAAATGGGATGCTCCAAAAAATCAGGCTGATCCAACCATAAATGGGCTCCCATGCTAATTCAGAGGTTTTTAGGTGGTTGCCCATTGTTTTCTATAGCATGGCCTGCCTGATGATTGGATCGAGCTGAATTCTAGCGAGTTACATTTTCATGATGGGGGCGACCTTGCTGGACTCTTCAATGCCATACACACAGCATGGTGGACCCAACACAGCTAGCTGTTCAAAATCCCCGTCTAGAACTAGTTGCACAGGAGGCATCTATGTGTATGTATAGATACATACCAGTGTTTTAAATAGCTACGCTATGTAGCGTGTAGCTTACGCTACGTAGCGTAGCTTAGCTTTAACGCTACGTAGCTCACGAAAATAGCTTAAGTCACATGTAGCCTACACTACATGATAATTTGCATACGCTACACACAACATAGACTACGCTACGCGCTACATACCTCACATTACAAGTCATTTTTCATTAAAACATTGAAATCAAATAATATTTTCAATGATTTTTATCATTTTTTCTATTTTCAATATTTAATGCTTTTAGTAAAAATAATATAAATAATAGTATTAAATCAGTTTTGTTGCTCTTTCTTTACCTTTATACTAAACAATTACCCTTTCCTATTACTTTATAAGTTGCATTTGGTTGCACCAAATATCATGAAAATTTGTTAAATTTCAATATTAATCAGTCTAATTTGGTGAATATCATGGAATTAGTGCAACCAAGCACAACCTTGATTAAAAATCTAGAAGTAGCATGTAGCTTACGCTACACGCTATGTAGCTTACGCCTCACGCTTCAGAGGGGTGAACACTACGCAACACACTACTCGCTATTTAAAACACTGATACATACATACATATAAAGCATTGTTCTTTGGGAGATCTATCTCATCTCTGGTATGGCATGGTTCCACTCTGTTAGAGACTTAGAGGAATGCCACATTGGTTATGTTACCACCATACTGTGTATAAATTACACCATATGTAACGCGAGTAGCTTTTGGACACTTTTGGCCCTACAATTAGTTGGGGGAGGGATGTTAACAAGTAGATGTTGGCTGTGGCTGGCCCAGCTGAGGGCTGATTTTGTCTTTTCAAGTCATGGAGGAAAGCCTGCTCCCACTTCTCTTCCTCTTTGCACGTAGAATGATGAGGTCCCATTCAGATCCCATTTCAATTTGAAATTTCCATTTTCAAATTCAAATTTTCAATTCTCATTTAAATTGAAATTTTCATTTTCAAATTCATATTCTAATTTTAATTATCTCTTTTAAATTGTCAGTTCTTTTTTTTTTCTATCATTATTGTTGCTTAATTGTAGCTTTTTTGTAATACTTATATAAGAGAATGGAATGCAACCCCTTCGGGAGAAAAGAAATAACAATTGTCCTTCAATCTTGCCTTCCCTCTTATCTCTCCCAATTATCTTCTTCCTTATTCTTTTTTAATTTTCTTCCTTATATCTCTCTTATCTTTCAATTCTCATCTTCTTCCTTACTCAATTCTACTTCCTCCACACATCCGGTTAAGGCAAACATCTTTTGGTATCAAATAATATTGATCCATTATGACTAAAATATAGGATTCTGTTAACCACCTGGACTTTCAAATGGCGACCATGGCGGAACAAATCGAAAAACTATCAAAACAGACCTCTCAAAACATGGCTGATATTAAGGAACAACGAGTTGCTTTCACTGGGTTTCAGGAGAGAAGCGACCGTAATTTTGCGGAGCTGAAGGACACCTTATGGACACTTCCACAACTTAACACTAGTAAGACAACTAGTCACCCCAAACACACCCTCCACCCCCATCGCTACCCACACTTCCAACGGCCTTTAATCCCATAGAAGGAAATCCTCCCCAAACACACCTTCCACCCCCATCACTAAAAGTGCGCAGCAGATCATCTAACACGACACCCTACGCTAATCGTGGAAGCTTACGAAGCTTGTAGAACTACGGCTAAGTCCTGGGGGGGGGGGGGGGGTGGGGGGGGGTGATTAGGACCGTTTTAAAATCCTTTTAAAAACTTCTTGCCTAATTAAATTAATTAGCAATTAAAACTAATTAAGCAAGAACACTTAGCTTCCAAGCTTAAGTGGGTCCAATCACAAATACTAGCATGAGATTAAGCAATTAAACTACTTACTCTAAGCATGCATAGATTATCAAATGATTTAACTAATCACGCACTTAATCTATGCACCCTATGTAGACTATATGAGAATGGATCATATGATCTCAAGTTTACACTAATTAGTGAACATACATCTTGTGTGTGAATATGCCTATCTAGTGCCTAGCATACATTCCTATCAAGCATTCATAATTAAGCAATTAAATATACAAAACTAAGATAACAATGTTGTGACACCCCGGATATCAACGGCCGCGGAAATCCTCAGTCCCCAATATCCCAGGTTCCACATCATGCGATGCACATGAAATGAATGGTTAAGTGCAAGTGCACATGTAAGTAACTATGACAATTCAAAATTTAATCGGCATCCCAGCTAGAAGCAACAGTAAGAACAATTATGTCCAAAAAGAGAAGTGAGATCATATATATATATATATATATATATATATATATATATATATATATATATATATATATATATATATATATATATATCACAAAAAGATTCGTAACAAGGTTCAACTCACTAGACGGGACCAACTATGGGTCCCACACCTCTCATCACCAAAGCTATAAGAGTTATACAAAAGCGTCACCTGATGCTATCTCCAAAAGCTAACAAAAGGAATAACCCCAACGCCTGCTCTACAGCTGGTCGCCCGAGAACTGGAAGTACAGGTCCTCTAGATCGCTCGCACTCCTCCACGTATGCTATCGCCACGACCGCCTCCTGTACACCTGTGTCACCCGGGTCGTCTAGCGGTGTTTCGAAACACCGTCCCAGAAAGGGAGTGAGTGGCCAACTCAGTGGTAACATTTCCTATAAGTTACTCATGAGTAAATGTAGCGATCATAGATAATGAATACAATATATATAACAATTTAAGGCAGTACATCACATCACCAAACATGGTTATATAAATGCATGGGTGCATGTAATGCAGGTGCATGCTCGATCTCCTTTATGCCACAGCAGAGTGAGTGGCACCACCACATCACCCACACAGACTGAGCCGCCAGTGAATGAGGCACCACCCCAATCACCCGCCCATCATGAATGCCATGCCGAACCATGCATGCTTAGTCAAGCCATTAGTTATTCCGTATTAGCATCCAGCCAGTTGGCGAAGCCACCGCATCTCCACTATATATATATATATATATATATATATATATATATATATATATATATATATATATATATATATATATATATATATATATGGCCAATCAGGGATCAACTGGCTCCCCGTGGGCGAGTCCATATCATCACCAGTAATCCCCATTGATCCTAGTTTGAGCTAATAACTCAAGCGCTCAATTCGGCCGTGACTCGTCAGTCGCGCCCGACTCGGGCGGGGAAAGGTTTGGTCAGACCATCTCTCCATAGTAAGGTGGTAGACTCCTCGCCTCCACAGGTGCTCAAGGGTCACTACGGGGAGGCACCACCTCAGCGTAGGCCGACAGCACGAGCATAGGTCCCATACCACCCTGCTCGGCCCATGAGTCTTGGGGATCATTAGCCATATGGTTTTCAATGGGCCCAAAACACTGGGAGTGTTGGTGCATGGATTCGGAATAAGGTGCCAATTCACATAATAGGCCTATCCCTAGTTTTGAACTAGCGATCACCAACCAGGGGAGAGATGGGGGGACCAACCTTAGGCACAGCGGCCTGCATAGTTCCAAATCACAGTCAATCTCCCAAATTCCACCACAATTGATGACCCTCGGTCTCACAAGAGCAGTTGACCTGTGCAGCCGCCCCAAATTTAGTCGGACTCCCGGTTTAGGTGATATAACAGATAAATATGCATAATTACATTGATAATTCTACACCTTTCCTATCAATTCATGAGACATGTATCACACAATATGGAGCATATCAGCAGTTATACTAAATTTACCAAGTAATGCAACAAAACAACCTCAAGCATCTTGGACTACCAAAATTCTCTAGATAATGATGATATAATTCCTGATTTATGCTAAAATCTAGAATGCTAGAACAGGCATGCACAAGGTAAGCAATCATGGTGAAGAAACAACACAACTACACAAGTGAAGGGAATTTCCTACTAGAAACAACTAAATAACAGAAATCCCTAAATATTCTACCATCACCTAAAATAACTACTTAGATCCTAGGCATTATCCATGACTCCTTGCATTTGTTGCAAGGCAACTCGAAGGTAAATGCTACGCACCTCATCTTGTTGTGATTTCTTGAAAGTCCTACAGGGGGATGGTTGCATGTTAGAGAATTGAGAAGATGGAAGTAGAAATCAAGGAATTAAGAGAGAATTGGCCTAGGCTTACCCTTGTTAACACTTCGAAAGAGTTCCCAACGCAAGGGGTGGGGCTACGATGTCTTGGGGGATGGCTAAAGACTGGTAAAGTGGTATGTAAGAGCCTTCTTTACACAATTCTCCTTCTTCAAGCACCCTTTCTCTCCCTCTCACCCCTCTTTCTCAGAAAATGGCTAGAGAAATGAGAGAGAAAACTGAGAAATAGGCTTCTAAGAGTTGGCTTAATTGGGACATGTAGCCCCAATGCTTTAGGTCAAATGAAAGTGGCCTTTTGGGCCCTGTTTTGATCATGTGGGGCCCACCTGACTCCTCTGGGCTGATCCAGCCCATAGGATGGCCTCATTAAGTCGAGATCCTTGCCCCGGTGCAATTTGGGGCCGATCGGATGTGGCATTTGCCGGATCTGGGGCGATGACCGTTTAACGGTCACCGACCATCGATCGGGGCCCACATTATGGGATCATGTGCTGGGTTATATTTAGAGTCCATAGTCCACTTTCCATGACCATACAAGGGTCCATGAGGCCCACACAAGAAAAGTGGGTTTTGTAATGATTGCCCATATAAGGCCTAGTGCAAGTATACTTGCACTCTCAAGTGTACTTGCTGGTCATCTCAGTTTTATGGTTTTGGATGTCGATCTTGATATAACGCCCCTCTAAGAGCGTCAGGCCCAGTATGGGGATAGTTCCCGCCGAGTCTCGGGTCTGGTGGTCTTGGAACGGCGGCGGGAGCAGACTTTTACGTATATCACTAAGTTTCTAATTTTATGAAACTATAGTTCTTCTAAGTAGGGTCGATTATTCGCCCTGAGGTCATGTGGGTTTATCGGACTCGTGTGCGTGCTTGAGTCCTAAGTAGGGCGATTTTACGGGGCGTTACAAATGTACTCAAATACATCACAAACACAAGCATGTATAGTGGTTCGACTATTTGTCTACTCTACACCTGGTTCAAGTACTCACCCCTTGAGCACATCGGCATTCACTAGGGAGTTTAAATTAGGTTCCTCCCAACCTACGTGTTTTAAATCAGTTCCACCCTATCGAGGAGTTTGACAAGGTTCCTCCCAACCTATGACAGAGATTTTACTGGTTCATCTCTCAACCAAGATGTTTACAGGATCCATCCTACCTAGGAGTTTGACAAGGTTCCTCACAACCCTTCGGTTCCATTCCAAAAACCTAGCGTATACTCCCGTAGGAGGCTCCCCTTGGAGACTTGATCGAGTTTGAATATCAAACTCTCACACTCAATCCTCCACGAGGAAGGAGTGCAATCGGACTCTTACAATGACGACTTACTTGTCGGATTGAGCCCCTTTTGTAGCACCATTTGGGTTGCTTGATCTCCGCTCTCCCATGCTTCAATTAGCTCCCCGATGCTCCCCCGATCTTATTGCTAAGGCTTCAACTCCAACGATCAATCGCCTTGCATTCGATCTCCGTGAGATGACCAAGGTGATGAGAGGTGGTGGGAATTCTCTACAACAAGTAGGAATGGGTTGCCTAGAAGAATTTCACCTATTAGGATCTTTAGAAGGGTTTCGACAAAGGATCTACCTATAGTTAAGGTGCCTAAATATCTAGAGATCAAGAGAAAGCAAGTCCATCTTCATATAAGCTTGAATGCTCCATCCTATGATTAAACACAAAGAAGATGACTTGGAATGCTTAGGATTAGAGTCTAATGGTATGGAAAATGAGGGGGGCTTCTAATGCACTAAAATCTCTCTAAAACCCCCAAAAACCGGCCTGCAAATATATAGAGCAAAAGCTCCAACGGATAGAAAACGGCAGCCAACGGCTAGTTGTCGACTGGTTGACTAACCGGTCGTAGGGGTCCACGACTGGTCGGTCGTTAAGGGACGACCGGTCGGATATTGGCCTGAGACTGGTCACATGTTGCTGTCCCAAAAATGGCCTACGACGACTGGTTGATCAGTCCAGTAGACCAGTCTGGCAACCAGTCTAATTTAGCTCAGGGGCAGTTTTAATGGGTCATTCGATGTTGTCCTGATTTGGGCCTCTGACGACCGGTCAGCCAAGGGCCAAGACCTGTCTGGCTACCCTCTCTACAGCCTCTGACGATCGCTCGGCCAGGGGCCAAGACTGGTCGGCATGCATGTTTTTTCTACTGTTTGAGTGTTGTGTTTTACAGCAGCACATGCAACCTCTTGGGCCATGATTTGGGTGTTCTTTTGAGACACCTAAGGCCAATCTAAGATGATTAAGAGTATGCCTAATGGGTTAGGTCATCCTGAGGTTTGGGTTTTGGTTTGGTCTAAGGTTCAAGGCTCACCAAGGCGTCTCTTTTATTTGTTTCTTCTTCCTTGATACAGCAAGTCCGCTTGAGTCTTCGTTTTTCTTCTTTAAGCTCAACCGACACCTAGACTCAAGACCTACGTAATTGACAAATAAGGTGCATTAGTATGCCACAAAAAAGTGCACTAACAATCGCTACCCACACCTCAAATGACCTATAATCCCATGACAACCGTCTCTTCTTCCACGCTGCAAACTAAATATACACGGGTGAATTTCCCCCTCTTTAATGAGGAGAGGCTTAACTTGTCTTTAATTATAATAAAACCCCTACGCATGAGAAGATTAGATTAGCGACTTTCCACCTTAAAGGCAAAGCCATTCAATGGTATATTGGATGGAAGATATCACATTGACATAGATGTGGTATGAATTCAAATCTGCTATCTGTGTTCACTTCAACGCCACAGAATATACGTGGCCAGGTGAGATATTGTCATGACTGCAACAACGTGGAACGGTGCAAGAATATAAGACGAATTTAAACATCTCACGAACCTCATGAATAAACTACCCGAATCTTTTATGATCGATTCTTCATTGGAGAGTTACTCGACGATATTCCATGCACATGAGAAGATTGGATTAGCGACTTTCCACCTTGAAGGCAAAGCCATTCAATGGTATCATTGGATGGAAGATATCATATTGACATGGATGTGGGATGAATTCAAATATGCTATCTGTGTTCACTTTAGTGCCACAAAATATACGTGGCCAGGTGAGACGTTGTCACGACTACAACAACGTGGAACAGCACAAGAATATAAGATGAATTTAAATGTCTCACAAACCTCATGAATAAAACTATCGGAATCTTTTATGATTGATTGCTTCATTGGAGAGTTATGCGACGATATTCAGGACATTATTAAACTTTTTCACCCAACATCCTTGATCAAGGCAATTGGACTAACATTGTCGATGGAAGAAAAGATCGCCCTAGCCCACAAACCCAATCATTCCCGCACATGGCGGTTTTCCTCCATCAACAGCCGCTCCACAATCTACACCCAAGCCATCCACAACTCCCACTACCATTCCCATCAAACTCCTTACACCATCCAAAATGGAGGAACAATGTAATCAGGATTTTTGTTTTAATTGAGATGAGCAATTCCATCAAGGCCACCGCTGTAAAACAAACCAACTCTTTCTCGTGGAGGGCAATTGGTCGGAATAGGATCCCACGCCTGATGCTGGAGTTGTTGAAGAGGAACCCAATCATAATGATAGACCAGAAATATCTTTACATGGTCTTGGTGGTTCACACACTCCTCAGACCATTCGCATATGTGGTATGTTGAAACAACATCCAATGTCTATCTTGATTGATATTGGAACTACCCACAAATTTCTTAACATGCGGATCGTGCAACGGGTAGGAGGATTGTTAACACATGATACCACCTTCAATGTGATGGTGGCAAATGGTGGAGAACGCCCTTACAATGGCAAATGTCCAAACATTCTCATCCACATTGGTCCTCTTAAGATATGGGCGGATGGCTGCATACCTATTGGCAGTTGTGAAGTAGTTTTAGGTGCTCAATGGCTGCATGCCTAAGGACTAATTACATTCAACTTCACCAATTTATGGTTGCAGTTTCACTACGAAGGGGAACTGCATCAGGTGCAAGATATCAAATCTAAACAAGCAATCGTTGTCTCCATGCATTACATTGAAAAGGTCATGCGTAGAAGAGATCAAGGGGTGGTAGTCCAAGTTCATGCTACTCAGGTTTCTCCACTTTCGGAACAGCAACCACAAGCCCTCAAGCAACTCGTTTCCAAATATGATGATATTTACCAAGAGCCCACCAGCCTTCCTCCAGCTCGTCGAGAAGATCATCACAATCCTCTGCTTCCTAGATCCAAACCACCCAACATCCGACCTCAACGATATCCATACTTTCAGAAGGCGCAGCGATAGAAAGAATGGTTTGTGAGCTATCCCAAGCAAGCTTCATCCATCCTAGCACCAGCCCATTCTCTCTGCCAGTCCTTCTAGAGTGCAAATCTGACAGCACATGGTGCATGTGTGTCAACAACCAGGCTCTCAATGAAACCATAGTAAAAGATAAGTTTCCGATCCCTATCATCAAGTGAAATCATAGTAAAAGATAAGTCTCCGATCCCTATCATCAATGAGCTACTTGATGAGTTGCATGGTTCTTCCATTTTTACAAAGCTTGATTTAAGATCCAGATATCATCAATTTAAAGTACATGAATCATTATGTTAATAAAACTGCCTTTCAAACTCATGAGGGTCATTATGTGTTTTTGGTCATGCCGTTTGGGCTCACAAATGCCCCTTCAACTTTTCAAAGCTTCATGAACTCGATTTTCCAACCCTTCTTGCGCAAGTTTGTCTTGGTATTTTTTATGATATATTGATTTACAGCTGGAGTCTCAAACAACATTCGCAACATCTCGAGTAGGTTTTTCGTACTTTACAGGCCCAACGGCTCTTTGTAAAGCTATCTAAATGTACTTCTACTGCTACGAAAGTCCATTAGTTGAGACATCATATCTGAACATGGTGTGGCTGTGGAGCCGAAGAAAATCTCAGCCATGCTTGAATAGCCAACTCCTCATTCACTAAAAGGACTTCGAGGTTTTTTGGGATTGATAGGCTACTACCGCAAGTTCATTGAAGACTATGGCCGTATTGTTGCCCCATTAACTAAGCCCCTCAAGAAGGGTTCCTTTGAATGGTCGGATGAGGCAGATTGTGCTTTCATTTCCTCGAAGACGACTGTTACTCCAGTATTGACTCTACCCAATTTCTTACAACCTTTCTTCAATCAATGCGATGCAAGTGGGACGGGTATTGGGGCAGTTCTCATGCAAGGCGGCCGTCCAATCACATTCTCAAGTAAGACAATGGAAAATTGACATCGGGGGCTGTCCACTTATGAGAAAGAGATGCTCACCATCCTCCATGCTGTGGAAAATGGAGACATTACTTGCTTAGGCGCCATTTTACGATCTTAACGGATCAACGTAGCATCAAGTACATGCTCGACCAACGGGTTCAACTATGATACAACAAAAATAGATGTCAAAGTTGTTGGGATATGACTTTACTATAGCCTATCAAAAGGGGAGCAATAATAAGGCGGTCGACGCATTGTCACGAAAGTATGAACTATGAAGACAGTACAATTGTGGCTATATCCCTTCCTGCCTCTACATGGTTGGATCGCATCAAAGACGGCTAAAATCAGGACGCCACTATCTAATGGTTACTTTCCACCCTTCATTTGCACCCTTCTGCCTATCCTAAGTATTTACTGTCAGATGGCTTAATCGCTACAAGGGTCGCATTGTACTTTCGCCATCATCCCCTTTATGTAATGAATTGTTGCATCACCTTCACTCCTCTCCAATTGTTGGCCATTCCAAATTCCACAAGACATACAGACGGCTCTCCAATACTTCCTATTGGAAAGGAATGAAACACGCAATGAAGAAATTTGTGACAGAATGCGGAGTCTATCAACAGAATAATGTGGAGTCAGTCGCCCCAGCGGACCTCATGGTTCTGAATGTTGGTATCGTTCAGCGTATCCAACAGAAAAAATGATACAATACGGCATTGTGTATCGATATCGAGGCCGTATTGGTCAGAATTTTTTTAAGTAAAAAAATATAGAAAAATATTAGAAAAATAGGAAAAAAAATAAGATATCCAAGAATCTATCTTTTTTGTGTTTTGACCATGTATTCAATGGTGTATCAGATGGTGTATCAAACCATTCTTCGATGAGAATGCTATCTATCGATTTGAATTGAAGGTCAACTAAATGGGCCCTAATCGAACACAAATCAAGCAAGATTTGGTGAACTAGGGCCCATTACATTGAAATGTGAAAAAAAAATATATATAAAAATATAAAAAAGAAAGTGAAGGTTTGTCATTCTTTCCAATTTTTCCCATAATGGTCTACTTCGCTTCGATATGTCGAATCCCTTGCAAATCATTTGTTTTGATCTCAAATTAGGTTTAGATCTAGCCTAAAATGAGTTTTTAAGCTTCTTCCATGATTTAGAAAAAAGGAAGAGGAAACATGTGTAAAATTTTGAAAACAAAATCAAAATTGGACTTTCATGGGCGTAACGGGCTTTATCGGCCGTATCGGCCTCGTATTAGTGTCGATATGCCTCGTATAAGCCGATACGGGCCGATACGGGCCAATACAGACCAATACGGGTCATTTTTTTTGTATCAGATCGATACGACCCATATCGCATATCATCTCATGCCGATACGAATACGATAGGGTTGTATCAGTCGATACGATACCAATATCATATCCATGCCGGGCCTCTTGCAGCCCCTATCGATACCAGACAGTATTTGGATGGACATCTCAATGGACTTCATCGATGGGCTTCCCCTTTCCAATGGAAAAAGTTTTATACGTGTGCCTTGTGGTTGTAGATCGCCTTTTCAAATCTGCCCATTTTGTCGCCCTGCCGCATCCTTACACCACGGCCCAGTTTGCCCACCCTGACATTGAGAATATCTTTAAGCTTCATGGAATGCCAAGATCCATTGTGAGCGACTGCGTTCACGAGCCATTTCTGGAAGGAATTCTTAAAGTGCTAGGGGTGGAGCAGCATATGAGCTCGGCCTACCACCCCAATCAGACAGCCAAACCGAAGTAGTCAATCGATGCTAACATTGTTTCTACGGTCTTCAACTACGTCAATGGGTTCGTTGGCTTCCATGGGCAAATTTGTGGTATAATATCTCATTCCACACGTCTACTCACATAACTCCTTATGATGTAGAATTCGGCCAACCTCTCCTGACAATCACAACATACATACCCGGTTCCACTAGTGTACATGACGTCGATCAAGCTTGAGATAGGGATCGTATTTTGCAACTTTTTAAAGAAAATCTGCTAGTGGCACAAAATCACATGAAACAAGCTGCAGATAAACACTGCATCGAAAGCAAATTTGATGTGAGTGATATCGTTTTCCTACGGCTCCGACCGTATCGACAGGCTTCGGTCCGAATGTGCAAAAATTTAAAGCTTTCACCCTGGCTCTATGGTCCCTATCTGATGCAGGATGGATGAATATGATATGAATTAAGGTAAATTAGGAGGCGGACTTAGTATAAGCAATGAAGAACATAAAATTCCACCGTTTCTACCTCATAGTTAAGAGGAGATAGGCAAATAAAATCAGAAAATTTGCATTGAAACAGAAAGTTAATAATTTAATGGTCATCCACCCATGCACAAAAACATATATTCATGTAAACCAATGGATCTATGGAAGTAAGGACCTCTACATTAGTATAGGCATGTAGATCAACTTCAATTATGGAAATCTAGGGCTTCTAGGGTTAGGGATTTGGGGGATTTGATATTAGGCTCGAATTTGGGGAATTAGGGTTTCAAAAACTGGGGAAAGTAGGATTTAGGTTTGCATTTTAGGGTAGGAAGAAGGGGGATAAAAAAATAATAATAATAAGCAAATGGGGCAGTCCGTACACTGTATGGCTGGCCATACGGTCGTACAAACAGTAATAGAGATCTGCCGCACAATGGGGACTGTTGGATTTTGTGTGCGTTGTGGGATTTGAGAGGGTTTGATGGAAAAGGACTGCGGAAAGTAGAGGGGTAAGGTTTGATTGGAGAAAGAAGAAAAAAAGGGAAGAGAAGTTGTGTACCTGGTATAGAGGAGAGGAAAAAAAAAAGGACGATTTCCTTGGAGGAGTCCACCACCAAGATGTATTTCCACCCTTCCACACTTCAATTGGAAGGGAGGGTTTTCTCACAAACCCTAAAGGAAGTAGAGAAGAATTTCTCCCAAAGAACAAAGAGCAACAAGCTTTTCTTAAAAACATCATTCATCACTTTAGGGTCGGACGTCCACCCCCTTATATAGAGTTTGGGGTGTCAAAAGTCCAAAATACCCATGAGTACAAAAAAAACGTTTCATATACGTCCCATACTTAAAATATGCAATGTAAATGTTCCAAAACGCATCTAAACCAATAAATAAACCTAAAACAGAAAATTAACTAATCCTAGAGTGTCCACAATCAAGGTGGACCAAGATGGATGGCCCAGATGGCCCGACAATGTCCTCGGTGAAATCCAACAGTTGGATCGACCCGAAATCATGATCCAACGGTCGGATGCTCCTCCAAATGCAACCCACGTGCATCATCCCAATGTAGGGTCTTCCAGATGCATGTGGGATCTTCAACTCGTCGTCCGGGAGCCGATGCAGATGTCCTGGTCAGTGCTCCGATGTCCTCATCAACTCTCCCGGGCTGAAAAGATTTCGCCATTGGAGAAATAAAAGTCTTGTATCGCCCCAGAATGTCTAGATTGAGTCTCTAAAGATCTGCCTCCATGATCCACGTACAATTTTCTCTCGGTATGCCTTTCCACTTGACGAGGAATTTCTGAAATCCCCCGTGCCTGCTGGAAATTGCTTGATCATCCAAGATATCCTCGATCTCCTCTCTCCATAGGTACAAATGGTAAAGATGGTAAAGGTGAAGAAGAGATGGCGAGTACTGTCCAAGGGTCATGGGACAGGCTGGATGTGCCAACATCTGGATTCAAGTGAGGGTTAGGAGGGTGATCCTGGAATAGCACTAATCACAAGTCGAATTTGTTAGTGCACTTTTATGTGGCATACTAGTGCACCTTATTTGTCAATTACCTAGGTCCCTATGTCTAGGTATTGGTTGAACCCAAAGAAGATGAAGACCGAAGACCAAGTGGACCAACTGCATCAAGGAAGAAGAAACAGGTAAATCAGAGATGCCTTGGTGAGCCAAAACCCTTGAACCTAAACCAAAACCAAACCTCTAGATGACTTGTCCCAATAGGTAAACTTTTAGTCATCCTAAAATAGCCTTAAGTGTCCCAAAAGAACACCCAAAGGAAGGCCTAAGAGGTGCATGAGTTGCCATAAAAATACAAATCAAACAGCAGAACTCATGTGCTGGCGACTGGTCAGATACCGATTGACAGCACCGAGCAACCGATCGCAAACCATAGGCGATTAGTCACCAAGAGCCAAAATGGGACAGTAACCAAACATGTGTCCCAAGCTTAATTAGGTCGGTCACTAGTCATTTGTGACCGGTCGACAACCAAGGTATCACAAAACGGTTACGTATCGGCCGATACGTAATGGAAACGGTCATAACCGTTACGCGTTACGGGGTCGAAACGGCCGTAACGACTGTTACAGATCGGACCCGTAACGGTTCTATAACAATTTTTTTCAGAAAATAAAAAAAGGGCCGTATAGACCGATACGAGGTCCATAACGGCCGTTACAGCCCTTATCATAATGATAACGGTGGTAGCCGTTACAGCCACCGTTACCATTATGGAACACCTTGTCAACAACACCGAGCAACCGGTTGCCATCCTTAGTGCGATCAATCGCCAAAAGCCAAATAGGGACAGCAAGCAAAACCCAGTCCTTGGCTTAATTCGGTCGGTCGATACTCAATTGCAACCAATCGACAGGCCTTGTGCAACTGGTCGCAAGCTCTATGCAACTGATCGTCAGTTAGCTGTTACAGCCCATTTTCTGACTATTCCAAATAATTGGATTTTAGTACATTAGAAGCCACCCATATTGCAATTACCATTAGGCTATAATCCTAACTATTCCAAATCATCTTCCTTGTGTTTAATCACTTGATGAAACATTCAAAGCTCATTTGAAGATGAACTTGTTCCCTCTTAATCTCTAGATATTTTAGGCACCTACACAATAGGTAGATCCTTTGTCTAAACTTCTTTAGAGATCCAATTAGGTGAATCTTTCTAAGCTTTCAACATACAACTGGTTATAGAAGATTCACCACCTCCCATCACGTTGGTCATCTTTTAGAAGATCATATGCGAGGCGATTGATCGTTGGAGCTAAGGCCTTGGCAAAGCATCGGCAACAAGATTGGGAGAGTAAAGGGGAGCTGATTGAAGCACGGGAGATCTGAGATTAAGCAACCCAAGAAGACACTACATTAGGGGCTCAATCCAACAAGTGTCAAGTTTGAAAGTCCATTTGCACTCTTTCCTTTGGCAGGTTAGAGTATGAGAGTCTGTGACTCAAACTCGAACCAGGTTCCTTAGTGGATCATTGGCTCATTGGCTCATCTGTTGAGCCTAAATTAAGGTTCCTTTGTGGATCCTTGGCACATTTGTTGGGCTTAAATTCAGGTTCCTTTGTGGATCCTTGGCACATTTGTTGGGCTTAAATTCAGGTTCCTTTGTGGATCCTTAGCACATTTTTTGGGCCTAAAATCAAATTCCTTAGTGGGACCTTGGCACATTTGTTGGGCCTAAATCAAGTCTCCAAGGGGAGCCACCAACACGGATGTGTATGTGTTCCACCAACATGGGTGCGCAGTGTAGGTTGAGAGGTGAACCTCTAAAACCTCCGTTCAGGTTGAAAGCTGAACCTGTGCAAAAACCTCCGTGTAAAGGTTGAGAGGTGAACCTGATTTAAAACCTCCGTATAGTGAAATCCGGTGTTCTCATGGGTTGGGAATGGCAACCGGGAGTGGAGTAGGGAAAGCGAACTACTATACATCATTGTGTTTGTGATTGTCATTTGAGCACTCTTCTATTCATGCATTGTCTATTAATTGTTGAATTATATGGATGTTCGAATAAGTTGAATGCTCTGTTCTAGATAGATACATTCACACACGGGATGTATGTTTACTAGGCTTGTAGACATAAGCTCATCATGATGAATCTCATATTGTCTACATATCTTGATAGACTAGTTACTTGATAGTTATATCATTTGTAGTCTATATTGCTCATAGATTAAGTTGCTCAATTAGTTGTATCTTTTATAGTCTATGTGCTTAGGTTAGGTGTTTAATTGCTTCATCTTTATAGCCTTGTGATTGGACCCACTTAAGCTTTGAAGCTAAATGTTCTTCCTTTAATTAGTTTTAAATTAGTTTTAATTAGGCAAGAGTTTTTAAAAAGAATTTAAAAATGTCCTAATTACCCTCCTCCGGTCAAGCATCCGCATATAGCGTAGGATGTCCCCCGACGCAATTTCAAAATTAAGGCCCATGGTAGGTGGAAGTCCACTACATACGCATTAGGACCCAATCTTTTCACAATCTTATATGGTCCTACACTATGGGCTTTAAGCTTGTTTACAGTTCCATGTGGAAACCACTTGGTTTAATACGAATCTGGACCTTATCGCCCTTTTGGAACCCTTTAAATCTATGATTAGAGTTAGAAGAAATCTCACACTATTCATTACTCACACTAATCCGCTTTCTAGTGTCTACATGCAAATCATGAATGCGGTGTGCGAATGTATCTAAGGATTCAGCTGGCCTAGGTGACACTAATGTGTGGAATGATTCTTTCACTCCATCCTCAACCTCTCTTTCAAATTTTTTTCTCGTATTGATAACATGGAGAGACTTAGGATGTGACTCATTGCTACTCTCACTTTTCTTGCCCACGAAGATAAAGCAACTCATATTTGATCTACCAAATAGTGTCAAATCAAAATCATACGGCCAAGTACGACTCAAAATAATGTGGCCTACATCTATAGGCATCACATCATGCCACAAGGTGTCTTTATATGAAGAGAACTAAATGGGAACGAGACACCTCTGCGACACAAGAATGGGGGTCTTGTCAACCCAAGCCACTTGATTGGGTTGAGAAAGGATCGCTGGTTTCAAATCAAACCGCTTGCAGAGATATCATTGGTGCAACTTCCATTATCATTAATCACCGTGCAAATTTTATCTCCACCCTCAACATGAAAATGGAAGTTAGAGCCTTTCACCGGTCTTCGCTTTCCTTGGGTTGATCCAAATCACTCGGGACAACTACAAATGGTGCAGTCTCAACGTGATCGACTTCTTCCTCACCAACACCAATCTCCTCGGGTTGATTATTTTCCCCTTCATGATCACTTTGCTCTCCCCCTTTCTTCACCATCGCCAACCATAAGGGTTTCATTTCACTCATGGGTAGGACATTGGTATTCAAAATGACCCAGAACTTGGCAGTTGGGACACCTCATTGGCTTCCCGACCTTGGTACTAGTATCAGGTGCATTTTTCCTTTTGTTAGGGTTCGCTGGGATTTTGGCTTCTAATTGGCCGAGGGACGCGTTAATTCGGTGAATTGAGTTGGTTTGGATCCTATTTTGGTCCTCAATGGATGTCATGAGATTGTTAATGGAATTGAGCACCTTGGCTATCTTGTCCATACTCAGGGTGGGGGTGAACTAGACCTAGACTCTATGTCAAGACAAAGTAAAATGGCTAACCTAGACACCGCAATGCGAGATGAGGCTCATGCCCATGAACTTCCTAAGACCTAGTATGAAATGACGGACTCAATCTGATGTGATAACAATTTCAGATGTGCACAAATTAATTTCAGATGGCGTCAACTTCAAAGGTGCATTGAAAATCAGGTTATTGAAGAACAAGTTCCTGAAAATCAGCTCACTGAAATTCAGCCTGCTGAAAATCAGATTTTCAGATTACTGAATATCAATTATCAAACTCTGACAATCAGTTTCACAGAAACTGTTATGCAGAAAATCAGATTTTCAGCGACTGTTTTTGCAGAAATTCAGATTTACACCAACTGTTGGGCAGAAAATCAGATAAATGTGGTGATGTAGTCATGTAGTAATTTGATCGAACACCTAATATGCAGGAATGTCTACAAACATGTAAGATGCAAAATCAAACCTATGCTAACCTAGGCTCTGATACCAAATTTGATGCAAGATGGATGAATATGATATGAATTAAGGCAAATTAGGAGGCGGACTTAGTAAGCAATGAAGAATATAAAATTCCGCTGTTTCTACCTCATAGTTAAGAGGAGATAGGCAAATAAAATCAGAAACTTGCATTGAAAAAGAAAGTTCATAATTTAATGGTCATCCACCCATGCACATAAACATATATTCATGTAAACCAACGGATCTATGTAAGTAAGGACCTCCACATTAGCATAGGCATGTAGATCAACTTCAATTATGGAAATCTAAGGCTTCTAAGGTTAGGGGTTTGGGGGATTTGATATCAGGCTCGAATTTGGGGAATTAGGGTTTCAGAAATTGGGGAAAGCAGGATTTAGGTGTGGGTTTTAGGGTAGGAAGAAGGGGGATAAAAAAAAAAAATCAGCAAATGGGGCAGTCCGTACATTGTACAGATGGTCGTACGGTCGTACGGACAGTAATAGGGATCTGCCACACGATGGGGACTGTTGGATTTTGTGTGGGTTGTGGGATTTGAGAGGGTTTGATGGAAAAGGAGTATGGAAAGTAGAGGGGTAAGGTTTGATTGGATTATTGATGGAGAAAGAAGAAGAAAAGGGAAGAAAAGTTGCGTACTTGGTATGAAGAAGAAAGAGAGAGAGGATTTCCTTGGAGGAGTCCACCACCAAGATGTGTTTCCACCCTTCCACACTTCAATTGGAAGGGAGGGTTGAAGAGAGGGTTTTCTCACAAACCCTAAAGGAAGTAGAGAAGAATTTCTACCAAAGAACAAAGAGCACAAAGAGCAAAAAGCTTTTCTCAAAAACACCATTCATCACTTTAGGGTTGGGCGTCAACCGACTCAACCCCCTTATATAGAGTTTGGGGTGTAAAAAGTCCAAAATACCCTTAAGTACAAAAAAAGTTTCATATGCTTCCCATACTTAAAATATGCAATGTAAATGTTCCAAAACATATCTAAACCAATAAATAAACCTAAAAAAGAAAATAAACTAATCCTAGAGTGTCCACAATCAAGTGGACCAAGATAGATAGCCCAGATGGTCTGACGATGTCCTCCGTGAAATCCAACAGTTGGATCGACCTGACATCATGATCCAACGGTCGAATGCTCCTCCAAATGCAGCCCACGTGCATCATCCCAATGTGGGGTCTTCCATATGCACGTCCATGCACGTGGGGTCTTCAACTCGTCATCCGGGAGCCCATGCAGATGTCCTGGTCAGTGCTTCAATGTCCTCATCACTATCGGATTCTCCAACGTATTGGACCAAGTGCATACAAGTTGGATCTGCCTCCTTCGTCCAAGATCCATCCTATCTTTCATATTTCATGCTTGACGAAGAAATTAGGCTAGTCTGCTATTCATGTGCCAAATCGACCACCAATCACAAACAAGGGCGTTATACAAACAAAGCCGATAGTTATTCTCGATCGCCAAATGGTCAAGCATCACAACACCGCAGTCTTTGTGGTCTTGGTTCATTGGTCAATTTATCCCCAGAAGATGCTACATGGGAGACTTGGGCGAGTCTTTTTTCTCAGTTACCTAATTTTAAACCTTGAGGACAAGGTTCTTTTGATGAACGTTGGGATGATGAGGTCCTATTTGAATTTGATAAATCCATTTTCAAATTCAAATTTTCAATTCGCATTTGAATTTGAAATTTTTATTTTCAAATTCAAATTTGTGCTTTTAATTATTTCTTTTAAATTATCATTTATTTTTTCTATCATTATTGTTGTTTAATTGTAGCTTTATTGTAATGCTTATATAAGAGAATGCAATGCAATCCCTTGGGGAGAAGGGAAATAACAAATATCCTTCAATCTTGCCTTCCCTCTTATCTATTCCAATCATTCGTCTTCCTTATTGTTTTCAAATCTTTCTTCCTTATCTCTCAATTCTCATCTTCTTCCTTATTCAATTATACTTCCTCCACACATCCGGTTAAAGCACACAACAAAAGTATTGTGGGGCCCACTTGATCCCAAAAGATTTGGGATTTCATTAGCTTTATTCTGCAGGCAAACGAGGGAACAATACAGCAGCACTAGTAAAGGCATAACCCTTGCAAAGGCATCACTAGTAAGAATTCATGGAGAGTTCTTCCCGATCTTCATCTTAGAAATAAAAAAATTCCGATTACTAAAAGAGGGCCCCATGTATGATAGCGTCTGGGAAACTACAATTTGGGAGGAAGCAAAAAAGGAAGAAGATGAAAAAAGAAAGAAAAAAGAAGGGATTAGGGTTAAAGTTGAGAGATGTGGGAGAAGAAGGAATTGAAGTTTGGATGGAGGCGGCGAAGTAAGTGAGAATCAATACTGACCTACCCAGCTTTTACAGGAGAATGGTAAGCGCAGCCGCAGCCAGACACACGTCTTTGAGTTCCAACGAAGCGGAAGCCGATTGAACGAAGGAAGCGGGCTGCGGAAGCCGATGGCCTGCTGTGCCATACCACCTACTTCGGTGGTGTGTTGACGTGGCTAGGTTCTGTGGGCCCCACCATAATGTGTGTGTTATATCCATGCCGTCCATCCACTTTGACATATCATTTTAGGGGATGATCCAAAAAAAATGAGGCATTATCCAAATCACAATTGGACCACACCATAGAAGATAGTGGGGATAGTGACGAACACCGTACCATAATATTTATTTTCCATCCAACCTGTTCATAAAGGTCACACAGACCTGGATTATCATCTTGATTCAAAACTTCTGAGACCCCAAGAAGTTTTCAATGGAAGACGTTCAATCCCCACTGCTTTCCGTGGTGTGATCCACTTAAGGTTTGGATCTACCTCATTTTTGGAGTCATACCCTAAAATGATCTTAAACCATGGATGGACGGTGTAGATATAACACTTACATCATGGTAGGGCCCACAGAGCTTTGACACCGCTTGCTTGCTGTTGTTGGGTCACCAGCCCAACCATGTCCCCCACCTCAGTGCTGAACAGTATTGGAGGGCGCGCGGCTTCGGTGGATCCTTGTGGGGTCCACCTTAATGTATGTGCCTTACATCCATGCCATCTATCCGTTTTTACAGCTCATTTTAGGGCATGATCCCAAAAATAAAGCAGATCCAAATCTTAGGTGGACCACACCACAGGAAATGGTGGTGATTGACCATTAAAAACTTCACGTGGGATCCAAGTTTTGTGGTTTAGCTGGGAGGCCGATTGCGTACCAAGTAAACTTTGTGGGGGCCACCGTGGATGTATATGTCTTATCCATACCGTCCATCCGTTGTTCTGGCTTAATTTAGGGCATGAGCCCAAAATTGAAGCATATCTAAAACTCAGCGGACCACACCATGGGAACCAGTGGGGATAATGACGTCCATTGCAATCTTCCTGGGACCAACAGTGATGTTTATTAGGCACTACCCTCACTTAGATGCAGCTTGAGATGGACGGTCATGACAGGGGCTCTTTGGGGCCGGTGTGATCTATATGTTAATAACCAATAACCATCCTTGTCGTCATGATCCTCTCATCCTGGTCATCAGAATCTTAAGTAGCTATATGATTTGTGTAAATCCAATAATATGTGTGATCCCTAAGATTTAGGGATTTGGTTTTATTCCACAAAATAGTGTAACAATTATTTAAGAGAAAGAATATATAAAAG
The DNA here is from genome assembly GCA_003013855.2 of Liriodendron chinense. Lineage (NCBI taxonomy): Eukaryota > Viridiplantae > Streptophyta > Magnoliopsida > Magnoliales > Magnoliaceae > Liriodendron > Liriodendron chinense. The sequence continues at coordinate 2,797,265 of ML058483.1, forward strand.
ATGGTGTGCAATTCAATTCAAACTTCTAGATCTTTTATGGTATCAGAGTTATTAGTCTCACGATTTTTTTATCCTCATCTCAATGGCATTTGGCTCATCATCATCCGGGATCAATATTTCTCATCTGGTTTTGATCAAGCTTGATCAAACCAATTATGCGTTGTAGCTTGCACAGTTTCTTCCTCTTCTGAAAAGTCATAACTTGGTTTTGTTAATGGAACAAAACCCGGTCCTGAACAAATTTCAATTGGCAATGATGGGAAATCATGCTCGATGGTCAACTCAGGATACCTTGAATGGCAGCAACAAGATCAGCTCTTGCTTAGTTGGATCAGTGCGACACTCACGCCGAGTGTGCTTTCCACCGTTGCTCTTCCCACCTCCCACAATGTATGGTGCTCCCTTGAGAAAAGGGGTGCATCACAATCTTGTTCTTGAGTTTTGCAACTACAAAATCAGCTTCAAACTACCAAACGAGAGAATCACTCTATTTCGGATTACCTAGACAAAATGAATGGTATTGCCGACAATTTGGCTCTTGTCGAAAAACTAGCAGATGAAGATGATCTTATTACCCTCATTTTAAATGGGTGTGGACCGTGCCTTTAAGGCTACTGTAAATTCGATTCAAGCATAGGACTCTCTGATCTCCTTGGATATTATGGTTGGCCTCCTTCTGAGCACTGAAATGCGCCATGAAGAGCAGGTTTTTATATCTATCGAACATGTCAGTATAGCTTTCTACACCCAGAAATCCAAGCCCTTTGGTCGTGGAAGAGGACGTTGTTGGATTTTCTTCCTCTGGATGGTTGGGCGCCCGGACCATTTTTGGTCGGGCGACCGAAATTCCATTAGGAGTGGTTTTTGGGCAGCAATGTTGTTGGGTTGTTTTGACTACAGCCGGGCGCCCGACCATGTTGGTCCGGGCGCCCGAAATTGGCTTTTTCTTATGGTTTTCACACTGGACGGTTTTTGGGTTGGCCGGGCGCCCGACAGTCCGGTGACTGGGCGCCCGACCCAGCGCGGACTGCTTGTACGCAGTTTCCTATTTGGGCTCTAATTCTTCCGTTTTCATACTTAAGGCGTTCCAAAATGGTATTAGGGCATCCCATTAAGGTTTTGCACGTCCAAGGTGAGAAAGAGAGAAAAAGAGAAAGAGAAGAGAGAGAAAGAGGAAGCTTGTAGAAAGGAGAAGTTGCTTGAAGAGGGATTCTTCTGCGCAACCGCCGTCTCAGCGCTTCTACGTCCTCGGGATCGGTGAGATTGCTCTACCTTTGTTATTCTCTTATTGTCTATCCATCCCAAGTGGGTGAAGAAGGTTTGATCCAAGCGGTGTGTGCTTAAGATCGGTTGTACCAGTTCCCTGAGATAGTGGATTGTTGATCTAGACTAGGTCCCGTGGTTTTTACCTCTTTTGAGGGTTTTCCACGTAAAAACTCCTTGTGTTCGTGTGGTTGATATTTATTCTTGATTATTGCATTAGCATAGTCCATAATTCTAGTGTATTGGGGGCGAGATCCGAAGGTTTGTGTGAAACGCACCCAACAAAGTAGTATCAGAGAGTTCAAGTTGTTTGAACGGAGTGGGATCGGTTCTGAATTATGGAAGGTGGCTCATCAAGGATGATCAGCCTCAATGGTTCTAACTGGACCATATGAAAGGCTAAGATGGAGAACTTGCTCTATTGCAAGGACTTGTATGCTCCAATTCTAGGCATATCGGCGAAGACAGAGGATATGTCAGATGATAATTGGAAAAAATTGGACCGGAAGGCGGTGAGGTTCGTTAGACAATGGTTGGATGATTTGGTTTTCCACCATGTGTCTACAGAGACCTCAGCCGCTAGCCTATAGCTAAAATTGCAAGGGCTATATGAGAGGAAGACAGCCGGCAATAAGATATTCCTGATAAGGCGACTTGTGAATCTCAAGTTCAAAAATGATGGTTCTGTGGCTGAACACATGAATGAGGTCAGCAACATTGTGAACCAGCTCTCCGCCATGAAGATGGTCCTGGATGATGAACTTCAGGCTTTGCTACTGCTTAGCTCATTACCTGACAGTTGGGAGACATTGGTAGTGTCTCTGAGTAACTCCGCGCCAGACGGAAAGGTATCCATGGATCAGGTAACAAGCTGTCTCTTCAATGAGGAGACAAGGAAGAAGTCTCTAGGTCCTGCTCAACAAGAGGCCCTTATGACACAAGATAAGGGGGAGAGGAAAGAACAGAAAGGGCGGAAAGACCCGAGATAAATCAAGAGGCAAGTCAGTTGCCAAGAAAGATGTTGAATACTGGAATTGTGGCAAGAAGGGCCACTATAAGCATGAATGTCACAAGAAGAAGAGTGACAAGAAGGGTAAAGGAAAGGAGAAGGAAGATGAATCGGATTCTATGCGGTCGCCTCAGATGGTGACGTTGTTGTTATTCTTTCGGCAGATCACGATATTTGTCTCACGACTTCGAGTCAGGACACCGATTGGGTGATAGAATCGGGAGCCTCGTTTCATGCAACTCCACGCAGAGATTTCTTCACAAGCTACAAGTCAGGTGACTATGGGACAGTAAAGATGGGAAATTCTGGTGTTTCAAAGATCGTAGGGGTCGGTGATATTTGTTTGAAGACCGATGTGGGTTGCACATTGGTTCTCAGGGATGTAAGACACATTCCAGACCTTCGCCTCAACTTGATGTCGATGGGAAGGCTGGATGATGATGGCTATAAAAGTCGGTTTGTTGGTGGGCGCTGGAAGCTCATCAAGTGTTCGTTGATTGCTGCCAGAAGAAAGAAGTGTTGCACCCTTGACAAGGCAAGTGTCAGTGTGTATAAGGGTGGATTGAACGCAGCGAAAGACTCAGCTACTGACGTGTGGCACAGGTGTCTAGGCCACATGAGTGAAAAATGGCTTCAGCTACTAGCGAAGAAGCGGCTCCTTCCAGACGTGACAGGTATACCTCTCAAAACCTGTATTGACTGTTTATTTGGAAAACAGCATAGAGTTTCTTTTGTTAAAACTGCTTCTCATACTAATAAAGCACATGCATTAGATTTGGTTTATTCTGATGTTTGTGGTCCTATGAGGACAAAAACCTTGGGTGGGGCACTGTATTTTGTCACTTTTATAGATGATGCATCTAAGAGGGTTTGGGTGTATACTTTGAAATCCAAGGACGAGGTCTTTGGTGTGTTTAAACTGTTTCATGCTATGGTCGAGAGAGACAGGTAGATCATTGAAGTGCATCCGCACTGACAATGGTGGTGAATACATAGGTGACTTCCACGAGTATTACAAGTCACGGGTATACAGCATGAATAATCGGTTCCCAAGACCCCCCAGCATAATTGTGTGGCTAAGCGAATGATTCACACCATTGTAGAGAGAATCAGATGCATGTTATCCCATGCAAAGTTGCCCAAGATGTTTTGGGGAGAAGCAATGCACACAGCGGTGTATTTGATAAACAGGTCTCCATCAGCCCCGTTGAATGGAGAAGTACCTGAGAAGGTGTGGACTGGACATGATCCATCGTACATTCATCTCAGGGTGTTTGGATGTAGGGCATCTGTTCACGTACCAAAGGATGAGAGGTCCAAGCTCGATATGAAGATCAGGCAGTGTGTGTTCTTAGGGTACGGTGATGCGAAGTTCGGTTACAGGTTGTGGGATTCGACCGAGAAGAAGCTCGTCAGGAGCAGAGATGTGGTTTTCATTGAAGATCAGTGTATAGAAGACATTGAAAAGCCAGAGAAGACCCAACCCAATTCAGGTGAACTAGAGGACATGGATCTGGTTACTCCTCCCGTGGTGCCTGATGACTGGGGAGTACAGCAAGGTGCAGAGGATGAGGGAGTCCCTACAGAAGATGGACAGGGGGAGCAGCCCCAACTTGATCCACCTGTTGAGCCACAGGTGAGAAGGACATCAAGGGACAGACATCCATCCAAGAAGTACTCACCGCATGAGTACATTATGCTCACTGATGGGGGAGAGCCAGAAGACTATTCTGAGGCCCTAGCCGACGAGCATAAGGAGGAGTGGTTGAAAGCTATGTAAGAAGAGATGGAATCCTTGCATAAGAACCACACCTATGACATGATGAAATTGTCTAAGGGCAAGAAAGCTCTGAGCAACAAGTGAGTGTTCAGAAAGAAGAATGAGCAGAAGAATTCACAGACAAGGTACAAGGCCAAACTTGTGGTGAAAGGGTTTGGTCAGAGGAAAGGAATAGACTTCGAGGAGATATTCTCACCAGTAGTGAAGATGACATCCATACGGGTGTTGCTTGGATTGGCGGCTAGCATGGATCTGGAGATAGAGCAGTTAGATGTCAAAACTGCTTTCCTCCATGGTGACCTAGAAGAAGAGATCTGCATGCGCCAACCAGAAGGGTTCGAAGTCAAGGGCAAAGAGCATATGGTGTGCAGGCTTAGGAAGAGCTTGTATGGGCTGAAACAAGCTCCTAGGCAATGGTACAAGAAGTTCGACTCGTTCATGTTGAAGCATGGATATGACAGAACGGAGTCAGACCACTGTGTGTTCACTCGCAGGTTCTCAGATGGTGATTTCTTAGTTCTGCTATTGTACATCGATGACATGCTCATCATGGGAAAAGACATCAAGAAGATTGACAGGCTGAAACAGGAGTTGGGCAAGTCGTTTTCGATGAAAGACTTGGGCCCGGCCAAACAGATCCTAGGAATAGAGATAACCCGTGACAGAAGCAGCAGGAAGCTTTGATTGTCACAAGAGCGGTACATTGAGAAAGTCCTAGAGCAGTTCAACATGAATGCAGCGAAGCCGGTCAGTACTCCACTGGATGATCACTTCAAATTGAGCGACAAGCAGTGTCCCAAGACGGAGACGGAAGTGGAAGAGATGCGGAAGATACCCTACGCGTCAGCGGTAGGAAGATTGATGTATGCCATGGTGTGTACGCGCCCAGACATAGCATATACGGTGAAATTGCGGTTTTACCGCTAGTAAGATAAGCTTGAAGGTATGCTTATGTCCTAGAGGGGGGGGAATAGGACTTTTTAATTTTTCTTGCAAATTCAAAAGCTCAATTGCCAATTAAGCACATGTAAATGATAGCAATTGATCACCCAAGATCCAACTCAATTTGACAACTCTTCTAAGAGAAGCATTTAGTCAAACAGTTCATATGCATGCTTGTGTCAATCATTCAAAGATGGCATATGAGCATTTTGTCAAACATAAGATGGGCATACAGTTAAGCACTTATAAGATTGATCAACAAGGAACAAAATAGACAAAATGCATTCACCACATTGCACACGATGTATAGTGGTTCGGTTTCCCTACTCCACTCCCGGTTTCCAATCTCAACCTATGAGATCACCGGATTTCACTATAGTCGTGGTTTTAGATCAGGTTAACCATCAACCTTTACATCCTTTGATCTAGAACTGCGTTTACCATCCGCCGATGGCCCAATCCAGGGACTTGACGAGTTTGGATCTTAAACTCTCACCAATCCTAATCCAATGATGGTCATGTACACTCCTGCCGGAGTTTCCCAACCCAGGGAATAGAGATTCAATAAATGGACTCTAAAAAACTAGACATACCTAGACGATTGAGCCCCGATTTAGCGCCTTTGATGAGTAGCTTCAGCTTCCACGAATGCCTTAGCTCCTCTCCAAGCTCCCACGATCAGCTACCAATGCATATGATGTTCCTAGACTAGTGCCGGGTAGGTGGGAGAAGGTATTGATGTTCCATTTTCCTATTACAATGCAATGGATAATGAAGGAACCATCAATTGGATCATTCAATGGCTATAAATGACTTCAAGATGAAGATTGAATGATAGGGACAGCCATGAATGTCATGCTTGAGTTCATTGTTCGAACCGAGCTTTGAATACTCAATGTAGTGCCATTAATGGCTAGGTTTGAAGGATGAACTCAAGACTATGATGAGCAAAAGAGATTAGATGAAGGCCTTAATAGCCTCTCTTAATGCTCTAAATGGGTGTGCAAGTTCTACCCTCAAAGCCCTCGAAATATGCCTTTATAGGCTCCAAGAATCGGGCTCCAACGGATAGAAAACGGTCACGTGCGACCTGTCTAAACAGTTCAACGACCGGTCTTGACTGTGCCTCTGACCGGTCTCCCTATTGAAAAAATCCCCTGAAGTCTCTGGACATATTTTGGTCCATTTGCGACCGGTCGTGTGACTGGTCGTGGGAGGTCAACGACCGGTCGTGGGTAGTCAGCGACCGGTCCCACTTTAAACTATATTTCCCATTTGGTTGCTAGACAGATTTCGTCCATTTACGACCGGTCGCACAACCGGTCTTGAGAGACCAGTGACCGGTCCTCAGACCGGTCTTCAGCCAAATATTTTATGAGTTTTCTCTTTCAAATGCTTTCTGTCTGAGATCCTGTTTCAGCCGACCGGTCGTACGACCGGTCGTCAGGCTCAATTCCTGGCCTGAATTTGGGGTGAACTCCCTTATCTATAATGGTGCACATAGAGATGATTTTCCTATATTTTACAACTGATTTGCACCTACATAATGGAGGTCCACAACTGATCATCTTGACCTTAAGTCCGTGGATCAATTGGCAAACATAAAATACGATTCGAATGCCATGGACTTGGATGTTTTGGGATCCTATAGGCTGTCTATATGCAACTTACCTTCCGAGCTTGATCTGGCTTGAATTTGAGTGTGGAAAGCTGCTTTGGTCTTCAAGTCTTGAGTCTTCAATCTTCATCGGGGCTCACGAGACTTGACTGACTTACATAGTCACGGAATTGACAAAACGATGCACTGATTTGTACACTAACAATCTCCTCCTTTGTCAATTACGTGACAAAACCTATCCTACCAAAACAAGATACATGTTCAAGATATTACATTGATAAAGCATTAAATACAGGACTCTTGACATGCCTAGTCTAAGCTGCTCCTCTTCAGTTTGCTCCCCCATAACCTGTCAATCCATGCATCACAAAACATAGCAAACTAGTTTTGGTGGGACTTGATCTTTCTCCCCCTTTTTTGTTAGCAATTGACAAACTATTCTCTCCCCCTTAATGATATATCAATAAGGCTAAGGTAAGAGAAGATAGTATGTCGCAGTTATAACTATAAGCTTATGCTAACAAGGAGAGTATAGGGTGCATGAATTTAAAACATGGAGCATGCTAAGGGAACATGATTTAACAAGAAGATGTAACTATCTAAGCATAGTTAATCATGCAACATTGGTCAAGGATATACATTTGCATTGAAAGCACAAAGGGCTTATAGCCCAATCAACCATCCTCCGCTATTGGTATATCAAGACCAATACTAAGCAAAGATTAGCATACAATGAAGCATAAAACTCAAGATGATTAGTTAATCTAAGCCGGATGATAGTCTAGGAAGAAAATATTCAAATTAAAGCAAAGCTAAACTACCGAATTTGGGCTAATGAGGCTTGAATCCTCTGATTTGCCCATGAGTACAAACATAAGGTTGAAATCCTCAGATTTTCCTATAGATCCAAAGAGGCTAAATTCCTCAAGTTCATCAATTTACTCAAAATGAGGCTTGATCCTCAGATATGTATGAGAGCTCAATATGGTCTCCTAAGGTCACATAACTTAGATCACAACCCCCTTGGGTGTGATAAATAGGACCCAACATGCTTGTTGTGTGGGAATTCATTTATCCTAGATTTTTCTCCCTTAGGTTCATTCCAAGTAGGAGAGCAATGTTTGGTAGGGGATATGACAATAGTTCCTACCCTAGTTATTGTTGACCTCTACCAATCATTTTACTTATAGTTCAACATGAGGCAACAAGGATTCCCCTTTTTACTCCGTATCATGAACATCCCAAAACAGAAAAACCACTTACACCCAATTACATGTCAAAACATAATTTATAATAAAAACTTTACAGAGTGACATGTACTGACATGAAACATCTTCAATTTCTCCCTCTCAACATCTGCACTAGAAGGCCTACAAAACAAATTGGCTTCTTGGTGGGATATAGTTCTCCCCCTTATTGTCAGTCATTGACAATGGTTAGCTTAAAAAAGATTTGCCTATAAGAGCAGCGAAGCTAAGCCATGAATTAGGAGAGATAGATCATGAAACATATGGGAGAATAGAAGCAATACATAGAAACCTGATATACAATAATCATTACGCACAAGAGGGCCTTTCACCCAATCAACCAACCACCCCAACTGGCATGTATATCAAGAGCAATGAAACACATTTAAGCTATTTTTAACAGAACCATGAGCCATAAGGGCTTAATGCCCAAACCATCCAACCTCCCCCTATCAATATACCAAGAAAATGCAATAGACTCATCAATATAGCACTAATAGACTCGAATTGGGTATGTTGCCCGAGTCATCCATCCTTTAAAAAAAATCAGATTTTCATATAAAAAAAACGCATTCTTACATGATTTTTGGAGATGGACATAGATGATAGTCCAACCGGTATGGACTAATAATCATGAGTCAATGGTGTATATAGCCCAAGCGGCTAGTCTCACTCAATGAATAGTCAATAAGGCGCAAGACTCAAAGCAAGTATAACTTAAAAGCACAAATATATATCGAGAAAAAGATCACTTATCTCAAAAAGATATATCAATATAGCTCGACATGTAATGACATAAGGAGATATAACTGAAGCTCAAGAAAGGTGAAAATCCAAACAAGTGATGCCATAACTAGATATGACTGGAAAGCTCAAACATAAAATGATATAACTATAAAGCGCAATCATGCAAGGGTCTAACAGTCATCTAAAATACAAAACATGACGAGCAATAAGTGTCTTGGTCACCCAAAAAGATACTCCTAACCAAGACACATGATACAATGATGCTAGAAATCAATCCCGTCGCCTAGATCTGGTGGCGGTGCATCGCCACGAGCAGCTCGCTCCCAAGCCTCCAAGCACCTATCAATCTGGTCAAGGCGAGCCATAATAGCCTCATGCTGCATGAGTAGAGTGGCCTGTCCCTGAAACAGCTGAGACTCGGTCCGATCCATCCTCTGCTCAATCCGTGTAAGATGGTCCTGAAGCTGGCGTAGCTCAACAGAATAAGCTCCCGAGTCCGCTTCAGGGGAGCTACGTCGGGAGAACGCCCGTGGGGGCGTACTGAAGCGTCCAGGAGCGAAACGAGGATGGATGGAGGGATCGGATGATGTCGCTGCTGCTCCAGGCTGTGATGGCTCAGAGGAACCTGGAGGGGCCTCATGCTGCAGCTGAGCCGCCTGAAGTCGACGCTGGAGATCCTCTTGTGTCTTGCGCATTTTGGTTATAATAGAGCAATTTAGAATGGGAGGTTTTACGATCACATCTGAGGGATCAACAAGTCCTACTGTTTTGGCCAACCTACAGATGAGATGCTCAAAAGGAAGACCCGCCAACAAACCATCAGACACCAAGATGGTGGACCGAATGGCTTTCATAATACGCGAGGGAAGACACATCCTATGGCCTGACTGACATTATATAGAATAATGACCATGTCTTCGGGAAGGTCGGCCTTGTTGCTCTTCCTTGGGAATACGTTCTTGAAGAATATGTTATGAATAAGACGATAATCCCAAGACATTGAAGAGGCACGAAGGGCATTGTTGTTAACCCATCTAGGGCACGCTCCATTGAATACGGCTCTAGTCATGGTGTCTCAAGAGGCGGGTTCGGTCTCCTCATCATCAGAAAGCTTATCCTCATCAACAATAGACACTTTAGTAGCCTCAGCTATGGCAGGAAGACCGAATGTCCAAATCCCGTCAGCGAAATGGACTTCGAAAGAAGAAGAGTCATCAGGAATGATGCGACAACAGGAATAGAATTTTCTGACTACTTCTTTCTGAACAGGACCCCCCATATGGAGCACAGGCTCCCAACCTATCGCATCTAAAAGCTGGACCACCCGATAAGGTTCCAAGTCCACAAGTTTGGCTGATTTTTCACAAAGCACATCACGATTTTTGAAATTGTGCCAATTGGCAAGATGTGATGTGTCTGATGCAGTAGGAAGGGGTTTGGAAGGAGATTTAGACGATGAAGCAACCCCTTTTCCTTTGGAAACCGTCTTCTTGGGGGTGGGTTGTGGGGGCCCCTCATCATGTTGGATTTTCGAGCGGCGTTCACGCCGAGGAGGGGATGCATCTTTCCTCCCACGAGAAGACATAGTGGAGCTGAACAATCCACACAAATATGCCCTAGGAATCAAAAGAGAAGGATACAATAAGGAAGAACAAGCATAAAACCCTTACCAATGAAGAAGATGATGATTGGAAGACAATGTACCACGTAGGAGGGCTTTAATCTTCGACTGGAGACCTAGGGAAGCTTGAGGAGGGCAGGTGAGACCTCTAGGATGAAAGAAGAGGAGAAAAAAATTGGAATAGAACTGATTTGGGGCAGCCCTTTTGCCCTTTAAAACACCCAACCCGCGCCCACTGGACCGTCCAGGACCGGTCGCACGACCGGTCATGGGCCCTAAACTGCAAAATTCTGTGTATATTTTTTTTGAAAATCTGCCCAGCTGGATTTACTTTTAATTCTTAAAAATGGGTTTGTTTGTTATGAAATTATGCAATTTAGGATGACAAACGGTCCATCATCAGATCATATCAAAAGCATAGGTTTGGCCATATAATTTTACGAAATTTTGATGCAAAAAATGAAAAAATTTTAAGCAAACTGTGATGATGGATCTTATATCCAGATATACCTATTTATGCTCATAAATGATGAGGCTAAGAACTTTAGATTTTACTATAAATGATAATTCACATTTATCTAAAGGCTAACAACCTGCAAAACAGATAATTTGTTAGCCAATCCCCAATGCACAGCCACCAATGAATTTCCATGATATTACAGATTGATCAAGTTCATGGGGCTGGCATAAGGCTATGAGATTACTTGCCATTCATGACCCTCTTGGCAATAATCTCTGCCTTCATAATTGGAGTATGTTTCTTTAAAACTCAAGGTGTTATGGTCAAGAGCTTTCTCCCAAATGTATAGATATAGGGAGAGAAGGGTGTTGGAGAATGTGAAAGTTTGCATGACATCTCGCTCTTTATCACCCTGGGATTTAGAATCTAGTTATCCCATTTTTCTACCAGATTACTCCCAGTATGTTATAATAAAGCACGAGGAGGAAGCATGACCATAACCATCTAAATGTGGCAAAGATGTTTAATTGAAGAATTTTCATATAATTACACATGCTACCATAAATTCATCAACCTACATCATCTCAGACATAAAGATAAACAAATAATTGCATATGAGATGGCTAACTAAAGAACTCAAGGTTAGTTATGCTCATTATGCATACAAGGATAAGTTCGATAGATAGAAAATGTTTAAAGAGGCTAGATTTCCTCAAGTTTACTTATAAAGCACAATTAACAGATTTTTCTCGGCAAGATTAAATAATTAAGCTTTAATGATATTCAATCAATTTAAGATACAAAAACTTAGCCGAGAATGTCACATACTACACATGAAGCATGCAACATATATATGGTCACAAATGAAATTTAACTATTGAGCAAAATTGACCACAATAGGGATTAACAAAGCACACAATCAATCCAAGCTAATCCAAAAGCAATTAGTTCAACTCAAAATGATCTGAGCATGATACACAGGAGTTAGAATAATCAAAAGAGAATGAGGCTTAGTCCTCAAATTTACCAATATGCACATATAGCTAACTACCAGACTAGTAAACAAGGCCACCCATGGATTTCCTAAAATCCAAAGGTCTAAAGATGTCAACTAGCCGTCTCGACTTGGTTGGCGCATAATATTGGTTTTAGGTATATGAATTGCCAATATGATTTCCAAAAACCCTTTGTTGTTTGCCCTTAACCATATTCTGAATTTTCTGGTTCAAATGGGTAACCTGCTTTACCATCTTCCCCACATAATCATATCTTTTAGAAGGGGATGAAAATTTTCTTTTCTTGCTAACCTTGCGAGATTTTTCCTTATTCTCAACTTTGGTTGAGTTCTTCACAATTTTTGGAGCCTTCTTGAGCCTTCCTATGTTGGCTCTTCTTTTATTGAGTCACTCTTTCAGTCACAATTGATTTAACTATTTGAGGTCGGACTGAGGTGCATGGCGGTCATTTTGCAATTGGGCATTCAAATTTAAAGTGTCCCGCCTCTCCACAAAAGTGGCATGAGAGAGCCGACTTGGGTTTGCTCTCAAGTGAAGAAGACTCAACTTCCACAAATACCAGAGAAGGGGTTTTCTTGATATATTTGTAACCCCATTTTTCTCCCAAATCTTTACTTATAATACAAGATTTACTTATTTGCGCATTTTGGGTCTCTTGGTCTTTGTTCTCATTGGTGTAGGTCTTAAGTTGGTTGACCTCAAGATTTAAAGCTTGTTTTTCATATTTAACTGTTTTAAGTTCAAGCTCAAGCTCTTCAATTCTTTTTACTGCCTCTCTCAATTCATTTTGAACATTTTCCTTTTCTTTAGTTAGAGAGACATGGTCAATATCTAACTTTTGCCTTTCAATCTTTTCTTTATTGAGCTCTTTCATAACTTTTAAATTTTCACAATAGAGCTCATTATAGACATCTTGTAATTGGTCATCCTCATCATTATCTTCCTCTTCACTACTAGAGGATGTCTCATCATTGCTCATATTCTCCCTTAAATTGATACTTACAACTCTTTCAGTAGAAGGGATGGGCATGGATGAATCAGTTGTGCAAGAATGTTCATAAATAGATTCCAACTTCTCCCAAGCTTGCTTAGCGGATTCGCAAGTAGATATTCTATTTTGTTCCTCTTGGGAGAGGGCACAATGGATTACATCAAGGGCTTCAAGATTGCTCATAGAATTGGCCCTTTCTTCTTTACTCCATTTTGATTCATCTTTTGGAGTGGAAGTGGTCGTACCCTTACTTTTAGTTTGAACAATAGGGACCGACCAACCTTTCTCAATTATGTCACATATAGCTGGATCTAGTGACATTAAAAATATGCTCATTCTAGCCTTCCAATATGTATAATCAGATCCATCAAAGTGTAGAGGACGAGAAATAAAACTTGCCTCGGAGTTGGACATACTTATAAGCTTACTTAGGATCTACCTCTAGGCAATTAAGCCCTTAAAGAGGAATCCGCTCTGATACCAAATGAAATTGCGGTTTTACCGCTAGTAAGATAAGCTTGAAGGTATGCTTATGTCCTTTGGGGGGGGGGGGGGGGGGGGGGGGGGGGGGCGAATAGGACTTTTTAATTTTTCTTGCAAATTCAAAAGCTCAATTGCATTTATACTATAATCTACCAATTAAGCACATGTAAATGATAGCAATTGATTACCCAAGATCCAACTCAATTTGACAACTCTTCTAAGAGAAACATTTAGTCAAACAGTTCATATGCATGCTTGTGTCAATTATTCAAAGATGGCATATGAGCATTTTGTCAAACATAAGATGGGCATACAGTTAAGCACTTATAAGATTGATCAACAAGGAACAAAATAGACAAAATGCATTCACCACATTGCACACGATGTATAGTGGTTCGGTTTCCCTACTCCACTCCCGGTTTCCAATCTCAACCTATGAGATCACCGAATTTCACTATAGTCGTGGTTTTAGATCAGGTTAACCATCAACCTTTACATCCTTTGATCTAGGACCGCGTTTACCATCCGCCGATGGCCCAATCCAGGGACTTGACGAGTTTGGATCTCAAACTCTCACCAATCCTAATCCAATGATGGTCATGTATACTCCCACCGGAGTTTCCCAACCCAGGGAATAGAGATTCAATAAATGGACTCTAAAAAACTAGACATACCTAGACGATTGAGCCCCGATTTAGCGCCTTTGATGAGTAGCTTCAGCTTCCACGAATGCCTTAGCTCCTCTCCAAGCTCCCACGATCAGCTACCAATGCATATGATGTTCCTAGACTAGTGCCGGGTAGGTGGGAGAAGGTATTGATGTTCCATTTTCCTATTACAATGCAATGGATAATGAAGGAACCATCAATTGGATCATTCAATGGCTATAAATGACTTCAAGATGAAGATTGAATGATAGGGACAGCCATGAATGTCATGCTTGAGTTCATTGTTCGAACCGAGCTTTGAATACTCAATGTAGTGCCATTAATGGCTAGGTTTGAAGGATGAACTCAAGACTATGATGAGCAAAAGAGATTAGATGAAGGCCTTAATAGCCTCTCTTAATGCTCTAAATGGGTGTGCAAGTTCTACCCTCAAAGCCCTCGAAATATGCCTTTATAGGCTCCAAGAATCGGGCTCCAACGGATAGAAAACGGTCACGTGCGACCTGTCTAAACAGTTCAACGACCGGTCTTGACTGTGCCTCCGACCGGTCTCCCTATTGAAAAAATCCCCTGAAGTTTCTGGACATATTTTGGTCCATTTGCGACCGGTCGTGTGACTGGTCGTGGGAGGTCAACGACCGATCGTAGGTAGTCAGTGACCGGTCTCACTTTAAACTATATTTCCCATTTGGTTGCTGGACAGATTTCGTCCATTTACGACCGGTCGCACGACCGGTCTTGAGAGACCAGCGACCGGTCCTCAGACCTGTCTTCAGCTAGATATTTTATGAGTTTTCTCTTTCAAATGCTTTCTGTCTGAGATCCATCCTGTTTCAGCCGACCGGTCGTACGACCGGTCGTCAGGCTCAATTCCTGGCCTGAATTTGAGGTGAACTCTCTTATCTATAATGGTGCACATAGAGATGATTTTTCTATGTTTTACAACTGATTTGCACCTACATAATGGAGGTCCAAGACTGATCATCTTGACCTTAAGTCCATGGATCAATTGGCAAACATAAAATGCGATTCGAATGCCATGGACTTGGATGTTTTGGGATCCTATAGGCTGTTTATATGCAACTTACCTTCCGAGCTTGATCTGGCTTGAATTTGAGTGTGGAAAGTTGCTTTGGTCTTCAAGTCTTGAGTCTTCAATCTTCATCGGGGCTCACGAGACTTGACTGACTTAATAGTCACGGAATTGACAAAACAATGCACTGATTTGTGCACTAACATGCGGTTGGGGTTGTCAGCCGGTATCTTGCCCATCCTGGCAAGGAGCATTGGGCAGCGGTGAAGTGGATACTACGGTATCTGAGAGGCTCATCCAGGTTGAGCCTATGCTATGGTGACGGAAAACCTGTGTTAGAAGGCTACACAGATGCAGATATGGCAGGTGACATAGACTCCAAGAAATCTACATCGGGGTTCATGTTCACGTTTGCAGGGGGAGCGGTCTCTTGGCAGAGCAAGCTACAGAAAGTCGTAGTATTGTCGACGACGGAGGCCGAGTACATCGCAGTCACAGAAGTATGCAAAGAGATGGTTTGGATGAAGAGGTTTCTATAGGAACTCAGCCTGAAGCAGGAGGAGCACGTGGTCTATTGCGATAGCCAAAGTGCTATACTCTTGAGTAAGAATCCAAGTCAGCATTCCAAGTCGAAGCACATAGAGATTTGGTATCACTGGATCAGGGATACTTTGGAACAGAAGGTGTTACAGCTTGAGAAGGTCTACACGGACGATAACGGGTCAGACATGATGACCAAGGCTTTGTTCAAGGGCAAGTTTGAGGTTTGTAGAAACCTAGTTGGCTTGAAGAAGATGAATTTCTCCTAAGTCAGAAAGGGGGAGATTTGTTGGACTTTCCTCCTCTGGATGGTCGGGCGCCCGGACCATTTTTGGCCGGGCGACCGAAATTCCATCAGGAGTGGTTTTTGGGCAGCAATGCTGCTGGGCTGTTTTGACTACAGCCGGGCGCCCGATGACTTGGCCAGGCGCCCGACCATGTTGGTCCAGGCGCCTGAAATTGGCTTTTTCTTATGGTTTTCACGCTGGACGGTTTTTGGGTTGGCCGGGCGCCCGACGGTTTGATGACCGGGCGCCCGACCCGGCGCGGACTGCTTGTACGTAGTTTCCTATTTGGGCTCTAATTCTTCCATTTTCGTACTTAAGGCGTTCCAAAACGGGATTAGGGCATCCCATTAGAGGTTTTGCACGTCTAAGGTGAGAAAGAGAGAAAAAGGGAGAGAAGAGAGAGAAAGAGGAAGCTTGTAGAAAGGAGAGTTGCTTGAAGAGGGATTCGTCTGCGCAACCGTCGTCTCAGCGCTTCTACATCCTTGGGATCGATGAGATCGCTCTACCTTTGTTATTCTCTTATTGTTTATCCATACCAAGTGGGTGAAGAAGGTTTGATCCAAGCGGTGTGTGCTTGAGATCGGTTGTAACAGTTCCCTGAGATAGTGGATTGTTGATCTGGACTAGGTCCCGTGGTTTTTACCTCTTTTGAGGGTTTTCCACGTAAAAACTCCTTGTGTTCGTGTGGTTGATGTTTATTATTGATTATTGCATTAGCATAGTCCATAATTCTAGTGTATTGGGGGGCGAGATCCGAAGGTTTGTGTGAAACGCACCCAATAGCCGTCACTCTCACACTACCTTCAATATGGCTCGGTTGAATGAAAAATGACTAAACAAATCCTCTTCGCCCACCCCGTTTACAATTGGTCCAAAAGCTTCTAATCGCCCACTCTGCCAGATTTACGATCGTCCTTGGCATTCTGCAATTAATTGTTATCATCTTATGGATCATGCATATGAAGGTCGTGTTCCAATAAAAAAGCTTGCCGCAATGGTTACATTTTCTACCAACCCTCCAAATGATCAGACATGGTACACGGACATCGGCACTTCGACTCATGTGACGTTTGATCTAGCTAATCTTTCTCTTCATAATGAATATAATGGCTCGAATAAGGTTGCAATTGGAAATGGACCAGGTTTGCCGATTTCGCATATTGGGTCTTCCATTTTACATCAGCATTCATCTAATTTTTGTTTATGCAACATTTTACATTGTTCATCTATTTATGCTAACTTACTTTTTGTGAATCGTTTTTCTCGTGACAATAACTCATTTTTTTTTTCTTCTGATGATTTTTGTGTAAAGGACACCATGACAAGGAAGACGCTTTTCCACGGGAAGAGTGAAAATGAGATGTATCATATCCGTCTTCATCATAGTCTCCAGAATAAATCTAGTCGACCTTTTACGCTTGTTGGCGAGAATGTGAACTCCTCTCTTTGACATCAACGGTTAGGGCATCCTACTTTTCCAATATTGCGGCATTTGGCAACTCAACTACGTCTTCCAATTCATGGGTCTCTTAAAGATTATGATTTTTGTATTTCATGTCCTATAGGAAAGAGTACCCGTCTACCATTTTAATTGTCATCTTCTATCGCTACCTCAGCATTAGAATTAATACATTCGGATATTTGGACATCTCTTTATTATTATGTGAAAGGTTCAAAGTATTATATTTTTATTTATGGATGATTATTCCAAATATTCTTGGATTTATCCTATATGGTTTAAACATGAGGCTTTTGTTTATTTTATAAAATTCAAAGTCTTGGTTGAAAACATGTTATCATGCAAAATCAAATTTATTCAATTTGATGGTGGGGGAGAATACCTTAGTAATAATTTTCAATGCTTTCTCTCTAATCATAGGATATCTCATAGAATGTCGTCTCCTCATACACCCAAGTAAAATGGAGCGAATGAACGTAAACAACTAAACATAGGCATATTGTCGATACTGGATTAACACTTTTGGCTTAAGCTGGGATGGATCCCATTTTTTTAAGCTTTCAATGCTTCGATCTATTTAATTAATATATTACCAGCCAAAGATCTAGCCTATGTATCTCCTTATGAGAAATTGTTTAAAAGCCCTCCACACTACTTGAGTCTTCGTGTCTTTGGATGTTCATGTTTCCCATACCCACGCCCTTACAATAAAAATAAAGTGGAATTTTAATCCAAATAGTGTGTCTTTTTGGGCTACTCTCTTCATCATCAAGGGTATCACTGCTTGAACATGGATACTGGGCGGGTCTTTTTATCTCTCCATGTCATCTTCAATAAATCTTGTTTTCGATTCAAGCTGGCTAATTCAAAGTCCATTATCATGCAACTCGTGGCATCACCCTCTAGTGGTGTCGTTTTGCCATCATCATATTCCTGACACACCTCTCCCCTTTAACCACTTACCCCACTACCTTCAAACCCAGATTGTGCACCTGTAATAACTACCTCTAATGTGGCACCCTTACTATCTCCACCAATCAACACTTCATCACCATTCTCTATAGAAGCCTCCATCGACTCTTTCACCCGTTGCCACCACTGTCTCACCTCACAATCCTCAAAATGTGCAACCTACTATCATTGATCCAACTATTCATGATGCCTCTACTCTAATTCCCATCCAACCCACTCCACTCATTCCATGGTGATCCGTAATCAACTTGGTGAGTGCAAGTGAAATCCCAAATATGCGCTATTGGCTGCTCTTGCATGTCATCCAATAGAACCAACCTACTTTAGTGAAGCCCACAAACAACCTGAATGGCGTGATGCCATGTGTGTTGAGTTTAATGCTCTTCAATGAAACGGGACTTGGACTCTTGTTTCTCCCAAGGCAGATGTGAATATTCGCTCTAACAAATGGGTATACAAGATTAAAAAGTGATCGGATGGCTCTATCAAACACTACAAAGCGAGGCTAATAGCCGATGGTTTTCATTAACAACAAGGATTGGATTATAATGAAACATTTAGCCCGGTTGTAAAACATTGTTCGCTTCCCCAAGTGTAGGGTTGCGATGTAGTAATAATCTCGGTAAGACCGAGGTCGATCCACAGGGACTTGTGTAGGAATTCACAAACACATCCAATAGTGTCTATTGAGATCTAATAACCAGATTTTGCATGAGATTGATGTAATTAACAACTTTGAACTAAATTGAAGGTAAACAATTATAAAAAGGCACTAGGGGTTCAAGGATCCACTTGTAGCAATCCTTGATGTTCAATCCGCTGTGGTTTCTCACTTTCTCAACTAGAATTGATATTAAGATTTATCTAGCCGGATGATAGAGCTGTTAAACCAAACAGTCTGCCATATGTAAGACTAATGCATATAACTCACTTAATGTAAGCTAAGATGAGCATGCTTAATTGAATAGGTCAGTCCCAATTCCAATAGGCTCAGTTCATAATCATAACCGTCCTCAAGTCCTGTCACAAGACAAGGCTAGATTATGATTTGAACTTGATTCAAATCACATGCACAGTCCCACATAGCACAGAATTTTAGAAAAGTAGAACTTTGGTAGGAAGTTCCCACATGAAGATCATAGTACTAGAGCGTACTCCAATTCCTCGGATCATACAGGTCTAGACTAATACAAAGCCATTAAGAACTTAAGTAATTCTCCCAAACATCCATGAGTCATCATAAGACTAAGAAAAACTACTTAGAACTTGTATAAACCTTAAACCATTGTTCATAAACATGAAATTCAATCTTAAAACCAACTAAATACGAATTGAAATATCTTATATTCACTACAAGCTTCACCTCTTAGCCTAGCTAAGAGGTTTAGCCGTTCATGATCCAAGGAAACATGAAACAACTAAAAAAAACATAAAACAGACTACAAACTAGAAGGAGTTGTGGAACTCTGAAATCCACTTCCGCCGCCTCCAACCTTGCTTAAACTCTTCTAAGATACCCTAGGAACGATCCCTAGGTGTCCTTATATAGTGGGGAGGCTTTGTAACCTCAGAATATTTGAGAACTTGCGTAAAACTTACGCAGTGCGCAGAGAAAATCGGCGCCAGAAATAGAAAGTTCAAATCTTACGCAGGCGACCGGTCGCACGACCGGTCGCAGTGGCTGGACGACCGGTCGTGGATGCTGGACGACCGGTCTCAAAATGGCCAACAAGTGTCCAGTGAGTTTCGGGGATTTTCAACTCAGAAAATTAATTTAAGGACCGGTCGCACGACCGGTCGCAGAAGGGGACGACCGGTCGCACGACCGGTTGTGAATAGTCCAGAGAATTGTGGCTTCTGGGTCTCCTCTGTGCATGTGCGGACCGGTCGGACGACCGGTCCTTGACCTTGGACGACTGGTCGGACGACCGGTCGTGAGCACCTTGTTCTGTTTTCTTTCTTCTTTTCTCTGACTTCTTTCTTTCATTCTTTGATGCTTAGCCCCTTTGATCTTCTTTGCTTCTAACTAGCATCTTTAAGTCTTCAATTGATGCTTCCTCTCTCTCATCCCTACAAACACAAATCTATGCATTAGATTGGTCTTTAAATCATGGAACCATGCATAATGAGTGATGAATTGGGGTTAGAATATGCACAATTAAGAGCTTAACACAAAACACGTGACTATACGCACCATTCTTGCGGAGGCTATTCATCATGGTTGGACTGTGCGACAACTTGACGTCTAAAATGCCTTTCTACATGGAATTTTGACGGAGGAAGTATATATGCGCCAACCGGAGGATTTTAAAGATCCTAATTTCCCAAAGAGACAATGCCATGAAGACACCTACATTTTGGTTGAATTCCTAAAAAGAACCCGCTTTAAAACTCTTTCCTAAAACCCACTTAAGGTTTAAAAATATGGTAAAAAAAACCACTTATTTTGACTTGGACTAACGGCCGTCACAAATTCCACCCATTATCTTTCAAAAAGACAATTCCACCCTTTTTTAACCTCACGTCTTTGAGCAATGGATGCTGAATCCACTCTATTTCTGAACTATGCCATGGGCCTATAATGATATGTGTGTTTGATACACATCATCCATCCTTCATAAATCATGATTTCAAGGCATGACACAAAAAATGTGAAATATTGA
This sequence comes from Liriodendron chinense, assembly GCA_003013855.2. Taxonomy (NCBI): domain Eukaryota; kingdom Viridiplantae; phylum Streptophyta; class Magnoliopsida; order Magnoliales; family Magnoliaceae; genus Liriodendron; species Liriodendron chinense. Next base: position 2,818,064 of record ML058483.1, read on the forward strand.
AATCTTAGATGGACCCACAAGAGATAACAGTGGCAATTTAAACCTACCATTAAAAAATACTAGGGTTCATTTCCTATGGTGTGGTCCACTTAAGATTTGTATATGCCTCATATTTGGTCCCATATTCTAAAATGACCTCAAAAAATGGATGGATGGTGCGGATGTAATTCATATTGTTTACGTCTAAGTTAGTAACAGGATCCTTCAGACGTTGACCTTCCTTCAAGCAAGCTTCCCTCCAAACTTGAAAGAGTAAAGGAGGAAACTAAGGGTGGCCGGCGTTCAGCCGTTAGGCCCTTCGAAGCTTAAGTCAGACGAGATATGGTAGTAAAGTAAAAAGTAAGATATGAGCTTAGAGGTTGTGTCCCTTTACCATCTGTGGGACCATCTATTTATACAAATTTGGGTGATCCAGTCTGTTACGCAAGCCGTTAAGATCAATGCTGATTTTAGGGGACAAGATGCTTATCCTGCTAATCCTTAGATGATATAACTACTTTAGGTGTCTAGCTAGTTACGTTCCTTGCCGAGATGCTGAGAAACCTCCACATGTAGGACTGTGAGTGGAGATAAACCAAGGCCGGCTTATGCGAGCTGCTGGTATTATGAGACGAGAGAGATTCTTAACGAGCGACTAGCGACCAGGGCTGCTTACATGGGAATATGCTTTGTTTTATGACCAGGGGGTAAGGCAATTGCGAATTACAGAGATGCCCCCATCCAATGACCAACGACCAAACCTGCTCGCATATTCGGAAGTGTATACCGTACTTTTATGATATGCGAGCCTTGACTATAAGGGCTCGAGGGTTGAACGATGGAGTGAAAAAGGTGCTCGCGGGTCTTGAATCTTCTACATTTTTTACCACTGATTTTATCCTATAACAGATGCCCCCCAAGTCCTTTACGTTTAGAAGTCTACAGGAATGACTTGCTCACTAGCACGCATAACCACCTAATGCGTTTCTTAGAGGGGAAGCCATAAATGATTGGGCCTTCATTTATGAGCGCCAGCTTTCCGCAGCCTTTCGGCAGAGAAGAAATGAAGCGGCACTCGCCACGTATCTCCAAAAATTAATGATCATGCCCATTTGACTGTCGCGCCAAATGAATGGTCGCCGCGTGTCACCAAATCTTAAGGAATGATTGCTTATAAATATACGTAGCCTGCGAAGATTTTGAAATTTCATCGGAGGATTTTAAAGGTTCTTCTTCTCCTTGAAACTGGACCTCATCATACGGATGAGGCGTGACATCCTCACTGCTCGTTGTATCATAGATGAGGATGAGGGGAAGAGAGTTGCCCTAGAGAAGGAGGTCCACGGGAGGAACCAGGTCATTAAATCTCGCGAGACCTTAATCGTAAAGATGACTGAGGAGAGGAAGATCCTCATCGAAAAGTTCCAAGTCCTGACCAACAGGTATCAGGCCTTAGACACAAACTTCACAAGGCTCATAGAGATGAAGGAGAAGATAGAGAAAGAGAGAGATCTTTTGCCAAGATAAGATCTCTCTGGAGGAGCAGCTTGCTGAGAGCAGGTCACGATTAAGAGAGGTCAGCTATGCACTGGAGAAAGAACAATCCACCCTTGCACAGCTCCGAGATGACTCCATCCACTGGGAGGAGGAGAGGGTGGCCTACGTCAAGCTGCATCTGAAGAGGGGCCCCAGACTGTTATGGAGTTTCGCACTTCGCAGCTATACGACAACGAGCGATACGAGTCGTATGACGCTGGTCGCGACTTCGCACTAAGAGTAGTGCAACGAATGTCTCCGTCATTTGACATGGGAGAATTCGAAAAGGTCGCGGCCATCGTAGCTGCAGAGGAAGGGCAGTTGTTGAGAATGAAGTGACAGAGACTACCCAAGCTGCAGGGGTCTCGGAAGCTGGCCTTGAGGTCGAGAGCGGCGCTCCTCCTCAAAGTGATGCATGAAGATGATCATCTCTTTCTTTTCTCTTTCTTTCTCATGTAAAATTTTATCGCTCCTATTGTAAAACAATCAAAATTTTATTCAATAGAATGAATGTATTCTTTTTGATACTATGGATTCATATAAGTAGTAAATGGTTGATATGTTGAATGCCTGAGTACTTAATGAAAGTACGTTGGTAGTCTAACACGACACCTACGTATGTGCGGAAGCTTAAAGAGCAACTAGAATTATGGTTAAACCTATAGGAGGGGGGTGATTAGGACCTTTTTGAAATTCTTTTCGCCTACTTACACAATTCAACAAATTAAACTAAGTAAGCAAGAACACTTCGGCTTCCAAGCCTAGGTGGGTCCAATCACAAGACTAGCATATGGTTAAGCAATAAACAATCCTAGTCTAAGCATGCATAGGTAAATAAATGATTTAACTAATCAAGCTCCTAACCTATGCAACCTATGTAGACTTATAAGAATAGATCAATGAGCTCAAGTCTACACACCTAGTGAAAGTACATCTTGTGTGTGGATGTGCCAATCTAGTGCCTAGCATACATTCCTATCAAGCATTCATAGTTAAACAATTAAACATCCAATGCTAAGATAACAATGTGCTCAAATCAATCACAAACACAAGCATGTATAATGGCTCGACTTTGGGTCTACTCCACTCCCTATTCAAGTACTCAACTCCTTTGAGCACACCGGCATTCACTATCGGAGGTTTTAAATGAGGTTCACCTTTCAACATTTACACGGAGGTTTTACCGGTTCACCTCTCAACCATAACTAGAGTTTTGGACAAAGGGCTAACTCTCAACCCAAATGGAGTTTTGGACATAGGCTAACTCTCAACCCAACGCACGTTCACTCCCATGTCGGAGGCTCCCCCTTGGAGACTATGTTTAGGCCCGGCTAACGGGCCAAGGAACGGCTAACGTCCTTAGATCGAGTTTGACAAACAAACTCTAAATGGACTCTCAATAAAGACAACCTTACTTGTCGGATGAGCCCCTTGTTTAGCGCCGATTCGGGTTGCTTGATCTCCGCTCTCCCGTGCTTTAATCACTTCCCTTGCTCCCTCGATCGTGTCGCCATTGCGTCGCCAATGCCTCAGCTACACTTGATCAAACACCTTGCATGTGATGCCTTTAAGATGCCCAAGGTGATAGGAGGATGGTTGAATCTCCTACATGGGATATGTAGCTTGTTTTAACTAGGAGATTCACCTAGAGGGTCTTATAGAGGTCTAGAACAAGAGATATGCCTATATGGTATAGTGTCTTACCTCTAGAATTGAGAGAGGAATCAAGTCATCTCTTAGTTTGCATTTGAATGCCCTCACTTGTGTTTAAACACAAGGGATATGACTTGAAACTCCTCCTCTTTGAGATCCCAAAAGATGTACAAAAGGTGTGGGTAATGGGCTCTCAAAAACCTCTCTCATGCCAAAAAACCGAGCTCCATATATATAGAAAATGAGCTCCAACGGTAAGAAAAGGGGCAAAACGGCTAGTTGCCGACCTGTCCCGACCGGTCCCGACCGGTCAGCTAACTGCCAAAAAGAGACAGAGCATTGCTGTCTGCAAGGGGGGGTCTGCCCGACCGGTCACGACCGGTCGGTCCACCAGCCTGCACACAACAGCGTGTTGCTGTCTCTGGACTGGGCCTGTCTGACCGGTCTTGACCGGTCGGTCCAGTCTAGCAGACCGGTCACGACCGGTCGGACAGGCTTGGGTTCAGCCTAATGAATGCTGACCCACCTATATCTCAACCCACTCACTTAGGCCAACGTTTGGATGATGTTTTGGGACACCTAGGGCCAATCTATGATGACTAAGGGTATTCCTAAGATGGTCAAGGTCATTAAGGAGGTTAAGGGGTTGGGTTTTGGTCAAGTTAAGGCACCAAGGCATCACTTTTACCTGATTCTTCTTCCTTGATGCAGCGGGCCTACTTGAGTCTTCGGTCTTCGTCTTCATTAAGCTCAACCGACACTAGACTCACTGACCTAAGTGATTGACAAACAAGGTGCACTAGTATGCCACAGAAAAGTGCACTAACACTTAACTCATGAAATAATGATTTAGGCTCAATCCGAGGGTCTTGGTGACCATGTCCACATAGAGATAGACTGATCTATCGATTGAGGCTTTGACTCTGCTGAGAGCAGAAGATTTGGCCAAGGGAATGTATATATTCCCTTCGGGGCTATTCGGGTCCAACTAATGGAGTAGCGGCCAAAAGAAAATTCATCTTTATTTGAATGTCATTCGGATTTACATCGGGTTAAGGAAAACATCGGAGTAGATGCTCTACATGCCAAGGGCGACGTAGGGGTCTCCCTCGCATATCTTCGAGATAATATGTACCTGGTCGCACAATCTTGATAACTCGGTAAGGGCCTTCCCAATTCGAATCCAACAAACGAGCAGGCGTTTCGAGATTTTGTCTGAGGACCAAATCACTGAGCTGAAACGCTCTAGGTCGGACCTTTGCGTTACGGTAGCGAGCTATACGCTGTTGGTAAGCTGCTGCTCGAAGTCGAGATGCGTCCCTTCTTTCTTCCAGAAGATTGACATGGAGTCTCAGACCTTCTTGATTGCTGGTGGAGTCGCACTGCTCGATTCGATACGAGGGTACCTCGACTTCGTCAGGGACAACTGCATCGGTGCCGAACGCTAGAGAAAAAGGAGTTTCTCCAGTTGACGTGCAAGTTATCGTTCTATAGGCCCATAAGACTTCAGGTAGAAGCTCCGGCCACATACCTTTACATTCGTCGAGTTTAGTTTTTAGATGATGTTTGATGATCTTATTGACTGCTTCAACCTGTCCATTAACTTGGGGATGATACGGGGAGGTTCGAATACTTCGTATCTTCCATTTTTCGTAAAACTCCGTGAACGCGGCGTTATCGAACTACTTCCGTTGTCGGTGATTATAGTGCGGGGGAGCCCATAATGGCATATGATGTTTCTCTACATGACCCTAATAGTCTGCTTTTCGGTGATTGTGGTTAACGGTTCTGCGTCGACCCATTTGGTAAAATAATCGACTGCTACAATTGCAAACCTGTTCTGACCTTTCCCGGTGGGCAATGGTCTGATGATATCAACTCCCCATTGGGCGAAGAGCCAAGGGCCATCCATCGGTGTCATCTGCTCGGATGGTACATGTGGTATTAGAGAATATTGCTGGCATTTATTGCATTTTTTAGAAAATTCGATTACATCCGCCTTCATGGTGGGCCAGTAGTACCCTTGCCTCATTGCTGTATATGTTAAAGATTGTCCCTTAGGATGGTTACCATATGCCCCCTGGTGTATTTCATCAAGAACGCGATGTGCCTCTTTTGGATGAAGACACCTTAAGTATGGTAAAATAAAGCTTTTGCGTAGTAGAATTCCATTTTGTAAGGTGTACCTGGCAGCATGGTGGCGAATTTGTCGCTCAGATTTTTTATCATCTGCGAGTTGACCGTCTTTGAGGTAAAGGGCGTGGGGTCCATCTAACATGGGGAGGAATGCGTTACGGCTACTTGCTCTGGGATGGATAAACCAATACTCGGTGTATGAAGGTGCTCGACAGAAACAGATCATGTTAAATCAAATTCTGGTGCGGAAGCTAACTTGGCCAGGGAATCTGCGAGCTTATTCTTCTTGCGAGGAATATGGATTATTTCATATTTGCTTAGCTTTGCGAGTAGGATAAGTACTCGAGATTTTTATAAAGCCATGCGCTCTTCTTTCATCTTAAATTCGCCGAGCACTTGATTAACTATGAGTTGAGAGTCAATATGAATAAGTAAATTCTGTATCAAGAGCACATTTGCTAGTTCGAGGCCGACGATCAAAGCCTCATATTCCGATTTATTGTTAGAGACGTGAGTGTCAAATCGTAAAGCATATTGAAAATGCGACCCGTCAGGAGCAATTAAGATTAAGCCGGCTCCACTACTGGTGGCGCACGAAGACCCATCCACAAAGAGTGACCAAGGAGTCTGGTCACTGGTCCTAGGGTTATCGCTGGAGGAAGAATCTATTGGAGTCGAATACGTGAATTCAGCAATGAAATCAGCCACAGCTTGACCCTTAATGGCGGTTATTGGACAGAACGAAATATCGTGCTCACTGATCTTAATTGCCCATTTAGTCAATCGCCTTGAAACCTCAGGTTTTTGAAGGACTTGTCTTAATGGACGATTCGTAGGTACCAATATAGAGTGGGCTTGGAAATATGGTCGTAATTTTCGAGCTGCAGTCACTAAGGCGAGAGCTAATTTCTCCATATCAGAATATCGAGTTTCGGCATCCACCATCGCTCTACTAATATAATAAACGAGCCTTTGGGCCCCGAAATCTTCTCTTATTAATGCGGCGCTAACGGCTGTAGAAGACACAGATAAATAAAGAAGGAGCTGCTTGTGTAAAACAGGTTTTGATAAGATAGGGGGCGTGCTCATATATTGCTTCAGTTGTTGAAATGCCTCTTCACACTGTTGAGTCCATACCCAATCGGTTTTTGTGGTAGCTCGGAGAAGCTTAAAGAAAGGGAGGCACTTATTAGAGGCACGCGAAATAAACCTGTTCAATGATGCAATGCGACCAGCCAATCGTTGGACATCTTTGAAAGTGGACAGAGACTTCATCTCAATCAAGGCTTTTATTTTCTAGGGATTTGCCTCGATTCCTCGTTGGCCAACCATGAACCCAAGAATTTTTTTGGCAGAGACCCCGAAAGCACATTTTTCTGGATTTAACTTCATTTGATACTTCATCATCAGGTCGAAGGCTTCCCGGAGATTTGCGAGATGATTGTTGGCTGCAACGCTTTTCACGAGCATATCGTCGACGTAAACTTCCATATTCTTACCAATTTGTGCAACGAATATTTTATTAACCAAACGTTGATAGGTGTCCCCTGCATTCTTGAGACCAAAAGGCATTACTTTGTAGCAATATAAGCCTCAATCAGTGATAAAGGCAGTGTTTTAACGATCGGGCAGATGCATCATGATTTGGTTATAACCGGAGTAGGCGTCCATAAAACTGAGCAGGGCATGCCTTGCTGTTGAATCAACTAATTGATCGATGCAGGGAGTCGAGAAACTATCCTTTGGGCATGCCTTGTTCAAATCGGAGTAGTCCACGCACATTCTCCATTTACCATTAGTTTTTCGAACAAGGACAACATTCGCGACCCATTCTGAGTAGTCAACTTCCTCAACAAAATTAACTGCTAATAACTTTTCAACTTCAGTCTTAATCACCATTTGCCTTTCTGCGGTGAACGCTCGTCGGCGTTGATGAACAGGTTTATACTTCGGATCAATGTTCAGACGGTGAACTGCAACGTTGGGGTCGATAACTGGCATGTCTCTGTGAGACCAAGCAAATACGTCTTGATATTCGGTCAGAAAATGGGTCAGGTTTGCTCAAAAGACATCTCTTAAAGAGGATCCGATGTAAACCTTCCTGGACGAATTATCTTTGGATAAGGTGATTTCGACCGTCTCCTCCCCCGGGGTGCCCGATTGATGAGTGTTCTCTCTTGGGTCCAATGTTGTAGCTATCGGGAGATCCGCTGGGTCTCCTATAATAGGGGTTGTTTGGGCAATTTTTCTATCTTGCACGGCGATTTCGTAGCATGCTCGAGCTTCTTTCTGGTTTCCTCGTACTACCCCGACTCTGCTTGGAGTAGGGAATTTGATGCAAAAGTATAGGGGGTGCAATGCTGCCCCTATTTTGGTGAGTGAGGGTTGACCCAAAATAGCGTTGTACGCTGATCTTCGATCCACCACGAGGAAATTAACGAAGATTGTGGTTTTGGCCGGACTTTCTCCGAAGATGACAGGAAGGTCGATGCTTCCTTTTAGTGTTATGACTTCACCCCCGAAACCAACGAGAGGAGTGGAGATAGGTTTGAGTAAATTTCTAGTAAGTGCCATTTTGTTGAAAGCTTCTAAGTAAAGAACATCAGCGGAGCTACCTGTATCCAACATAATATGATGAGTTAAATAATTTGATACCTTTAACACGACCATGATGGAGTCCTTGTGAGGGAAATGAATCCCTTCAGCATCTTCAAGAGAAAAAGAGATCGGATGGTGGCTAGGATTTGATATATCGGATGATTTTTTCAGCCAATAAATATGTTGAGGCTTCTGGGACAACTTGCGAGCATATGCTTTTCTTGACGCTTGAGAATCTCCCCTACAAGCTGGACCTCCAGCAATGGTCTGGATCTCACCAGTGGGTTCCGCATCTTCTTGCGAAGGATGATGTTGATGTGACTTTTTCCTTCGTGATGGGGCACTGATTCTTTTAGGTGACCGATCCTGTCGCGCAACGTAATCCCGAAGATGGCCCTTCCGAATTAGAGCTTCAATGTGATCAATGATATACAATCTTAGGTGTTATGCCCATGATCTTTGTGGAAATAACAGAACTTTCTCTTGTCTCTTTTTTCAGGATCGGACTTGATCCTTAGAGGCCACTTCACATAAGATTTGTGCTTGATCTCCATCAATACTTTCTCAGGAGATTGGTTGAGAGGTGTATAATTATGATGTTTACCAGAGTAGGGCTTCTTAGGGGAACAGTCTCATCGATCGCGCCGGTATTTCTTTCCAGGAATCTCCTCAGACTTATGCTTCTTGCCCTGTATACCATACGTGCCAAAGCGACTTCTTCTGCATTGATGTATTTTTTAGCCTTGGCTTGGAATTTCGTCATGGTTTTAGAAGGGTTTTTGTTTAGGGCGAACCAGAATTTTTCGCTTATGATTCCGGCTATAAGGGCGGTGAGGCCTTTATCTTCGGTATAACCTTCAATTTGGATGGCTTCTGTAGTGAACCTGTAGACACCCCACCTTCGGCTACACTGTTGGTAGAGATAGCTGGATGAATGGAGGACTATACCCCCAAATCCCAAGTCCAAACTCAGCCAAACTCACCCTTGTAAGCCCCAATCCATAGCCCAACTCAAGCCTGAACCCAGTTAACCCATCCCTAAACATCAGCCTGAAAAACCCCCCATAAGAAAAGCCAGTAAAAAAATCCTTAAAAAAAGTCAAACTCACTGAGTCAACCCACTGAGTTAACCCGCTGAGTCAACCCGTCGAGTCAAAACATAGAGTCAACCCGCTGAGTCAACCCGCCGAGTCAAATCACCGAGTCGACCCGCTGAGTTAACTCACCGAGTTAACCCACCGAGTCAAAACAGCAGCCCCGAGATATGACCGTACCACGCGCTGGAAACCGAGGAGCGTCCGTACGTATTTACGAGAACTGCCACTCTCCAACACTATAAATACCCCTAGCCTCTTCCCATTTCAACATCCACTTCCCCTCTCTCCAGTCCGAGAGCTCTAAGTCCACCTCTCCACCCTTTAGCCTGTTCCTCCACCAAGGAGAGCCCGAGTGAGGAGAGCCCAGCCCTGGTCCAGCCCAGCCTGACCACTGGTCCAAGTCTCCCAAGCCATCCAAGTCTTGATCCAGCCACTCGAAGCCAATCCTTTCGACACCTCCGTCCATCTAGCTGTTCCTTACTAGCATCATCTCATTCGCATCTAGCATAAGTGCAACATTTACTTTTCTTCCAACCCCCCTGCTTCACTGCAAGCACTTTGATTATTCAAACACACAGCATGCATCTCGCATAAAGCACCTGTCAGTTCGAGCGTAAGCTCTGGGCTTGCCTGTTAGTGGAACCTGCCCATCAGAAACTCTTACTGTTCAGACCTGCATTCATGTACATATCACTACAAGCACTTTGATCATTCAAACACACAGCATGCATTCCGTATAAAGCACCTGTCAGTTCGAGCGTATGTGCTGGGCTTGCCTGTTAGTGGAACCTGCCCATCAGAAACTCTTACTGTTCAGACCTGCATTCATGCATCATGTCATCTATGAGAATGTACGAGGATTAAAACTGACTTTCAAGTGTTAGTTCGATTCTGTGAAGTAGAGACCGTACTTCGGTACGGGCAGTGTGTGGGGTGCTTAACCTCTTCCCACCCTGTAACCGTGATCCCTTACCTCGAATCTCTGGCCGCAGATCAAAAGGAGTCATCTTAGAGGAAGGAATCTTCGGATCCCCTTCTCTAATGTTTCTACGGGGTCTAGCCGACTGTAGATTCGAAGTAACTGGCTAGTGGCGACTCTGGTCTTATACAAACTCATTTAAACACATCCAGCTTAAACACGACTACCAAACAAAGCCCTCGAGAACGAGGCAAGCCAGTGGCACAAACGGCGATTCGCACTCACGCATCCTCTTCTTCTTTTCCCGAAAGGGAAAGGGACGAGATCGTCGTGTGGGAGCGCGGAACGGCGAGGGTCCACATGATCGTCGGGTCATCACATGAGTTTGAAGTCGAATCATATGATTTTGACATCGAATTAGACTTCGAGCTCATGGGTCTGGACGGAGCTCGGGATGAGGAAGATGATGACCCGGCTCCCGAACTAGAGGATCTCCTCAAAAAGTTCAAATCCAAAGCCAATGTTGTAGCCGATGATTTCGAGATAGTAAACTTGGGAACACCTGAGATCCCTAGGGAAGTACGCATCGGAAAATCGTTGCCACCTGAGATGAAACAGAAAATGATAGAGTTCCTAGCTCCAAGATTGTCCAACTTCGCGTTCTCATATGAGGACATGCCGGGGCTCGATGAAGAGCTCGTTGTACACCATCTGCTAACCAAGGCAGATATAAAGCCAGTGAAGCAGAAACTTCGAAGAATGAAGCCAGAATGGGCTCTGAAAGTCCGAGATGAAGTCATCAAGCAGTACAATGCAGGATTCTTGGTAGTCTCCAATTACCCTGAATGGCTCGCCAACATTGTACCAGTACCAAAGAAGGACGGCAAGATTCGAATATGCATCGACTTCCGAGATCTCAACAAAGCTAGTCCAAAAGATGACTTCCCTTTGCCACATATCGACACTTTGGTCGACAACACTGCTGGATATAAGATCTTCTCATTCATGGACGGGTTCTCAGGTTACAATCAGATCAAGATGGCAATCGAAGATCGTGAGAAGACATCGTTTATCACTCCCTGGGGAACCTTCTGTTACAGGGTAATGCCGTTCGGTCTGAAGAATGCAGGAGCAACATATCAGCAAGCAATGACAGCACTATTCCATAACATGATGAACAAAGAGCTTGAAGTATATGTGGACGATATGATCATCAAATCTCGCACAATTGAAGGACACTTTGAAGATCTGAAGAAATTATTCAACATATTAGAAAAGTACAAGCTCCGCCTCAACCCTCAGAAATGTGTCTTTGGTGCAATGGGAGGTAAGCTCCTCGGCTTTATGGTGAGCGAGGATGGCATCAGGGTCGACGAGACCAAAACCAGAGCAATCATCGAGATGCCCCCTCCTAGAACAGAGAAAGAAATTTGTGGCTTCCTCGACAGAATTCAATACATCAGTCGCTTCATCGTATAGCTCACACCTATTTGTGAGCCCATTTTCAAGCTCCTTCGGAAGAACGTTCCAAAAGAATGGAATGATGATTGCCAAGTCGCCTTCGACCGCATCAAGAAGTATCTCTTGAATCCTCCAGTCCTAGTGCCACCCACTCCCGGACGACTACTATTGTTATACATCTCAGTAGCAGCAGAAGCCATTGGCTGTGTCCTCGGCCAGCACGACGAGACCGGGAAGAAGGAACAAGCAATATACTATTTGAGCCGAAAGTTCACCGACTACGAGACCAGGTATTTCTCGATCGAAAAGACTTGCCTCGCCCTAGTCTGGGCAACTCAGCGACTCCGTCAATACATGATTGCATTCCCTATTCTCCTCCTCGCTCACATGGATCCGCTCAAGTACTTGTTCGAGAAACCGGCACTCACTGGAAGGATAGCTAAATGGCAGCTACTCCTGTCTGAGTTCGACATCACCTATGTCACTCAGAAGGCAATAGGGACAGGCCCTCGCCGATCATCTTGCCGCTCACTCACTCCTGGATTATCAACCGCTCAAGACATTCTTCCCTGATGAAGATCTCTTGCTTATCAAAGGGGATGAAAAGAAGAAGAAAGATGAGTGGACGTTATTCTTCGACGGCGCAGGAAATTCTAAAGGGAGTGGTATTGGAGCAATCCTCTACTCTCCAGATGATGTCCCTATTCCTATCTCAAGGCGCATAGCATTCGAGTGCACCAACAACATGGCAGAGTACGAAGCATGCATCGCTGGCTTAAGGGAAGCCATAATCTTGGGCGTCAAGAAGCTACGAGTATTTGGAGACTCACAGCTTATCATCAATCAGACCAATGGCGAATGGAAGACCAAGGATGAGAAGTTGATACCATATCATGTGTATCTTAAAAATCTGATCGAAGAATTCAAAGAAATCACATTCTCATACATGCCTAGAGCCAAAAACCAGTTTGCCGATGCTCTCGCCACACTCGCGTCAATGCTCGAGATCCCGAAAGGAGCTTCAGAATGGGAGCTCATGGTCGAAATTCAAGAAGAACCTGCTTTTTGCCTGCAAATAGAAGAAGCCGAAGCTGTCCCTGACAAACCTTGGTATGCCGACATCAAGCAATATCTCGAAACCCAGGAGTATCCAGAATCAGCAACAGCAACAGATCGCCGAACCATCCAGCGTTTGGCCGGACAGTTCACCATCAGTGGCAAAGTTCTTTACAAGCGATCCTATAATCACATCCTCCTTCGATGCGTTGATGAAATAGAAGCTACAAAGATTATGGAAGAAATACACAAAGGAATCTGTGGCCCACACATGAACGGGCTCATGATGGCGAAGAAGATTCTACGACTCGGCTACTATTGGCTCACCATGGAGACAGACTGTTGCTAGCATGTCAGAAAATGCTTCAAGTGTTAGGAGCATGAGAATCAAATCCATGCCCCCTCATCAGAATTATACAACCTGACCACCCCAGGCCCTTCTCCATGTGGGGACTCGACATCATCGGCAACATCAGTCCCAAAGCATCAAACGGTCATGAGTACATACTTGTGGCAGTCGACTACTTCACCAAGTGGGTAGAGGCAGCCTCCTAAACTACGATTGCAGCATCTCAGGTGATCAAATTCATGAAGAACAACATCATATGCCGGTATGGAATCCCCAATGCTATCATCACAGATAATGGGACCCCGTTTGTCAACAAGAAGATGGATGGCTTCCTCAGTAAATTCAAGATTCAACGTCATTGATCAAGCACCTACCGTCCTTAGATGAATGGTGGGTGGAAGCCGCGAACAAGACAATCGTCAGAATACTCGAGAAGATGGTCGTGACCTATCGAGATTGATCAGATATGCTCCCATATGCACTTTGGGCCTATCAAACGTCTGTACAGTCTGCTACGGGCGTTACTCCTTTCGAGCTTACTTATGAAATGGAAGCAGTTCTGCCAGTCGAGGTGGAAATACCATCACTAAGAGTGTTACTTGAAAGCAGAATTGAAGAAGGAGAATGGCAACGGGCCAGATTCAATCAGTTGCAGCTAGCAGATGAAAAGCGTATGCGTGCACTAAGTCATTCCCAGTGTTATCAGAAAAGGATTGCCCGAGCTTATAACAAAAGAGTTCGAAAAAGAAGTTTCAAGGTAGGCAACATGGTCATGAAGAAGATTCTACCGTCGCACCTTCCAGATCCCAGAGGAAAGTTCAAACCCTCGTGGGAAGGGCCACTAATCATCAGAGAAGTACTTCCCGGAGCTGCCCTCAGACTCACCAGCATGAGAGGGGTGGATCTTCCTGAGCCAATCAACGCCGACAAAGTGAAGATCTTTCACGGGTAAGTCATTCTGACCTTATCAAGAGTTACTTTAATAGAGCTGAAGTCAAGAGGTCGAAGCTAAAACCTCTAAGAAATCATTTCCGTCCACCGGCAAGTGTTTCAAATAAGGGGATTCAAAAGAAAAAGAAAAAAATATATACAAAAAAAGAAAGAAGAAAAAGAATACAAAAAAAAAGAGAGAAGGAATACAAAAAAGGGAAAAAAGGAAAAGAAAACGGGAAGCCAAAATAAGACACCCGAGAAAAATCAACCCAAGAAGAAACACAGTCATCCATCCATTCATCTGAGAAGGGTCTTTAGCTAAGACCAACAGCTCTATCATCGTAACTTAGGATAAGGACTGAAAGACTGCCATCGGCCGGCAACGACGGATTCCTGACCTCTAGCCGCCGCAGTTATCCAAAGATCCATAAAAAAAAGAAAAAAAAAGAAAGACAATGTGTGCCTAAACAAAGAGGGCGGAGTGAAAACCCAAAAGGGCGCTCCGAGTAAAAACAGTGGGCATACAGCGAACTTGGTGAAAACCCGAAAGGGCACTGAGGGTAAAAACAGCATAGCTGCCAAGGGGCAGGCAAGATAAAACACCCGGGACGTGGTGAAAACCCGAAAGGGAGCCACGGGCAAAAATGACGGGAAAAGGCCGGCTGTGGTGAAAACTCGAAAGAGCGCTGCAGGTAAAAATGGCTCAAATGGAAAAAGAAAAAATAAAAGTGCAGGTACCAGGAAATCAAACAGTCCAAATCAGTTCGAGCAGTCACAGTTCAAGAACAAGAAGAAGTGCAGTCAGGAACGAAGAGCTCTACAAATTCTGACAATCTCAGGAGGCAATAGTTTCCGTTGCCTACACCTTTAGGGAACCAAAGGATCACACAAGTCAAATCTCGAGACATCGGTCAAAGCATTGGCTGAGTCCCAACTCTGATTCCTATATCCCGACACAAAATCCAGACACACTCACAAGACAACTCATGGCACAATAGATTCTCAAAAAAAGTTTTCTTCTTTTTCATTAAAAGCATCATATTTCTTTTACACATATCATCTTTTTCAAAAAATACAAAAAATTCATCATCATCAATCATATATGCAAAAAAGAATGTGCAGGTGGCCAACACAATCAATCCTCAGCCACATCAGGTAAGTCCTCTGACTCATAATGAAATAGTCTCGCTCTCAACCTACTCACCTCCATACGCAAGTAATGCGCCTCATCGCGCTCAAGGGTACGGATTGCGGCTTCCTCATCAGACAATCTCTGATTGGCAGCCAACCTCCTCGACATCATCTCACAATGATACCGAAGTGCAGAGATCTCAGACAGCAAATGGCCATGAGTGGCCAAAAGGAAACCAGGATCAATGAACGGGCGCTCCTCAAAGGGTTCATATGAACCAGATGAAGAGTCGGCATCTCCAAGGATATTCTGCTCATCCTCATCAGCAGTCTGGTGCCAGCAAGGGATAAGTCAATACAAAGACTGCTCAGCAACCCAGTACTGATACGGGGCGGTCGCCATCGGAAAGGCCCGCAACTCAAAACCAAGCAGATCAACAGTTAGATAACTCGCCCACGATCCATCGACCCAAGTCCTAAAGTCAGAGATTCTGGATGGAAGCGCTCGAAGCCCGATACCCGTGAAAGCAAAAAGAGGAACGTCCTGCTCGTACCCAAACTGCCGCAGGAATCGGATAGGATGGTAAGAAAAGTAAGATCGAAAGCCTACCAGGCATCAGAGGGAGGCGGTGCGCATCACAAATCACTGGAGGAAGTGAAAGCCAAGATGACTCCCAACGAACATTCCAGTCACGAAGATCAGCGAACATCCTGCGATACAAGGGCTCACTCATCCTGGCCGTATGAGGGAGAAATTTTATGACATGCCGCATAAGGTCTGAGTGACGGGTGTCAGGAAAGGGTGCAGGAACAGTTAGAGAAAGACGCTCCCATAGCCAAACCTGATCATAAGAAGGAAAATAAGTTCAGCTAGAGCAAAGCAATTCCTAACAAAGCAAGAAGGGAAAGGAGCAGGAAAGATACCTGAAGAAATGCACAGCAGCCGCGAAGGACACGAGTGCGGCCCAGGGCACAGTCAGTCAGCCCATTAAACAGCTCGGCCAAGATGAGAGAAATGATCCCCTGCCGTCGGATAGCTCGGCTCATCACCTCAAAAAGCAAAGGAGTCTGGGACCTGCGCCATCCCGAGAACAGCACCTCAGCTATCAAGCAGAACATCAGTGTGTTCCGAGCAAGGATAGAATCAGCCACACTCCGAGGACCCGAAAAAAGATCATATAGTAAGTCCAAGGAGAACACTACAGCATCCTGGCCGGCAGCTGCAGGCCGAACAAGATAGGGGATCCCGAACCAGTTCTGCGGTGTGGCAGTCTTCGGCGAGAAATACTGAGTTTAATCCCAAGGTAGGCCTGTCAAGCGTGCAAGCTCCTCCAAAGAGGGTCCCATCTTCATATCGTTGAACGCGAACAAGTTCAACGAAGGGACCCAGTCAATCAATGTAGCTCCAAACATCCTCCAATCAATGTCAACTCTAGCCATATGAATCAGACTGCCAAAGCCATAAGACTCCAAATCTCGAATCTCATAAGCTGACAAGCTGTCAAGCCAAGTAAGCAGTCGTGGCGAGCAAGAAGGACGAGGAAGCAGCTGACAAGTCCTCACGGGTACCCCCTCCAGAACAAAAGGCCCAGAAATCAATGACAGCTCATCAAGGATAGGAAGATCAACGGGTGAAGGAGAAGGAAAAGCTGAAACCTCTGCAGACTCGACAGCCCCTGACCTGCCCTCAGTAACGGCTATGTCTGATATAGTCGCATCATTGTCTGAAATTCTCACAACCTCAGCCGCATGAGAAGACTCGCCCACCTCATGAACAGAGTGCGCAAAAGACCAACAATCAGGAGAAGGACGACACCCTCCATCAAAAGGGCTACCAGTGAAGATCATACCACACATCGTGGCATCCTGGCCAATCTGACCATCAAAAAATGCATCTGAACCATCAAGAAGTATCCCGGCTACCCCAATCAAAGAATCAACGGTCAGGTCTGGACCTGTGGCCCTCTCTAACAGGAAATCATGAATCCAGTCATCATCCTGACCAATTAAAGGGATCATCGAGGCATCCACACCGTCCATTATCAGGGGGACATCATCAATGATCACATCAAGTCCACCCAAACAAGTATGCCGCACATCTCGACCATCATCAAGAGCATCCAAACCATCAAAGGTATCATCTGAACCATCCATACCATCTAGACGTGAGATTAGCCCATCTATGTCCATCATACTCCCATCACCTCCATCAATCACATCATCCAGATGGCCCACATTCAAGGGATGCATAGCCTCACCTATGCCCCATCTCCTCATCTCATCCATACCATCAATTTCTCCCATAATCAAAGACCCATTCCAATATGAAATTTCAGCATGACTGCCATTAATGGGGCCATTCAAAGCTCCACCAACCACCATCCCTAGCCCCTCATCAATGCCATCATTCAATGCACCATCTCCACCATCCATTAAAGAAATCTCTCCATCATTAAAGCCTTCAACACTTTCTGAAATGTGGGACCCACCATGGACAGCCCCCACAACCCCTAAATCTCTACCATCCATTGCCCAAGAAAGGACAAAGCAAGATGAGGAGAAAAGACAAAGAGGAAAGAAGATTTATGGCTGAAATCGAATGGTCCAGTACAGAGAATGTGGGGACGAGAGCAGGAGACAGAAGAGAATGTCCGAGCACGAGCCAGCCCAGGCCGCACAAGAGGCGAGCCTTGGGCGGCCCGCTCTGGGCTGCCAGTACGGACGCGCTCCCTCTCTCTCCGCGGGATTGGCTCCATGGTCGTTGGTAGGTGAGGCCGACAGTCCACATCAGCAAATGGCACCCAGAGGGCCGCCCAAGGCTCCAATCCATTCTAGATTTCGATTGAGATTGATCAAGATCATTTGGAAGGTACCCCACCGGTCCAATCACGAAGCACTGCGGCCAGAATGGGTCTGATCAAGTCAAAGAGAGGGAAAGATGATTAAGAGAGGGCCACAAGCAATCTGAGCAGTTTAAAGACTAGATCACCACGATCTAAACCATGGAAGAACCTACATGAGCCATCAAATAGCAGGATCAAAGGCCCGATCATCAAGAAAGATGGCCAGAACCCAAGATCTGATCATCAAGTGGGCCCACAATGCCGAACCAGCGATCTGAGCCGTTCAAGTCATCATCCACACCATGAGAAGCCTTCTTAGCCTCACAAATCACCAAGAAAAGGTGCTCCAAAGTAAAACCGAAGTCTCAAGTGGGCCCACAGGGCCAACTCAAGCAATCTGATCCATTCAAGTCATCATCCATGCAATTAAGAAGTCTCCAGTCAAAGCATCCAGACATCATTAATGAATTTGAGACAAGTCAAAGATCGTATATTCATTCAGAAGATTTTTATACAGAAGAAAGAAGAAGGTCATACATCAAGTAAGCTGAATACAAAAGCGAGCTACAGGTCACCAACAAAGTCATCATCGTCCCTCCTCTCGTCCCGCTCTCGACGATGAAGATCCATCAAAGGAGCTGTCACCGAGCCTCCAGCATATCTACGACGGCCCCCAGGAACATAGAGCGGAGGAAGCAGAGGCCCCTGGCCATACAGCAAGTACCACTCATCATAATCGCGATCCGGGATCGTGAAACGAAACCTGAGTTGGCCCACAAGAGCGTCAGCTATCTCATCGGCTAGGATCTGAGCAGCTGGAGGAGGTGCAGAACAAGGGACTCTGGCCACTCCGGTAATCTGTCGAAGCAGCCTCTCACCCAGATTCCACTGAAATGATTCAGCGTCAGAAAGCATGATTCGGAGGAATGAAGCATCATAGGTCTCCACACGCTGAGGGGTATAGTAGAGTGGAAAGTTGGCGTATGGCATTCGAGCAAGCTACAACAAGGGAGATCATCACGATCAATTATAGTACAACACGAGGGATAAGGAAAGCAAGATACTTACATCTTCAATGGTCAATCCGTTTATGTCAGCACGCCAATTGTCCCCAGAAACTCGAGAGTTCCGCTGACGGTTTTGTTGATGCCAGTACATGTGGCGATACAAAGATGGCTCAATGTCGTCCCGCATCATCGACGCGAGATGGGGAAAATGGTCATAAAAGTAAGTCCGGGCAAGGGCACACCTAACAATTAGAGAAAGGAAGAGGCTCCAAGAAAGGTGAAAGAAGAAGTACCTCAACGACAGGCCAGAAACCTGTGTAGGACCGACTATTCCGATTGGTTTTATCCAGACCCTGGAAAATATGAGTCAGGATAGCTCCGTTCCAATTGTAGGGGTGGTGAAGATCCTCAACCAAGCGAAGAAATTTAGGATCGACTTTCTCATTGGCGTGGCAGAGAAGGAAGGACCCGAAGGCGTAAGTGATCATGGCCCGTGTTTTGTGGAGGGCCTCTAGCTCGGTAGTGGGGATGACGGAGGCAAAAGTGTTGTAGAACCATCGCATCTTTACTTGATGGCCTTGGAATTCATCTTCGGGCGGGACATCACCAACAAGCCGTAGCCAGTCAGTGGAAGTGATGGGAGCAAGAGAGCTGACTTGGGGAACAACTGCCCCATGAAATGGAAATCCAATTTGCATATAAATATCCAGGGGAGTTATTCCCCATTCACCATAAGGGAGCTGGAAGGTGTGGGTCTCGTCCCGCCACCTCTCGCAAAGAGTCACGAGCATCAAGCGGTTGGCACTATTGTTATGGAAGCGTAAGGTAAGGAGGCCAGCAAAAGGAGTGTTAGCCAATACTCGTTCAAGCAAAGGCTGTGGATGTTTCACCCAGTTGTCCCAGTGGTCTCTGGTACCTCGACCCTTGATGGCGGGAAGAGGTTGGTGCTCTTGAGCCAAAGAACACATATGGGCCCCTCGGCGGATGATGAAGGCAGGATCATCCTCATCAATCACTCGACGTCCTCTGGTACCGTCCGCCATTGAATCCTACAAGCTTGGCAAGGTAAGTCCCTATCCCTTACCCGTTAAAATCGAAATCATCATCCAGGAAACCCATGGGATTGGACTCATATTCAAATGCAAAATCCAAAGTCCGACTCCATGTATTACCTAGGGTATGTGTTGGGCCCATTAAAGAAGGCAAGGCCCACCTTAAAGAAGGTTGCATGCCATGCCTTAGGCAAAGAAAGTCCATCATCCAAGGACATACTTTGGACAACAAATACACTCAAGTGTCATGAGATTAACAAGGGATAAGAATCCTACTTCACATGAGAAATCCCTCTTCAAAGTCCATATGTGGCCAAGGATTGGTCCACTTTTTATGCCAAGGCCATGATTCTCACTTAAGATGTTTCCATCTTTTTACACATGTACATGGACAAGTGGAGAATAGGAGCGAAATGGGCCTCCAAGAGCAACCCAAATGCCTCATCTCAATGGATTGAAGGGAGCACATAGCCCACTTGGAAAACAAGAAGACCCATTCATGGGTTAACCATGGGCACCCCTATGTGCGTCATCTTGATGAAAGTTTTGACTATGAGAGTACAACATGGCGGTCTACCCACAAACATATGAATCAAAGAAGCCAATGATAAAAAAATTTGATGCACATAGCCCACATGAAGAATCAAAGTTGGAAACGTCCATGCAAGGATAAGTTTGGGCAACTTATGTGCACCAATTTCTTTACAAAACAAGGGGACCATTTGAGCACAAGAGGGCATGGCTTGATGAGTCACCCAACCATCATGGAAATGACTAAGAATGGTATACATAGCCCACTTGAAGATCAAAATCCAAAATGCTCCAAAGCATGGGACAAAATTGGACAACTTATGGGTGTCATTCTTTCTCACAAATTGAAAGAAAAATCATTCATATTTGAGGATGATGGTGGATGACCCACCAAGCACCCC
Organism: Liriodendron chinense; assembly: GCA_003013855.2. NCBI lineage: Eukaryota > Viridiplantae > Streptophyta > Magnoliopsida > Magnoliales > Magnoliaceae > Liriodendron > Liriodendron chinense. Next base: position 2,838,746 of record ML058483.1, read on the forward strand.
AAAGGAAGTTCAAGGAGCTATGGTTGTATGGATAGCTCACTTGAAGAGGAATCATCCATTTGAGGTTGATAACATTAAAGGGAAACTCTTGAGAACCATTTTCTTACCACATGGAAAAACCATTTGAACCTAGTGAGATTAGTTGAGACAACTCACTCATGGGACTTGTAGATGATCAAGTAACTCAAGTCCTCCATCCATCAAAAGAAAAAGCATGAAAGAGAAACTCTTACATGAACAAAGTGTAGTGGTGCACACATGGTCCAAAGAAATCCAAGTTTCAATGAAGGCCCAAAAGCCCATCCATATGAAAAATCCTATGGGGCCCACCACACTTTGTATATAAGGATGTACATCATAATCAAGAGATGGTGGGAGATTTGGGCCACTTGTCCATAAAGGCCCACTTAAGAAATCTAGCCCACTTGAGATCCAAGTGAAGAATGGGCTAGTCACCTCTGTCCATACACATGTGAAGAAGGATGGGGCCACCCAAAGTGAACCCCATTAGCCCAAAACTTGAGATAGGCCCCACCATTCTCATGGGCCCTGTTGAGCTCTTAATTGTGCATATTCTAACCCCAATTCATCACTCATTGTGCAAGGTTTGTATGGTTTGTAAGCTAATTCAATGCATGTTTTGTGACTACAGGATTGAGGGTGGACTCTACTCAATTGAAGACATAAAGAGCTCACTTGGGATCATTCTGATGAAGAATGTTTGAGGACCAAAGAAGAAAAGAAAGAAAGAACCAAAGCAGAGAAGAAAGCAGATGAAAGAAAAGAAGAAAATAAGAAGAAAATGAAGCTGACCGGTCGTGACCGGTCGGCCAAGGAAGCCAGACCGGTCAGTGACCGGTCAGCCATGTATGTGGGCATTACTGAAGAGGACCGACCGGTCATGACCGGTCGGTCATTGGTGCTGGAAAAGTGCTGAAGGCGTCCGACCGGTCATGACCGGTCGGACATGCTTGCTGGACCAAGGAGGAATAGGCCCGACCGGTCATGACCGGTCAGAGATGCTTGCTGGAGTGTTTTCACTTGAGGCCGACCGGTCTTGACCGGTCGGCCATGCGTACTGAGTTAGAACTTTCTAATTTCTTCCCGAAATTCTCTGCGCTGCGTAAGTGTTACGCAAATTTCCGATTCTTCCGACGTTGTGGAGCCTCCAGACTATAAGAAGACACCTAGGGATTGTTCCTAGGGCATCCTGGAAAGGCTCAAGCGAGGTTGGAGGCTGTGGAAGTGAAGATTGGAGTTTCACAACTCCTTTTGGTTTGCTTTGCTGTTTTCATGCTTTTTGTAGTTGTTTCATGTTTCCTTGGATCATGAGCAGCTAAACCTCTTAGCTAGGGCTAAGAGGTGAAGCTTGTAGTGAATCCAAGATGTTTTAATTCGTAGTTAAGTGGTTTTAGTTTGGAATTCATGATTATGAACTAAGGTTTGAAGTTTATACAAGTTTTTAAGTAATTTTTCTTAGTCTTGTGATGACTCATGGATGTTTGGATGAATTACTTAACTTCTTAATTTGTTTGCAACGGTATAGACCTGTATGATCCGAGGAATCGGAGTGCGCTCTAGTACTAAGCTCTTCATAAAGGGACTTCAGGCCAAAGTTCTATTTTAGTTGATTTTCTGGAATATGTAAGGACTGTGGTGGTGATTTGAATCTAGTTCAAATCCTAATTTAACCTTGTCTTGTGAGAGGACTTGGGGATGGTTATGATTGAGAACTGGACCTATAGGAAAGGGGAATGACCTATGCAATTGAGCATGCTCAGCTCAGCCTAGACTGAGTGAATCTTATGCATAGAACTTACATATTACAGACTGTTGGTTTAACAGTTCTATCATCCGACTGGACGGACAGGAATGTCGATTCTAGTTGAGAGAATAAGAAACCACAGCGGATTGAACATCAAGGATTGCTACAAGTGGATCCTTGAAACCCTAGTACTCTTTTATAATTAATTACTCTCGATTTAATTCAGCTTTTGTTACTCACATCAACTTTATACAACAATCTGATTAGTAGACTTCAATAGACACTTGTGGATGAAATTGTGAGATCCTACATAGTCCCTGTGGATCGACCTCGGTCTTACCGAGTTTATTACTACATCGCAACCCTACACTTGGGGAAGCGAACAGGCCCAAACCTTGAAAAGAAGATGGAAAAGAAAAGAAGAGCTTTAAGGAAAAATGACAAGGGCAAGAAAGCATGAGGGAGCCCAAAATGAAGCATTGGGCCCATCAAATACACCAAGGGCCATAACTTCACTTTGAGCCCATTTGATACATATGAAAAGAGGCCCAACTCCCATGAAAAAGATAGGATATTTTGCCATGCACACTTGATGGACATGGCAAAATTACCCTTTACATACACATGAAGGGAGTGTGAAAGAAGAAAAGAAAGAATGAAAAGGAAGCTTGCAATGTCCTTCTTCATGCACCACCTTTAAAAGAGATTTGAGATCTAGAAAAAGATAAAAAATACTTGGGCCCACCTTCACTCCTTTTGGAATAGCTACATGGAAAAAGAAAAGAGTCATGAGAAGAGACAATGAAGAAGGAAAAAGACAAGAGAGAAAAGGAGTGGTCCATACCTCTACCACTTACTAAAGGGGGACCACCTTGCTGTCCCAAAGCTTCACTAAGGCCCACCTCTTGAAGAGAGCAAAGAACCACCAAAAGAGAGAGGAAAACTTGAAGAAAAGAGAGAGAGAGGAGAGAGGAGAGATTGCACGTTGGAGGAGCCAAGGGAGCTCCATGTTATATAGAAAAGGGGAGTGCACTCCTTTACCCGACCCACTGGAAAAACCAGTGGGCGGAGACGGTCCAGGCGGCGTCCAGGGGGCCGTCCTATCCTCCCCCTAGTTGAAACGACCTCTCCCCCTCTCTCCTTGGGAAGAACTCCCCCTTGGGAAGGGTGGTTGCAAGTGAATCTTGTACCTCCTTGTAAGAATGAAGTGATGAAAGAGAATGGTGAGAAAAAGTAAGGAATCTCACCAAAATCTCATCTTGTGAGAAATTGGTAAGAAATTGGCTTGATGATGTGGAAAAAGTTCCATGGAATTTTCAAGAAAAAGAAAAAGAATTGACTTGGTCAAACAGTGATCTTAACCATCCAAAGGCATGACCTGATGATCTGAACCATTCTAAGAAGAATCTTCGGAATCGCCCACCTTGATTGCTACACTATTGTACATAATTTTGGGTCCGAAGACCTTAAACTACGTCGGGATCAAGATCCCGAGGGACTTTTTAAATAAAAACCGGTAGCAGTCTGGATCGTTCGAATCAAGATCCGCTGACACCGAACATTTTCCAAAAACAAAAAAAATGTGTTTGCCCTGCTTGTACATATTTTGGGTCCGAAGACCTTAAACTACGTCGGGATCAAGATCCCGAGGGATTTTTAATAAAAATGGGCATCGATCTCGACCCTCAAAATCAAAATCGATGACTCAGAATATTTTTTAAAAATCACAAAAAAGAATGTATTTTCAGCATGTATATATTTTTGTCTGAAGACCTTAAACTACACTGGGATTAATTTCTCGGGGGACCTTTCTCGCTTTCAACCAAAAACCGGCATCGGCCTCGACCGTTGGGATCAAGGTTTGATAACCCGGATCATTTCCAAAAATACCAAAAAGATTTCAAGCTTTCCATAAAACCAGCATCAACTTCGATTACTTGAGTTGAAGTCTAGAACTTTTTCAAAAAAAAATATAAAAAATAAAAAATAAAAATTTCACTATCAATTTTAACTGCACAAATTCATCTCCAGCGGTCCAAAGACCTAAAACTACACTGGGATTAACTTCTCGGGGGCTTTCTTTCCTAACCTGTTCCAGTACATAGCTGACACTTGATCGTACGGGTGTCCAGAATCTTTTAAACAGGTAAAGGCTGAGGCGGGCAGAACCCCGCAATCCTGTTCGTGTTGAACGCACCGTGATAGACAACCTTGATTTGGAAGTCGCTGTTGAATTTGGCGGATGTTCCCTGTTCCTAAAACTCATGAAGGGGATTAAGGCTGTTGGGAGGTGGAGCGCACCCTCACGAAATCGTGAGCAACGTAAGGCCCCAAACAAATATGAGGATGTGGCCATTTTGTCGCCGAAGGAGTCCATCAGACAATACGTGGTCTATGTGCATTGCACATGAGGAACAGGCAACTTTGTGGGTGTGTTGACTGAAAACCCTCAAAATCTCCTCATCCGAAGATGTAAAACTACGGCACTTAACTGTGTGAGACTCGTCTTGCTCGCTGACGTAAAATGGATTGGGTGCCTTACCAGCAGTAGAAGCTGGAAGTGGATAAAAATTCCACACTATTTCTTGCATTTCAGAAAAATCACAAAATACCAAAACATTGTAAAATCACCTTTCCAAAATCACAAAAAACATTTCCCTTGCTTTCAAGTCAAATATTTGCGAAAATCACAAAAAAAATATTTCCCTTGCTTTCAAGCAAAAAATTTTCAAAAAAAAAAGCACAAAAAATATTTCCTTTGTTTTCAAATAACCGATCTCTACCTGGACTACTCAGGTAAAGATCCGGACCACATATTTGGAAAAATCACAAAAATTGTCGCTATCCCCCAGCACTACACTTCAGGAGTCTTGAACTCCACTCTCTTCACAATTTGGGATGACGGATCCAATCGCCCGCAAATTGGAATCTTGACCAAAACTGGCGACCAAGCACTGTCTCAATCGCATTTGTGCTTAGAAGAACATCTTGAAGTCGGATAACATCCTCGTACATTCTCATTAGCAAAGAAACAGCATCTTGGGAAGATGGACCTGATCGATTAGGGGTCGGGATCTTGACCAACCCGCTAACCAAACGCCCGTATAAAAAAGAAAAACCCCAGGGAAGCACAACCCTGCAAGCAATAAGCTCAAAATTCTCTGCATCTCCAGCAAAAGCAAAATCATCAAACTGAAAGAGAATGAGCCAAGCCATGCATTCATCATGCATCTCCATGCATCAGCATCCATCGCATCAATCATCATGTTTACCTGCTTTCAAAATAAAAGCTGGTTAGCCAAAGACCCCACAGGCATCCCTAGTGGGGGTGCTTGCAAACCAGATTTACATTTCAAAAAAAAAAAAATCTCTATTTGCAAATAAAAACCCCACGGAGTATCACTCCCCAGAGTGGGATCTTGTCGAAAAAATCCAAAAATATTTTCCCAGTAGAGCGTTCTGCCTCCAAAACACCAAGAGATCTTCCATATCTCTGGGTAGGAGCCGACGCAAAAATCAAATAAGATCCGATGTCTCGCGGTTCCCCCGGAGACCATCGGATCCAATGCACTCAAAGTACGGTTGAATTGAACTCCAGTGTCAGTGCGGTCGTACTACATGCCAAGATACAAAGAGATGAAAGCCAAAAGGCTCGATCAAAGAAACCATTTGAACAGGTGGAAACGATGAATTGTAACCTAAGTATCAAAATCAGCAGATTGGGTGGAAAGAGTTCACCCGCACATACCTAGGCGTGGATGCCTGAAGTACCTTGACTGAGTCCAAGTCGGTGTAGTAGAATCCTGTAAGACTACATGACGCAGGGCATCTAACCACTTTGACAGTCAAGCGAAACAAGTACTCCTGGAGTGATCCGGGAAAACATCAAACATCACAATCAATTACAGGGTCAGTATCCTCGTAAGACTAGCGACGCAGAGGCTCTGCTGTACCTTTCCGATGTTAGTACCGATCGGGAATGGAAGGGTTGCGATTGGGTACCCAGGTTGTAGCAAACTGCAGGGACAATCGCAACGTTTTCTCCAAACTCCCGCGGTATGTGCGAGTTATCAATCACCGGACAATCAACTGACTCAGATACAAAGGACAACAAAGATTCCAGACCACAATCTAGGAAAGAATGAATTGTAAACCAAGCATCGAAACCAGCAGATCGGGTGGAAAGAGTCCACCCGCACATACCTAGGCGTGGATGCCTGAAGTACCTTGACTGATTCCAAGTCGGCGTAGTAGAATCCCGTAAGACTATCTGACGCAGGGCATTTAACCACTTTGACAGTCAAGCGAAACAAGTACTCCTGAAGTGATCCGGGAAAACATCGAACATACAATCAATCACAGGGTCAGTAACCTTGTAAGACTAGCGACGCAGAGGCTCTACTGTACCTTTCTGATGTTAGTACTGATCGGGAATGGAAGGTTTGCGATTGGGTACCCAGGTTGCAGCAAACTGCAGGGACAATCGCAACGTTTTCTCCAAACTTCCGCGGTATGTGCAAGTGATCGATTTCCAGACGATCACCTGGCGCAGATACAAAAGCAAGCAAAGATTTCAGACCGTGATCCATGAATGACCGGGTCAGAAGTGGGATGTCCACTCGCTTTAGCATTCGGTTGCATGAAACCTCTGCCAAAGAGGGGCATCTGTAGACACCCCACCTTCGGCTACACTGTTGGTAGAGATAGCTGGATGAATGGAGGACCATACCCCCAAATCCCAAGTCCAAACTCAGCCAAACTCACCCTTGTAAGCCCCAATCCATAGCCCAACTCAAGCCTGAACCCAGTCAACCCACCCCTAAACATCAGCCTGAAAAACCCCCCATAAGAAAAGCCAGTCAAAAAATCCTAAAAAAAAGTCAAACTCACTGAGTCAACCCACTGAGTTAACCCGCTGAGTCAACCTGTCGAGTTAAAACACCGAGTGAACCCGCTGTTCGCTCGCCTCAAGTGCAAGGCTGCGATGTAGTAATAATCTCGGTAAGACCGAGGTCGATCAACAGGGAAGGAAGTAAACAATTCCAACTATCCTAATAACTAGAATCAAAGAGGTTTGTGAAATTGGTTTTGAACATAAAATAGAAAATCTGATAATGGAAAGATAACTAGAGCATCAAGGATCCACTTATAGCTTTCCTTAGATGCATAATTCGCTATGGTTTCTTATTCTCTCAACTAGAATCGACATTCCTGTCTATCTAGTCGGATGATAGAGTTGTTAAACCAAACAGTCTGTAATATGTAAGTTCCATGCATCAAATTCACTCAATGTAGGCTGATCTGAGCATGCTCAATTGCATAGGTCATTCCCCTTTTCTATAAGTCCAGTTCACAATCATAACCATCCTCAAGTCCTCTCACAAGACAAGGCTAGATCAGGATTTAAACTGGATTCAAATTACATGCACAGTCATTACATATTCCAGAAAAAACAACAAAAATAGAACTTTGGTAGGAAGTCCCTTCATGAAGAGCTTAGTACTAGAGCGCACTCCGATTCCTCAGATCATACAGGTCTAGACCGTTGCAAACGAATTAAGAGGCTAAGTAATTCATCCAAACATCCGTGAGTCATCACAAGACTAAGAAAAATTACTTAAAAACTTGTATAAACTTCAAACCTTAGTTCATAATCATGAAAACCAATCTTAAAACCAATAAAACGAATTAAACATTCTAAGAAAACTATAAGGTTCACCTCTTAGCTCTAGCTAAGAGATTAGCTAATAAAAAGCATATTAAAAACTAGAACTAGAACTAAGAAAAGGAAGAAAAACTAGCTGGAGGAGGCTAGGAAGCCTCCTATGACTTGAACTCCTTGCTCCCCACGTCCTTGGTTGCCCTGGAATAGAAGAGAGCACCTCCTTTTATAGTGCAGCACTAGTACAGCAACATAGCAGAATTTGTTTCGCTTGGTACGGCTTATCCAATGGTCGGATTGCCTTCAAATTTGATTTGTAGCTTCCTTGTAATGTGATCTTCCTCATAGATGATTTAGATTTCCAAGATTGTCCTCTGAATGGGCCCACCAATCACATCACCGACCGCCTCTCAAAATCGCGCACTTCGGGTACCTTCAAAACCAGTCATCTTGCTTTCAACGCTCCGGAGTGTACAGAGGTCGGATTGATCTCAAATTTTGAAATGAGTAGAAAACTTCCTCCTCTACATGATAGAAGGATTAGATTGTCCAAAACGATCTCAGAATGTGGTCCGAAAATTAGAACAATTAGGGCTTTTATAAACTCTGCGCAGTTGGAGCTTTCTGGATGGTCCATCTTTCTTCAACCGGTACGATCAAACCACACACCCTTTTGATCTGAAACTTTTGTGGTTATTCATATATGGATGTGGTCTAAAAGATGGTCAAAGTAGATTCTTCATATCATCAATGATGGGCCACCTGGACCGGCCCAGAGTGGAACAGCGAAATCTGGAACTTTCTGGACAGTTCGTATTGTTTTGGCCACCACGATCAATCCGTAGCTCCGATCGACACGAAACCACTTGGGTTAGTTCGGCGTCGAGCTCCTCTTCGACATGGATGTGTTGGATTTCCAAATATCATCAAGATCGGCCCAGAAAACTGGTCCGAAAAACCAGGTGCGGGAATACATTGCTGTTTTAGAAACTGGAATCTGAAACTTGTATGGCCGACCGGTCACGACCGGTCGGACAGGGCTGGCCGACCAGTCACGACCGGTCAGGCCCTCTTTGGCATTACTCCAGCAAGCATGGCCGACCGGTCAAGACCGGTCGGGCTTCCTTGGCCGACCGGTCAAGACCGGTCGGTCTCTGTTTCTTCTTGTTTTCTTCCTTTCTTTCTTCTATTTTCTTCTTTCTTTGCTTCTTTCTTTGCTTCCTTCTTCCTTCAGCCCTCCTTGGGTCTTCATCCAAGGTTCTAAATCAGCTCTTTTGGTCATCAATTGGGCAAAGTAACTCTCATTCCTACAACCACAAAACATGTATTTGATTAGTCTTTAAATTATGAAAACCATGCATAATGAGTGATGAATTGGGGTTAAAATATGCACAATTAAGAGCTCAACACCCGCTGAGTCAACCCGCCGAGTCACATCACCGAGTCGACCCGCTGAGTTAACTCACTGAGTTAACCCACCGAGTCAAAACAGCAGCCCCGAGACATGACCGTACCACGCGCTGGAAACCGAGGAGCGTCCGTACGTATTTACGAGAACTGCCACTCTCCAACGCTATAAATACCCCTAGCCTCTTCCCATTTCAACATCCACTTCCCCTCTCTCCAGTCCGAGAGCTCTGAGTCCACCTCTCCACCCTTTAGCCCGTTCCTCCACCAAGTAGAGCCCGAGTGAGGAGAGCCCAGCCCTGGTCCAGCCCAGCCTGACCACTGGTCCAAGTCTCCCAAGCCATCCAAGTCTTGATCCAGCCACTCGAAGCCAATCCTTGCGACACCTCCGTCCATCTAGCTGTTCCTTACTAGCATCATCTCATTCGCATCTAGCATAAGTGCAACATTTACTTTTCTTCCAACCCCCCTGCTTCACTGCAAGCACTTTGATTATTCAAACACACAGCATGCATCTCGCATAAAGCACCTGTCAGTTCGAGCGTATGCTCTGGGCTTGCCTGTTAGTGGAACCTGCCCATCAGAAACTCTTACTGTTCAGACCTGCATTCATGTACATATCACTACAAGCACTTTGATCATTCAAACACACAGCATGCATTCCGCAGAAAGCACCTGTTAGTTCGAGTGTATGCCTGGGCTTGCCTGTTAGTGGAACCTGCCCATCAGAAACTCTTACTGTTCAGACCTGCATTGATGCATCATGTCATCTACGAGAATGTACGAGGATTAAAACTGACTTTCAAGTGTTAGTTCGATTCTGTGAAGTAGAGACCGTACTTTGGTACGGGCAGTGTGTGGGGTGCTTAACCTCTTCCCACCCTGTAATCGTGATCCCTTACCTCGAATCTCTGGCCGCAGATCAAAAGGAGTCATCTTAGAGGAAGGAATCTTCGGATCCCCTTCTCTAATGTTTCTACGGGGTCTAGCCAACTGTAGATTCGAAGTAACTGGCTAGTGGCGACTCTGGTCTTATACAAACTCATTTAAACACATCCAGCTTAAACATGACTACCAAACAAAGCCCTCGAGAACGAGGCAAGCTAGTGGCACAAACGGCGATTCGGACTCACGCATCCTCTTCTTCTTTTCCCGAAAGGGAAAGGGACGAGATCGTCGTGTGGGAGTGCGGAACGGCGAGGGTCCACAGAACCGAACTGTGAACTCCTTAATTGTTTCCCCATGTTGTTGCTTTAGATCCGTCAAATGAGATGCAGGCTTTTTGGTGTGGATGCTTCCCATGAATTGAGAGAGGAAGACATCTGATAATTGGGAGAAGGATCCGATAGATCTAGGGTTTAGGCCTCGAAACCATATACAGGCTGCATCCTTTAGAAATAAGGGGAAAGCCCTGCACATAATTTCTAAACCATATCCCTCTAGCTCCATAAGAGACTTATACGTCTCTAAATGTTCGAGGGGATCGCCGGTACCCGTTTACGGGACAATGCTAGGCGTTCGGTATTTCTTAGGCAAAGGGGCCTCTATAACCTCGCGAGTGAAGGGGGATTCAAATCGGTGGATTGATGCAAGAGCAATAGGTGAGAGGTTAGACCGATACGTTGCTCCATATCAGCGAAGCGATCCTTGATTCTCTTGAGATCTCCTTCCCAAGGTAAGGTGTAACTCGAGGTTTCGATGGCAGACCCCTGAGATTGTTGTTGCCGGGAGGTATTGGAGTGTATAGATTGTGGAGGAGGTACCGAAACTTGATTGCCGAGCGGCATCCGATTCGAAGGAGGATTTTGCTGGATCCGTGGCTCACCTGTGGAATGTTTGGAGGCTCTGGTACAGATCGTAACAGTGGCCCTTTTGGAGGTTGCTGTGGTTCAGGAAAGTACTAATCAAACCGATTAGATAGGGTTTGAAGCCCAGCTTGAAGAGTAAGAAGTGTGTCTCCGACGAAACGTATAATGTCGTCTTGACCGCCGGATACATCGTGAAATGGATTCTGTGATAGCAGGTTGGATTCTATCGGGGGGATGCTCGTCGAAGCGGTCTGAGGGAGATTGGGCATTGGTTCAGGGATGTCAGGTGGAGGTAACACCTGCCTTGAAGTAGAAGGATGAACCGTCTTTTTGGGAGGCATAGTGAGAGATACGATTAGTGATCAGAATGGCTAATTCTGAAAGAGTTCCCACAGACGGCACCAATCTGTTTATGTCTAATTTAGTAACAGGATCCTCCAGACGTTCACCTTCCTTCGAGCAAGCTTCCCTCCAAACCTGAAAGAGTAAAAGAGAAAATTAAGGGTGGCCGGCGTACAGCCGTTAGGCCCTCCGAAGCTCAAGTTAAACGAGATATGGTAGTAAAGTAAAAAGTAGGATATGATCTTAGAGGTTGTGTCCCTTTACCATCTGTGGGACCATCTATTTATACAAATCTGAGTGATCCAGTCTGTTACGCAAGTCGTTAAGATAAATGCTGATTTTAGGGGACAAGATGCTTATCCTGCTAATCCTTAGATGATATAACCACTTTAGGTGTCTAGCTAGTTATGTTCCTTGCGGAGATGCTGAGAAACCTCCACATGTAGGACTGTGAGTGGAGATAAACTAAGGCTGGCCTATGCGGGCTGTTGGTATTATGAGACAAGAGAGATTCTTAACGAGCTACCAGCGACCAGGGCTGCTCACATGGGAATATGCTTTGTTTTATGACCAGGGGTAAAGCAATCGCGAATTACGGAGATGCCCCCAACCAATGACCAACGACCAAACCTGCTCGCATATTCGGAAGTGTATACCGTACTTTTATGATATGCGAGCCTCGACCATAAGGGCTCAATGGTTGAACGATGGAGTGAAAAAGGTGCTCGCAGGTCTTGAACCTTCTATATCTTTGACCGCCGATTTTATCCTATAACACATATGTCATTGTGGGGCCCACAACTATTGAAGCTCCAACATGGAAGGTTGTGTTGGAAAGCAAATTTCATGTGAAAGCCTTTAACGGAAAGTTCCTACGCTGGGAACGTAGATGGGACTCACTGTGATGTTTGTGATAAGTCTACCAGTAGCAGAGCTAACCGTCTATTCTATTGGTTTGGTGGTTACTACCAAGACGATTTCTTTATTCCCATCAAACGACCTCGAGATGCTAATCCACGAAAAATGATACGAGAAATGCGAAAGAACTCATATACAGAACAAGGGCGACCAATGGAAATACATCGGTTTTCTGACTCGTGCAAAGGAACTATTTCTTGGCAACTTGGACAACTTATAACGATGTTTGTCTTGCATATCACTGGGAAGATCGGCCCCCCCCCTTGATGAGACCTCCTGACGGGATACTGTACTTTTCGAACTATGATGCTTCGAGACCAGACTCAACCAGGTCACCTGATCGAGATGAGTAAGTCGATACAGTAGGGTTCACAGTTCAAACAAAGGATTCACAAAGGGGCTCTAGGGGCTTTAAGCTGGGAAGTACTGATGTGGGTTCTGAGGCATGCTTCTGAACCAATACCAGCCTCGCTTTTTAAGTTGGGATCTGCTTCTCGGTCGGAGGCAGGGGCCCCGTCCGTCAATTTTGTGAGCTCGTTTTAGGATATTTGAATTTTTTTTATCTTGATCCAAGACTCAAGTGGGCCACACAAGAGAAAACAACGAAGCTTGAGCAACTACCATTGAAACATTCATACGTCCACAAAAGTTTTTTTATCAGGTTAACTTTTTGCTTTTTCAGTTCATCCCTGTAGGACTTACCTTATAAACGGTTTGGACATCATGTAAACCTGAAGGTGGAGCTCAAGAAGGTTTCAACGATGGGAATTTGTTTCACTAGATTTTCCTTTGTTGTGGCCCACTTGATTCTTGGATTCCACTTAATTTTGGTCTAATGTCCTAAAATGATCTTGAAAAATAGATGGATGGGGTGGATTTATAGTAAACATCATCGTGGGCCCACCTAGGTTCCCAGCATGCGAAAGGCTTTCCTTGGGAAATAAGTGTCCATTGTGGTGTTGGGATGTAGATTAGCTACTGATAGCCCAGTAGTAAGATTTCTTATGGAAGTGACGTCATGAAGTTCTGTGGGCCCCACCATGATGAATGTGTTGAATCCACACCATCCATCCATTTAGGGAGATCCTTTTAGGGAATTAGTCAAACAATGAGGCAGATCCAGAGCTCAAGTGGACCCCACCATAGAAAATAGTGGGGATAAAACTTCTTGGTGGCTACAAGGCTTTTCAATTAAGCGAATGTTTGTTTTTTTTCCCTTCATTCATATCTGTGTTAACTTATGAATATGTTGGATCTCAAATAAATATTATGATGGGCCTTAGGAAGGTTTCATTGATGGGCATCATTATCCCCACTATTTTTTGTGGTGGGATCCACTTGTGCTTTCGATCTACATCATTTTTTTTTATCATGACCTAGAATGATCTCTCCAAATGGATGGGTGGTGTGGATACAATGCATACATCATGATGGGGCTGATAGAACTTGGTGAAGTCACTTCAGTAGCGAAAGTCACTTCAGTAGCAAATCTCGTTAGTAGCTAATTTGCATCCTTTGGTGTAGGGTCGCTATCACACGTCATGGTGTAGGCTCTAGGCTCTAAGAAGTTTCAATGGTGGGTGTCATTATCCCCACTTGAGCTTCAGATTTGCAGCATCTGCTACATTTTTTAGTTCATGCAGTGAAATAATTTAACAAAATAGATAGACGGCATGGATGTATATCAAGGGGGTCCACAATGCCCAACACGTCACTATTGGGGGTTGTTGCCAAAGGGCGCGGATCGGGAGAGAGGTAGGAGGGTTGCTATGTTTGAGCGTGAGTGAGAGACAAAGAAAGAGGTTTTGGAGGTTTTCTTTTCAAGGGTAGTATTGTCTTTTTTAAAATATAGTATTGAATACATAATGGTATTAGACGTCAATCGGTTTTAGGAAAGGTTTTAAAAGTAGGCTCTTTTTTGGAATTCAACCAAAATGTAGGTGTCTGTGCGACATTATCCCTTTCCCAAATCATGTATGTTAGTTGCACAAATCTCTCTATGGTTTAAAACAAGCACCACGTGTTTGGTTTCAAATATTTTTAGATTATCTTGAAGACCTTGGCTTTGTTGGCTCTAAAGCTGATTATTCATCATTCACATATCATCATGATGGGATTTTTATATTCTATTAGTATATGTCGATGACATTCTGATTACCGACAATGAATAGTCTTATCTTCGCCACTGTTAAGGCAGGAAAAATGTGTAAAAGGAAGAAATGAATGGAAGAAAGAAAGGAGAAAGATTGAAGGAAAGAAGCAGAGAAAATGAGGAAGAAAGAAGAAAAGTGCTGAAACAAACCTTTTACGCAGCCCGCGTAAAAGAGATTCTGTTTACACGGGCCGCGTAAACACTCTTTTGGGTCAATGGGTCTTTACGCGAGATCTGCCCTGGGAGCCTATAGATACCCCCACCAGGAGTCCCCATTTGGATTCATTCAGAAGTTCAGAAGTTCAGAGCTCTCCACAGAAGGTCTAGAGGTGAGAAGGGGAGACTTGTGCATCTCCTTCTTCCCGGGTTGAACGCATTTGCTGCCATCTGTTGAGATCTGAATTGTGTATATTCTAACCCCAATTCATCACATATTATGCATAATTTAAGTGTTAAAAGACCTATCTTATATGTATTTTTGTTTGTAGGAATGAGAGAGAGACCTCGTGATTTTGATGTTAAAAGAGCGTTCCTAGTATACATTGAAGATTAGTGGAAGAGGAGCCAAGAGGTGGAGGAAAGAAGCAAGGAGGAAAGAGAAGAAAGAATGAAAAATCCTCAAAGAGATAGTTTGCCCAACCGGTCATCCATTACCTAGACCGGTCAGCTGACTGATCAATTTTCTCATAAATGGGTTGGATTAGTGAAAAACTCGTTGGACTAAATATAGTGGGTCGCAACTGGTCGTCGGACCGGTCGGCCAGAAGACACGACCGATCGATTGTGTACAATAAAGAGGAATTTCAAAAGTTTGTTGGAAACTCATTTCTGTGCAAGCACCGACCGTCGGCCAGGGGGCTACGACCGGTCATCCACCGCCTGAACTGCGTAACTCCTTTGTAAAATCCAAAAGATTTCGAGGCGGTGGCACGATTTTACTATAAAAGGACACCTCTAGCCTCGTCTAAACACATCCTAGAAGGGTTTTACGCGGAGAGTCTATAACTCCTCCAACTATGGTTTTTCTTATACTTTTAGTAGTTTTTCTTATGTCTTCTAGTTCAATCATGACAATGATTGACTAAACCTCTTAGATAGGGCTAAAATGTGAAGCTTATAGTTAGTTTTAATGTTTAATTTGTTTATGCAAGTACCCTAACTTTGGTTTTAGATTTTCAAGTTCTAGTTTGAATAAAGTTGGTATTTTTAGATGACTTTTTAGAGTTTGTGTACTCCGGACACAAGTTTCTTGCAAATTTTTTAGAACGATTATGTTGGCTTAATGAGATTTGAATTGTAGTAATCTTGAAGCATGCCATGATCTCTTGGTATGGTTGTTACTTCGAAGGCTACAAGTTCATCTTCTCCATGCTTCATTAGAACTAGAAGTTTTGATTTTTAGATTTGAGTTTGGTTTATGTGTTTGAATGCAATATCTTCTGATTGGATGAGAAATAAGACTTCAATTCCAATTGTGTTTGTGCTTGTTGAAAAAATCGGCATTGATCTACTACAAGTGGATCCTTGGCGCTCTAGTTTTCTATTTAATTCTCAGATTTCCTTTAGTACTTTTACTTAATTTTTAATCTTTGCAATTTCTAAAACCTTTAAATTCAAGTTATTTGAAAGGTTACAATTAGTTTATCCTTAATCCCTGAGGATCGATCTTGGTCTCACGATTGGGTTATTACTACGTCACAACCTTGCATTGGGGTTGATGAATAAGTTTTTGACGTTGTTGCCGGGGATTTGTAGGCTAAAACAGTTCTAATTGTTCTAGTAGTTATAGAGTAGTTTTTAGTTAGGTAGGATATCCAGTTTTTCTAAAACTAGTTTTTGATTTTTAGAACTAACATTGATTGTTTTGTTTTATTAGAATTTCATCTAGTTTAAGCGTTTCAATAACATCTTTCTAACTTAGAACTCCTTCTAATTCAGTTTTTTAGATCTCATAGTTTCAGATTTTGTTTTTAGGATTAGATTTTAGTCTAGATTTTGCTCTGTGTGGTGTATGTCCCGTTGGGAATGTGACCACACAAATCGTCTCCAAACCGAGGGAGATTAGTTGAACCACTTTCTGTTAAAAGATGAGTGAGAAAGTATCTAAAAGTTTGTGAAAGTGTGGGGAGTATGGATGAAAATCAAATACTTATCAGGAATCCTCCCCCTCCTACTCCAACATAAATCGAAAGGAAGCAGGAGAGAACGGGTGAACAATGCTCTTCCAATGAGAGCTCTACGTGATTATCTACAACCGGCGAGAGCAACTACACCCTTATGCGTGATTTTTTAACCAACGGGGGAAATATTGATATAAAGCCAGGAGTGATACAACTTTTACCTAAATTTCATGGGTTAGATTCTAAAAGCCCATTTTACATGTAAAGGAATTCGATGAGGTAGTGGCTACTTTACAATACGCTCATGTTACTGAAGATGTAATTAAACTTAAACCTTCCCCTTCTCATTGAAAGAAAAAGCCAAGGGTTGGCTTCACTCTCTTATACCATGTCCGATCGATAGGGACATGAAATGAGATGACCCGAGAGTTCTTAAAAAAGTTCTTCTTGGCTCATAAAATGAACACCCTTCGAAGAACCATAATGAATTTTTCAGTTAAAGAGGGTGAGACATTCTTTCAGAGTTGGAAAAGGTTTAATGACCTCCTACTTGTTTGCCCACACCATGGCTATGGAATTTGGTGAATTATAAATTTCTTCTACGATGGATTAAGTTCCAACATGGGCCAATTCATAGAGATGATGTATAATGGCGAGTTCATCAGAAAATATCCAAAGGAAGCATGAGCTTACTTTAACATGTTGGCCGAGAATAACCAATCTTGGGATACCTTAGACAAATCAAGTAATCTTAGGCCTCCTCAACAAAGAGAGAAATGAGGAATGTACATCCTCAGGGAAGTGAATGCAAGGATAGCTAACCTTACGCGAAAAGTCGAGGCCATGAAACTCAAGAAAGGTGAGTCCTCAAAGTCCACTGACGCTATTGAGAACGTTTGCAGTATTTACGCCAGTAATGTACACTCTACTCATGATTGTCCCACAATTTCTGCGTTTCAAGAGTTGTTACAAGAGCAAGAAAAATGCCACGAATGCTTATCAACGGCCCTTTAACGGACCCATGAGTAACACATACAATTCTAGTTGGAGGAACCATCTAAATTTTAGTTGGAGGAATAGTCCAACGGCCAATCCCACCAACTTTCAAAGAGGGCCACCCGTGAAAAATATAGTACCAAACATGGCCCCACCTCAAATCAGTATGGAGAATACCTTAAAGGTGTTTATGCAAGGGCAAACAAATAAATCAGACAAATCAACAAATATTCCAGGAACTTAAAATCTCAGTTGAAGAGATAAAAAGACGGTTGAATGCTAGGGAAGGGACCTTTCTGGCCCAACCTCAGCCCAATCCAAAGCAAACATATGAAGTAAGCACCCCTAATCTCTTCAACCAATATTTGAAGCAAGTAAAATCCATCACCACTCTTAGAAGTGGTAAACAAATCGACAAATCGATTCCGGTGAAGGCCAATAAACCTAATGATCGAGAAATTTCTGAGAATGAGGATGGATCTAACTCAGCCCCACACGAGAAGGAATGGGAATATAAGCTCGTTGCACAATTCCCTTCGAGATTGGTAGCACCTAAATCTCTTCCGAACTCTCATGACATTTTGGAGGTTTTCAAGCAAGTCAAAATCAACATACCTCTATTTGATATCATTAAACAAATTCCCTTTTATGCCAAGTTTTTAAAGGACCTATGCACAACCAAACGAAAATACAATGTGCAACAAAAGGCCTTTTTGAATGAGCAAGTGAGTGTCATTCTCATCCAAAAGATCCCTCCAAAATTCAAAGATCCCGGTAGTCCCACAATCTCATGTATTATTGAAGACTATCGGATTAAGTGAGCATTGTTGGATTTGGGGGTAAGCGTAAACTTGATCTCATACTCGGTATATGAGCAATTGGGCCTTGTTGAATTAATAAAACCCACCAAAACCACGTTGCAACTCACTGATAGATCCATTCATGTACTAAGAGGGATGATTGAGGATGTTTTGCTTCAAGTTGACAAATTCTATTACTCGATAGATTTTATCGTCTTGGACACGCAACCGGTTATGGATGCTAGCACTCAAATACTGGTTATATTAGGCCGCCCATTCTTGGCTACATCAAACGCAATCATCAATTGCCGGAATGGTGTTATGCAATTGTCTTTTGGGAACATAACCTTGGAGGTGAATGTGTTCCACATGTGCAAAAGGCAGAGGGATGAGGATGATGATGAGCTCGTTGAGGTAAACATGATTGATTCCTTTAAGGAAGAGGAGCTCCTTCAACTTGAACCACCCGAGACGTCGGAGACATGCTTAGCACATTTTGAGGATTCTAATGATCCCATCATATATGTAATTGTGCAAGCATTGAGTAATGAGAAGCCGGTAGTTGATACTAGCCAGTGGAGGCCGCACTTTGAAAATTTTCCACCAACCACATCAAAGCCTCTGCCGTCTAATATCCAACCGCCAAAGCTTGACCTAAAACCATTGCCATCCAAGTTGAAATATGTCTATTTGGGTCAAGAGGAGACATTCCTGTTGTTATTGCCTCTCACTTAGGAAAAGACCAAGAAATCAATTAATTGAGGTACTCAAATAACATAAGGGAGCCATAGGATGGACCATAATAGACCTCAAAGGGATAAACTCTTCAGTATACACTCACCGCATCCACCTCAACAAAAATGCCAAAACGAATAAACAACCTCAGAGACGGTTAAATCCAAACATGATGGAGGTTGTCAAAGCCGAGGTGCTTTAGCTACTAGATGTGGGTATCATCTACCCCATCTCGGATAACCAATGGGTGAGTCCTACCTAAGTTGTCCTTAAGAAGTTCAGTATCACCATCGTAGAAAACACCAACAATGAGCTTATACCGACTAGAGCTACTACTGGTTAGCGTATGTGCATAGATTATCGGAAGCTAAGAATGGTCACTAGGAAAGACCACTTCCCTCTCCCATTCATGGATCAAATTCTGGAAAGGTTAGCGGGCCATTCTTATTATTAGTTTCTCGATGACTATTCCAGATACAACTAAATTGAGAGTCCCGAAAGATCAAGAGAAAACAATGTTTAATGCTCGTTCGAACCTTCACATATCGAAGGATGTCATTTAAACTATGTAACGCACCCGCCACATTCCAACGATGCATGTTGAGTATTTTCTTTGACATGGTGGGTCAATTTCTCAAGGTTTTTATGGATGACTTCTCAATTTTCGGTTGTACGTTTAATGAGTGTCTTGACCACTTAAGGTTGGTCTTGACTCGATGTGAGGAGAAGAATCTTGTGTTAAACTGGGAGAAGTGCCATTTCATGGTACAAATAGGAATTTTCCTTGGACATATCATCTTGTCAAATGGAATAGAGGTAGACCAGGCCAAAATCAATATCATTGCCAATCTACCACCACCCAAGAGCATACGCGATGTACGGTCCTTTCTTCGACACGCCAATTTCTATAGGAGGTTCATAAAGGATTTCAGCCAAATCTCTAGGCCTTTATGTAACCTCCTCTAAAAGGATAACCAATTCAAGTGGAGTGCCGAATGTCAAATAGTTCTCAAGGCTAAATGACGTGTTGAGAACCGCACCCATCATGTAACCATCGAATTGGTCGCTTCCTTTTGAATTGATGTGTGATGCAAGCGACTATGATATTGGGGCGGTGTTAGGACAAAGGAAGGATAAGAAGCCCCATGTCATCTACTATGCGAGTAGGACTTTGAATCGCCCCCAAGTCAATTAGTTGCCTCGGAGAAAGAGCTCCTAGCAGTGGTTTTTTTCCTTGGACAAATTCAGGCCTTATTTAATAGGATCTAAGGTTATCATATACACGGATTATGCGGTGTTGAAGTACCTTCTTTTTAAGAAGGATGCCAAGCGCTGTTTGCTTAGATGGATCTTACTCCTTCAAGAATTTGACTTAGAAATTAAAAACAAGAAGGGAGTAGAGAATGTGGTGGCAGATCATCTATCTCCCCTAGTTTTACCCGATTCCATTGACGAGTCCCTATTGAGGACTTATTCCCTGATGAGCAACTCTTTATTGCTACGCATCCACCATGATATACTGATATAACGAACTATATTTCTATAGGTGTGATGTCGATTCATTGGACTGCACAAGACAAACAAAAATTCTTAAGGGAAGTGCGCATTTTTTTTTATATGAACCATTACTGTTTAAATATTGCTTAGACCAAATTATAAGGAGATGTGTCCCTGATGACGAACAAAATTCTGTCATCTCCTTTTTTCATGCTCAAGCATGTGATGGTCACTTTTTCGCCAAGAAAACCACTGCGAAAATTCTACAGTGTGGTTTTTATTGGCCATCTATGTTTCGAAACACCCACGAGTTTTGTAAAGCATGCGAACGTTGTAAAAACTAGGAGGATTTTCCTGTAGGAATATGATGCCTCTCAACCCGATCCAATATATTGAAGTATTTGACTGTTGGGGCATCGGTTTCATGGGACCATTCCCCTCATCTTTTAGATATGTTTACATATTGCTAGCGGTAGACTATGTTTCTAAGTGGGTAGAGGTGATTCCTTGTAGAACCAATGATCATTGAACGGTTTTACAGTTCTTAAAGGAAAATATACTATCTAGATTCACAATGCCTAAAGCCATCATAAATGATGGTGACTTTTACTTTTACAATAAGCCTTTTGAAGCATTAATGAAGAAATAAGGCAGATCGCATAAAGTGAGTACCCCATACCACCCATAGACAAGTGGGCAAGCTGAGATTTCTACTTGGGAAATCAAACACATTTTGGAGAAGACGATGAATCCAAATCGCAAAGATTGATCACTGAGATTAGTCGATGCACTTTGGGCTTATCATACGGCTTATAAGACTTCGATTGAAATGTTCTCCTATAGATTTGTCAATGGGAAGGCTTACCACTTGCCCGTGGAACTTAAACACAAAGCCTATTGGGCAATTCAGGCGTTGAACTTTAATGTTGACAAGGCTAGCTCTCTTCGCAAACTTCAATTTAACAGGCTTGAAGAGATCTGGAACGATGCTTATGAGAGCTTGTGGATTTACAAAAGTAGGATTAAGGCCTTCCATGATAAACATATTGTTAAACTAGAAAAATGCTCATTGGCAGTTTTTCCTGTGTTTTGTTATTCTGGGGAATTTCTGAGTATAGAAGCATTCATAGAAAATCACAAGCAATCACAAAGTACACAAGAAAGCATCATAAGGTAAATTTTATTCCAGAGATTCTGCAATATTTTACATTCCAGGCTGTGAACTGGTCACGAACCCTTAATTACGTCAATAGATACCTTTGATTAGAAGGCAAAAATAAATGAATGCATGCATCATAGATAAGATAAGTAAAACATTAAAATAGCATAAATGTAAATAAAGCACAATACAAATAATACCAAGACATTTTACGTGGAAACCCTTACGGAAGAAAACCACGGCACAAAGCGACAAGATTCCACTTTGAATATAATTATACAATAGATGGAATATTAGAGAGGAAGCTTGGATAGATCGAGCAAGTAATTTAAATCTTCAGGGATTATAGTCTTGAGTTCACAATCGTAGGGACCAGGTTTCGAGTTTCTTATGGACTAAGTCATCGCTAAGACCAGTTAAATGTACATCCCATGTTCTTGCGGGTATTCCTAGTTGAGAAGCAACCAGGATTTTAACTGAGTCATATATCATAGTGTCACTGACCGTTTCTATCGGTGGGTGACTTTCAGGAAAACATGCCACGATTCCCATATGGTGCAATCAGTGTCACTGACCATTTCTGTTGGTGAGTGACTTTCAGGAAGACACGCCATGGTTTCTATTTAGTGCGACCAGTGCCACTGACCATTTCTATTGGTGAGTGACTTTCAGGAAGACACGCCATGGTTTCCATTTAGTACGACCAGTGCCACTGACCATTTCTGTTGGTGAGTGACTTTCAGGAAGACATGCCATGGTTTCCATTTAGTGCTACCAGTGCCATTGACCATTTTTATTGGTGAGTGACTTTCAGGAAGACACGCCATGATTGCCGTGCTCGACACAGTGTCATTAATCGTCGTTGTAGACGGGTGACCACCGAAAGGCATATTACGACTGCCACATGATATAACACAGTGTCACTGACGATTTTTTGTTGGTGAGTGACTTTTAGGATACATCATGACTGCTAAATGGTACAATGCAGTGTCACTAACCATTTCTGTTGGTGAGTGACTTTCAGGAAGACGCATTGTAGCCACCAAATGGTACGACATAGCGTCATTGATCGTCTCTGTGGACGGGTGACTACTTGAAGACACATTTATGGTTATCGGGTGGTACAATGCAGTGTCACTGACCATTTTTGTCGGTGAGTGACTTTCAGGAAGACACATCACTATTACCTTAGCTTCTCAATTGACGGATCCCACTTTGGATGAGACGTACATCAACTGGTCTTAGCGATAATAGCTCATAATGAAGTATCTCAGATGTTTTTGAATTCTTTGATTACAGTTTTCGATGATAACCATAGTCCATTTGATTTAGTTTTGTATCTCGATCTGAGATGAATAAAATTCATATAATGGATGCAAATGAACACAAAGTAAATATGCTTAAGTGCATGCTTGAGAGAAGATTGCACTTATGCTGGTTGCTGAGTGCATCAGATGAATTATGCATTTTATTTGATTAATCTTCTTTATGCATATCTTCAATTCAACTATGTCATTGTTAATAATCGACATTTCAAATGATTAGGTTATTCGGATAAGTTGTGTCGAGCTACATTTCTTTGAGAAGTTTAAGTTAGATGGGCCAGATCGACCATTTTCGATGCTTGTGGATGGCTGAGTATCGGGTCTGATGGGCACCCGTTTATGCCAATTTCTTGATAAACTATAGGGATCGGTGCCCTATAAATGTTTGACTCAACTGTTTTGTAGCATGAGGACATTAGTTTTGCCTTAAGTCTTTGAGATCGAAGTTAGTTTTACTTGGCATTAGTCGATCTTCGAGCCAACAGGGCACTTCCCAGGGCTGAAAATGACTAAATATCGAGTTGGTTTACCACTTAATTATGGTATTCGGGGATCCTGAGGTCAGATAACCTCGTTGTAGTGCATCATTATGATGTATCATATCATGGAGAAGAGAAGTCTCTCTCTCGGGATCGGTCAAATTTCGCGCGGTTCTTCTTGATTTTGGTCATTTTTCGCTCTTTCGGAGGGATTTTTGGATTTGTAAATTTGGCTAAGTGTTGGTTATTTTGGATTAGATTAGTGATTTGGCTCACTTATCATCAACTGTTGGGGAATTAGATCCGGGGGATGGATAGATATCGATGAGGTGTGTCTAAAAGAGCTGGTTTGATCGAAAGGTGGACCAGATCGAAGGCGGGCCACACTATGGAAATTCCCCTCCCCCAATCAGTATCTAGGCATATCCCTCATAGGTGCCCCCCCCCCCCCCCCCCCCCCCCCCCTCTTAGGCGCATGTGGGGAGAGATGAGAGAGGAAAAGAGAGAGGGGTGGGGGCATGTGGCAAGGCACATGCGCCTGCCCCCCTTCCATGAGCGCATGTCACTATGTGACTTAGGAAAAATTTTAATTTTCTCTCCCAAAAACAAGAGAATGGGCGCATGTGAGTGGAAAAGAGAAGAGAGGAGAAGAGAGAAAGAGAGGTGGGCGCATGTGGCAGGGCACATGCGCTTGCCCCCCCCTTTCATGGGCGCATGTAACAATGTGACTTAGGATAATTCAGAGTTTTCTCCCCTCTCTGCTTGCACTTTGCTTCGCTGGGAGAAACCTCTTTCCGGCGAGGGTTTTCGATGACAAAAACCCTTCCTGGCGAAGGCATCCGGCGAGGGGATGGGTGCATGTGTCTTTCCGGCTATGATTCTGGCAAAGGATTCTAATGAGGGTTCTACCTCTGTAAGAGATTTGCCTGTCCTATCGAAGCTGATCCAGTATCTCTCTCAGCAAATGAGGTGCTATTTATAGTAAGTTTATCGGGTCTCGGGTCCAAGAAGGACATTTTACTGAGCGCATGTATTTGTAGAGAGGAGTCAGGCGCATGTCATAGGGAGGTGGGAGTATGTGCCCATGCAGTGGGCACATGTGCTCCCTGAGGTGGGAGCATGTGCCCATACTTAGCATATTTCTTAAATTTTTTAATTTTAGAATTTTGAAAGAGAGAGAGAAGTGCTCCCATGCACATGTTGTGAAGGCATGGGTGCATGTCTCCTCATGGCATGCGCATGTGGAGAGAGTGGTGTATGCATATTCCAACACTTAGATTATTTTAGGATTTTGGCTCCGACAGGCGACCTTCAGAGGACAGCTACCTTTTCGGGGATCGTAGTCACTAACGCCAAGCCACTTTTAAGCCATGATTGACCTATCAAATGAACGTGATGGGATGCGGATGGTTATCTGCTATGAATTTTGATAGTTCCTTCCCAATTTGGACCCTCTCGACTGGCTCCAAACAAGGGCAGAATGTACTTTGGTGCGCGCAGGTAAAGGTACGTGTCCGCGACTTTCAAACTTGGTAGTTAAGGGTTTCTGGATATTTTAGATCATTTGGCGGTAATCCGCATGTCCAGTTCCTTCCCGAAATAACATTTATAGGCTTTCGATCTCTTATAGTTGGATCTGAAAAAGGCAGAACGCATTTCGGGGAGCACAGATAATAATATGTATTGCACGGCGTTCAAAGTTAATGGTTAGGCATTTTTGGGTGTTCCGGATCGTTTGGCGGAAATAGACATGTCCGGTTCCACTCTAAAATGGCATCTGTAGGTTTTTGACCCCTTTGGTCAGCTCTGGATAGGGATGGAACACATTTCGAGGTGCGCAGGTAAAAATATGTACTGCGCATTTTTGAAACTTGCAAGTTAAGGGTTTTAGGGCGTTCCAGATCATTTAGTGGCAATACGCATGTCCGATTTTGCTCTGAAATATCATTTGTAAATTTTGGTCATAATTGTGCGAGTTAGGGCTACATTGGCGTTCAATCGCATTTTTCGGGTATTTTTCGATCTTGGAATCGATCCGAATCATCCTAGATTGACCATCATACATTGTTGTATCATGGGTGAGATTTTGAGCCCCAACACATATACATTAAAAATCTTTCCATCAAGGCAAAAAATTACTTTTGTATAACTCGTGACTTCATCTTTTTCTGGGGAAATTACGATCTCGATGGACTGGCCCATACATTATAAAAGAAGCTTTTCCTCTTGGGGCCGTCAAGATAGAAAAATCTAGTGAATGGTAACTGTTTTAAAGTGAATGGACACTGCTTAAAACCATTTGTTAAGAAGTTCAATTCAGAGAATATGTCCATCGCTCTGAATGATCTTGTCTATCAAGATACTTTATCTCCTAGTCTGAAGGAGATTCTCTTTCTAAAAGTAGTATTACGTTGCTTTTAT
The DNA here is from genome assembly GCA_003013855.2 of Liriodendron chinense. Taxonomy (NCBI): domain Eukaryota; kingdom Viridiplantae; phylum Streptophyta; class Magnoliopsida; order Magnoliales; family Magnoliaceae; genus Liriodendron; species Liriodendron chinense. The sequence continues at coordinate 2,864,332 of ML058483.1, forward strand.
TTTCTTTTATTGCTTTGATTAGATTATGATAGTTTAGTTGTTGAAGCTAGATTCCCATTTTTACTCTCTAAGGTACTCTCGTTCTCACTCTCCTTTATTTATGTCATTGCTTTCATGTCATTCAATATTGCATATGTTTTTATAGTGAGGATAATGTAAGATTTTGGTTTCCTAGATGAATCTAGTATTTATTTTTTGAAATTTCGAGCAATTCGTGAGTAAAATTTTAATTTTCTGAATTCAAAACTCTTTTGGAAAACTTTATTTCTATGCACTTAAGATTTTATGATTATGAAAGGAAGAGAGATGAAGTGATTTGATTTTAAAACTCTTGAAATTCTTTTAATATAGTGGTTTTTTATATGAGTTCTTCTATTTATATGATTGATAGAAAATTTTGAACATTTTTGGATTCCAGTTCACATCACACAATTCTCATTATTTAGGATTAGAAGATTTTTAAATTGATTAGATTAAGATTTAAAAGTGTTGAGGAACCAAGATGGGGATCTTTGTCCATCACATTTAGGAAATATTTGAAGAAAAGAAGTATGATATGGATTTCTAAAAATCTTATCTCACGTTTTAATATAAAAGGACAAGGAAATATGTTGAAAATCTGTTGAAATACACCAAAAGGGCTACCTATCACCAACCAGGGGAGGGCCGATAACCCAAGATGGTAACGGAAAGTAGAGTGAAAGCCGTCGAAGGAATGGTAAGGTAAACTCCTGTTATAGGCTTGTGTTGATTTGTACACTTTAAATTTCTAATTTAATTGATCCATGAAAAAGACTAATCTTGAAAGTTTATGAGTTGAACATTCACTATGCACATTAGACCACACTTGTTTGGATTGTTTTATTTGTCAATCAATCAGCAGAAACTCTATTTTGAAAAACTCACTATGTTTAAGGAATCTAAGGTTTCACTATTTATCACTACTTATCTCTGAATTTTGCATTTGTATGCTTTGGAGTTTATACAAACATAGTTTCCGAAAGAGAGTTGAGTTTGGAAGGATTGGATTTGTCATGCATGTTTTGCTCAAGACTAAAAAATGCTGGTTAGGGGGTGTGTTGAGCTCTGAATTGTGCATATTCTAACCCCAATTCATCACACATTATGCATAGTTTAAGTATTAAAAGACCTATCTTATATGTGTATTTGTGTTTGTAGGAATGAGAGGGAGCCTCGTGAATTTGATGCTAAAAGAGCCTTCCTAGCATACATTGTATATTAGTGGAAGAGGAGCCAAGAGGTGGAGGAAAGAAACAAGAAGGAAAGAGAAGAAAGAATGAAAAATCCTCAAAGAGATAGCCTGTCCGACTGGTTGAATTTTCTCACAAACGGGTCGGATAAGTGCAAAACTCGCTGGACTAAATTTGGTGGCTCGCGACCAGTTGTCCGACTAGTCAGTTGTGTACAATGAAGAGGAATTTCAAAAGTTTGTTAGAAAGCCGTTGCTATGCAAGCATCGATCACTCGGCCACGGGGCTGCAACCGGTCGTCCATCGCCTGGACTACGTAACTCCTTCGAAAAATCTAAAAGATTCCAAAGAGGTAGCGCGATTTTGCTATTAAAGGACACCTCTAGTCTCGTTTAAATGCATCCTAGAAGGGTTCTACAGTCATTGGAGGTGGAGAGGATTAACATGGAGAGTCTACAACTCTTCTAACTAGGGTTTTCTAGTTTTCTTATGCTTTTAGTAGTTTTTCTTATGTTTTCTAGTTCAATCATGATAATGATTGGCTACACCTCTTAGTTGAAGCTTGTAGTTAGTTTTGATGTTCAATTCATTTATGCAAGTACCCTAACTTTGGTTTTGGATTTTCAAGTTGTAGTTTGAATAAAGTTGATATTTTTAGATGATTTTTTAGAGTTTGTGTACTCCAAACACAAGTTTCTTGCAAATTTTTTAGAATGATCACGTTGGCTTAATGAGATTTGAATTGTAGTAATACTGGAGTATGCCATGATCTCTTGGTATGGCTGTTACTTCGAAGACTACAAGTTCATCTTCTCCATGCTGCATTAGAACTAGAAGTTTTAATTTTCAGATTTGAGTTTGGTTTATGTGTTTAAATGCAATATCTTCCGATTGGATGAGAGATACAACTTCAATTTCAATTGTGTTTGTGCTTGTTGAATAAATTGGCATTGATTACTACAAGTGGATCCTTGGTGCTCTAGTTTTCTATTTAATTATTAGATTTTCTTTACTACTTCTGCTTAGTTTTTTATCTTCATAATTTCTAAAACCTCTGAATTCAAGTTATTGGAAAAGTTAGAATTGATTTATCCCTAGTCCTTGAGGATTGATCTCGGTCTCACGATCAAGTTATTATTACATCGCAACCTACACTTGGGGTTGGCGAATACGATCCTCGAAAATCGAAGAAGAATGACAAGGACATGAAGAAACGGAAGAAGATTGGAGTATCGAAGAAGGGAGATTGAAGGAAAGGGCGACAGGACGTGTTTGCGCGACCCGCGTAAACACTCGCATAAAGTGCCTCTGCTTTATGCAACTTGCTTGAACTGCACTGCACTGCATGTTACAAGTCATATTTTAATTTATTTTTTCATTTACTTTAAATTATTTATGTAAATAAGAAAGTACCCTCTCATTTGGATTCAATAAAAAAATATTAAAAAAATCATATTCCTAATAATAAAAATTTTAATTTTCCATTTCAAGTACAAATCGTGAATTTTTTACATTCCATGAAAATTTCGTCTTTTAAACGGTGATGTTTTCTTTAAATTTAAACCCTTCATAATTTCTAATATATAAAAAATAGACTAAAACACTAAAGACCAGTAAAATATTCATGATAGTTATGTCGATTTATGAGTAGATTGGGAATTCAGGGTTTTACTTAGACTCTACCGACATAGCAACATGATCATAATATCATTTTAATGTGTATTCATGCAAATGAATCTATGATTTAACAACATTGATTACATTATGCCCACACCATTGACTATAAGGCCTTAAACAGTAAAAAGCAAAGGTGGTTTAAGCGACCCGTGTGGAAGGCCCCAAAAGGGCAGAAATTCAGCATTTCATCTCTTTTTGTCAAAGATGTCGAGAGTGTATCTTAGTAATTTCACTCCTGTTCCCCTTTTAAAAGTGAAAGCCATTAGAGAATCAAGTAAGTTCAAAGCTAGAATACACAAGAAAGAGAACAACCTTGACTCGGAAGCCTATTCAATTGTTTTCCTGTCCTTTGGGCATGATGAAAGAAGAGGAGGGCAAAACTTTGTCGGAATTTCTTTATGAAATCTATTGTACTTGTACCTACGTACATTCTATTCTAGAATAAAGGGATGTGATGTATAAATGGAATGTAAAAGAATTTCATCATAATGAATAAAATGAATTAAGTGATGAATGTCTCTCTCGTTGTCTTGTCAAATGTTGGAATATTACTCTTATTTCCCTATCTATTGAAAGACAATTTTGTTGTGTAAACAGGCGCCTTATCGTATCATTGGGATCATTATTTGCCATGAAGGATTTGGGGCAGCTTCATTTTTTTCTTGGTTTCGGAGCTACTTTTTTTTTTCTTCTAATAATGGTCTTTATTTGACTCAAATAAAATATACTATAGACCTTCTTCAATGAACAAACATGGAGAATGCTAAGCCATATGGATCTCCTGCTATTAATGACAGAAAGCTCAGTCCATATGATGTTGATCCTCTGTCAGACCCTACCAATTATCATAGGATCATAGGGGACTTCAATATCTCATGCTCACTAGATCAGATCTAGCCTTCATAGTTAACTAGGTTTGTCAGTATATGCATCAGTCCTCTATTGCCCATTGGACGATTGTCAAGTAATACTTCAATATGTCAAGGGCATGGTTGATCATAGACTTCTATTTAAGTCACGGCCACTTCGTCTTCAAGCTTATTTCGATGCAGACTATGCTGGTATAGTCCTGCAGATTGTCGTTCCATTGATGGGTTTTGCATTTATCTTGGATTCAACCCCATCTCATGGAGTGTTAAAAAATAGTCAACCGTTTCTCGGTCAAGCATAGAGGTAAAATATCGCCAATTAGCGCATACGACTGCTAAAATTTCATGGTTACGACTCATTCAAAGACTTGCACATTTTTCTTTCTATCTCTCCACTCATTTAGTGTGATAATATTAGTTCCATTTCTCTGGCCTCAAACCCAGTTTATCATGCTCGCACTAAGTACCTTGAAGTAGATTATCATTATGTTCGTGAAAAGGTGGTCTGCAAAGAACTAAATGTTCGGTACATCAACATTATTGATCAAATTGCTGATGTGTTTACTAAAGGACTTACCAATGCTCAGTTTCAATTGCTAAAGTCCAAACTAATGGTCTATCAATGCCCCATTAGCTTGCAGGGGTGTATTAACCAACAACCATCCTTGTCGTCAGAATCCTTCCATCCTCGCATCAGAATTCTCAAGCAGTTATATGATTTATGTAAATCCTATAATATGATTTGTCCAAATCCTGTAATATGTGTTATCCCTAAAATTTAGGGATTTGATTTTATCTCTCAAAAGAGTAACTATTATTTAAGAGAAAAAATACAGGAAAGATGGTGTGCTTTGGCTCACGCAATTCAATTCAAACTTCTGAGATCTTTTATATGTTTTATCCATGACATCCATCTATTTTGATAAATTACTTTAATGCATTAAAAAAAGAAGGCAAATTGTAGGCTCAAGTGGACCACACCACATGAAGTAATGGGGATTGAACTCTTACTGTTGAAAACATCCTAAGGCCCATCATGATGTTTATTTGCCTTCTAATATGTTCATAATTGTATGAAGGAATGTTTACACAATAAAATTGCCTTTTGATAGATAGGGGAGACAAGATTAACATTCTAACATTTGACAAGACAAAGAGAGAAACATTCATCAGTTAGGTTATTCAATTCATTGAGTTCTTCATATATTCCATTAAATCATCCCTTGATTCTAGAATAAAGAATACACAAGTATAAATACAATAGATTTATATAAAAATTTCGACAGAGCTTTGCCCTGTTCTTCTTTCATTATGCCCAAGGATAGAGAAGTAGGCTTCCAAACTAGGTATTTCTTATGCATTTCGTATTTGATATACCTTTGATCTTCATTGCCCTTCACTTTTGAAAGGGAAACGAAAGTGAAAAAAACCTCTGACATTCTTCCCAAAAGGAGATAGGCACTAGAAAATATGTTGAAATTCAGCTTTCTGGGACCTTCCACGCGGGTCACATCCGCTTTGACCTGTAGACTTCTTCGGAATTCCATATTCGATCTTCTGTTTCGGCAAAATTTCATTGCCATTCTTCTTCAATTCCTGGGGCCCGCACTAAGTGCGTTCAACCTGAGAAGAAGGAGATGCATAGGGCATCACTTATACCTCCGGAACCTTCAGAAAGGAGCTCTAGAACTCTGTCAATGTGCAAATGAGGACCCTAAGGGGGGTATTTATAGGCCAATGGGGTGAATCTCGCGGGATAGTCATCACTCGTGGAGTGAACCTTCCCGTGTGGAAGGTAAAAAATTTGCATGTTTTTCTTCAATTTCTACATACTTCCTTGTTTATTCCTATTTTCTCCCAAGACTTGTTTACTTCTTTTCTTTTACATTTTCTATGCCTCAACAGATGCCCCTCGATCCTCTTTAGATGGGTTCTTAAAAAACCAAGCCGAAGTGGATCAACTCTTTCAAAAGATGCAAATGAATAGTCCATCCAACCAGCCTTTTATGCGACCCGCGTAGATACTCGGGCCAACTATCTATATTAGGAACAACACCCCCTTCATTCTTTACTTATCTTCATTTGCAGTGGAGCTCTATCACTACACTACCCTTCCCGCGAGTCGCATGAAAACTCTTCATAGTTGAAAACTTCTAAGTGCTGAAGCTCTGTTGACTTTTCTGCATCTCTTTGCTCCTTTTCTGCAGTGCTCCATCATCTTATTAGCCTCTCTGATCCTACATATCTTCAGCTTCTTTCCATGTTTCTTGATCCAGGAGCTTTCTTTGACTTAATTATCTTCCTTGTTGCTTGTCTCTTAGACATTTTCATAGTATCACTAAACTTGAGATTCTTCTTTTAATAGATAATCACGCCTTCGAAGAAGAAGTCTGCGAAGCCATAAACTTTGTCTAACCAAGCACAAAATCATCAAATTTCAGCCCATGCTTTTGCTCTTAGGTTATTTCAGAGGTTGCGGAAAAAACTTGATTACCTTGAAGATTGGGTTCATCTGTCTGCCTTCGAGGATGAAATCATTTTTGCTTCATCCCTCTTGGATCTTGATGTAACACCTTATGTTACTGTTGTCGCGGATTTGGTGGCTTAAATTCGCAAACTGAAGAAAATAAAGGACGATTCTATCAAGTTGTCTGCTTCATTGTCTGCAAAAGACGAATGGAATCTACTAGAAGGTGTCAAACCACTTGTGATAGATTCCCTCTTGGATAAGTGTGATTCTGTTCATAATGCCTTCTCGTCTCTTCAAGATCATAAGACTCGCCATAATTTCTTGTTCCATGACGCTCGGATGATGGCCTTATCATATCCTCTGATCTTGGATGCTGCCCGTCGTTCTGAAGAATTTAGCACAACTCTTGAAGAAACTTTAAATGATTTGGAGGTCAAAGCTATCTTTGATCAAAATGTGGTTCAGGAGGTCCAGAAGCACATCACAGCCTTGCCGAACATTGTTTCTCAAGAATTGGCCGTAGAGGCGAGAGTGGAGATGCTAAAGAAGAACATTTCTAAACTCTTCAACGCCTTTAAGGCTTAAACAGTAGAAGCAGTAATGACTAGGATGTCAGAAGCTCTTCCTGCTCTCAGTTGCCTTCTTTATGTTCTTTAGTGATAGGTCAGCATTGACTAGAGTTGCTTTTGATGCTAACGGACTTGCGACTTTCCTTTCCCTTTAGAGGAGTCTAATTTTATACGCTTAACATTAAAGCTAGCTTTAAAATTTCCTAGCATTTAAGAAAGTAATCATTAATATTTATGCTTTATGCCTGTATTTGAACTTTGATTATGAATTTCATGTATTTTGAATTTCTTTAAATGAAATATATTCATGTGATAAAGTTACTTCCATTTCATTTAGGTGACTATGTTTTGTGCTTTTACTGCATCTGCTTAATTCTTTTGCCAGCTCAAAGTTCAAAACATATGATGATAGCATTGATCTCATTTTTTTTAGAGAATATCCTTTTGTATAAGCTTAGAAGCGTGCATATAACTGTTGCCAATATATTTTCAAAGATAGTGTTCTTGGCATCATGTAGAGATTGCCCTCAATAATATTGCATCTCACATACTGATATAAAGATTGAACCAAAATAACGGAGTTCTCTTATATCAGAGAAATTGATCCAAAGCCATAACGACCGACGAGAATGCAGACTATCTCATAATAAAAAATATATTCTGCTCAAGTGCAGACTAGAATTTCTGAATGATCTTTGACTTTCATGAATAAATAGTTAGCTTTGACAAATATACTAGTAGGAGTATGAAAAGTCGAATAATTGTAGTTGAGTCGGAATCAGACCAATATATAGCCAATAAGAAGTAGAACTAAAGTCAAATAAGACTTGGGCAAATATGGCTGATAATAGAAGCAGAAGATGTCGAATCAGGCTTAATCTAGCACCATCAATAATAGAACGAACAATGTCAAAGAATAATGCCCATAATAAGAGTTCCATATGGAGAGTAGTATAAAGCTTGTACCACCAATGATATGAAATATAATACATATTTGTTGAATAAATGTCCGCAGGCATTCCCTGTCAACTTAAGTCATTTCATAATACCATAGTGTATGCAGTTCTCGCAACATAAGTAATCGCATAAGAATTCATGATTTGAACATACTGTTATTGCATGTAGATCGATGTTATTATGTTATTCATTTATTTTTTATTCATCTTTCAGCTGCGTAACATTTTATGCTATGTTCCTTTTTTTATAATCGGCGAAACTACCTTAGAGTTCTATTAGTAGGTGCATCTAATAAAAACATAGTTTAAGCTTATGAGTAGTTGGAGCAACCACAATTTTAGTTCATAAGTAGTTGGAGCAACCACAATTTTAACTCATAAGTAGTTGTAGCAACCACAATTATAGCTCATAGCGTACATTGCTCATAGGTGACTATTAGTTTATAGCGTACATTGTGCGTGAATAGCTCATAGCTCATAGCGTAGATTACGCATATGCGAGTGTTAGCTTATAGCGTGCATTGCATGTGAATAGCCCATAGCGTAGATTACGCGTATGCGAGTGTTAGCTTATAACGTACATCATGCGTGAATAGCTCATAGTGTAGATTACACGTATGCGATGTTAGCTTATAGTTTACATCGTGCATGAATAGCTCATGACATATATGGGGATTAACTCATAACGTTCACCGTGGTTGATCATGTATATTTATTTTCCTTGATAAGCCATGGGCCACCAATCCTTTGATAACGGGTTATACAAGGTTCACCTTCCTCGTGAGTATCTACTAGAGATGCAGATGTCTTGGGGTTATTTAAAGTTTACCCTCTTTTTCTTCACCTCGTTCCTTGAGGTGTGTTTCCTGAGTAATAGAGATGATATGTCTTATGCATGAGGTTCTCCTGTAGAGCTCTCAATCGACTCATAGGATTGTTCTCTTCACTGACTTGACTCGTAGAGCTCTTGGTCGGCTCATAGGGTATTTGTAGGCATATCGTCGGCGATTATCATTTCATCGTACTGACGCTTCTCTTTACAAGTTATGATTGACCTCTCTTATTCTCTCTCTCTCTCTCTCTCTCTCTCTCTCTCTCTCTCTTTTCTTTTTTCTGAAAGGACCCTTGCCCTCTTTTTTTTACTGGGTCATTTTGAGAGGAGAGGATAAAAAATCACTTCGAGAGGAATCGAGAGAGTCGTTGCACCCCATGCTTCTGATAATCTCTGATAATTGTTCTTTTAAATCAGCTTTAGAGACTTTGAGCAGAGGAGGAGCACGTTTCATGAGTTTTTCATTGCCTTGTTCTTTGGAGTACATTGATATTCGTATTTCTGTCAATTCCTGCCCCCTTTTGATTGGAGAATGCTTGGACAAGGGTTCGCGCAATCAAAACTTCCAGTTTGGCCTTCAAGGATAATATTGCTTGATAAATCGGCCATTGACAGAGAATCCAATTCCTCTCTCATTTTGATCAACAATTCTGTATGCTTCGTTAGAAAATACTTCGGTAACAATGTATGGGCCATCCCAAATGGGTTTGAATTTGCCCCATGTTTTATGGAAGATTACCTTCAGGAGAAGTATTAAAGACAATGATTCTGGTTCAGGGGGTGTCACTTCCTTGCGATAGATACTTTTGATAGAAATTACATTCGCTATCACTGTTCTTCCTTTGTCATATTCTTCTATCATAATTTCATTTGTATCAATCATCTTCTGGAGTATATTTTTAATGGCATAACAATTTTTATTTTGATGCCCAAGTCTGCGGTGATAATGACAATAGTCCTTTTTCTTTGATTTTCCTTGCTTCTTTAGGACGCCTTATCGGAGGTAACTCCATTGTTCCTGCGGCCAGTAGGTGGTTCATCATAGGGAGGACATCTTCTTTTGCAAATATATATTCTTCAAGATCTTCAGATTTTCTAAGTCTTTTAACTGCTACTCTATTCGCATAACTATTTTTTTTTTACCGTTATCTCTTCTCATACTTCTCTTACTAGCGATGTTTGTTGATGTTTCACTAAAACCATTGCGTGAGGGTCTCGTGGGAAAAGCTGGCACTTTCCACTTAAAGGCTTTTCCTATCAGCGTTGCTCCGAATAGTCGTAAGCAATATTGTAATATTGCTGCATAGCTTCCCATTACCATCATGAAATGCATCCTATACTCTTCAGGTGACCCTTCACCATTGAATTTCTGAAATTCTGAGCACTTGAAGCCGGTTGGAAATGGTATATCCTCGACTTCTCTTGGATAAGGTGTCTGATATCGAAACCTCTCCCTCTGGCTTCTCTCGCCCTCTAATCAGACAGTTTCAGTGATAATTTACCATATTTCATACGTTGCCATTCCAGGGGTCGGTACTGGAGCCAATTCATGAGACATGGCTCGAGGTGGCTGCGATCCCTCGACAGGGTGTTTTGTATTATCTGTGGTAGCCATATTCTGAGGAGAGCCATTTTGGTATACCGTGTGGGCATCATGGCTAGAGCCTCGCGCATGTCTCTGCATTCTTCCATTAAGAGTGCTTGGGCGTGTGGCATCTCTTTGATGCATTTTTCTGTCGATTCGTCGGCTTCACTCACCATAGTAATTTCTCTACAAATTCCCCTGGTGTAGACACCCCACCTTCGGCTACAAGATTGGTAGAGATAGCTGAATGAATGGAGGACCATACACCCAAATCCCATATCCAAACTCAGCCAAACTCACCCTTGTAAGCCCCAATCCATAGCCGAACTCAAACCTGAACCCAGTCAACTCACCCCTAAACATCAGCCTGAAAAACCCCCCATAAGAAAAATCAGTGAAAAAATCCCAAAAAAAGTCAAACTCGGTGAGTCAACCCGCTGAGTCAAATCACCGAGTCAACACGCTGAGTTAACCCATCGAGTCAACTCACCGTGTCAACCCATCTCTTAAACCCAGTTAACTCACCGAGTCCCAGACCGCAGCCTCGGAGCAGGTCCGTACTGCCCGCTGAATCCCAAGAAAGGCCGTATGAGGGCCGCCCAAACTTAATTACGGGAACTGCCACTCTCCGCTGTTACAGATACCCCCCTCCCCTTCTCATTTCACAAAGCTCAAGCCCGAGTGCAATCTGTTTGTTCTGAGTTTCTTTTCCCCCTTTAGCCCACTTTTCCACCATGGAGAGCCCGAGTGAGGAGAGCCTAGCCCTGGTCCAGCCCAGCCTGACCACTGGTCCAAGTCTCCCAAGCCATCCAAGTCTCGATCCAGCCACTCGAAGCCAATCCTTGCGACACCTCCGTCCATCCAGCTACTCTATCATCAGCATCATCTCATTCGCATCTAGCATAAGTGCAACATTTACTTTTCTTCCAACCCCCCTGCTTCACTGCAAGCACTTTGATCATTCAAGCACACAGCATGCATCCTGCATAAAGTACCTGTCAGTTCGAGCATATGCTCTAGGCTTGCCTGTTAATGGAAACCTGCCCATCAGAAACTCTTACTGTTCAGACCTGCATTCATGCATCAGTCACTACGAGCACTTTGATTATTCAAACACACAGCATGCATCTCACATAAAGCACCTGTCAGTTCGAGCGTAAACTCTGGGCTAGCCTGTTAATGGAAACCTGCCCATCAGAAACTCTTACTGTTCAGACCTGCATTCATGCATCATGTCATTCATGAGAATGTACGAGGATTAAATCAGACTTTCAAGTATTAGTTCGATTCTGTGAAGTAGAGACCGTACTTCGGTACGGGCAGTGTGTGGGGTGCTTAACCTCTTCCCACCCTATAACCGTGATCCCTTACCTCGAATCTCTGGCCGCAAATCAAAAGGAGTCATTTTAGAGGAAGGAATCTCCGGATCCCCTTCTCTAACGTTTCTACGGGGTCTAGCCGACTATAGATTCGAAATAACTGGCTAGTGGCGACTCTGGTCTTATATAAACTCATCCAAACACATCCAGCTTAACACGATAACCACACAAAGAGCCCTCGAGAACGAGGCAAGCCAGTGGTACAAATGGCGATTCGCGCGCACGCACCCCTTATTCTTTTCCGAAAGGAAAGGGAGAACGTTCGGGAGCGCGGAACGGCAAGGGTCCATAAAATGGCGACTCCGCTGGGGATGTGCTAGTTCCACTAGTCGTAATCCGATTTGAAAAATAGAATCCCTCTTGTACTTGAAAGTCATTAGTCCTCATACAATCTCATCTGCATAGCATTCTACCCAAAACCAAAAAAAAAAAAAAAAAATAGAAAATCCCAAAACCCAAAAAGAGTAGAGCATAGTCCTCACCATTGCGCCTCTTCAGGCTCAAAGCGTTCGGAAACAACTTCCCTTCCGCAGCATAATCCGCACTCGGGCAAAGCAAGCCATGTTCGACCATGAAAAGGAAACTCACCTCTTCCCCGCTCTTGAAATGACTGAAGCGCAACCTCCAGCGCAACAGCCTATTGAGAATACGCCAATCATACAAGAATTGGCACAAGGAATGAGAGCAATGCAGGAAATTCTCTTGCAATTCATGCAAGCACAAGCTACCGCGGCAGCCAACAATTAGGTTGGCCCAGTTCAGCAATCTCAGCAGCCATGCCGGGTCCCTTCGGCCTCCAGTTCAAATCAAGCACAACCATCGGAGTCTGCCCAAGACTACCGACAGCAGCCGTCTCAGCCCTTCGCTATGGGGCATCCCCCTCAGTACCTTCCCGTGACGACAAGGCTGCCTCAGAGCACTCCTGTCGCAGGAACTTCCAGTCAGCTTCTGTTAGTGCACTTTTCCGTGGCATACTAGTGCACCTTGTTTGTCAATCACTTACGTCAGTGAGTCTAGAGTCGGTTGAGCCCAATGAAGACGAAGACCGAAGACTCAAGACGGACCGGCTGCATCAAGAATGAAGATTCAGGTAAATGAGATGCCTTGGTGCCTTAACCTTGACCAAAAACCATTCCCTTTGTATCCTTGATGACCTTGACCACATTGGAGTACATTTAGTCATCATAAATAGGCCCTAGGTGTCCCATTTGAACACCCAAACCTTGACCTAAACTCTCATGCTGAAGAAAGAGGAGATTCAGCAAATTCCTTGGGGAACCAGCTGGTCCGACCGGTCATGACCGGTCGGCCAGCAGCCTTGTTGCTTTTTGCAATGGCCAGCCGACCGGTCATGACCGTGACCGGTCGGCCTTTACAAATCAATGTGGCCAGCAGGTGTGGCCGACCGGTCATGACCGGTCGGCCTGGAGGTCTCATGTGTCCAGCAAGGTACGTCGACCGGTCATGATCGATCGGCCTAATGAGTTTTGGCTATCCAGTGAGGGGGTCCGACCGGTCATGACCGGTCGGCCCATATTCTTGGCCTATACTCTTGTTGTTCTCCAGCAGGGGGGTCCGACCGGTCATGACAGGTCGGGACAGGTCGTTTTATGACCGTTTTATGCCTGTTTTATGACCGTTGGGGCTCTCTTTTCCTACATAAAGAGCTCCGGTGTTGGGCATTATGTGAGGGATTTTTGAGGAAGGAAAGCCACCATTGAAGGAGTTCTTTTGAGGCTTATTCCTTGACCTATGCAAGGCATCTTCCTTGTGCTTTAGCACAAGATTAAGAGCATTCCAAGCTTATGAAGAAGATGACCTTCATCCCCTCTTGATCTCTAGAGTTAGGAAGCTTCTTGATTGGCATATCCTTGTCCTAAACTCGAAGATGAGATCGTTGTAGGTAAGAGACTCTAGCAAACCCATTCCCACTAAGTTGTAGAGTTCTCAAACCCATCCTCCTAGCACCTTGGGCATTTCAAGGCATCGCATGCAAGGTGTTTGATCGAATGTGGCTGAGGCATTGGCGACGCAACGGCGGCACGATCGAGGGAACAAAGGGGAGCTGATTGAAGCACGGGAGAGCGGAGATCAAGCAATCCAATCCTGCGCTAAACAAGGGGCTCATCCGACAAGTATGTTGTCTAATTTGAGAGTCCATTTTAGAGTTTGTTTTTCGAACTCGACCTAGGGACGTTAGTCGTTCCTTGGGCCGTCAGCCGGGCCTAAACTAAGTCTCCAAGGGGGAGCCTCCGACACGGGAGTAAACGTGCGATAAGGTTGAGAGTTAGCCTATGTCTAAAACTCCGGATACGGTTGAGAGGTGAACCGATAAAACCTCCGTGTAAAGGTTGAGAGGTGAACCTCATTTAAAACCTCCGATAGTGAATGCCGGTGTGCTCAAAGGGGTTGAGTACTTGAACCGGGAGTGGAGTAGACACGTAGTCGAACCACTATACATCCTTGTGTTTGTGATTGTTCTTGAGCACATTATATCTTTGCATTGTTAGTTTAATTGCTTAATTATGAATGCTTGATAGGAATGCATGCTAGGCACTTTTTAGGCATCCTCACACAAGATGTACCTTCACTACTTGTGTAGACTTGAGCTCATTGATCCACTCTCATAAGTCTACACAAGTTGCATAGGTTAGGAGTTTGATTAGTTGAATCTTTTACTTCCTATGCATGCTTAGACTAGGACTATTTATTGCTTATACTTTTGCTAGTCTTGTGATTGGACCCACCTAGGCTTGGAAGCCGAGGTGTTCTTGCTTACATAGCTTAATCTGTTGAATTGCATAAGTAAGCGAAAAGAATTTTAAAAAGGTCCTATTCACCCCCCCTCTAGGTCTATAGACGTATCTCCAAGTATCTCTACAAGCGGTAAAACCGAAATTTCAGCTTCTAGTCAATCTGGCAAACAACAATCTCAGTAGATCTCAGCATGTCCCAGTTGATGGGACTCATTTCCTTTCTCAGCATGTCCCGTCGATGGGACCCCTTTCCAATTTCAGCACATCCCCACCGATGGGATTTCAATTCAATTTCTAGCAACAGGGATAGCACTGGCGAATGCCCACAATGGGGGTCAGTGTCAAGCCCACATCAATCAGTGGACAGTGGCGAATACCCAACAAGGGGGTCACTTCCCAGCATCTCAGCCTCCTATAAACAGGAGCACTTTTCAATTCCAGCACATCCCCGCCGATGGGATTCCAGTTAATTTCCAGCAATCTTCAATTCAGCAATCTCCAGTTAATTTCCAGCAAGCTCCAGTTCAACCTTCAGTACAATCTCCAATTTAGTTACAATCCTTTCAAGCACAAGTTCATCGGAATCCAGTCCAGTCATCAAATCAATTTCAGCAACCCGTGGTTGCTTTTTAGCAAGCCCATAGGGTCGAAGACATCGACCACTATGCCGAAGAAGAACGTGCCTTACTCCAAGAGGCACCAGTCGCTCGAACAGATCACTCAGGACTGGACGAGTTGCGGGAGCAGTTCCAGATCTTACAAAATCAGCTTCAGAGACAACAATGAATCGATCTACCTTCGACCAAGTTCAGAGACTTGTGTCCTTTCCCAGATGCTCAAGTACCTTAAAACTTTGAGGTACCAAAGTTCAAAAGATACAATGGCAGCGGTTGTCCCACAGCACATCTCAAGGCCTTCTATGGAGAGCTGAGTGCAATCTCAGGAAATGAAGGGGCCCTCATTCATTTATTCCAAAAATCTCTAAAGGGCGATGCCCTAGATTGGTACGCCTCATTGGACTGCCACCACATCAAGACTTGGGAACAACTTTCCAAGGCTTTTGTTGACAGATTCGCGTACAATCTCAACATGGCACCTAGAAGGGCCGACCTCGCGGCTCTCAAGCAAAAGAGTGATGAAACACTATCAGCTTAGGTGGGACGTTGGCGAGCTATGGCAGCCAGAATGCGGACACCTATCGACGACGAAGAACAAATTTCCATGATTGTTCATTCAACATATCCTGGCATATCTGGATATCTCATCTCGCATCCATATACGAATTTCTCAAAGTTGATCTATGATGGAGAACAAGTTGAAGCAGGAATCCGTGCTAGGACAATCGCATCCATGGCCTCATCAAGCCACTCTAGTCAAGAGGAACAGAGTGGAAGGAAGACCTATCTGGTATGGGAATGGAAACCGACAAGGTAAACAACATCAGCACCATCAGCACCACTGCTCAGGGTAATCAATATGCTCCCCCACAGGGACGTCAACAGTATCAACAGAATCAGGCTCAGCATCAACCTCAGCGGTATCAGCCGCAACCGAATCCTCAACCACAACCACAACCACCTCGACAGCAATAGCAGTTCAGGGGGAACGGCCAATACTCATACCAGAATAGGCAGAATTATAGGGAGCTCAGGAAATTTACTCCACTCACTCAACCACTTAGTCAAGTCATGGCTATGCTGGTACAAACGTAGTTGCTCACTCTGATGGCACCCAGGCCTCCTCCAAATCCTCTGCCTCCAACCTACCGAGAAAATGAGTATTGTGCCTACCATCAAGGGCGTGGCCACACCACTGATCGATGCTTTACTTTGAAGAATGTCATACAAGATCTGATTAATGACCGCAAGATCGTCATCTCGGTCCCTGGAACTCCTCTAAAGCTTCTACCAACATCCTTCAGAATCCTCTGCCTCAACATCCGATGGACCCCAGTTCATCTCGTGGCCCCACCATCAACAGCATAGAAGAAGGAGAGCGTCTCGATCGCTTCTTCTCCCCCATCCAGTCAATTCATGCCTACACTTATGGGCCAACAAATCCTCCTCTGATCTTATAAGGGGCAAGTCCCTTTCCTCCTTCAGTCTCCGAACCAGTAGTACTCGAAGGAGCACTTCCGTATGATATACCAGTTGTTCAAGGGGTACCTTACAGCCATTCATGTTGGGAGCCAGTCATCCTGGAAGGAGCATAATCATACATCGAGCTCGCATACGAACCTGTCATTTTGCAAGGGGCAACTCCAGTTCAGGAACAATCCAATCCGCAATGGAGGGATCATACCCATCAGCAGCAAGAACCCATTGTCCTGGAAGGAGCTCTTCCGATCAAGCCAGTCATATTGCAAGGGGTAAATCCCGAAGGTGTGGCAATCACACTACGACAGCTGGGACGAACAGAGGGACCCCCTGCCATATCAAGAGGACCGGTATTCATTCCATGGGAGCCTCCTGCTCCAGGAACAGTTAAGCCACGACCGCAACCTTATGTGATCTATGAAGACAAGCCTCGATATTTTCCCTTCAGCACAGGCAACAATGTAGTCATCAAGGTAAAAGCGCCATATGAGGAAGATCTGGTACCCACACCAGCACCGTTGTAAGAACCGGTGGTCCTAGAAGGCAAAGGTGAGGAAAATTATAAAGAGGTCCCATGGCACTATCCAGAATGTGCGGAAGTAGGGAATATGAATCCCAATGGGCATTGCATCCAAAGAGATAATCAGAACAGAGGAGATCTCAAAGGCGCTCTCTTAGGCCTCGGCAACAAAAATGAAATTGCATACGATGTTGCGACTCAGCTCAAATCAATCCCTACTCAAATCTCGGTATGGGAGCTACTCTGCACATCGCGCATATATAGAGAAATGTTTGCCAAAACCCTGAGTGATGCTCACGTCTCCTCCGATACAACACCTGAAATGATAGCGTTAATGATCGGGCAGCTCCTGGCTCCACGCACCATCACCTTCACTGATAATGAGTTGCCACCAGAAGGGCATGATCATGGGCGATCCCTCAACATAGCCATACGACATAAAGATCTATGCGTCCCACTGGTCCTTATCGATAACGGCTCAAGCTTAAATGTCTGCCCACTCAAGATTGCGGAACGCTTGGGAATTAGTCCCTCTTCATTTCGACCCAGCACCATATGCGTCAGAGCATTCAACAACACCCGCCGATCAGTGGAAGGGGAGGTCGACATAGAGGTATAGATAGGTCCGAAAATCTCCACTCTCACATTTCAAATCCTGGATATATTAGCCTCTTTCAACATGTTGCTCGGACGACCTTGGCTGCACAAAGTTGGAGCAGTGCCATCAACCTGCATTAACAGGTGAAATACATCTGTAGAAATCAAGTGATCTCTATCCATGCAGAGAAGGAGCTCATCATTCCTTCCAATGCTGCTGCCACTGAACCAGACATCCCTATCATCGATATCCAGCACTCTGAAGAAGACGTCCCATTTCACAGTTTCGAGTTCGAGACTGTGAACGTTATCGCCAACCTGGAACCGATAAGGGTGGATCGTATCTTTTCACCAGCAAAACGACTGAGTCTCAAGTACCGAATGAAGAATCATTTCAAGTCCAGAAAAATACCGCTGATATATAATCAACAAAAATGGGGGCAAGGGTACAGTGCAATCTTCATGGACAAAAGAAAGAAGAAATTTTGGTGCTCCCCCATTCCATTTATCAAGCCAGGAGAACCTTGCTGTTCACTCCCCAAGTGTAGCGTTGCGAAGTAGTAATAATTCGAAAGACCGAGTATCGTTCCCACAGAGATTTATGTATGGGTATCCTCAGAATTTGTCTAAAACAACTAGTAATTAAGATCCTATTAAGAACTAAAACTGGAAAATAGTGATTTGGGCTTAAACAGTGAATGGTTAAGGTAATTTCAATCTAAAAAGGCACTAGAGCGCCAAGGATCCACTTTTGATAAGTTTCAATGCATCAACACAACTAGGTCTCTCATAACTCAATCGAAATCGAATTCATGTCTCTATCCGATCGGAATATAGAGCGGTTAAATTAACAATTATCCAAAATAAGTGATTATTCATTGATTTGATTCCCACAACCATGCTCAGGCCTTGGGCACACTCAATTGTGTAGGCCAAGCCTCTTTCCAATCTAGTTGAGATTCATAACCATAGCTTTCACCAAATCCTGTCACTAGACCTGATTACAACTCATGATTAGAACTCTAATTAAATTAAAATCAATCAATAAACAATTATTTCAGATTATATAACAAAAGATAAGAACTTCAGTTGAATGAATTCCCACATGAAATTCAGGCCATTGCACACAAGGCAATCAAAGCGTCTACCATGCCCGGAGTCGATGGTAGATCAATGAACTACACAAGCATAACTAATGCTCAAAAGCTAAGATACTAAGTTAGGATCACTAAGAATCACATGAGCCCGGAGTCATTAAGAGATCAAAGTAAAAACCAAAATAGTACTTGATTCAAACTCATATTGAACTAAAATTCATCAATTAAAACATGAAAGGAAACCTAGGTTGCATCAATCCATAAAAAACGAATCAAAAGCTTCACCTCTTAGCCCTAGCTAAGGGGTTTTAGTTCATCTCTAACATCCTTGAACTAGAAGCCTCTAAAAACATAAAAAATAACTAAAACAGGAAGAAAACTAAAAATTCGAAGTAGAATCCGTCTCCCAAGTAATCCCCACGTCCTAGCATCCTTTGGTATGAAGGGAAGACGTCCTTTTATAGCTTGGAGGTGTCCTTTACGCAAGAAAGTTCCAGATTTTGCATAAACTTACGCACTTGCGCAGAGAAATCCGGCGCCTCAAAATAGAAAGTCCTTGTTCACACATGGCCGACCGGTCTGGACTGGTCGAACTGGGCTGGCCAACCGGTCACGACCGGTCTGGCTTCATTGAGAAACATTCCAGTAGCTATGGTCGACCGGTCTTGACCGGTTGGACTGGTCAGTTCGTCTGTCCAGCAAATCTTCTTGGTAGGTAATGAGGTGGCCGACCGGTCTTGACCGGTCTGGCTTCCTTGGCCGACCGGTCTTGACCGGTCTAGGCCCCTTTTCTCTTTCATTTCTTTTCTTTGTTTCTTCTTTTCTCTTCTCTCCTTGCTTTATCTTCCTTTGATCTTCCTTCAACCTTCATCCAATGGTCTTCAATGCTCGTAAAGAGCTCTATTTAGCCTTTAATTGGTGAAATCTCCATCTTGTTCCTACAATCACAAATCATGCATTAGAGTGGTCCTTTAAACATGTAAACCGTGCATAATGAGTGATCAATTGGGGTTAGAATATGCACAATTAAGAGTTCAACACACCCCCCAACCAGCATTTTGCTAGTCCCGAGCAAAACATGCGTGAAACAAGTTTCATTCTCCGAAACCCAACTCTCCTCTAGGAACTATTCTTCTATACATCCCAAGACACATAAGCATAAAAATCAGAGAAATTCGGTGATAAAGGTTGAAACCTTAAACTCTCAGAACATAATAAGTGTTTATATGAAATTCCCGTTGATTGATTGATAAATAGAAGAACTTGAACAAATTTAACCTAGTGTGCATAGTGAAGGTTCATCTCATGAGTTTCTAGGATTATCTTCTTCACAGATCAACTAAACTATAGATCTCAAGGTGTATATAGCAACAATATGACAGGAATTTGCCTTACCGTCCTTCCGACGACTTTCACACTACGTCTCATTTCCGGCTTTGGTTACGGGTAGACCATCCCCCGGTTGGTAGTAGGTAGCCCTAATAGGAATTTTCCACCATTTTTCATCATTCCCAATTTCATCCTTCCTTTCCTTTTTCTTTTCTATTAGATAGGATTTTTAGAAATCCATATCTTTCGTTATTTTCCCATGGACAAGGATGGACAAAGTATCCCGGCTTGGTTTCTCAATACCTCAAATCAAAGTCTAGCTAATCCATAAATCACATAATCCTTTCAAATCATGAAAATCGTGTAATGTGAACTAGGTGCAAAAGGTGTTCAAATTTTCTATCAATCATAAAAATAGGTGAAATCACATATAGTACCATTATATTAAGAGAAATTCAAAGCTTGTAACATCCCTCACTTCATATCTCATCTTCTTATACTCATGCTATCTCAAATGCATAGAATCAAAGTTTTCCAAAAGAGTTTCGAATTTTAGAAAAATCGAAAAATTTCTACATCTTTGCTCGACATGTCACAAAAGCTAGCAGATTCATCATCTAAGGGATCTCTCACCCCCCAACCAAAACTTTACATTGTCCTCAATGCAATAAGATATGCAATATGCATGACATGAGAGCAATGACATAAAACAAAGGAGAGTCAGAAAGATAGATATCACCTGACGCATATATTTCATGGCAAGATTAGCTTTTGGAGATGGATTACTTCACAACTAAATCAACTATCAAAGCAAATCCTAATAGGAAAGCATTCTAGCAAATTATCCTCCATCAGACTAGGAGGTTAATCCCAACAACTCATCCAAAAGCATAAAGTCAAGCAGAATCATTAGATGGATCAAAAGGTTTCGCAGCAACGTCATCCAACATCTCGCTTTACAATAAACATGTGTGTGAGTAATCGAGATGAGCCAGTCAAAATCCCAAAAAGGAATTTCAGCGGGTTCCTTAATGTTTTCACCACATGCATACGAGGAGACATCATCATATTTATCAGAAAAAATATGTCTCCATTCAGATTTTCCTGGGCATTGATATTGCAAGTAAGGATCATCCCAAGGTAGGTGGAGTTCGGTATGCAGGATCCACAAAGGTGTGGAAATATGAATTGATTTCTCAGTACAACTAGGTATTGTTTCCACATCCTTCTCTTGGCTAACGTCATATGCCGATACCGACTCGAAAAGTGTGACCATATCCCTTATCATATCATCGTTCTCATCAAGGGAGTGAGTCATTTCTTCGTCTAAGTGACCGGAGTAAAAAGGTGAGAGGGACTCATTTTCCACAATAGAATTAATCATATTTATTTCGTGGACCTCCTCATCCTCATCCTCTTGTTGGTTGTCAATATTGAAAGCATTCAACTCAATTGTCATATTGCCAAAAGACATTTGGATGACCCCACTCCTACAATTTATGATAGCGTTTGATGTAGCTAGGAATGGGCGGCCAAGTATGACAGGAATTTGGGGGCCAATATTAACCATGGGTCTCGTGTCCAAGACAATAAAGTCCACCGGGTAGTAAACTTTGTCAACTTGGACAAGAACGTCCTCAATCACCCCTCTCGGAATATGAATCGATCGGTCAGCAAGTTGTAATGTAGTTTTGGTGGGTTTTAATTCACCTAAACCCAATCGTTCATAGACCGAAAAGGGAATTAAGTTTACACTTGCCCCTAGATCAAGTAGAGCATGTTTCACCCGGTAGTCTCCAATCACACATGATATTGTCGGACAACCGGGATCTTTGTATTTCTTGGGCATCCCGTGGTTGATAATGGAACTCACATTCTCTGTCAAAAATGCCTTCTTTTGCACATGTATTTTTCTTTTAACCGTGTAAAGGTCTTTTAAAAATTTTGCATATGACGATATTTGTTTAATGGCATCCAACAATGGGATGTTGATTTTGACTTGCTTGAAAACCACTAAAAATTCCTGATTTTTATCTTGAGGTTTGGCTAGAATCAAGCGTTGGGGGAATGAAGCAACAGGCCTATATTCTTTCAATGGCTCTTTTTCATTCATGGTGATGCTAGGTCCATCATCCTCTTTGGAAGATACCGGATCATTAGGCATTGAAACCTTCACCGGATCAGATTTTTCAATGATTTTACCACTTCTAAGAGCGGTGATGGCCTTAGCATGTTCCATATGTTGGTTAGAAGAACTAGGCACACTTATTTCGCATTGTGGTTTTGGATTTGGTATGGGTTGGGCTGGAAGCATCCATTCCCTTGTGTTTAAGCGAGCCTTGATTTCCTCCACCGAATTTTTAAGCTCAAGCATTATCGTATGGTTGGATTGATTTATTTGAACTTGTCCTTCCATGAATGCTTTCAAAGTATCCTCTATAGGCATTTGAGGTGGAGCCATTTGCATTGGGGGGCCCCTTTAAGGATTATTTTGATTAGCCGTGTTTTCATTCGCCCAATTGAATTTAGGGTTGTTTCTCCAACTAGAATTGTTCGTGTTTGAATTTGGAGTACTAAAAGGTCGTTGATAACTATTCAAAGCATTTGATTGTTCAAATAAAAGTTCTCGAAACGCATAGATTGTTAGACAATCCGGCGTTTGATGCACATTGGAAGCACAAATACCACAAATAGTTTCAACAGCCCCCCTTTGTTGGGTTGTGTCCACTTTCTTTAGTTCCATCTTCTCGACCTTTCGTGTGAGTTTAGCCACTCTAGAACCTAGATCATCTTGCCCATCTAAAACATAAATTTCTCCCTTTTCCTTGGCTTGGGGTTGTTTTGAACTTGTTGGCTTAGATGTATCCCATGCTTGTGTATTTTCAGCCAACATGTCGAAATAATCCCAAGCTTCCTCCGTTTCCTTGTTCATGAATTCCCCATTGCACATTATCTCCACAAATTGGCGCATGGTTGAGTTTAATCCATCATAGAAGAAACTAATCAACCTCCACCGTTCATAGCCATGATGTGGGCATGCGTTTAATAGTTCATTATACCTTTCCCAACATTGAAAAAAAGTTTCTTCTTCTTTTTGGGCGAAGTTCATTATGGCCCTTCTTAATGCATTGGTTCGATGAGTAGGGAAGAATTTTTTAAGAAACTCCCTAGTCATCTCAGCCCATGTCCCAATAGACCTCGGCCTTAAGGAATGTAGCCATGATTTGGCCTTCTCTTTCAAGGAAAAAGGGAACAATTTAAGTTTTATAGTATCCTTGGTCACATTGTTATAGTTTATTATGGCTATAACCTCTTCAAATTCCTTAATATGTAAATAAGCGCTTTCAGAGTCGAGTCCATGGAATCTAGGAAGAAGTTGGATCAACTCCGGTTTAAAATCAATATTTCCCACATTGTGAGGGAAAATTATGCAAGAGAGAGTACTTGTCCTAGCTGGTTGTAAATAGTCACGTAAAGTTCTAGGTTGAGGTACATCCCCCACTTCATTCTCATCCAATTCAGTAAGGTTTGGGGCTGGATTTTGATGTTGATTAGCCCCTTGATTTGGTTGATTTTCAGCCATCTCTCTAGTAATTTCAGGAAAATTTTGATGTTTTCTAGCTCGAGGCTCTCTATCAATCCCTTCAACAATTACTCCGTCACGATTGAGTCGGTTATTAGAATCCCGAGCCCAATGTAGCATGCAAATCCGAAAAGAATGAACAAAAGGAAAAAAGAATTCTTCCTTCCTTTACTCCTCTCTAAGACTTAAGCACAAGGTGTCTTGCAATGGCTGAGCTAGAAGCAAGGATAGAGACCGATTTCTCCTGGTCAATAGGGGTTCGGAGAACTCCCCACCCACTCTTTGAGTCTTTTAAGAAAAAGTACAGAAAAAGAAGAAAGAGGAATAAGATTGAGAAGAGAAATCTCTGAGCACAAGGTGATCCAAGACGGCAAAGCCGACCAATAGGAATCCAGGTGGCATAAGGCCTACCTTTCAAAGATCCAAAAGGAGTCTCCACCCACTCTACAAGAGATGAATATGATAGGAATGAGTAGGAGAAGAAGAAAGTAAGGTTAGAACGATAAAACCTGATTTGTGACTTAAGATGCCTTCTTCTTCTTCATCTTCTTAAAAATCCCTGAATTAGACCTATGTTAGAATCCTGCAAAAATCAAAACAAAGTAAGTTAGTATTTAGAAGAAAACCTACTCTAAAAAGCAAAACAAATCTTAAACCTATCTTAACACAATCTCAACTAAAAATTATTTCAGAAAATTCTAAAAATACCGCATAGAAATCCCCGGCAGCGGCACCAAAAACTTATTCACTCCCCAAGTGTAGGGTTGCGAAATATTAATAATTCGGAAAGACCGAATATCGTTCCCACAGAGATTTATGTATGGGTATCCTCAGAATTTGTCTAAAACAACTAGTAATTAAGATCCTATTAAGAACTAAAACTGGAAAATAGCGATTTGGGTTTAAACAGTGAATGGTTAAGGTAATTTCAATCTGAAAAGGCACTAGAGCGCCAAGGATCCACTTTTGATAAGTTTCAATGCATCAACACAACTAGGTCTCTCATAACTCAATCGGAATCGAATTCATATATCTATCCGATTGGAATATAGAGCGGTTAAATCAATAATTATCCAAAATAAGTGCTTATTCATTGATTTGATTCCCACAACCATGCTCAGGCCTTAGGCATACTCAATTGTGTAGGCCAAGCCTCTTTCCAATCTAGTTGAGATTCATAACCATAGCT
The DNA here is from genome assembly GCA_003013855.2 of Liriodendron chinense. Lineage (NCBI taxonomy): Eukaryota > Viridiplantae > Streptophyta > Magnoliopsida > Magnoliales > Magnoliaceae > Liriodendron > Liriodendron chinense. The sequence continues at coordinate 2,889,047 of ML058483.1, forward strand.
TTCACCAAATCCTGTTACTAGACCTGATTACAACTCATGATTAGAACTCTAATTAAATCAAAATCAATCAATAAACAACTATTTCAGATTATATAACAAAAGATAAGAACTTCAGTTGAATGAATTCCCACATGAAATTCAGGCCATTGCACACAAGGCAATCAAAGCGTCTACCATGCCCGGAGTCGATGGTAGATCAATGAACTACACAAGCATAACTAATGCTCAAAAGCTAAGATACTAAGTTAGGATCACTAAGAATCACATGAGCCCGGAGTCATTAAGAGATCAAAGTAAAAAACCAAAATAGTACTTGATTCAAACTCATATTGAACTAAAATTCATCAATTAAAACATGAAAGGAAACCTACGGTTGCATCAATCCATAAAAAACGAATCAAAAGCTTCACCTCTTAGCCCTAGCTAAGAGGTTTTAGTTCATCTCTAACATCCTTGAACTAGAAGCCTCTAAAAACATAAAAAATAACTAAAACAGGAAGAAAACTAAAAATTCGAAGTAGAATCTGTCTCCCAAGCAATCCCTACGTCCTAGCATCCTTTGGTATGAAGGGAAGACATCCTTTTATAGCTTGTAGGTGTCCTTTACGCAAGAAAGTTCCAGATTTCGCGTAAACTTACGCACTTGAGCAGAGAAATCCAGCGCCTCAAAATAGAAAGTCCCTGTTCACACATGGCCGACCGGTCATGACCGGTCTGGCTTCATTAAGAAACATTCCAGCAGCTATGGCCGACCGGTCAAGACCGGTCGGACTGGTCAGTTCGTCTGTCCAGCAAATCTTCTTGGTAGGTAATGAGGTGGCCGACCGGTCTTGACCGGTCTAGGCCACTTTTCTCTTTCATTTCTTTTCTTTGTTTCTTCTTTTCTCTTCTCTCCTTGCTTTATCTTCCTTTGATCTTCCTTCAACCTTCATCCAATGGTCTTTAATGCTCGTAAAGAGCTCTATTTAGCCTTTAATTGGTGAAATCTCCATCTTGTTCCTACAATCACAAATCATGCATTAGAGTGGTCCTTTAAACATGTAAACCGTGCATAATGAGTGATGAATTGGGGTTAGAATATGCACAATTAAAAGCTCAAAACTTGCAAAGATCCAGGAGGGAATCAACCGACTGCACTACACAAAGGCCTCCCGATAAGCCTAGCTTGGGCCACGTGGCCCCCCATTCGATGGGACCAGATTCTCAAACCATCCAAGCCTCCGGAAGAAGAAGGAAAGGATGAAGATGAAGAAGAAAGTCAAATACAACAGCTTCAGGACCAGGATACTCTGATACTTGCTCCCAACCAGGGGCACAACCTGCCTACTTCAACATCAATCAACTAGGGGCACAACTTGCCCACTTCAATTCTAGCCAACCAAGGGCACAACTTGCCCATCTTAGGATCAATCAACAAGAGGCATGACCCGCCTATCTCTGAAGAATCAACATTATCAACCATCAGCCAGGGGCAGAAGCAGCTCATCCATTGGACCAAGAAAGGGAAATGGCCAGTCCTGGATTGGTCTGATGTCCAGATTCTGAACTCAGGTCTCGCTGCGGAACCAGACGAACTGCAATGCGAGGTAAGTGAGCCGGGAGGGACTGAGTACGACTCAGATCTCGAAGCCAACCAGCGAGAAATCATGGTCATTGGGCCAGACTGTGACTCTTCGCCCAAATCATCAACCCCCACCTCGTCAGGGGAGGAAGTGTGGGGTCCTGAATGGTCATCTATTCCCCTAGCTCTTGAATCAGCCAGAGAGTCATCTGAGGGCTCTGGCTTCCAAAAAAAAATGCCTGTTTAAGCAGCGAGCAGAACTTTGGGACAAGCTGGGATCAATCATGGTCTGCAATGCCCACTTGTTCAAAGTCCTGTGAATTTTAAAAATCCAAAAAAATAAAAAAACTTTCAAAAACAAAAAACATCTAGCATTTCCATTCCAGAAAATTCTCAAAAACCAAAAGAAAAAATTCTTTTCCTGCATTCAATAACGTGCCAAGTTCGTCTAAAGAGTCGCATGAGTTTGAAGTCAAATCATATGACTTTGACATCGAACTAGACTTCGAGCTCATGGGTCTGGACAAAGCTCGGGATGAGGAAGATGATGACCCGGCTCCCGAACTAGAGGATCTCCTCAAAAAGTTCGAATCTAAAGCGAATGTCGTAGCCGATGGTTTCGAGATAGTAAACTTGGGGACACCTGAGATCCCTAGGGAAGTACGCATTGGAAAATCGTTGCCACCAGAGATGAAGCAGAGAATGATAGAGTTCCTAGCTCCAAGATTGTCCAACTTTGCGTTCTCGTATGAAGACATGCTGGGGCTCGATGAAGAGCTCGTTGTACACCATCTACCAACCAAGCTAGATATAAAACCAGTGAAGCAGAAACTTCAAAGAATGAAGCCAGAATGGGCCCTGAAAGTCCGAGATGAAGTCATCAAGCAGTACAATGTGGGATTCTTGGTAGTCTCCAACTACCCTGAATGGCTCGCTAACATCGTACCAGTACCAAAGAAGGATGGCAAGGTTCGAATGTGCATCGACTTCCGAGATCTCAACAAAGCCAGTCCTAAAGATGACTTCCCTTTGCCGCATATCGACACTCTGGTCGACAACACTGCTGGATACAAGATCTTCTCATTCATGGACGGATTCTCAGGTTACAATCAGATCAAGATGGCTGTCGAAGATCGCGAGAAGGCGTCGTTTATCACTCCCTGGGGAACCTTTTGTTACAGGGTAATGCCGTTCGGTCTGAAGAATGCAAGGAGCAACATATCAACGAGCAATGACAGCATTATTTCACGATATAATGAACAAAGAGCTTGAAGTATATGTGGACGATATGATCATCAAATCTCGCACAATTGAAGGACACTTTGAAGATCTGAAGAAGTTATTCAACAGATTAGAAAAGTACAAGCTCCGCCTCAACCCTCAGAAATGTGTCTTCGGTGCAATGGGAGGCAAGCACCTTGGCTTCGTGGTAAGCGAGGATGGCATCAGAGTCGATGAAACCAAAACCAGAGCAATCATCGAGATGCCCCCTCCTAAAACAGAGAAAGAAATTCGTGGCTTCCTCGGTAGAATTCAATACATCAGTCCACTTCATCGCACAGCTCACACCTTTTTGTGAGCCCATATTTAAGCTCCTCCGGAAGAACGTTCCAAAAAAATGTAATGATGATTGCCAAGTTGCCTTCGATCGCATCAAGAAATATCTCATGAATCCTCCAGTTCTAGTGCCGCCCACTCCCGGATGACCACTATTGTTGTACATCTCGGTAGCAGCAGAAGCCATTGGCTGTGTCCTCGGCCAACACGACGAAACCGGGAAGAAGGAACAAGCAATATGTTATTTGAGCTGAAAGTTCACCGACTACGAGACCAGGATTCCCCGATCGAGAAAACTTGCCTCGCCCTAGTCTGGGCAACTCAGCGACTCCGTCAATACATGATTGCGTTCCCTATTCTCCTACTTGCTCATATGGATCCGCTCAAATACCTGTTCGAGAAACCGACACTCACTGGAAGGATAGCTAAATGGCAGCTACTCCTGTCTGAATTCGACATTACCTATGTCACTCAGAAGACAATCAAGGGGCAGGCCCTCGCCGATCATCTTGCCGCTCACTCTCTCCTGGATTATCAACCGCTCAAAACATTCTTCCCTGATGAAGATCTCTTACTTATCGAAGGTGAAGAAAAGAAGAAGAAAGATGAGTGGACGTTATTCTTTGACGGCGCAGCAAATGCTAAAGGAAGTGGTATCGGAGCAATCCTCTATTCTCCAGACGATGTCCCTATTCCTATCTCAAGGCGCATAGCATTCGAGTGCACCAACAACATGGCAGAGTATGAAGCATGCATTGCTGGCTTAAGGGAAGCCATAATCTTGGGCGTCAAGAAGCTAAGAGTATTTGGAGACTCACAGCTTATCATCAATCAGACCAATGGCGAATGAAAAACCAAGGACGAGAAGTTGATACCATATCATGTGTATCTTGAAAATCTGATCGAAGAATTCAAAGAAATCACCTTCTCATACATGCCCAGAGCCAAGAATCAGTTTGCAGATGCCCTCACTACACTCGCATCAATGCTCGAGATCTCGAAAGGAGCTTCAGAATGGGAGCTGACAGTCAAAACTTAAGATGAACCTGCTTTCTACCTGCAAATAGAAGAAGCCGAAGCTGTCCCTGACAAACCCTGGTATGCTGACATCAAGCAATATCTTGAAACCTAGGAATATCCAAAGTCAGCAACAGCAACAGATCGCCGAACCATCCAGCGTTTGGCAGGCCAGTTCATCATTAGTGGCAAAGTTCTGTACAAGCAATCCTATAATCACGTCCTCGTTCGGTGCGTTGACGAAACAGAAGCTGCAAATGTCAAGAAATACAAGAAATACATGAAAGAAATACACGAAGGAATCTGTGGCCCACACATGAACGGGCACATGATGGCAAAGAAGATTCTACGACTCGACTACTATTGGCTCACCATGGAAACAGACTGCTGCCAGCACGTCAGAAAATGCTTCAAATGTCAAGAGCATGCGAACCAAATTCATGCCCCATCATCAGAATTATACAACCTGACAAGTCCCTGGCTTTTCTCTATGTGGGGACTCGACATCATTAGGAAGATTAGTCCCAAAGCATCAAACGGTCATGAGTACATACTTGTGGCAGTCGACTACTTCACCAAGTGGGTAGAAGCAACCTCCTACACCACAATTGCATCATCCTAGGTGATCAAATTCATGAAGACCAACATCATATGCTGGTATGGAATCCCCAATGCTATCATCACAGATAATGGGACCCCGTTCGTCAACAAGAAGATGGATGACTTCCTCAGCAAATTCAAGATTCAACGTCATTGATCAAGCCTCTACCGTCCTCAGATGAATGGTGGGGTAGAAGCCGCAAACAAAACAATCGTCAGGATACTCGAGAAGATGGTCGTGACTTATCGAGATTGGTCAGACATGCTCCCATATGCACTTTGGACCTATCGAACGTCTGTACGGTTTGCTATAAGCGTTACTCCTTTCGAGCTTATGGAATGGAAGCAGTTCTACCAGTCGAGGTGGAAATACCATCACTACGGGTGTTATTAGAAAGCGGAATTGAAGAAGGAGAATGGTAACGGGCTAGATTCGACCAGTTACAGCTAGCAGATGAGAAGCGCATGCGTGCGCTAAGTCATTCTTAGTGTTATCAGAAAAGGATTGCTCGGGCTTACAACAAGAGAGTCCGAAAAAGAAGTTTCAAAGTGGGCAACATGGATGAAGAAGATTTTACCATCGCACCTTCCTGATCCTAGAGGAAAGTTCAAACCCTCGTGGGACGGACCGCTGATCATCAGAAAAGTACTTCCCGGAGGCGCCCTCAGACTCACCGACATGAGAGGGGTGGATCTTCCTGAGCCAATCAATGCCGACAAAGTGAAGATCTTTCACGGGTAAGTCATTCTGACTTTATCAAGAGTTATTTTAATAGAGCTGAAGTCAAGAGGTCAAAGCTAAAACCTCTGAGAAATCGTTTCCGTTCACCAAAAAAGTGTTTCAAATAAGGGGATTCAAAGGAAAAAAGAGAAGAAAAAAAAAGAAGAGAAAAAGAAAAAACAAAAAAAGGAGAAGAAAAATGGGAAGCCAAAGCAAGGCACCTGAGGAAAATCAACCCAAGAAGAAACACAGTCATCCATCCATTCATCTCAGAAGGGTCTTTAACTAAGACCAATAACTCTGTCATCGTAACTTAGGATAAGGGCTGGAAAACTGCCATCGGTCCGGCAACGACAGATTCCCGACCTCTAGCCGCCGCAGTTATCCGAAGATCCAGAAAAAAAGAAAAAGAAAATGTGCGCCTAAACAAAGAGGGCGGAGTGAAAACCTGAAAGAGCGCTCCGAGTAAAAACAGTGGGCATACAGCGGACTTGGTGAAAACCCGAAAGGGCGCCGAGGGTAAAAACAGCATAGCTGCCAAGGGGCGGCAAGATCAAACACCCAGGACGTGGTGAAAATCCGAAAGGGCGCCATGGGCAAAAATGACAGGAAAAGGCCGGCTGTAGTAAAAACTCGAAAGAGTGCTGCATGCAAAAATGACGCAAAAAGAAAAGAAAAATTAAAAGTGCAGGTACCGAAAAATTAGACGGTCCAGATCGGTTCAAGCAGTTACAGTTCAAGAACAGGAAGAAGTACAGTCGGGAACAAAGAACTCTACAAACTCTGACAATCTCAAGAAGTAACAGTTTCCATTACCTACACCTCTAGGGAATCAAAGGGATCTCACAAGTCAATCTCGAGACATTGGCCGAGCCTCAGTTCTGATTCCTATATCCCGACACAAAATCCAGACACACTCACAAGACAACTCATGACACAATAGATTTTTAAAAAGTTTTCTTCTTTTTCATTAAAAGCATCATATTTCTTTTACATATATCATGTCATATTTTCAAAAAATACAAAAAAATGCATCATCATCAATCATATGCTATGCAAAAAGGAATGTACAGATGGCCAACACAATCAATCTCTACCCTCCTCCTCGGCCATACCAGGTAAGCCCTCCGACTCATAATAAAATAACCTCGCTCTCAACCTGCTCGCACCTCATCTCGCTCAAGGATACAGAGCGCTGTCTCCTCATCAGACAACCTCTGATCGCAGCCAATCTCCTCGACATCATCTCACAATGATACCGAAGTGCGAAAATCTCAGACAGTAAATGGCCATGAGTGGCCAAAAGAAAACCAGGATCGATGAATGGGCGCTCCTCAAAGGGCTCATATGAACCAGATGAAGAGCCGGCATCTCCAAGAATATCTTGCTCATCCTCATCGGCAGTCTGGTGCCAGTAAGGGATACGTCGATACAGAGACAGCTCAGCAACCCAGTACTGGTATGGGGTGGTCGCCATCGAAAAAGTCCGCAGCTCAAAACCAAGAAAATTAGCAGTCAAGTAACTCGCCCAGGATCCATCAACTCGAGTCCTAAAGTCAGATGTTCTAGATGGAAGTGCTCGACGCCCGATACCCGTGAAAGCAAAAAGAGGAACATCCTACTCATATCCGAACTGCCGCAGGAACCGGATAGGATGATAAGAAAAGTAAGATCGAAAGTCTACCAACATCAGAGGAAGGCGGTGCGCATCGCAAAGCATTGGAGGAAGCGAAAGCCAAGATGACTCCCAACGAACATTCTAGTCACGAAGTTCAGCGAACATCCTGCGATACAAGGGCTCACTCATCCTAGCCGTATGAGGAAGAAATTCCATGATGTGTCGCATAAGGTCTGGCAACGGGTGCCAGGAAATGGTACAGGAACAGTCAGCGAAAGACGCTCCCATAGCCAGACCTGATCATCAAGAAAGAAAAGAAGTTCAGCTTGAGCAAAGAAATCCCCAAAAGACAAAAAGGAAAAAGGGAGTGCAGAAAAGATACCTAAAGAAATGCACAGCAGCTGCGAAGGACACGGGTGCGGCCTAGGGCACAGTCAGTCAGCCCATTAAACAGCTCAGCCAGGACGAGATAAATGATCCCCTGCCGTCAAATAACTCGGATCATCACCTCGAAAAGCAAAGGAGTCTGAGACCTCCGCCATCCCGAGAATAGCACCTCAGTTATTAAGCAGAAGATCAGTGCTTTCCGAGCAAGTAGAGACCCTGCCACACTCCGAGGACCCGAAAAAAGATCATACAGCAAGTCCAAGGAGAACACCACAGCATCCTGGCCGGCAGCTGCAGGCTGAACAAGATAAGGGATCCCGAACCAGTTCTGCGGTGTGGCAGTCTTTGGCAAAGTCTTCGGCAAAAAATACTGAGTATAATCCCAAGGGAGACCGGTCAAGCGCGCAAGCTCCTCTAAAGAGGGTCCTATCTCCATGTCGTTGAACACAAACAAGTTCAACAAGGAGACCCAGTCAATCAATGCAGCCCCGAGCATCCTCTAGTCAATGTCAACTCTAACCATATGGATCATACTGCCGAAGCCATAAGACTCCAAATCTCGAATCTCATAAGCTGACAAGCTGTCAAGCCAAGCAAGAAGGACGAGGAAGCAACTGACAAGTCCTCACAGGAATCCCCTCCAGAACAAAAGGCCCAGGAATCGATGACAGCTCATCAAGGATTGGAAGATCAACGGGCGAAGGAGAAGGAAAAGCTGGAACCTCTACAGACTCAACAACCCCTGACCTATCCCCAGTAACGGCTATTTCTGATATAGTCGCATCGCTATCTGAAACTGTCATGACTTCAACCGCATGGGAAGACTTGCCCACCTCGTGAACGGAGTGCGTAAAGGACCGACGATCAGGAGAAGGACGGTACTCTCCATCAAAAGGGCTATCGGCGAATATCACACCGCACATCGTGGCATCCTGACCAATCTGACCGTTGAAAAATGCATTTGAACCATCAAGAAAGGTCCTGACAACCCCAATAGAAGAATCAACGGTCAGATCTGAACCTGTGGCCCTTTCCAACATGAAGTCGTGAATCCAATCATCATCCTGTCCAATCAAAGGGATCATCGAGGCATCCACACCATCCATCATCAGGGGGACATCATCAATGATCACATCAAGTCCACCTAAGCAAGTATGCCGCACATCTCGGCCAACATAAAGTGCATCCAAACCATCAAAGGTATCATCTGAACCATCCATACCATCCAAACATGAGATCAGCCCATCTATGTCCATCATAGCCCCATCACCCCCATCAATCACATCATCCATGCGGCCCACGCCCAGAGGATGTGTAACCTCACCTATGGCCCATCTCCTCATCTCATCCATACCATCCATTTCTCCCATAATCAACACCCCACTCAAATATGAAATTCCAACCATCTCACCATTAATGGAGCCATTAAAAGCTCCATTAACTACCATCCTTAAACCCCCATCAATGCCCTCATTTAAAGCTCCATTTCTACCATCAATCCAAAGCATCCCACCATCATTAAAGTTTTCACCAATTTCTGAAGTGTGGGACCCACCAACCTCTCCCACAATGGCCCCCAAGCCATCATCAATGGCTGCCCAAGAGAGGACCAAGCAAGAAAAAGACAAAAAGAGAAGGAAAGATGAGACAAAGGGAAAACTCATGGCCGAAATCAAACCTGGGCGTACAGGGAATGTGGGGACAAGAGCAGTGGACAAAAGGGAATGTCCGAGCACAAGTCAGCCCAGGCCGCACAAGATGCGACGTTTGGGCGGCCCTCTGTGGGCCACCCGTACGGACACGCTCCCTCTCTCTCCGCAGGATTAGCTCCACAGTCGTTGGTAGGTGAGGCTGACAGTCCACGTCAGCGGATGGCACCCTGGGGGCCGCCCAAGGCTCCAATCAATCCCAGATTTCGTTTGAGGTTGATCTAAATCATCTGAAGGGTACCCCACCTATCCAATCATGAAGTACTATGGCCAGTATGGGTCAGATCAAGTCAAAGAAAAGGAAAATTGATCAAGAAAAGCCCACAAGCAATCTGAGTCATTCAAAGGCTAGATCATCATGATCTAAACCATGGAAGAGTTCACGTGAGTCATAAAATAGCAAGATCGAAGGCTTGATCATCGAGAAAGAGGGCCAGAATCCAAGATCTAATCATCAAGTGGGCCCACATGGCTGAAAAGAGCTATCTGAGCCGTTCAAGTCATCATCCACACTATGGAAAGCCTTTTTAGCCTCACAAAACATTAAGGATAGGTGCTCCAAAGCAAAGCTGAAGTCTGGAAAGGGCCTAATGACCAATTCAAGCAATTTAAACCACTCAAATCATAATCAGCCCCGTCAGAAACCAAACAAAGCAAGGTAAGTATGCCCAACCATAAAAGTTTTGGTCCGAAGACCTTAAACTACGTCGGGATCGACATCCCGAGAGACTTTCAATAAAAACCGGCATCGGTCTTGATCGTTCGAATCAAGATCCGATGACTCCGGACATTTTTCTAAAAACAAAAAATATATCTATGCATTTCCAGCCATTGCTTGTAAAGTTTTGGTCCGAAGACCTTAAACTACGTCGGGATTAATATCCCGAGAGACTTTTAATAAAAACTGACATCGATCCCAGCCGTTCGAGCCAAGATCTGATGACCTAGATCATTTCGAAAAAAAAATGCGTTGCCCTGTTCTGTACATATTCTGAGTCCGAAGACCTTAAACTACACTGGATTAATTTCTCGGGGGACCTTTCTTGCTTTCAACCAAAAACTGGCATCGGCCTCGACCGCTCGGATCAAGGTTCGATAACCCGAATCATTTCAAGAAAAAATACCAAAAGGATTTTAAGCTTTCCATAAAAACTAGTATCAATCTCGATCACTCGAGTTGAAGTCTTAAACCTTTTCAAAAAAAGAAGAAGAGAGTTTCACCATCAATCTTAACTGCGCAAATTCATCCCCAGTGGTCCGAAGACCTAAAACTACACTGGGATTAATTTCTCGGGGGACCTTTTCCTGCTTTCAACAAAAAACCGGCATCGGCCTTGACCGCTTGGATCAAGGTTCGATAACTCAGATCATTTCGAAAATACCAAAAAGATTTTAATCTTTCCATAAAAAACAGTATCAATCTCGATCACTTGAGTTGAAGTTTGGAACTTTTTCAATACAAAAAGAATATAATACAAAAAAAATGATTTTCACCATCAATTTTAACTGCGCAAATTCATCCCCAGCGGTCCGAAGACCTAAAACTACACTGGGATTAACTTCTCAGGGGCTTTCTTTCCCAACCTATTCCGGACATGGTTGACACTTGATCGTACGGGTGTCCAGAGTCTTCTAAACAGGTAGGGGCTGAGGCGGGCAGAACCTCGCGACCCTGTTCGTGTTGAACGCATCGTGATAGACAACCTTGATTTGGAAGTCGTTGTTGAATCTGACGGATGTTCCCTGTTCCTAAAACTCATGAAGGGGATTAAGGCAGTTGGGAGGTGAAGCGCACCCTCACGGAATTATGAGCAACATAAGGCCCCAAACTGGATTGACAAAGGGAAATGTGAGGATGTGGCTCATTCTATGGCCGAAGGAGTCCATCAGACGATACATGGTCTATGTGCATTGCACATGAGGAACAGGCAACTTTGTGGGTGTGTTGACTGAAAACCCTTAAATATCCTCATCCAAAGATGTAAAACTATGGCACTTAACTGTGTGAGACTCGTCTTACTCGCTGACGTAAAATGGATCGGGTCCCTCACCAGCAGTAAAAGCTGGAAATGGATGAAAATTCCATACCTTTCCCTGCGTTTCAGAAAAATTAGAAAATACTAAAACATTTGCAAAGTCATCTTTCAAAAATCACAAAAATATTTCTCTTGGTTACAAACAAAATATTCCAAAAACCAAAATATTTTCCTTGCTTTCAATAATACCGATCTTTACTTGGACAAAAATTTTCAAAATCACAAAAATATTTTCCTTATTTTCAATAACCGATCTCCATCTTGACTACTCAGGTAAAGATTCGGACCACATATTTGCAAAAAAATCACAATAGTTGTCACTATCCTCAGCACTACATTTCAGGAATCTCGAACTCTGCTCACTCATTTCGCAGTTTGGGATGACGGATCCGATCGCCCGCAAATTGGAATCTTGACCAAAACTGGCGACAAAGCACCGTCTCAATCGCATCCATTCACAGAAGAACATCTTGAAGTCTGATAACATCCTTCATACATTCCCATTAGCAAAGAAACAGCATCTTGGGACGATGGACCTGATCGACCACGGGTTGGGATCTTGACCAACCCGCTGACCAAACATCCGCAAGCAATAAGCTCAAAATTCTCTGCACCCCCAGCAAAAGCAAAATCATCGAACTGAAAGAGAATGAGCCAAACCATGCATCCATCATCAACTATGCATCTCCATGCATCAGTAGCATCGCATCAATCATCATGTTTACCTGCTTTCAAAATAAAAGTCGGTTGGCCAAAGACCCCACAGGCATCCTGTTAGTACATCTTTTGTTGTCAATTGGCGTGTTGGTTGGTCACGTCTTGTTGTGTGAGCCCCGGTCGAAGAATTGAAGAATCAAGACTTGAAGATTAAGCTTCGTCCATTGCTCAAGCTCATGCTGAAACAAGATCCCAAGTAAGTTGCATATAGATCGACCATAGGAAACCCAAAACATCAAAGAATGGCGTAAAGACTCACACATTTTATCCCATTCTCTTTCGACCCTTGCACAAGTTTATCAAACCTGTGGTCCTTGGCTGGTGCGAAACATATTGAAGATATGTCCATACATTGGACCATATGCACCTCATCACTTCATAACTTGAAGTGATCCGCTGCTGTGTTGAGGAACTTGGTCCAGCAAGCTCCCTGTGACAAGTTCATCTAGAAAGCGGCCAGGCTTCTCAACACATCAGCTACCTGCTGTGTAGAAAACAGATGGACAGCCGACCGGTCTTGACCGGTCGGCCAGGCTTTTCAGTTTACAACAGGTACTTGCTGTGAGATAAGAATATGGACAGTCGACCGGTCTTGACCGGTCGGCCATCAGATTACATGATGTCCAGCAGGCATAGCCAACCGGTCTTGACCGGTCGGCCTGTGTTCTCTAAAAGGTCCAACAAGCACAGCCGACCGGTCAAGACCGGTTGGCCTGTTTTTTCCAAATGGTCAAGCAAGGTGTGCGGACCGGTCTTGACTGGTCGGCCTGTGTTCTCTAAAAGGTCCAGCAAGCACAGCCGACCGGTCAAGACCGGTTGCCCTGTTTTTTCCAAATGGTCAAGCAAGGTGTGCCGACCGGTCTTGACCGGTCGGCCAGTATTCTGAACTTCTACAGCAAGGGGGTCCGACCGGTCTTGACCGATCGGCCAGTCCCAGATGTGGCTTGGATTTCAAATGACGACCGGTTCGTCCGACCGGTTGAGATACTTCTCTGACAGGTCGGTCGTGACCGTTTTTGATCCGTTGGGGCCATCATTTGAGGCTCTATATAGCCATGACTTGAGGTCTTTCATGAAAAGTGTTCAACACCCTTCAAGAGCTAAGAGAGAAAGCTTTTACTCACATCCTCCTACCCTCTTTGCTCTTGTTCCCCTTGAGTTCATCATTCAAACCTAGCCATTAATGGCTTATCAATGAGTATTCAAAGCTCGGTTTGAAGTATGAACTCAAGACCTTCATTCATGGCTTACCTTCGGAATATATTCATGAGGTCATTTATAGCCATTGAATGCTTGAAGTTTGGTAGTTCCCTCATTACCATTGCATTGAATAGGCAAGAGGAACTAGACCAACTCTCTACCAACTACCCAGCATCAACATAACCTCATCATTTGCATCGGTAGCTGATCTTGGGAGCACAAAGAGAAGCTGAAGCACGTGGAGCTGAAGCTACTCATCAAAGGCATCGAATTGGGGCTCAATCGTCTAGGTATGTCTAGTATTTGAGAGTCCATTTATTCAATCACTATTCCCTGGATTGGGAAACTCCGACGGGAGGGTACGTGACCATCCTTGGATTAGGATTGGTGAGAGTTTGAGATCCAAACTCGTCAAGTCCCTGGATTGGGCCATCGACTGGATGGTAAACACGGTCCTAGATCAAAGGATGTCAAGGTTGATGGTTAACCTGATTTAAAACCAAGACTATAGTGAAATCCGGTGGTCTCATAGGTTGAGATCGTGAACTGGAAGTGGAGTAGGGAAACCGAACCACTATAAATCGCTGTGCATTGTGAGATTGAATGATTGCTATGTGTTGAATGGTTTAGTCAATCATGAATGCTAACTGTTTGATGAAATGCCTATGATAGTCCTTGCTTATAAATTGCTCATATAAATGCCTTGAATCCTATTGTGATTATCTTATTTGATAAGATTGACTTGATTAGTTTTTATTTGTAATTGGAATTTAAAAAATCCTATTCACCCCCCCCTCTAGGACATTAGGCATATCTCCAAGTATCTCTATAAGTGGTAAAACCGCAATTTCACATCCCTAGTGGAGGCGGGTGCAAGCCAGATTTCCCTTTCAAAAAGACAAAAAAATATTTCTATTTGCAAATAAAAACCCCACGGAGTATCACTCCCTAGAGTGGGGTCTCCAAAACACCGAGAGATCTTTCATATCTCTGGGTAGGAGTCGACGCAAAAATCAAATAAGATCCGATATCTCGCGGTTTCTCCGAAGACCATCGGATCCAATGCACTCAAAGTACGGTCGAACTGAACTCCAATGTCAGTGTGGTCGTACCACATGCCAAGATACGAAAAGATGAAAGTCAAAAGTCTCGGTTAAAGAAACCATTTGAACAGGTGGAAACGATGAATTGTAACCCAAGTATCAAAACCAACGGATCGGGTGGAAAGAGTTCACCTGCACATACTTAGGTGTGGATGCCTGAATACCTTGACTGATTCCAAGTCGGCGTAGTGGACTCCCGTAAGACTACATGACGCAGGGCAGCTAACCACTTTGACAGTCAAACGAAACAAGAACTCCTGGAGTGGTCCGGGAAAACATCAAATAGTCAATCACAGGGTCAGTATCCTCGTAAGATTATGATGCAAAGGCTCTGCTGTACCTTTTCGATGTTAGTATCGATCGGGAATGGAAGGGTTGTGATTGGGTACCCAGGTTGCAGCACACTACAGGGACAATCGCAACGTTTTCTCCAAACTCCCGCGGTATGTGCGAGTTATCAATCTCCAAACAATCAACTGACTCAGATACAAAGGAAAACAAAGATTTCAGACCACAATCTAGGAAAGAATGAAATGCAAACCAAGCATCAAAACCAGCAGATCGGGTGGAAAGAGTTCACCCGCACGTACCTAGGCGTGGATGCCTGAAGTACCTTGACTGATTCCAAGTCGGCGTAGTGGACTCACGTAAGACTACATGACGTAGGGCAGCCAACCACTTTGACAGTCAAGCGAAACAAGTACTCCTGAAGTGATTCGAAAAAACATCATACAATCAATCATAGGGTCAGTATTCTCATAAGACTATGACGCAGAGGCTCTGCTGTACCTTTTCGATGTTAGTACCGATCAGGAATGGAAGGGTTGCGATTGGGTACCCAGGTTGCAGCACATTGAAGGGACAATCGCAACGTTTTCTCCAAAATCCCGCGGTATGTGCGAGTGATCAATTTCCAGACGATCAACTGGCACAGATGCAAAGGCAAGCAAAGATTTCAGACCATGATCTATGAATGACCGGGTCAGAAGTGGGGTGTCCACTCGCTTTAGCATTCGGTTGCACATAAACTCTGCCAAAGAGGGGCATCTGTAGAAACCCCACCTTCGGCTACAAGATTGGTAGAGATAGCTGAATGAATGGAGGACCATACACCCAAATCCCATGTCCAAACTCAGCCAAACTCACCCTTGTAAACCCCAATTCATAGCCCAACTCAAGCCTGAACCCAGTCACCTCACCCCTAAACATTAGCCTGAAAAACCCCTCATAAGAAAAACCAGTAAAAAAATCCCAAAAAAAGTCAAACTCGGCGAGTCAACCCGCTGAGTCAAATCACCGAGTCAACCCGCTGAGTCAACCCATCGAGTCAACTCACCGTGTCAACCCATCTCTTAAACGCAGTCAACTCACCGAGTCCTAGACCGCAGCCTCGGAGCAGGTCCATACTGCCCGCTGAATCCCAAGAAAGGCCGTACGGGCGGCCCCCTGAGGGCCGCCCAAACTTAATTACGGGAATTGCCACTCCTCGCTGCTATAAATACCCCCCTCCCCTTCTCATTTCACAAAGCTCAAGCTCGAGTGCAATCTGTTTGTTCCGAGTTTCTCTTCCCCCTTTAGCCCACTTTTCCACCAAGGAGAGCCCGAGTGAGGAGAGCCTAGCCCTAGTCCAGCTCAGCTTGACCACTGGTCCAAGTCTCCCAAGCCATCCAAGTCTCGATCCAACCACTCGAAGCCAATCCTTGTGACACCTCCGTCCATCCAGCTACTCTATCATCAGCATCATCTCATTCGCATCTAGCGTAAGTGCAACATTTACTTTTCTTCCAACCCCCCTGCCTCATTGCAAGCACTTTGATCATTCAAGCACACAGCATGCATCCTGCATAAAGCACCTGTCAGTTCGAGCGTATGCTCTGGGCTTGTCTGTTAATAGAAACCTGCCCATCAGAAACTCTTACTGTTCAGACCTACATTCATGCATCAGTCACTACGAGCACTTTGATTATTCAAACACAAGGCATGCATCTCGCATAAAGCACCTGTCAGTTCGAGCATATGCTTTGGGCTTGCCTTTTAATGGAAACCTGCCCATCAAAAACTCTTACTGTTCAGACCTGCATTCATGCATCATGTCATTCATGAGAATGTACGAGGATTAAATCAGACTTTCAATTATTAGTTCGATTCTGTGAAGTAGAGACCGTACTTCGGTACGGGCAGTGTGTGAGGTGTTTAACCTCTTCCCACCCTGTAACCGTGATCCCTTACCTCGAATCTCTGGCCGCAGATCAAAAGGAGTCATTTTAGAGGAAGGAATCTCCGGATCCCCTTCTCTAACGTTTCTACGGGGTCTAACCGACTGTAGATTCGAAGTAACTGTCTAGTGACGACTCTGGTCTTATACAAACTCATCCAAACACATCCAGCTTAACACGACAACCACACAAAGCCCTCGAGAACGAGGCAAGACAGTGGCACAAACGGCGATTCGCGCGCACGCACCCCTTCTTCTTTTCCGAAAGGAAAGGGAGAAAGTTCGGGAGCGCAGAACGGCGAGGGTCCACACCTGGCCATTTCTTTCCCTCATTTTCACACTATATATATATATATATATATATATATATATATATATATATATATATATATATATATATATATATATATATATAACCGAGTCGAGCCGAATTGAGTTGCATCAAGCAGAACTTCGAACCGAGCCGAACCGAACCGAGCTTGGGTCAGCTCGAGCACGGCTTGAAAATTCTTGCAAGCATGGAAAAACGACTCAACTCGGGTTCGAACTAGCCTTTGAGCCGAGCCAAATTGAGGTAGTTCGAGCCGAGTTAAGTGAGCTAACCGAGCTAGCTTGGCTCGTGTTCAGCTCTACTAACATGTGATTGGAAAACATCCACTGGCCCAATGCCCCATACAGCGTAAGCCCAAAGCCAAGAAACTCTTGACTCATATATGTAATCTAACTGACGGTCCCTCTCAAGCTCAGCCGTGGTACTGCGCGCGTGCTTAGCTTGAAAACAATATCAGTAAGATGAGTTGAAGAAGCTGCTTTGCTTTCCCAAGGATCATTTATATAAGAATATGTCCCATCATCAATTTGAGCCACAATCACTTATGTTTATAAAGAACTTAGTTTATCCAGGGCAATGGAAACCATCCATCCATGGCATAGAAATTGATGGCTATGGAAGAGAAGGCCATGATCAGAGTGATTTTTGCGTGGTAGCCAATGAAATGTGTGCTAGGCCAAATGGACAGTCCGGATTGACAAAATAGGCTGCCCAAGTGCTCTGACATGATTAGGAGCACTACAAAGAGCTGGATCCAAAGAACTATATATATGGATAATTTGCTGCGCCTTCATGGGAGGTTAGCAACGTCCCATACCTTTAAATGGCACATAGGGTGATCTATCATTGATCAAAACCACTCATTCATTCATACAATTAGGAGGAAGCCATGGTGCAAAAATCATGTGGATCGGATGATTCTAACCCTTTGAATGAGGCTAATTTATTACAATCATCTATTGTTTATGAGCCATAATTCATATGGTTAGAATATTCAAATCAAAGTATTATATAGAGTTATAGTAAATACAAAGTAAGATCTATCTACGGGACGTCTCAAGATGATGATTGGACCTATTTTGTTTACGGGGAATGTCCATTTTCATGCTATAGGAAACTTAGGATGAATTGATTGGCATGATTTTTGCACCGTACGTGTCTTGTTTCAGTTGGAATTAACCAGTCGGATCGATAATGGGTGACCATGTCCGTCAATTTAAAGGTCTGATGTACTAATATATATATATATATATATATATATATATATATATATATATATATATATATATATATATATATAAAGGTTTCAAGTTCAATGGTTAGACTAATTAGTTATGATCCACCTAGCAGGTAACTTCCAACTTATTTAAGTGAATGTAACATCCAACCCTTCCAACAGGTTGAGCCCATAGAGAGGATCACATAATGCAAAAGTCAGCCCCATTTACTCAACGGTGGGTCATACCTAGAAACAATGTCTAGCTATTGATAAACAGCAAAATAGAAGCAGATGTGGCTGAATTTTGCATAAAGAAATTCTCATGATGAGATGAACTTATTGGACGGATTGGATGTTGCAAGCACATGAAAGGTTGGAAGCCATCCGCTGGGTGTACTGTAAGTTGTGATCTAACCGGTTGGATTTGAGACCTCGTATGTGTATATATGCCAAAACGACGTGGAAACCAATGTAGAGAAAGAAAGGACCAAGGCATGGATGTTGTTTCCATCACCTGGCGGTATCTGGTGCTTCATAACTACAAAAGCAACCAACCAACGTGTCCACGAAGAGAAGCCATCTAGTCTTTCTCTGTTTCTTTCTTCTTCTTTTCTCTTGATCAAAAGAGAGTACTATGGCACTATCATTTCTTCATTTTCTCTTGGTTACAAGTCTCCTCGTTGTGTTTCGCATGTTTCCTCATGCAGAGGCAGGCACAAACCACACATTCAGTCGCAGGGACTTCCCTCAAGGCTTTTTCTTCGGTACTGCTTCTTCAGCTTATCAGGTCTCTTCTTTTTCCACGTCTCCTCTTATTCATGTGTACGTGGAATCTAAATCATGCATATAGTGTGCCGAGCCAGCCATTTTAGGCATAGATCCAAATATCAAGCCTGATAACTCAGGTGATCCACACCAAAGGGAACAAATAGAGGACATTAGGGAGGGTGATGCCTATCATAGAAATTTCCAGATGAAACATAGGGTCCACCTTGTTTTGTATATACTATCCAATCCGTTCACTAGATTTGAATCACTAGTATGAATGGGCATTTAAAAACTCAGGTGGGGTTAGGCTACATGAATGTATAGGGTCCATTTGGACAGGGAATCCAACAAAATCAGGATCAAGCGTAATCTTGATTTTAGTAGGCCCCATGCCCTTCACATTAGGTTCATCACCCTTAACCTTAAGTAGCTGTTTCCTCCACATAAGTACAATTATCCAAGTTATAAAAAATAAAATAAAAAAAAAATAAAAAAAATAAAAATTGAAACGCCACTAATTGCATTTATGCAGGGAAAGTGGCACTTTACGGTAACAATAGGGGTGTCAACGGGTTGTGCTAGGCCGGGCCAAGCTGTCTAAATCCGGCCTGCATTGTTCAACATAGATCCAAACTTGGCCTGGGCCTGTGATGGGCCAAAATAGTCCAGTCCAAGTCCGGCCATATATAATTCTTTTTGCCGGGCCCAAGCCCAAGCCCACAAAGGTCACAGAGGGGAACCTGCGGCAAAGGCTGCTGCAATGGCCAAAGTAGGGCTCTCAATGGGTCGGATCTGGATCGGATCCAGTTGGATCCGGCTCCAAGTTCGTATATCTGTAGACGGATTCCGATCGGATTCGGATCCAACTCGGATCCAAAAGGTGACATCCATATCGGGTCCATTTTTAAATTGTTAGATCCATTTCCGATCCAAAATCTATATAACCATCGTTCGGTCAGATCTAGGGCCGAATCCACCCCATTACAAATCTAAATAATTATATAATATAATATATTTAATTTAGTAGAAAAATGATGCAAATCCCACTATTTACTATGGTATGGCCGACCTAAGAGTGGCATGTCTCAATTTTGAGACAGCCTAAAATAATTTGGAAAACGGATCGCCAGCATGAATATAACATATACAATAAAATGACAATGAGTCGGATCTTAATCGGATTCGGATCGAACTCGGATATGTTCCTGTGAATCCAAATCCGCATTATATGGATTCAGAGCGAATCTGATCTTAGATCTAAACTGCTCCATTGAGAGCCCTAGGCCAAAGGTTGTGGTTGGGGGTTGTGAAAAGGGGTGGTTGCCAGCTCGGGTGGGCCCCACCATGGTGTTTATGTGAAATCCACATTGACCACTAGGTACGTCACTCTATTTTAAGTTCCAGGCTAAAAAATTAGCTCCATCTGTCATGGACCACACAATTAGAAACGTTATATAGGTCAACATTTACCTTCCAAACAGTTTCCCTTAGTGTGGCCCACCTGAATCACATATAGGCTCATTTCTTAGGTCATAGGCCTAAGTTTGGGTGTGGCATATAATAGATGGAGTGGATTCCATATAATCATCATGGTGGGCCTTGTAAAAATCATCAGTGGTCATCTCTCCCGACTGTTTCTTTTATTGTGGCCCACCTTAACCACATATTAGCTTGAGTTTTTGGCCCTGGGCCTAACTTGTGATTACACATCAAATGGTCAGAGTGGATTTCACATAAACATCATAGTGAGGACCCTTAAAAAATTAAGGGCAAGTATCTGTTTTAGAGCTGTTTCCACTGATATATTAAAAAAAAAAAGGAGTGACCCTTAATTTTTGAAGGGCCCACCATGACAGATATGTAATCCCATGGAAGGCCTAAGGCCAAAAAATCAGACTAATGTGTAATTAAGGTGGGCCAAACCATGAAACAGTTGGGAAAGAGACGTCCACCCCTGATTTGTACAGGGCCACCATGATGATTATATGAAATCCACTCCAGCGATTAGATGCCACATCAAAACTTAGGCCTAGACCCAAAATCAGGCTCATATATGATTCAAGTGGGACACACTAAGGAAAATAGTTTGTAAGGTGAATGTTGCTCCGTATACTAACAGATGGAGCTGATTTTTGTGTCTTGGGCCTAACATAGGGCATCTAACCAGGTGGTGGGGGTGGATTTCACGTAAACACCATGGTGGGACCCACCCAAACCAGCCATCTTTTCCTTCTCCTCCTATTTATTAGCAATAATTAACCATTAATTAATTACTATTTTTTTTAACCTTTTCCATCTTTCCCTCAAATTTATTAACATTAATTAACCATTCAATTAATTGCCAATTTCTAAGCAGAGATGTATTTGGGAGTATCTCTTTTTATATTATAAAATTGCCTTTGCAAACACTAATAGACCAGCCGGGCTCATGGGCTGTTGTCCATGGTCCAAGCATAGCTGATTTAAATGAGGCTTGAATTTAAGCCCGAGCCCATCCCTTGGGCCTGATACCTCAACCCAAGTTTGCTCCAAAGCGCTAGCCGGGCCCATTGACAGCCCTGATAACAAATCTTACACGAAAGGCAGGATTAGACTAAATCTAATTATATGGTATTACTGTGACAAATACTGCCAATGTTTTGAAAAACTTGTGATAATATCCCAAAAATAAAACAAAAAATACTATAAGGATATGATCTCGACATTTTCATTATATCTGCTGATTTTAAAATTTCTCATTTTTTTTTATCACCATATTATCAAGAAAATAGTAAAGAGAGAAATACACACACACACACTATGCGGTCACCTCATGGGAAGTTCCCATGAGGTCGAGCTGTGTGGCCCCACTGTGATGTGTGATGGGCATCCACACCATGTATTTTGTGGGTCCCCTAGTGGTTATGGGATATCCCAAAAAGCAACTGTATCCTGAACTCAAGTGGGCCATACCACTGAAACAGTGTCAAATCATGCCCACAACATCTAAAAGCACTTGTTGGGGCCCACTTGAGTTTTGAATATGGTTGAAACTTGGTGTGACCTCTTGTTTAAGTGGGACACGCACAATGGATGGGCTGGATTTCTCAACCACATCTCAGTCTATCCTATAAATGATCATAAAGGTTTCAATGGGTGGATATCCACTCTCGACTATTGTCTATTGGATGGCCCACTTAAGTCATGGATTGATCTGATTTTTAGGTCCATGGCCCACCACAAAATGGTGCATTTGACTGATGGAGTGGATGCCCATCACACATCACAGTGGGGCCTACACAGCTAGACCGCATGGGAACTTCCCAATAAATATGGTGAGATCTTTCTAATACTATTCAAAGAAAAACTTCAAAATTTGAATATATACTGAGAAAATTTTAGACCGAGAAATGCCAAAAAATGAGATTTGTCACTTTGGATGTGATTGAAAATTGGCAGAGCTGAAAAAATTTCGATGCAGCATTCCCGTAACACCAAAGTGTTACTCCTAATGTATTATTGACATGCACAAGCTGTCAAAATGGGGCCATGTACTTGACCCTTCCCTGAGAGGCATGCTAGGCACCGCGCAGGGTTAACACCTTAGTTGGTAAGGTGTTCCCCTGGTAACACCTAATCCGCTCCCGCTTTATAAGGGCTTGGCACTGGGAATGAGAGCCCAAAACTCCCAATGGTCCACCACATTGGTCCCTGTGGTGCGTCCCACCTGAAGATTTGGCCGCCTCACAGCTTGAATGTATGATATCTTAACGTGCATTCTAACGCATGTGAACAAAACCACCGTTAATAAGTTCCAAAGATTGAACGACTGACTTACAACCAACCGTTCATTCTCCGGCCGCCTCCTTAAAGGTGGACCGAGGCCTCATCCAACGTGTTTGTATAACAAAATCAGGAGCAAGCACAAGTCTATTTGATTAATGTATCAATCAAAGAATGGAAATTTCAGGTTCCTCTTCCATCACGGTGGGTCCCACCATATCAAAGGTCCAGATCCTTACATGTGAGAATAGAAGGATTACCCTTTCGCTTTTCTACTAGGGATACCTTAGGAGTTACCCCACCTTCAGTTAGGTAGAAGCTGGGCTGAACCAGCTGGGTCCGGCCTGTTTCAACCTGGGTTTGAGGCTGAGCCTGAAGATCTCTGGCTTCGCCTGAGGCTGGATTCTCAGTTTGGTTAAGTAGTTGAGTTGGGAATGGGCTTCACTTTGCTTTAAAAGTCATTAGGTTGGCCAGCCAGACGCGACTTATTCGACACTGTCGGCTAGTGGGCCTGTCTGCTTGGGCAACACAGCTTATGAGTTGGATTTGGATATTTTTGGGCCTGACAACAACGCTAACTTCAACAAGCTCTTCCAATGGCTTTGATAGAATGAGGGACCCTACTGTTGGTTGTGGACCTTTGGGGGCCCACTTGTGGGCAACCACTTGTGGATTGGGACCCATAGGGAATGGATCGGGAACCATAGTAAGTTACCACATCCCTACCGCATCCCTTTTCCTTCCGGGAATTTGATTTTCAAATTCCGGAGGTGGTTAGATGAGATAAGGATAAACCTTATCTCATCTCACCATCTTATCCCTTTTATCTCTCGTATGAGTATTATAAAAGGGATAGTTCTCTTCCGATATAAGACACGAAAAGAAAAAGGATGAGTGATATACGGAGAGAAAAGAGAGGAATAGCCTTTGAGAGTTCATTTGGTCCATATATCAGATCTAAGCCATAGATCTGATCCGGTGACCATCTTCACCGTAGGATCAGAGGGGTGAACAGACCCATTTGTTCCCGTAGCAGATAGGCGAACGGCTGGATCTCACCGTACATCCTCGGCTTTGCGAAGGTTCTCATCGAGTAGACCGTCGGATCCTGGAGGCCCACACTTCCGCAATTCCTAACAGTGGTATCAGAGCATTGAACGGCGGATCTCCGATTTAAAGAGGAAATAATCGCAATCGAGAGATGGCCTCTAAAGCATTGATCGCCGATCAACTAAAAGGACAACATTTCGACGGCAACAACTACGAAGACTGGTCCCGCGCAGTGCGAAGCCTTCTGGATGAAGATGACATTTCACACACTCTGGATGGGGTTCAAGAGGAACCCATATTGGCTGAAAATGGAAATCTAGGTGAACATAGGGCCGCGATGAATCGCTACAACAAGTGGCGTAAACAAAATCGCTCAGCCCGTAATGTTTTGATTAGCACAATGCACAAAGAACTCATACCCACGTATGAAGTGCATGAAACCGCTAAGGGGATCTGGGATGCACTGGCTAATACCTATAAGCAGAAGTCAGATGCAAAAGTTCGGGCTATGGAATTAGAGTTCCAAGAATACAGGATGCCTGTAGGTTGCCCCATCAAGGATCATATCCGTAAGATGGAGCAGATGATAGGCGCCCTGAGGAATGTAGGGTGCAAACTAACTGAAAATCAAAAGATTATAGCTATGCACCGTTCCTTACCCGAATCATGGGCCCAAATTAAAACGATTCTGAACCATACTGATTCTATCACAACGTTCAGAGACTTTTGTGGCCATCTGGTACGAGAGGTTGAAATGAATGCGATTCAGCCAAGTTCGGCCAAGGCTTTTGCAGCAGAAACCCACAAGCGGAAAGCTAACAAGAGAAAGTTCAAAGCTCGCAAGAAGGCGAAGAAGAACAATCAGGAACAGAAGACTGCAACGCCTCCTCCAAATCCCAAGAAGGGGAAAGGAAAGAGAAAACCTAAAAAGACAAACATCACCTGTTTCGTCTGCGGAAATCCTGGCCATTATGCCCGTCAGTGTGCCCAGAAAAAGACGGCGCAACAAAGCACGTGACACGAGATCGTCGAGGACTTCAGGAATTTCGACCTATAGCCACAGGGAGCTACAGGGTGTACATGGGGAATAATGCTGCTGAAGACGTGCTAGGGATTGGTGTTTATCATCTTCGTACGCGCGTAGGGCACACAATAACCCTCCATGATACTCTTTATGCACCGGGCATGCGCCGGAATTTAATTTCTGTTTCTAGATTGTTAGTTAATGGTTTTGACATTCGTTTTTTCGGGACAAGAGTTTCTTTAAGGCTAAATAACCTCATCTTTGCATGGGGAAATTTGATTTCAGATTTATTTATTCTAGATGTAGAACATGATAATGCGCCTCTTGCTTTGTCTGCTACATCAAATGAACATGTAGTATCTGAATCTTTAAAATGGCACGCGAGGTTAGGTCACATTGGAAAGGACCGTATGACAAGACTAGCTAGATCTGGTCTGTTAGGTTCATTATCCAAGGTTGATTTGCCATCTTGTGAACATTGTGTGTCCGGGAAAACATCTAAGAAACCATTCCCTAAAGCAACTAGGTCAAAGAGTTTACTAGAGATAATCCATACGGATATCTGTGGACCCTTAAATGTACATGCTAGAAATAGATGCCAATACTTCGTTACTTTTATTGACGATTACTCGCGCTATGGATATGTGTATCTCATCTCACATAAATCTGAGGCTTTTGATTGTTTTCTTAAATTCAAAGTTGAAGTTGAAAATCAGCTTAAGAAAAAGATTAAAATTCTTAGATCTGATAGAGGTGGCGAGTATACATCTGAAACGTTTAAATCATACTGTGCAAACGTTGGCATCATCAGGCAATACACTATGGCATATACTCCACAGCAAAATGGAGTTGCAGAGAGAAGGAACAGGACACTATTGGACATGGTCAGATCGATGATGGCACATGCCAATCTCTCTACCACATTCTGGGGAGACGCGCTTCTTACAGCCGTCTACGTCCTAAATAGAGTCCCAACTAAATCCGTTCCTAAGACCCCATATGAGATGTGGACTGGGAGGATTCCTTCTCTAGCCGACCTACGTCCTTGGGGATCTTTAGCATATGTTTTATTACCTACTCAGCATAGAAGTAAACTTGATAGTAAAACTATTGAGTGCGTATTCATCAGGTACCCAATGCACTCAAAGGGATACGTTCTAGTTTATGAGGATCGTGGAGGATGGACTGAGATTGAATCTCGGGATGTAAACTTCGTCGAAGACAGATACCCCAGCCGAAAGAAACAAAAGGTTTCCACCGAACTTTTTGAAATTCCCGATGTATCTCAGGAGAGTGGGAGTTCTGCTTCTGAAAATCCTATAGTTCATCAGGACAGTGGGAGTACATCTCAGCAGGCTCCTGAGTTACGTCGAAGTGAAAGAGGTTTGATTCCCAGAAGATATTTCGATATCGATGGTCAATCTTTCTCTTGTGTTGCGGTTGACGATGATGAACCTGATTCTTATCAGGATGCGTTATTATCTCCGAATTCGGCTGATTGGGTAACTGCCATGGACGAGGAGATTGCCTCCATGGAGAAGAACAAAGTCTGGGAACTTGTAGATCTGCCTTCCAATCGCAAAGCAATTGGTAACAAGTGGGTACTTAAGATCAAAAGAAAGGCAAATGGTACAGTGGACAAGTACAAAGCAAGATTAGTTGCAAAAGGTTTTACACAAAGAGAAGGTGTTGATTATGAGGAAACTTTTTCACCTGTTGCAAAATTTTCCTCAATCCGCATGATCTTGTCCATTGTCGCAAGTTTAGACTTAGAGTTATATCAGATGGATGTAAAGACTGCTTTCTTAAATGGTGATTTGGATGAAGATATTTACATGCAACAACCCATAGGTTATGTGGACAAAAAGTATCCAAAGAAAGTCTGCAAGTTATTACGATCTATTTATGGGTTGAAACAATCTTTAAGGCAGTGGTACATGAGGTTCCACTTAGCCATCACCACTTTTGGATTCACAATGAGTGAAGAAGATCATTGTGTATACATGAAACGGTCTGGAAGATCTTTTCTGATACTATCTCTATATGTAGACGATATCCTATTAGCTGGTAATGACATGCAACTGTTGATGATGTCTAAAGATTGGCTTTTCTCGAACTTTGAGATGAAAGATCTTGGTGAAGCCAACTTTATTCTAGGGGTTAAAATCATCAGGAACCGTTCTAGGAGATTCTTAGGCTTGTCACAAGCCACTTATATACAGAAGATCTTAGAGCGGTTTAGGATGAAAAATTCAGAAGCTGTTGAAATCCCTATGGATAAAGCTACCAAGTTAGACAGGAAATCGTGTCCCCAGACAGAAGCTGAGAAATCGGCAATGTCCTTAGTACCTTGTGCAAGCGCAGTAGGCAGCTTAATGTATGCTATGCTTTGCACCAGACCAGATATAAGCTATGCAGTTGGCATAGTCAGCCGTTACCAGAGTAACCCGGGACAGTCTCATTGGCAAGCCGTGAAACGAATATTCCGCTATCTCAGAGGAACCAAGGACTTGATGCTGTGTTATGAAGGCGCGAGTCTTTTTGCTCGGAGGGGGAGCTATCTCTTGGTCGAGCAAGAAACAGACATCCACGACACTTTCATCTATGGAGGCCGTGGATGATACAAGTGTGGTCAATCTAAGCCATTCATTGGGTATTTGCAAATTTCAAACATGAGTGTGTACCAAAAATCAGGGTACACACTCACCAAGCAAGCCGTACATGCATATTGAATTTGAACCATTGAACTTCTCTTTTTCTAACTACACGTTTTTCCGTGAAAGTTGATCCACCGGTAATAAATTTGTTTATTGTAATTAACTTATGTAATGGACAATCAGATAGTGTTGTCAACCTATGTAATAGATTGCACCTTTGTTTGTTTTGTGCTCTCATTGCATGTTAGGTTGGGTTGACAGTCATCGTGAAACTTATGCCATAACTTTCATCAAGAATCCAAACAATATGACATTTCAAACTCATCATAGGGCATTCCTTGTAAGCGATGTGCCACATTGGAACCTAAGTGTCCTAAGAGCATAGGAATAAAAGGAACCATAAACTCTAAATAATATCGAAGATCATAGATACTTTCATAGGATAAAGATTTTTGAAGTGAAAGAAGCTTTGAAAAAGATAAAATCAAGAAATGCCCTCAAACCTATTGATATGCCAATAGAGGTTTGGAAGTGTTTGAGATATCCTTGTTTATTTTGATTAACAAAGTTGTTCAACAAGATCGTAAAATGGAAGAAAATACTAGCCGATAGAGGAAAAAATCCTAGTACCTATTTGTAAGAATAAAGGAGGGAATGGAAGGTAAAGTATCGTGATAGATATTTATAAAAATAAAGGAGATGCACAGAACTGCCCTATCTATAGTAGGATTAAGCTTATGAGCTACTATGATACTTTGGGAGAGTAATTGAGCAAAAGACTAAGGGCCGGTTGACATCTCTACTAATAAGAGCTTATTTGCTTATTCTAAAAAAAATGAGCTCTTATTTTTTAAATAGATTATTTAGAAAAGCTCTAAGTTTAGAGTTTATTCTTTTAGAAACTAGTAAAAAAGCTTTTAAAGAATAAGTGATGGGGAGGTCACTTTTTCTTTTAGAACTTATTTAGCTCAAGTGTGTAGACATTTTCGACCAATTTTTGGACAAGTTTGTCTTTAAACTTTTTAAGTAATTCCCATCTTACCCTTCTTTCTTCTCTTTACAATCTCTAGGTAGACCTACATGATGGGCAACTCATATTGAAGGTAGGGCTCCACATGATGAATGGTCCACATCAAGGTGGGCTCACATAATTCATGGTCACATCAAAGGTGGGCCCCACATGATGGATGCCCCACATCAAAGTGTGGCTTTGCATGATGGATGGTGGGCATCAAAGGTGGGACCCACATGATGGATGGTGGACATTGAAGGTGGGACCACATGATAGAAGGTTGACATCAAACGTGGGCCCACATGATAAACGACCCATATTG
This sequence comes from Liriodendron chinense, assembly GCA_003013855.2. Classification (NCBI taxonomy): domain Eukaryota; kingdom Viridiplantae; phylum Streptophyta; class Magnoliopsida; order Magnoliales; family Magnoliaceae; genus Liriodendron; species Liriodendron chinense. Next base: position 2,917,633 of record ML058483.1, read on the forward strand.
AAGGTTGGGCCCCACATGATGGATGGTCCACAACAAAGAAGGGACCCACATGATGGATGGTGGACATCAAAGGTGGGCCCACATGATGAACGACCCATATTGAAGGTTGGGCCCCACATGATGGCTGATCCACAGCAAAGGTGGGACCCACATGATGGATGGTGGACATCAAAGGTGGGTCCCACGTGAGAGATGGCCCACATCAAAATGTGGCCCTGCATGATGGACTATCGACATCAAGTGGACCCCACATGAGGATGGACCATACCAAAGGTGGGACCCACATGATGGATGGTGGACATCAAAGGTGCGCCCGCATGATGAACGACCCATGTTGAAGGTTCCCCTCACATGATGAATGGTCCACATCAAGGAGGGCTTAGATAATGCACGGTTCACATCAAGGTGGGCCCCACATGATGGATGAACTACATCAAAGTGTGGCCTAACAGACCATCCACATTAAGTGGGCCCCACTTGATGGACGATCCACATCAAAGGTGGGACCCACATAATGGATGGTGGACATCAAAGGTGGGCCCACGTGATAGATAGTTGACATCAAAGGTGGGCCCACATGATGAATGATCCGTATTGAAAGGGGGGCCCCACATAATGAATGGTCCATATCATGGTGGCCCACATAATGGACAGAGTGGGCCTCACATGATGGATGACCCACATCAAAGTGTGGCCCCTCATGATGGACAATCCACATTAAGTGGGCCCTACCAAATTGGCGATCCATATCCAAGGTCTCGCATGATGGATGACCCATATCCAAAGTGGCCCCATATGATGATGATCCACATAGAAGGTGCGCCCCACATGATGGACAACCTACTTCGAAGGTGGGGCCCATAAGATGGATACATGAAAATGTGGATTCCACATGGTGGGTGGTGGACATCGATGTAATAGAGTTTTAACCTTTAAAAATGACATTAACTACCCCCTAAAAAAAGATCTTATTTAAATGTTTTACCAAGCATGCTTATTTAATATAAGAGCTTTTTCTTGTTTTGAAAGCTTGATTTCACCAAACAAAGTTATTTAAAACAAGAGCTAGAATAAAAAGAGCTTATTGAAAAGGGCTCGTTAAGCATCTCTACTCTAATTTAAAAAAAGCTTTTTCAATAAGAGCTACTCCAAATAAGCTCTTTTTATTCTAGCTCTTGTTTTAAATAATCTCGTTAGGTAAAATCTCCAAAAAAAAGCTTTTATTTAAAATAAGCACGTTTGTTAAAACTCTCAAATAAGAGCTTTTTTTAGGGGTAGTTGACGTCATTTTTAAAGATTACAACAACTTTGATATAAGAGCAATCCAAATGTGGGTCATCCATCATGTGGGGCCCACCATCAATGTTAATTGTCCTTTATGGTGTCCATAATGTGGGCCTTACCTTTGAAGTGGATTTTCTATCATCTGGGGTCCACTTTTGATATCCACAATTCATCGTGTGCCTTCTATGTGGATCATCCATCATGCGGCCCACTTTGGATGTGGGTCATCCATCATGAGAGACCTCGGATGTGGACCAGCCATTAGGTGAGGCCCACTTGATGTGAACTGTTCATTATGAGGGGCCACACTTTTATGTAGACCATTCATCATTTGAAGCCCACTCCATCCATTATGTGGGCCCACCTTGATGTGGACCATTCATTGTGTGGTGCCCCCCTTCATTATGGGTTGTTCATCATGTGGGCCCATCTTTGATATCAGCCGATCATCATGTGGGCCCACCTTCAATGACCATCATCTATCATGTGGGTCCCACCTTTGATGTGGACTACCCATCAAATGGGACTTACTCGATGTGCATGTTCCGTCATGTTGGGCCACACTTTGATGGGGGCCATCTACCATGTGAGGCCCACCTTTGATGTGAACCTTTCATTACATGGGCCCACCTTGATGTGGGGCCCCACTTCAATATGAGTTGTTCATCATGAGGGGCCCATCTTTGATTTCCACCATCCATCATGTGGGTCCCACCTTTGTTGTGAACCATTTATCATATGGGGCCCACTTGATGTAGATAGTCCATGTGAGACTCACCTTCCATGTCCACCAGCCATCATGTAGGTCCCACCTTGGCTGTGGACTGTCCATCATGTGGGGCCCAACCTTCAATATGGGTCATTCATCATGTAGACCCACCTTTAATGTCAACCTTCCATCATGTGGTCCCACATTCAATATCCACTATCCATCATGTGGGTCCTACCTCTATCATGTGGGGCCCACTTGATGTGGATAGTCCATCATGCGGTACCCACCTTCGATGTCCACCATCCATCATGTAAGTCCCATCTTTGCTATGGGTTATCCATCATGTGGGGCCCAACCTTCAATATGGGTCATTCATCATGTGGGCCCACCTTTAATGTCAACCTTTCATCATGTGGTCCCACATTCAATGTCCACCATCCATCATGTGGGTCTCACCTTTGATGTGGACCATCCATCAGGGAGGGCCTGCTTGATGTGGATCGTTCATTATGCGGGGCCACACTTTGAAGTAGGCCACCCATCATGTGGGGCTCACCTTTGATGTGACTGTACATTATATAGGCCCACCTTTGATATGGGTCATTCATCATGTGGGACCCACCTTCACTATGGGTCATTCATCATGTGGGCCTACCATGAATAAATTGTAAAGAGAAAAGTAAGATGGGAATTACTTGAAAAGTTTAAGGACAAACTTGTCTGAAAATTAGTCCAAAATGTCTACTGCTTAAGCCAAATAAGCTCCATTTCAAAAAGTAACCCCTCCCCGACTTATTAAATAGGAGCTTATTTGCTACTTTCTAAACAAATAAGCACCTGATTAGACTTTTTACCAAATAGTCTAAAAACTCATTTTTTTTAGAAATAAGCCAATAAACTCTTATTTGTAGAGATGCTAAATGCCCAACTTATTTTTTTAGAAATAAGTCAATAAGCTCTTATTTGTAGAGATGCCAAACGCCCCCTTATTTGAAAAGCTCTTATTAGATTAGGGTAGAGATGCCAAACGAGCCCTAAGGCATGAGACTAATGTTAGAAAATAAGTTTGCCTAGGAGGTATATACCTGAAGCTATTTTCATACTTAATAATTGATGCAAAATTATAGGATAGGAGAGATCTCCATGTGGACTTTATTGACTTAAAGAAAGCATGTGATATATAGGGACCCTAGAGAGTTAATCTGATGGTTGTTAGGAAAGAAATGAGTTTCAAGAGGATACTTTAACATGATTAAGGATATGAACAAGGGAGCGATAACAAATGTGAGGACCACTAGTAGAGAGAAAAGTGAGTTTCTAAGTATCTTTTCCCATTGGTTATGGATGAGTTAATGAGGGATTCACAAGAAGAGATCCCATGGTGTGTGTTGTATGTAGATGACATAGCTTTGGTTGGTAAGATGAGGGAGGGTGTAAACACAAAGCTAGATTTATGGAGGGACGCTTTAGAATCTGAAGTATTTAAAATTTGTCAAACCATTTCAGTGTATATGGAGTGCGGAATGTTTATGCACATGAGGCTCATATTGGTGAGCATCTGGGCCCGAAGTTCCTTGTTAGAGAGGCTTGTCTTTCTTTGTATGTAAGTTTGTCCATCCATGGTCTGTGGCTGTCTTGGAATGAGTGTCTAGTTATTTATTGGCCTTTGGGGACCAATTTTCTTGGGAGCAGAATCTTTGCAGCTGTGCTTATGGTGCAATAGCATTGCTGATGGGCCTGCTACTTAATCGTTAAAGTTTGTCATCGAGATGATGCTGACCTAGGTTGGCATAGTAGTGCCATCAGATGTGCAAGGTCATTTTTTACCGAGTGTGAAAATTTCTATGTCATCAGTGTGCATGATGACATAGAAGAGGACATAGTTGGTGATGGCATAGCTTTGGTTGGTGTGCATGACACTTTGTCCAACGTATCTTTTGATTTTGTTGATTCAATAAAGCATAAAAAATCCTAATGGATCTAACTAAATGGCTTGGAAGTGCAGTATGAAGGAGCTGCTAAATTAGACGGAAGAGGACCGAGTATTTGGGACACGTATGCTGCTCAACATTCAGGTAATAAGATGTTTTCCTTCTCTTCTAGTTGATGCAAAATGAAATAAAATAAGATTTCAATATATTATTGCGTTTAAATTTTGACACTTAAATTGATGAATCGAATGCATTTACAGGTCAGGTTGTTGATAGAAGTAGTGGTGAGGTGGCCGTTGATCAATATCACCTTTACTTGGTTAGCTTAACCCTCACTCTTCAGCCTTGGCTAATTTTTATAGAAGCTGATGTTTCTTCATACCACTGTCGTCTAGAATAAAAGGAAGTTACCACACACTTTGTTGGACTTTAGTTTAGGGACCACCAACTAATTAGGAAACTAAGGGGGGCTTTTGGATCACAAGTTACTTAAGATAAGCTACTTATGCCTCAAGTAGCTCATCTTGGTTTCTACTAATTAAGTAGATAAATATGTTTGGTAAACAACATAGATAAGTATGTTTGGTAAACAACATACTTATCAGCTTCTCCTCTCTCTCATCTTTCCTGATGCCTCTCTTCAACAACTTATGAAAAGTAGAAAAGCTAAAAAAATTAACTGAAGTGATTAAGTAGCTTTAACTAAAAAAGTTACTTATTATAACTAATCATAAACCAAACTTATCTACTGCTGTAAGTAGAAAAAGCAACTTATTTGGTGGTATCGGACCCTGAATGTTGGCTGTGCCGAGTGCTCAGCCATAACAAATGATTAAGCAACCACACAATATACCAAATTGTGGAGATGAAATATTAAAATCCTGTGACTCATTCGAATCAACTGCGGTAGGGATGAAGAGCCTCTTCACTCTTGCTATCTGACAATAATAACAGAGCTAATGATCATGTCCTTGATCAAATCATGTGACAGTGAGCCCCCACTTTCTCTCTCTCACTCTTTCTTCTTGTCCTCTTCTCTCGTTCCGTTTCTACTCCTTTTTCTTCTTCTTTCTCTCAACTTCTGCCATGTTTCTCTGTGAACTATTTAGAGGGAGGGAGGGAGAATATAAGGGGAGTAATGTTGGAGAAGGAGAGGGGGATAATAGGATAGAAAAACGCATCCAGAGGGCTCACCATTGGTTGACCTCCAACCATAAATTTCCTTTATTTTACTACCCTAAGGGCCTATCTCAATTGTGGGAAGAGGAAAAAAAACTCAAGCATTTTTTCATAAAGAAGGAAATAGTGAGATTGAAAATAGCAACCATTAGCCTTTTCCATAGTTAAATTCTCATTAACAAGATACGAGGCGATCATTGTTAGAGGAATATAAGATTCCACCTGTTATCTAAACAAGATCCTCAAGAAATGAAATCCATCGAAACCCATGTTTCAGTTATGTTCATGGAATCCATGAGAATTCATCAATGAATGATAATTACACTTTCCATTTCTTTTCCCACAAACCATAATGGCCCTAAAGTGTGTTATAACTTTGTCTTTTAGCATAATTATGTACACAAATTTTACAGGGACAATGTATTTTTATCTTTCTGATCCAATCTGTGTGTGTGTTGCACATCATAGTTCGAGCTTCCACTACCAAGGAAGCGTGCTTCACGAGACATCTACCACTAACCACCAAGTTGTCAGAACTCATCCAATGTGATATACTATTTATGCATGCCAGTCCTGAACAATCTAAATTATGGCCAACTATAGATGGAGAAAAAAATTATAGATTTGTCATCCTAACCACCCAATTGCTGGCCATCAAATGGGTGAAATGATATTAGCCAGAGGTCTAATATTGGAATGGGGCCTAATGATTCAAATTGACACTATATATGTTACATCGAGGGTGACTAAGTTACCACAAGTTAGTGGGCTGGTCACATGCTCATATTGGAGTCCATACCCTTTGAAAATACTAATCTCATCATGTGGTAGATCATATTATTTTAGAATATGGGTAATAACAAAAAACCAGAATAATCTTACAATCTGCCACAGGAGATTGTTGAACATGGCCTAGAGAACTCTATTTGTTGGTTGAATGGTGTCAATCAAGACTGGGTTGCGGTTTTTAGGACTAGTTCTGCCCCTTGATTAGACGCTAGATCCACCAAATGGGACGTCAACGCCTTCCTTGGCAGTCCTGCGCAGGGTGCTCTGCCCAGGCTTTGCTGAAGAATCCGCTCCTTATGGTGTTTTGCTGACATAGACAAACCATGATCAAATTGGTTAGGTGCAAGGGAACCATTTGACTCGTGGAGGCCCTTTTTATAAGAGTGCAAAACTCTAGTCAACAATCTTGCAAGTGCAACTTGAGCTGTTGATGAGATAGATCATTTCACCTATGTATAAGTGAGTTCCAAAAATTCTTACATGAGGAAGGTAGCTTTCCAATTATTTCTATCACCTGGAATTACTCATCTACACGAACGCCTCTCAGTAACAGGATCAATTAAAATCCCTTCCACGGAAGGAATAAAATTGAATAGTATTGCAAACCCAAGTCAAATGGTTAGTTGAGTAGGTTGTTTACTCGGATTGAGTCATGAGTAGTGAACAATAGTTGAACCATATCCCTCCTGAGCAAGTCGGTAGAGAAAAACAATGAAGTGCTACTTCCGATGCATGCCTTAGCCCAGTTGAAGTCTTCCGTTCATCAATTGCCAATTAGGTAGAGGAGTACCTATTAAGGGCAGGGGCAGTTGAGACAATTTTTGTACAATTCCTTGGATCTCACAGACTTGAGAAAGCAGTGGTTTTTCAACCACCATCTTAAAAGTACTTACTACCTGTATCTTAGCATCTGCCTTATCAGTTCTATACTGTTTGTCTAGGCTTTCCAAAATTCACTGGATGTTTGATAATTAGAGTAGATGTCATAAAAGGTTATTGGCTAAGAAAGTTTAGAATACGAATCTCACAGAGATGATTATCATCCTTCCACATCTTCTGTGCATGAGATGAACCGGGTTCTAACTCATGATGAGGACATGGTGTAGACAAAACATATACAATTTTTAAGGAGGTTAACAGATTTTTGTTGCCACTTTCTAAATTCATCTAGTTGATTTGTCAAGCTTTACCAAATCCCAATTCTTGGTCTTCACAGATGTGTTCGAACCCATAGAGGAAAGTCCTAAAATTATTATTTGACAATATTGCTGAGAGAGAGAGAGAGAGAGAGAGAGAGAGAGAGAGAGAGAGAGAGAGAGAGAGAGAGAGAGAGAGAGAGAGAGAGAAGGAAGACGAATAAGCTTACAGCCTTTCACTGGAGAACAATAAAGACAACTGAGAGAAATTTGCTGCTCAGTTAAATGGGGCCAAGCAAGACCAGGTCGGTGTCTTTAGGACTAGTTTAGCCCCACAATGTGCAGTGGTTGCTGCAGTAGATTAACCCCCAAAATAAACAGGCCAACACTTCTGACAAATCAACTCTAGTTGCACCACCAAATTGATCCCATGGATGCAAAGTGGGAAGGAATAACAACTAAACAGAAAATAGAAAGCAAGAACTGATGCACACAGATAGAGAGGAGACCACGTTTCTTTTTCTTTTTCTTTTTTTAATATAATCTTAGAGATGCTCTAGAATGGGAATTATATAACAGTTGCTCTCTCTTTCGCTGTGTAATGGTCCACTCATTACAGTGAATCAGTGCCATTCAGTTACCAAAACAAGTGACTCTTAGAATTCTATTTAAAAAGATAAAATATATAGCACAATGGATTAGATGCGCTGCTACGGGCTATGTCCACAGCCTAGTGCTGGGGCGTGAAAAATTGCATGTGGCACGCATCCATGTTCCCGAATACGTAGTCTCTAAAATGGGCTCCATTTATAAAGGTATCGAAATGTTCTTCAAAAAGTTAAAAAAAAAAAAAAAAAAAAAACCAAAGCACAAACAGAGGATCCGGACTCTTTTTTTTGGGTGGGTTGGTACACACCCCCTGTTAGTCACACCCCAATGTTAGCCACCCACTTAGGGAATCGATACCAAGACCTCAAGTGTTGAAACAAGGTTATCTTACCTCAGTCTCCCACTTGAGCTATGGATCTAGGTGTGAAGCACAATCTACTTGATTTGTTTTGAAACCACAGAAACACAGCAAAGCAATGAACGTGCACTTCTAACCGGGATAACATTTGTAGGGGGACATTAAGCTGATGACAGATATGGGGCTGGATGCTTATAGGTTTTCAATATCATGGACTCGCATATTTCCACGTACGTTGCTTTCCTCCTCCCACTCAACACATTTTATATGACAAATGAACAAGGCTTGTACACCTAGCATACAGGTAACTCACGTTAAGCTGTCAAAATTGTGGGACACGCCTCGTACCACTGTGGGACCCACCAGCTCTTTTTCATCTCAACAGTCCAATAAATGTCCTCCTACTTAATTAATCAAAATAAATGCAAATTTTGGTTTATGATCTCATCTGAAGTGGGTAAGACTATTTGATTGGTCTGATTTAAGTTACCTGTATTCCACGTGTACAATTTCTCCCCCCCCCTCACCCCCCCAAGTATCAACCATCACAATTAATCTGCAACAGTACCTTACATAAAATAGATGTATTGCTTTTGACATGTAGAGGGGAGTGGAGTCGTGAACCAGGCAGGGATAGATTACTACAACAATCTAATCGATTCTCTGATCGCGCAAGGTGGGCCCCACACAACCAATTCAAGTTTTGTGGTCTTTTATAGAATATTTCTTAGACTCTTTATAATATAAGCTTGACTAAGTGTGCATTCTGTGATGTAGGACTCGTACCTTTTGTGACGTTGTACCACTGGGACCTGCCACAAGCCCTGCATGACTCCTACGGTGGTTGGCTCAGCCCAAGAATAATGTACGGACGCTAACTAATGAATTTTTGTGACACGTGACTTTGCACAGTATAGGAGGGTTTTTCAATTTAACAAGTTGGGGATCCCCAGTGAGGAGATTTTTGCACTATTCCCATCCATGGTGGGACACAAAACCAATGGTCTGGATTACTGAACCATGGCCGTATGAATCGGAAGGAACCCGTGGTGGAACACACAAACCAATGGTATAGATTATACAAACCTAGCTCTCCCATGTCAGTATGAACGAGGTAAGACTGTGCGTTGGTAGTGTGAATGCACATCAATCATCATCCAATGCCAGTGCGAGTAACTTGGTCTAAGAGATTTCTTTAAAAAGTGCAATGATACAAGGGAAACAAGAAATGTGTTTGTTATTTTGTAATGTGTTGGTGTTGTGTGGTGCAGAAATGATTTTGAAAGGTATGCGGAGTTGTGCTTTAAGGAATTTGGAGATAGGGTGAAGCATTGGATCACATTCAACGAGCCTCACAATTTCGTGTTCATGGGTTATGACTTGGGCTTGGAAGCTCCTGGGAGATGTTCCATTCGTTCCTCTCATTGTAAGATTGGAAATTCCTCCACCGAACCTTACATCGTTGCCCACAATGTCCTTCTCTCACATGCATCCACTTTTAGGGCCTATCAAGCTAAGTTCAAGGTACCGTATATATATGCTAACCAACTCCCAACTTCCATGTGCTTCTTAATCCTCTCACATTTCTCATTTGGCACTCATTGGTAGACATCCCACATCATTCAAATTGTGAATGGAGGATCACATCTCTAAAATCTCACTAGCTAGACATCCAAAGAGTATCATTGGATATTTTTTGTAGGCTTTTAAACACAATTTAGAGGATCAATGGCATTTCAAGAGTCCTCCATGTGGGCTTTACAAAGGCAAAAATTGACCTATGCTGCCTTCAAAGGAGGGAGAACAACAAGTCCAAACTTGCAGAGATTTTTGGAATTATACAGCTTTGGACAACTAATAACTGACTTAGTCATAAATCAATCATACATTATTGGATTTGTGTTCTTTGGCACGTTGGAAAGTAGCAGACTCCTATAAGCTTTCAAATAAGGTCAATGCTATATTGTTTTAATGCCGATTGACCTTCCAAAAATCTCTATAAGAAAAATGATGAGATCTGGACATGAAGTTGGGTTGTGAAATTATGGTCTGTCTCGTAATGATCTCTATTTCGTATTTGATGAGCCCAATGGTCCAAAAGATTGAAGCAGTCTAGACTGTTGACTTTGTCCACCCTCATTGAAGACAGCATATCTTGGTTAATAACACTAGTAATCTTCGACCTTGGCTTAAATGATGTAACACTCATGTAATACATCAAAAGCACTAGCTTTTAAACAGTCTGATTGCAGCTGTCTGAAGAGCAATAGTGGCAATTGACTTAGCCTAGATGTTCCCTTCATCAATATGAAATCTCCATGGTAGTCTCTTTGGTTTTGAATTTTTTTTTTTGGATGAATAATGGTCAAGATGATGGTTTTAAATTTGCAGTGGCGTTGGAAGTCTTGAGAAATGAAGGTTTAAAATATGGGAGCTTGGTAGATTTATCAAGCAGATGTTTCTCTAGACTTTTTCCCTCTTAAATTTTTTTTTTTTTTTTTTAATAATGGTGGGCAGTACCACTGGAGATTGATAGATGGGAAGAAAAAAGTCACACCTACCCAGACGGAGGGGTGGACTTACACCTGACTCCTAGAAGATATCTATAAAGAAAAAGCTTCTCTTAGGCTTTCCTAGAAATGGATATCAAATGTTGCCAAGTTGTTCGATATTTATATAGAAAAGAACAAGTATTTCTAGAGGTTATGTGGAGAAAACGTTGTCAGTTAATTATGAAATTTTTGGGAGGGATGAACGGTGGGAAGGCAAGTTCGCGATGTTTCCTTAAGATGGAGATTATCGAGTGTAATTATCCATCACCTTAGATTAGGTGAGGGTCATGTTTGCTCCTGGGAAAATGCTAGACACATAAAGCCCAAGTGATTAACCGTGACCAATGAACATTGTGCTATGTTTCAATAGACACTCTTGAAATCCTAAAAATTGCCATGAGTTTACGGATGCTGTTGAAAGCCTAAAAGGTGCTATGAGCCATTGCATTCTCTTAAAAGCATCAATAAACGTCTGTATGCATGAAGTGATGTATATACATGAATAGAGGCAGAAACATTCAAGAATGAAAAGCTCAAGGTTTCTCCTATCTTGCTATATTCATAATTGAAAACATCCCTTTAAGGCCAAGCTTGGATCAGGTTCTTTCAAAGACCCAAACCATACATATGATGGACCTCACATTGGATTGTAGATAACCAAGAAAACCATCAAAATGATTACTTTAATCCTTTGATTATTGAAGGTTAATGAGACCATCTACATCCAAAGGAAACGAGTAAAATTTTCAATGAGTTAAAATATCCCAATCTTAAGTGTTATTTTCTGGTGATCTCCCATCAATAGTGAGGCCCATCATATAAATGGTATGAATTAGTTGAAAGATGAGCCAAAATCCAAAGGCTAAAACCTAGATGTATCAGATTTATCACAGAGGAATAAGCCGGGATGTATTATTCTAGCAAACATCCCAAGTGATACCTAAAGTAGGCCATCAAGATGGGTGTTTGTAGGACCCAACCACTTAAATGACCCCACATGGGCCCACATATTAACACCCAATAAATTCAAGGTTGGGTTTAGTGAACCAAGCCCACATGTATGAACTAAGGAATGAACCAAACCACATGTATGGACAGTACTTCGTGCACTTAGTTCCTCTTAATTTATTTTCTCTGTATGTCTGAGCGCATGCAAATTAATTAATATCAGTTAGTTGTCATAAAAATCAATATTTCAGCTTTGCTAATCAGTACATATGCATGAGCAGGGAGAACAAGGGGGATCAATTGGAATTTCTTTGGATATGATGTGGTTAGAACCCATGTCTGATTCTGCACAAGACGTTGAGAGAGCACAGATAGCCTTAGATTTCCAACTTGGATGGTATGTCTCTTCTTCAGCCTGATAATGACAGATATGGGTTCTGATGGTACACAGGGGTCTTGCACCCCAACTAAGGAAGCAAGCTGGCCTCCCCCATGGTGTAACCATTGCATATATCTAAAATCAAACCATCTACGTTGTGTTTACCACATTTGATGGACCCTAGATGGCTGGTATTTATGTATATGGGTCTTATGGTTTTGGAGAAAAAATAGATTAGAGAGCGAGAGCTCCCTAACCCAATTTTATTAAGAAAACCCTAATTACAAGATGAGATATATGAATACATCATCGATAGAAAGGGCCCATTCATCGGTCCCAAAGACCCAGATACATCAACAGTTAGACTGAAAAGAGTGGTAGAAAGACCCATTGCCCAATCAAGCTGATTGTGACGATATGACCCATCTACAGTGATCCACACTATTTGGGAGGTGGGGATTTTCCCCCCCTTTTTTTTCTGTTGATCACATGAGCCATCCTTGATTTTGATAACAGGTTTCTGGACCCACTTTACTTGGGTGACTACCCATCATCCATGAGAGAAAGGGCAGGAGGGAGGCTTCCAAAATTCTCGAAGGAACAATCGAATGCATTGAAAGGGTCCTTGGACTTCCTGGGCATTAACCATTACACTACTTACTATGCAATGGACATCAGCAACGACTCCATCATACTCACCATTCTCAATAATGACACTCTGGCAGATGCTGGAGTGGTTCCCTATCGTAAGTCCCCTGACTGAAGGATATTCTAATGAGTTAACTTTAACTTTAGTATGCTGAGTTTCCTAACACAAGATTTTGCATTTTCCATTTGTTTTCCTTGGCTCAGCTTTAAGGAATGGAGTTCCCATCGGCGAGACGGTTCGTCTTGTGCTCTACTTCTTTCTACCTTTTTACTTGTTGGATGCTCTGGCAGAGTGAAATTGCTGATGCTCAGGCACTCACAAATCTTGCACTGGCAAACATTGAGCATGATTACACCGCCAAAGTTGCGGGGTATATCAGATGCAGATGGTCATCGAAAATTCAGCTCCATTGAACAACTCTACATACCGTTGAAGTTTTTGATATCTGCTGTCCATTAGAAATCCATCAATCAGCCCTTTAGGAAGTCAAATCAATGTAGTTTTTCGTTTAGGAACCATTTAAACTGGGTGACATACTGGGACGGTTTATTAAGTTACTACTTACTAGGGTGCCACATGCACAATTTCTCGGTGCCTGCGCATTGAACTTCGTAATCTGCCTTTGTGTCGAAGTTTTTTTTTTTCCCTCTTAATCTTAGTATCAAACTCATGACATCATCTACTACAAATGTTGCATACATGTAAAATAAACCCAAAGCATTAAAATGGTGGGCCTGATGTGGGACACACGACCTATCGATCTTTACCGTAGCGGGCCATCCAGGGTCAACCGACCCATAGAGTGGGTCATGCTTGTCCGATTCACAAGTAAACACATGTTTCCAATTCAAAAACGGAATTTTGGTGAAACTTTATTATTTTTAATAATTCTGATTTTTGTCGTATTTCCTTATTTTTAGAGTTTTAGATTTTTCATCGTTTTAGGAATTACTTGTAATCATGCTTGGACTCCTCTAGTAAGGTTAACTAAACTTTTTGTTTTTGACAAATTATGACTTCTATTAGGGTTATGATTTTGCTATTTTTGGTAATTACAAATTAAGGTTTTATTTTTTCTTTATTTGTAGTGTAATCGAGAGTTGATACACATTAGAAATTATTCAATAAAATATTCAAGTTTTCTCTTTTTTTCTTATGGATTCAAGAAACTATCTTTTGGGTTCAAAGTTTTAATCACTTGAAGAAGACGGTGATCTTCTTCATCACTTTTTTACACTCTTCGCCGCGTCAAACCCCAACATGGATGGTCATGTGTTCAAAACGCTCATTGTTTGGGGATCACAACTATCCGATAGATGGAAATTTACCCTTTATTTTATACAAACATCCATTTGGAATTGCCGATCCAATGGCTAGGATGGTCTATATGTTTAATTTTAGGGTGGTGTCCCATCAATAATGTTATCAAGAACCTATTGTCTGGATTGAGTATATGCATGTCAATGAAATTTTCCGCAATCGGGATTGTCTAACGTTGCACAAATGGAAAGGGGAATGTAATAAGACTGGTGATTGCAATGGGGGAGTATTCTTCCCGACAATAAGTGATTTTCTCTATTTCTTTTTCTTCTTCTCGTTCCAATCCCCTTTTATAGATACCTAATCAACCATACTAACAATCGGATCATCATTCCCCTAAAACGAAAAGGCCCTCTCATTTGTAAAATGTTAATCCCCTTCTTCATCTCTATTTTTAACTATTCAGAAAGGTTTTGTGAAATAAATAATTTTAATATAATATTAATAGAAAATAAAAATAGATTATAAGCTTGATTAACAAACAAATGTGGGGATTACCTGAGATCTCCACCAGGAATGGCTAGGACCAAGTGGGCTTCATTGCCATTGATCCGACATCTCCCACTTGGGCATGAGGCCTAATATGCCATAAGTTTTGGGATTTACCCTTTATGTACATATTCATATCATGGGGCTTTTCATGCTCCTACAAATATGTCACTAAACTTCATCTATCGAAGTGCTATTGTATTTTCACTAATTTAGGCGTCCCCAAGTTCCATTAGGCCTACATACTTTACAAATAATTCCACACTTGCAGCTTTTGTCAATGGATCAACAATCATATCACTTGAGGCAAGTAACTCACAATTACTTCTTTCTTCTCAACATCCTGTAAATAATGATACTGTACTTGAAATGTGTTTTTCCTTTGATTGAATGTGTTTTCCCTTTGAGTTGTTAACTCCACTTTGTATAAATCTAATAGTAGCTTGGTTATCATAATATGATCTGACTTGTCAGCTATGTACAACTCAATATCCTCTGTGTTTTGTTTTATCCATAACAACAAAAGCAAAGGTTTCACTATAAGCAATAAACTTAGCCTCCTGAGTATACCTGGCAACACATGTCTATTCTTACTGGACCAAGAAACAACAACTCCTCCAAAAAGGAAAACATGACTTAAGGTATACTTGCTATCATCCTTGGCAAAATCCGCATTTGAATGACCTAAAAACTCAAGCTTATCCACTTGAAAACACAATCTGATCTCTCAATGTTTTACACAGGGATTACTTTTTTGTACCTTCTTAAGAAGGCCTATTGCATAGATGATATCTGGCTTTTTACACAACATAACATACATCAAGTTGCCCATTCCTTGGGCATAGGGGACATTTAACTTTTCTATCCTTTAGATAATTGTTTCTAGATAATTTCAATATATATATATATATATATATATATATATATATATTGCACTGAAGTAGATATTGATTTACAGTTTTTCATTCTTAAGGGGTTCTTATCCTTGCCTCGGTTGTAGACTCCCAAGAGTTTCAACACGAGGTCTAGGGTTTGAGTCCCATAGGTGGTGAAATCCCACTATGGCGTGAGTGTGGGGGTGTGTGTGTGTGAGGGTTGCGTGTGTAAAAAAAAAGAAACTTAAAATATCCTAGTGGAATGTTAAGCATCATTGATGCGATGATTGTTGTAAACGATGTGACAGTTTTCTAACTCATATACTTTGTCTCTTGCTCATTTATAATGAAGCCTTCAGGTTGCTTCATATATATTTTTGCTTTTAGTTTTCCATTTAGAAAAGTAATTTTCACCTCCATTTAGAAAAGCTCTAAGGTGGGCAACTTTCACTAGGATGATTTGGCCTGTTTAAAACGTGGGATTAGGTAGTATGGAATTGCATTTGGTCCAATGTAAATTTCATTATCATCCCATCATGGTAGGAGATACGGTGGGATTTCGGGTGGATTTCAAAATTTACTACATCTATGGACCCCACATTGATTCATGTGTTTTATCCACGCCATCCATCAACATGCATCATTTGCACATAACAATTCAGTTACATACGCATATAGGTGATCAGCATCACTCCTGAAATCTGGTTCGTTGATTACAATTGCATAGTTCACCAAACATAGGTTTCACTTAATATAGTGTTTTTCCTAAGGGAAGAATTTGATCTCAAACGTGGGATTGGACAGTCAAAATACCATGGTATTTCCAGACATATAATCATTGTGTAATAATGGTGTTAATTCCACCTAAAGCAATTTAATACCATCTAATCTCACGTTCCAAATAGGCCCTAATGGATATAAATTTATCAACAAGAGAATATGTATCTACATAATCTATCGTCTCCTTTTAGGTAAATTCCCTAGTTACTAATCTAGCTTTGAATTTTTCTATAGAACCATCAGATTTAAGCTTCTTTTTAGGCATTTATTGCAACCTCTTGTTTTTCTATCCTTGGGTAGCCTACAAAGTTCCGAGACTTAATTCTTTTCTATTGAATTGATTTCTTCATTCATTGCTTTTAGCCATTCACTAGATTTTAGGAACTTTATGGCTTCGGTATAATCATATAGGTCATTAACCTCATCTATATTAATAGAGTCACCTAGTTGTTCACTCAAGTGTAAGTAGAAGTCATCTAGGTATAATGAGAAAGTTCTTGATCTCTTTTAACCACTCAGCGTAGGATGGACTAGTATTTGAACATCTATAGACTGCTTACCTACTGATTCACTGTCTATAGGCAGTTGATCATACCGATCACCCTTTACCCTTAGAGGTTCGGTATTATCCAGTTTATTAGTTTCACTGAGTTCTTTAAGAAACTCAACATTTGTACTTTCTATTAGACCATTTTATATATATTGTAAAACTTACACAACAACTTATTTCTAAGTTAATATAGCATCAATATGTGTGTTACCTAATTAAGCTGTGTCTCGATGCATGGCTCAGTGGTAGACGCTCTAGGTTTCAACACTGAAGTCCTAGGTTCGAATGCTCATGTGGGGTGTGTATGTTAAAAAAAAAAAAAAAAAAGCGTGCTACTAAGCTCCACTTTCTAAGGTTACTTAGATAAGGTTTTCTACTTGTCCACAATTCATAAGAAGTACATTATATAGCTTTAGTTGGGACCCTATTTAAGATGTACATATCCATGTTCAGTGCTCCTCCGTAGAAAGTCTTAGGCAAACTAGCATGTGCTATCAGGGACCTAGTCATACCTAGAAGGGTTCTATTGTGCCTTTTTGTATACCGTTCTGTTGAGGTGTATAGGCCATTGTAATATGATGCTTAATTCCATTGAGCCTTCAGAATTCATTGTAAGTGAACTCGCTTTCCCTATCTATTATAAGAACTTTGATGCTTCTTAATAATTGGTTTTCTACTTTCTTTTATATTCTTTATAGGGCTTTAGAGCTTTTGATTTCTTGCTAATTAGATATACGTACCTGTATACGAAAAAATCATCAGTGAAGATGATGAAATATTCCATGCTTCTGTGAGTTTTTACGTCAAGAGTATCACTAATATCTGGATGTACTACGGGTAACAACTTTGATTCTCTGTTTACTTATGAAAAAAAAAGGTTTTCTGGTCATCTTACTAAGACAAACAATATTCGCATGTGTTTGAATTCTATTTTTTCTAGATCAGGTATTAAACCCTATGCTTCATGATGGATATTTTGAATGATCGAAAATAAATATCAAGCATTTACAAACTAAAAGTTGGACCAAGATAATATTTAAGGCCCATTTGGATACCACCAAATAAGTTACTATTTCTACTTACAGCAGTAGATAAGTAACTTATTTTAGATAAGTTTGGTTTATGATTAATATTATAAGTAACTTTTTTTACTTAAAATTACTTAATCACTTCAGTTAATTCTTTTAGTTTTTCTACTTTTCATAAGCTACTGAAGAGAAGTACCAGGAAAGACGAAAGAGAGGAGAAGCTTATAAGTATGTTGTTACCAAATGTATTTATCTACTTAATAAGTAGAAACCAAAATAAGCTACTTGAGGCATAAGTAGCTTATCTAAAGTAACTTATGATCCAAACGCCCCCTTAGTCTCATAGTGGGCACATATAATACATTTGTTAGCACAAAGGTCCATTATATATATATATATATATATATATATATATATATATATATATATATATATATATATATATATATGGGAAATGGTACTATGAGGTCGACCTCATGGGAAGTTCCCATGAGGTCGAGCTATGTGGGCCCCACCGTGATGTGGATCGGAAATCATCACCATGCATTTGATAGGTCCCCTTTAGGATATGGGATATCCAAAAATCAGCCGTATATGGAACTCTGGTGGGCCATACCATCAAAAACCATGTGAAGGCATGCCTAAATTATCTAAAAGCACTTGGTGGGTCCCACCTGAGTTTTCGATGTGGCTGAAACTTGGTCCGACCCCTCATCCAAGTGACACACACACAATGGATGGGCTGGATTTGTGAACCACATCTCAGTGGGGCCAATATGCAATCATGAAGGTTTTAATGGGCGGGTAGCCCCTCTCAACTGTTGCCTGTGGTGTGGCCCACCTAAGTCATCGATTAACCTGATACTCAAGCCCGTGTCCTATCATGGAATGGTGCATCTAACTGATGGGTAGATGTTCGACACACATCACGGTGGGTCCCACACAACTCGACCTCATGGGAACTTCCCATGAGGTCGACCTCATAGTACCATTTCCCTATATATATATATATATAGAGAGAGAGAGAGAGAGAGAGAGAGAGAGTCACTCTCAAGTCCAACCGGTTGGACCACAATTTGCAGTCCACCCAATAGATTGCTTCAAACTTGTTAAGGGCTTGTGAAATCCAATCCTCCTAATAAGTTGGCCCCATCACAAGGAACAATTCATACAAAAATCAGCTGCATCCACTGACCCAGCATACCACACTTGTATTTTGCTATTAATCAATGGCTGTACACTGTTTTCTATATTGTAGCTCACTTAATGATTGGATCGGGCTGATATTTGCACTAGGGGATCCTCATGGTGGGGCCAACCTAATAGGAGGATTGGATTTCACATGCAGTTAACAGGTTGGAAGAAATCCATTGGGTGAACTGCAAATTGTGGTCCAACCGGTTGGACTTGAGAGTGCCTCATATATATATATATATATATATATATATATATATATATATATATATATATATATATATATATATATATATATATATATATATATATATATATATAAGTTCTTGCACCCAAATTATTAGAGTGGGTGTTGTTTTTGCTATTCTCCAGTTTTGAATTCTACGAGTGTCCCAAGCAGCCCTTTCGAGTGAGCAATGTGGCAAGTGGCTCCTGTGTCAATCCACTAGCCCTTCTTGTGAATGGGCAGTCTAAAAGAATACAAATTACATTACTGCTTCTAATTTTGAAAGTGCATTGGTTACATATAGCTTTTGGCACATTCGGCTTCTACTTAGGTTTATTATTGGTTGAATTTTGGTAATGTGTTGGCTGCTCCAACTGCTCATGCCTCATGGTAAAGTTTGTGCTACCAAATAAACAAGAGAATCTGAGTTTGGATGATGAAGAAATCGTCCACCAAAGTTTTGTACGAGGGATGTGTGGTTGAACCGAATTCTTCAAGTGGGTCCAATCAGATTTAGATTTTACTAGTGGTTTTGAGTTTCAGTTTATTTGAACCTCAGACTTGTGGCCTGGGTTGGCTGTGTGGTTGCCCCATGTTTTGAGCTTAGTCCAGGGTGGCCCAGTATTGACATGGGCTTAGACCTGAGCTAGGCCCATTTTAAATTTAGAAAGAAAAAAATAAAAATAAAATCCTAGGTTCTTATTACGTCAAATGAGAAAAGCCCAAATTTTAAGAGATGTTATTAAGAAATTCAAAAAATGTTAACTTAAATCACCTGGGATATTTTGATTCTTTCACCTTCTGTAATAAAATAATAGGACAAGTAGATACCACTCCTTGAGAGAAAAAACCAAAGGCATCTTTCTTCTCCTTCCTTGGTCTTAGGAACATTGAACGTTGCCTATGGCAGCAGTGACGATCAGATGACAATGACAGGGATTCTGAATACAGAAACAACAACGAATTCCGGCAACGTTAAATTTCAAAGAAGACAGCATTGTTTTAGGGGGCGTTTGGATCGTAAGTTACTTTAGATAAGCTACTTATACCATGAGTTGCTTATCTTGATTTTTACTTATTGAGCAGGTAAGTATGTTCAGTAAACAATATACTTATCAGCCAAAAAGTAGAAGAGTCTGTTTGGTTTCTAACATCATATAAGTAATTATCCCTCAAGTCTGTTTGGTATCTCTCACATCACCATCCATCATGCGGGGCCAACCTTTGATGTGGACCATTCATTGTGTGGGCCCCACCATTGATGTGGGTCATCCACCATGCGGGCCCACCTTGGATGTGGACCATTCATCATTAGGGGCCGACCTTTAATGTGCATTGTTCATTATGTAGGGCTCGCCTTTGATGTCAGTCATCCATTATGTTGGGCATACCTTCAATATCCACCGCCCATCATGTGGAGCACACCTTTGATGTGGACTGCCCATCATGTGGGCCCCATCTCTAAGGTGAGGCTGTCCATCATGTGGGGCTTGCTTGGATATGGGTCACTCATCATTAGGGCCAACCTTTGATGTGGACCGTCCATCATGTGCTCCCCACCTTGACGTGGATCATCCATCATATGGGGCCCACCATTATTAATTGCCCATCATGTGGAGCACACCTTCGATGTGGACTGTTCAGCATGTGGACCCCACCTTCAATGTGGGTTGCCCATCATGTGGGGTTTGCCTTGGATGTGGGCCATTCATCATTAGGGGCCAACCTTTGATGTGGACCTCATGGAAGCCACCTAAATATGGGCCATGTAGGGCCCAGCTTCAATGTCCACTACCCTTCATGTGGAACTAACCTTCGATGTGAACCGTCCATCATATAGGCTCCACCTTTGAAGTGGGTTGTCCATCATATCAGCCCGGTTTGGATGTGGGCTATTTATCATTATGGGCTGACCTTTAATGTAGACCAACCATTATGTGGACCCACATTAATATGGGGTCATCCTTCATGTGGGAGCCACCACCTTTGATGTGGACCATCTATTATGTGGGCCTACATTAATATGGGGTCATTCATCATGTGGGAGCTGCCTTTGATGTGGACTATCCATCGTGTGAACCTTACCTTTAATGTGGACAGTCACTCGTGTGGGCCTCCTTCGATATTGGATTATGAGAGGGAGAAAATTTGAAAAGTAACTAGTTAAAAAGCTAAAAATTAAAAAAAAAACTTATTTAAGTAGCTTTTAGAAGTTACTTTTACAATGATGGGTACCAAACTAACTTGAGTGAAAAAATTAACTTAATTACTTAACATAAGGTAAAAAGTAACTTATTTGGTGGTACCCAAATGGCCCTTAAAACGGCTATAAACCTCTTTTAAATCATACCAGGAGCCTAAGCTCTGTACCAATGAAATTTCCCAAAATCAAGACCATCTAATGTTGCCCAGATGGAAAGGAGAATGTCCTGAGACTGGTGACCTCAATGGGAGTGTTCTCCCTAACCATATGTGATTTTCTTTATGATTTTCTCCATTTCTCTTTTGTATCTTTTTCGTACTTGCAATGCAATTTGTAATCCCTTTTTATAGAACCTGATCCACCATTATAAGTCTAATAAGCATATCATTAATTCTCCTAGAGTGAAATGGCCTTCTCATTTGGAAAACATTAAACCCCTTCCTAATCTTGATTTCTAACATTTCAAAACGATTTTGTGAAATAAATAAGGTTAATACTAATATATATTAATATAAAAAATAAAAACTGATTAGAAGCTTGATTAACAAGCCGATGTAAAGATTACTGGGACCTCCACCATGGACGGCTAAGATCATGAGGGCCTCATGTCCATTGATGCAGCAGTCATGTTCATGGTAACTCCATTCATGAATTAATGTGATCCAGAGCTGAAAATTGGGCATTTGTTTGTGACAGGGTGCATCCAGTTGGCTATTCATAGTTCCATGGGGAATGAGGAAATCAATGAATTATCTTAAAAATCGCTATGGAAATCCACCAGTCATCATCACAGAAAATGGTAAAAATCACCAACCAAAGCAACTGCTACATACTTTCCTGGATGAATCCTACTTCTAACAGACGCTATATATATATATATATATATATATATTGTTTGCAGGGATAGACGAACAAAATGAAGCACATGCATCTCTGCAAGGAGCACTTGAAGACCAAAAAAGAATAGACTATCACAGAGATTATCTTTCGAATCTCTCAGCTGCCATCAAGTAAGTTAAAAAATATATATACGTCTCATTCATGGAGCTCTGCTCAGATCCTCATGCAAGCGCACGTGCCAATATGGCCAGAAGATCTACACTGTAGCCCATCTTATGAAAACATGAGATGTTACACACGTATTCAATATTGGCATGTGTCCTTGCACACATGGATTTAAATAAAAGGTTTATAATCTGTGGAATGATGATGATTTTATTACAGTGAAGATGGGTGCAACGTGAAAGGATATTTTGCGTGGTCTCTGTTGGACAATTGGGAATGGACGTCCGGTTTTTCAGTGCGTTTTGGTCTCTATTTTGTTGACTACAATTCTCCAGCTCTCAATAGATATGCGAAGAAGTCGGTTGATTGGTTTACCGACTTTCTATACCCATCTTAATGAATGACTTTGCTACTGATTTTCATTCACTCTCTATATATGTCCATTTTTGTAAGTTGAAAAGACTGGTTTGAGACTGCAGACTGATGTTTACAAATTTCACTCTCAGATTTCCTTTTTTTTTTTTTTTTTTATTTGAAGGAAAAGGAGAGAAGAATCCTACCTCTCAAATCACAATCTATCCACACGCATTTTGTCATGATAGGGGTGAATAAGACCACTTAAAATTCCTTGCCTAATTAACTAATTATTAATTATGAACAATTAAGGCACAATGGTCCAATTCTCATAGACTACAATTAATGCAATTAATTGAGCAACTAATCTATGTGTTAGAGATAGTGATCTTGTGTATGCTTACAAGTTAAGTGCCTAACATATAAATCCAATTCAAGCATTCATATAATTCAACCAATTAAACATATAAGCCTGAATGTAATTGCAAATATTCACAATCACAAACACGAGGATATATAATGGTTCGACTAATTGTCTACTCTACTCTTGGCAGACTCACTTTCCTTGAGTGTACTTCATTTCACTATCTCAGGAGTTTCAATAGGTTCACTCCTAACTTTTACAATGGTTTCATAGGTTCACCACATCCTACACAAGAACCTACACGTACATACCCGTGTTGGTGGACCACGTATACACCCGGGTCAGTGATGGTCCTACACGAGGACTTACACGTACTCACCCATGTTGGTGGAATATGTTTCCACCCATGTCGGTGGCTCCCTCAAAGACTTAGTTGGTTTTCTATCAGCTTACCAACAACTTATGCAGTCCTAATCCAAAGATCTACGTTTACTCCCATCGAAGGCTCCCACGGGGACTAACACATACGCACATGTGTCGATGAATTCGGTCTTATACAAGAACGTAGGTCCTACACAAGAACCTATTTAAGTTTGGGTTACAAACTCTATACTCAATCTTATACAAGGAAAGATTATTGGACTCTTACAATTGACAACCTTACTTGTCGGATTGAGCCACATTGATGTGCCTTCTTAAGATACTTCTTCAATGATCTCCTGTGCTTAAATCGGCTTTTCTTATGCTCCCCCGATCGTTGATGTGGATGCTTCAGCTCCTTTGATTAGCTACCTTGCATTTAATGCTCCAACGAGCCTACCAAGGTAATGGGAGGATGGTTGAATCATCTACAACTAATGAGATAGTTGTTTTCCAATAGGGATTTACCTAGATGGGTATTCTAGAGGATTTAGATAAGGTTTTACCTATATGTTTGTGTTTAATCTCTAGAAAATAGGAGAGAACATGAACATCTTCATAATGAAGCTTGGAATGCTCATTAGAGTGATAAATCACAAGAAGGATGTCATGAATCTCTTTACTTCGAAGTCTAGGAGAGGGATAATGAGTGGAGAATCACCTAACCTCTAATTACACAAAAATCCAATCAATTTACCCAAGGTTCGAATGCCCATTTTATAGAAAAGGATTTGCAACGACTATAAAATGGCTAGTTCAACGGCACTATTGATAGGATCGAACGAGCCTTCAATAGGATTGAACATGCCTTCAATCCGATCGAGAAAATCCAAGATATTGGTAGTTGCTTGCTAGACGTTTTCTGGCCATCTTTGATCATATCGAGGGGACCCTTTGATAGGATCAAGTCCCATCGACAGCCTGTTAATGGGATTGAACTCCTATTGAAAATATCCATATTTTTGTTGTTTAAGGCTATGTATTTACAACAGCTATGAACCTCTAAAGCCTATCTATTTATGATTAAATAAGGATCCTAAGGTTATGTGATGATAAAACAAAGGTTTACTTGTTTGAGAATGGATTATCCAGAGGTTAAGTTTGTTTTAGACCTAAAGGGGTCTAAGGTTAAGGTCACCAAGGCACCTCAATTTACCTGATTCTTCAATCCTTGGTGCTCTGAGTCTTCATGTGTCTTTGATCTTTAGCTTCCAAGGGCTCAACTGACTCACTGACACACGTGATTGACAAATAGGTGCACTAATAGATCCGTCCGCCTATGCTTATACGATGTGCCGACCAATAGTTGTAAACTCCAGTATTGCTTTTACCTCGCTCATCAACACACTCCTCTAGGAAGCATGCTATTGCTCTTAGCTAGGTGGGTAATCCCGCATTAGTGTAAGTTACACTCATTCCCGTATTCATCCCCTCGATCTATTTTTTGTTCAACCATACGAATGTTGCACCTTCAGAAGTCCTTAGTTTTCTAAAGAAAAAAAGATCTCATTGGAGGAAGAGCCCTAACCTCTACTAATTGCATAATTAGCGTGTTCACTTTTAGCTGAATAGACAGTTGGTCTGTTGACCGCTTGACCAAACATTGCTCTATCTCGACACCAAGGGTCAACATTGATAACGGTTTAAATTGGACCCAATCGGTTCTAGCATGCCTACAAATCAGCACACTTACCTCACGTGGCTGAAAATTACACCAACACCATCTCTAGCACGCCCGATGGGACAAGTGTGCAGTTGTTAATTGAATATTATGACAATATGAGTAGAAGATCTACTCGAGTTAATCGAAATATTGAATAACAGGATCTTAATCAAGCCCCTGAAGCATTTTCAATGTCGGCCAAGCTGGTCCCCCACTTCCAATCATTCCAGAAATAGGATCATCGTCCCAAAACAACTCCACAAATGTTAATGGAGTTTTGGGCAACGTAAACGTTACCTTAAGGAAACTAACAGAATAAGGAAGGGTATAAGCCGGACACTATATGGCTCAAACTAAAGCTATTAATAGGCTTGTGGCATTCCTTAATAATAGGTTACCCGACTATTGTCCATTTAATACAGAAACACCTCCATTCCGCAATGCTCCCCCAAAGTTATTGATTATTTTTCCATGAAAATTCAGCCAAACCCAAATTTGATGGGCCGAAACGCACCACCTCATGTAGGTGTCAGAAGAAATGGACGAAATGGTCATTTAAATGGCCAAAATGAAAATGATATATATGAATCACGACATACCTGCTACGGGACCATTTATGCTGAACAATGAGACACTTGGGGGGTAGGTTCAAGTGGTACAACTTGCCCAAGGCGTGCAACTGCCTCAAATGGTTAACCCCGGTCCCTTGCTAGTAAGCTGTGATGAGTTAATTAACTAGATAAATGAAGTGACCAATCAACGTCATGGTCACCGCACTAATCAACCTGTTTATCTAAAGCCATACCCGGACTAGGTTGATCAACTTGCTGAGGTGTCGAGAGGTACTAAAATTCCAAAATTCTCACTATTTTCGGGGATTCAGGCTAGACTACAATTGAACACATTAGCTGTTCCACAGTGCAATGTGATGAATTTTTTTACTAATGAATATGTGAAATTGATCAAATGTTTTACAAATTCATTGATCAACATTGCATTTACATGGTATATTAATTTGCCGACAAATTCAGTTTAGACCTGACAAGATATGGAAGAAATGTTTCATGCTTAGTTCTTCCGAACTAAACCTGAATTTTCTTTGGTCGATATAAGACCCGTACCCTTATTTACCCTCCGTACGCTTAATTTCCAATGCCAGTACGTCCTGAATGGACTAGATTAACGAGCCTTGATCGTGACCCTGTTTTAGTACCGCATCGACCCAAGACCTATACCCCGGCGACGCGTAGGCGCTGCGATTCCAACGCCGCGCGGCACGCCCCCATTGCGATACCCGGTGTGAAAGTTATGATCGATTGCGTAATCCGAGATGGGCCGCGCAACGTGCGTGTGGCGTGGGCCCCACTTGCACAAATCCCAAGATTATGTCAAATCTATCAAATCCATCACCATCACTCTCACCCATACCCCTACTCTACACACCCCATACCCCCCATCCCTCTCTCACCTCCCAAAGTCAACTCTACCCATACCCCCATACCCCTCTTCCATGCTAGCCATCATCACCCCCCATGATTCCTTCTCTCTCTTCCCCCCCCCCCCCCCCCCCCCCCCATACAAGTGCATACGTAGGGGGGGAGAGGAGGCCTTCTCACTTCCCATATTTGCAAGAGAAAGAGATTTGAGAGGAGAGAGAAAGAGAAAGATTTGAGAGAAGAGAGATTTGAGTGATCAAGAGAGAGATTAGAGAGATTGAGGGTGGAGATCCAAGCTTGGAGGGCCCCAACCATCATCCGGACCATCTGGATCGTCCGATCGTCAACCCGATCCAATCCAACCGTCCATCCTTCGAGGTGAGTGCAAGGGGGACATAAATCCCCCCATTTCCTTATTTCCTTTCTTTTGGGCCCACCTGGTGGTGGACAACCTGATGGGTGGATTGGATCATCCATGAATGGGCCCCACCTTCTTATAATAATAATAATAATAATAATAATAATAATAATAATAAATAAATAAATAAATAAATAAATAAAACAAAGAGGGAGAGGGTGCCGCTGGACAGACAGCGTCCAGAGGGCTCTGCTGCCCAGTAGCACGTGGGCTAAAAGCCATTTGGGCGTGGACAGGTCCCCACACGTGGGACCCACCTTGATGTATGCATCCAATCCACGCCGTCCAGCTATTCCTCCTGCCCATTTTAAGGATGGGTACCAAACATGAAGTAGATCCAGATCTCAGGTGGACCACACCATCAAAAACAGTGAAGAACACGATGACCACTATTGAAACTTCTGTGGCCCACCGTGATGTTTATAGACAGAATCACCTGCCCAATATTGGGCTCATTAGGTCCCCAAGGAGCTGAATAATCTGATGAATGGAGTGGATCTTACCCATGTGGGCCCCACTTGATATGAACAAAGAAAGAAAAAAAAAAAGAAAAGAAAAGAAAAGAAAAAAGAAAGAAAGAAGACATGAACTGTGGACGCTGGACGTCCCAGCGTCAGAGACGCTGGAAACGTCCAGCGTACGCTGGAGACGGTGAATGGGGTCCCCACTCGTGGGACCCACCTTGATGTTTGTGTTCCATCCACGCCGTCCATTTTCTTTCCTATATAATTTTAGGGCCAGGGCCTAAGGATGAACCCGATCCAAGTTTGAAACGGACTGCACCACATGAAACAGTGGAAACAATGATTCCTACTGTCAGAAATCCTTTGGCCCACCTTAGTGTTTCTAGACTGATTTACATATCCAATATTGGGCTTATTGGGTCCCCCACGAGATGGGGAACCTGATGAACGGAGTGGATCAGCCCCATGTGGGCCCCACTTGATATAAGCACAAAATAAAAAAGAAAAGAAGAAGAAAAAGGAAAGAAGAGACAGAGCCTCTGACGCGGGGAGTACCAGCGTCCAGGACGCTGGCTCGTGCCAGCTGGTGGCCCACTCGTGGGTCCCACCATGATGCATGTGCTGTATCCACACCGTCCATCCATTTGGGGAGATCATTTTAGGGCATGACCCCAAGATTGAGTCAGATCCAAGTCTCAAGGGGGCCCCACCACAGAAAACAGTAGGGACAGCGGCCCTACCGTTGAAACCTTCTTATGGCCCACCATGATGTTTATTTGAGATCCAACCTGTTCATAAGTTCACACATGTAAGGGAGAAGGGAGAACAAAAATATCAGCTTAATCGAAAACTTCTGTGGGCCCCACTTGATGAGTTCATGACAAAAAAAAGGACCGCTGGACAGACAGCGTCCAGGGGACGCTGCTGCCCAGCAGCCTTGTGGGCGTCACCCCATGGGCCCCACTCGTTGGGCCCACCTAGAATGTATGTGCCTTACCTATTCCGTCCATATGTTTTTGCCAGCTCATTTTAGTGGCTGAGCCCAAATTTTAAGCATATCCAAACGGCAAGTGGGCCATGCCACGGGACAACAATGGGAATAATGATCTCCACCGTTGAAACCTTCCCAGTCCTACAATGATGTTTATTTGTTACCCAACCTATTCATAAGTGGCTGGGCCCAAAAATTTAAGCATATCCTAATGTCAAGTGGACCATGCCACAGTGGAAATGATGATTTCCAACGTTGAAACCTTTCCAGGTTCTACAGTGATGTTTATTTGCCATCCAACCTGTTCATAAGATCACATGGATATGGATGAAGGAGAAAACACAAATATCTGCTTGATTCAAAACTTCTTGGAACCAGTTGGGTACCACGCTGCCCAGCAGGTGGCCCACCCTATGGGTCCCAACGTGATGTATCTATTAGCTCCACCATGATGTATATGTTTTATCCATGCCGTACACGTATTTTGACGGCCTATCTTGTATGTGTAGGCCCAAGTATGGGGCCAATGTGGTCTCAAGTGGGCTATGCCACGAAGACCTTTACATTTCCAATGGGACCCACAGTCCGGGTCCCACTCTCTATATATATTTTGGGCCAATGTTACATGATATGTTTGGTAACATGCTAGTATGATTAGCTTGATATGTCACACTGATAACATGCTTAGTATAATGAATACCATGCTCATTCATATGCCCATACACATCATTTGTATGCCTGTTATGGATCATGATTAACCATAGCATATGCTAGTTGGCTTGTTATACTTAGGGGACTTGTGTGAGACAGGGTCGCCCCACATGATTGCGCAGTATGCGTAAGTTTGGTGCATGACTTGGATTGTATGACTCATGCATTTCGCATTATGTATGTCACGATCGCTTTCACACCCTAGCAGTATCAGGGTGGTGGCCACCATAGTCACATCGTGGTTGGCAATATTGGACACCGAAAACTTGTTCTAGTACGTGGGCGCTATGGATGTCCTTGGGTGAAAGTCCCTAAACCCTGTGGTACCAGTAAGATGCTCCAACGTCGAGACCGAGTGGATAACATGAGCGCCCGTGTGCCAAATACCAGTAGGCAGTGTCTCCCACTGTGTCGAGGTCGGTTGGAAAGGGGTGTGACCTTATCCGCTCGGGTGCAGTGGGTTGTAAGCTAGGTCGAGTCTGACCAGCTCATGGAATGGGTCCGCTATCAGCGAGCCGGGTGGGCATTGGCATACCACTGACGAGGCGGATAGTGAGGTCTTTTCTACTCACTTGGTTATGCGCGCAATGTACGGCGGCCAGTATTAGAGTATACTAGACCCCGGTGATGTCCCAGATGAGAACTATTTTGATATGTGGATCAGTTGAGGATTGACATGTTTGCATTGCATCTCTAGCATGTAACACTCGGCCATGTAGGCCCTTGCATTGCGTAGCCTTGGGATGGCTGATAGCATTCATAACTTAGTAACTTAGCCCTCTACTACTTTCGCTTACTCTGATATCTGTATACTTGTCATATGCATCACACGCGCACACACGCACTCTACTGAGGCTGTTGTGCGTTTGTTTACACTGCAGGTACTAGAGCATATCAGCAGCGTTGAGCGCGGTTCATGTACCTGATATTTTAGACTTCTGCTTCATGTTGTATTTCCCTTTCCAGTACTGTACTCAACAAACTTATTAGTGGATATTTGATGATGTTTTATGGTTTTGTTTATGTTCCTATACAAAAAAAAATTTTTACCCTGAAAATCCTCCTGGTAGGATCCCAGGATCGGAACCTGGCACATGAGAGCTAGGAGCCGAGAATGGGGTACTACGGAGGCTGTTGGCACCAAGGTCGGCGATCGAGAATTTAGTGAGCCTGGTCCTCGGGTTTGGGGTGTGACAGAAGTTGGTATCAGAGCATAACTTGGGAATACCTGCGGATGACATCACATATCTACTAATGGCCATAGATTAACTACCCTTAACTGAATGATTATTGCAAACTTAGGATGATTAGGATCCCGATTTCATGCACTTAGCGACCCAAACTAGGATCCTGTTACAACATAATTATAATAGGATTCCCTATTTTGAGCTTAGAAACTTCTAATATGATTCCCTAACTTGTGTGCATTCGAGAGTATCAATGCTAAGAGGTACTTGTCCTTTTCTGTAGGATATGGCGCCCAAGAGAGCCACCGGTAGGCCGTCGACCGGTGCGGGTACATCCCAGACCGCCCCAGCCCCAGCTCCAGCTCTAGCTATGACTGCTGGTCAGTTTCAGGAGATGATGCGGGTTATGACCTCCATGGTAGAGCGCCAGGAGAGGAGGTCATTTGACGCAGTTGCCCCATCGGAGCAGGATCGTGCTCGTTCCTTGTTGATGGATTTCAGGCGGATGGATCCCCCATGGTTGTTGGGCAGGCCAGACCCGGTGGCAACGGAGAGATGGAAATCGGAGGTAACGAAGATCTTTACCACGATGCGATGCTCGACCGAGGAGCGAGTTCCTCTTGCCGTTTTCCTTCTTTAGGGAGAGGCTGAGCACTGGTGGGCGTCGGTTACCCGAGCCGCCGGGCCTGATTTCGAGTGGACATGGGAGGACTTTGTAGACCGGTTTGACCGAAAGTTCTTCCCTGAGCATGTCCGCCAGCAGCGTGCTCTAGAGTTCGAGACATTGGTCCAGGGAGATATGTTAGTGTCGCAGTATGAGGCTCGATTCGTTGAGCTATCCAGATTTGCGACTCATCTCGTGGATGATGAGGTGCGGAAGGCCCGTCGATTCGAGACCGGACTGCGCCTTGGCCTTCGTGGCTGTGTCACGGGACAAAGCTTCCTACGTTCGAGGAGGTGGTAGAGCGGGCCCAGATATATGAGGCAGAGTGGGCCAATGCACAGCTGATCCGTGACCAGAGCGGAGACCGAAGGGGAAGAGGAAGGCTCCTTCTAACAGCTTCCGGCAGCAGTAGACTCGGGCACAGCAGAGGCACCCGGTTCGTCCATCTGTTCGACCGCCAGTAGCACCAGTAGCACCTCCAGCACCGTCCCAGAGATAGTTTGCAGGTGTTTGTTACGGATGTGGGGGGACAGGGCATTGTAGGCCTGAGTGTCCCCACCCACAGCAGCAGCCACAGCAGCAGCGGCAGCAGCAGCCACAGCAGCAGAGGCAGCGGCATAGACCGCAGCAGCAGCAGCGGCGACCGCAGAGGGGACAGACACATCCCTAGCAGACTCAGGGCAGGTTCTACGCAGCCCAGCAGGATCCTCAGGCACCTGGAGGAGTCGTTGATGGTACACTCATTGTCTCTGCATGCATAGCTCATGTTTTGTTTGATTCTGGTGCATCGCATTCTTTTGTATCCGATGATTTCTAGCCGATCGACTGGTTTGCCGTTAGAATCCGTGTGCGAGGGTTTGTCAGTGTCGACACCCTTAGGGAAGACCACAGTATTGAGTTTGATCTGTTCGTCTTGCCCTGTCTTGGTAGAAGAGACCTTTTTGCCAGCCGATTTGTTTGTTTTAATGATGACCGAGTTTGATATTATCCTAGGCATGGATTGGCTAGCCGAGTATCACGCTGTATTGGACTGCTTCGCAAGAACAGTCACTTTCCTTATACCCGGCATGCCGCAGTTTCAGTTCGTTGCCGAGCCTAGAGGCGAGCAGTTGTCATCTTTGATGTCGTGTGCCATAGAGGAACCGGTTGCCGTGTGCATCGACCAGATGCCGGTAGTTTGCGATTTTTCGGATGTGTTTCAGGAGATTCCGGGGTTGCCACCTCGTCGGCATACCAAGTTTCAGATTGACCTCATGCCCGGTACTGCGCCTATCTCAAAGGCCCCATACTGTATGGCACCATTGGAGCTGCAGGAGCTGCGGAAGCAGTTGGACGAGTTACGTGAGCTAGGCTTCATCCGTCCTAGCATTTCACCGTGGGGAGTGCCGGTACTCTTCGTGAAGAAGGATGGCTCGTTGAGGCTCTGCGTGGATTACCGCGAGCTCAACAAGGTCACGATTAAGAATAGGTACCCGCTTCCGAGGATCGATGATTTATTTGACCAGTTGTGGGAGGCCCAGTTCTTTTCGAAGATTGACCTATGGTCCGGTTATCAACAAGTCCGTGTCCGGGAGGAGGATATCCCAAAGACGGCATTCAGGACGCGTTACGGTCATTTTGAGTTCCAGGTCATGTCTTTCGGACTGACCAATGCGCCCGCTGTGTTCATGTAATTGATGAATGAGGTCTTTCGTCCCTACCTTGATCAGTTCATTGTGGTGTTTATCGATGACATTTTGATCTATTCGAGGACTCGGGAGGAGCATGCGCAACATCTGAAGATCACCTTGCAGACCCTCCGCACACACCAGCTTTATGCGAAGTTGGAGAAGTGTGAGTTTTGGCAGGAGGAGGTGAAATTCCTCGGTCATGTGGTGACGAGGCAAGGAGTAGCAGTAGATCCGGTGAAGATTGATGCCGTGCGTCAGTGGGGTCAGCCCACGAACGCGTCCGAAATCCAGAGTTTCCTGGGGTTAGCAGGTTATTATCACCGTTTCATAGAGGGCTTCTCTCGTATTGCAACCCCGCTGACCAGGTTGACCCGGAAGGGCGCTGAGTTCGTTTGGAGTTATGCCTATGAGCGAGCATTTGCAGAACTGAAGGACCGTCTTACTTCTACACTAGTCCTCACTCTTCCCTCCGGGAGTGAAGGATTCGTGGTTTTTACAGATGCCTCACATATTAGCTTAGGTGCTGTCCTGATGCAGCATGGCAGAGTAGTAGCATATGCGTCTCGCTAGCTCAAGGTCCATGAGCAGAACTACCCCACGCATGATCTGGAGCTAGCAGCGGTAGTCTTCGCACTGAAGGTGTGGAGGCACTATCTTTATGGGGTCAGGTTCGAGCTCTTTTCTGACCACAAGAGCTTGAAGTACCTCTTCTCGCAGTCCGAGTTGAACATGAGGCAGAGACGTTGGATGGAGCTCCTGAAGGATTATGATTTTGATCTTCAGTACCACCCTGGTAAGGCCAACGTGGTGGCAGATGCCCTTAGCCGTCAACCACGAGGCCTGGTGGCGCATATGATGGTCCGGGAGTGGAGGATGCTCGAGGAGGTTGCCGAGTATGATTTTGAACTGAGCCTGCAGTCTTCTATCGCGCAGTTATCGAGCTTGTCGATTGAACTCTCTCTTGTTTCTAGGGTGATCGAGGCTCAGAAGATAGATCAGACGTTGAAGGATTATATTGGGAAGAGGCCGCGTCAGAGGGTTAGACTGATTAGCAGATTGGGTCAGATGGTGGACTTCGTTTCAGGGGTCGGTTGTGTGTTCCAGATATTCCTCAGTTGCGCAGAGATCTTATGGATGAGGCACACCGATCGAGGTTCACGATCCACTCAGGCTCTACTAAGATGTATCGTGATATGAGGAGGCAGTATTTTTGGGCCAGTATGAAGCGTCAGATTGCTAGTTTTGTGGTTGAGTGTGACACTTGCCAGCGTGTCAAGGGCGATCATCGCAAACCTCCAGGTCCCCTGCAGCCGTTGAGTGTCCCATTGTGGAAATGGGAGCACGTGACCATAGACTTCATTATGGGCTTGCCGAGGACTGATCGTGGTCACGACGCCATCTGGGTTGTTGTTGATCGTTTGACGAAGTCGGCACATTTTCTTGCGATACGTGCGACCTGGCCATTGGACCGACTTGCAGAATTGTTTATCGAGGAGATTGTGAGGCTGCACGGAGTCCCAGTTTCAATTGTTTCTGATCGAGATCCGAGATTTACGTCGCGGTTCTAGAGGAGTTTTCAGAAGGCGATGGGGCTTGCCTTGAAGTTCAGCACCGCATATCATCCTTAGATTGATGGTCAGACCGAGAGGGTCAACCAGATCCTTGAGGACATGCTTCGAGCTTGTGTGTTGGATTTCTCAGGTAGTTGGGATAAGCACCTGCGTTTGGCTGAATTTGCATATAATAACAGCTACCAAGCGACTATCGGTATGGCTCATTTTGAGGCGTTGTATGGTAGACCTTGTAGGTCTCTTAGTTGTTGGGCCGAGGTTGGAGAGCATCGTCTCCTAGGTCCCGAGCTTGTGCAGAGGACATCAGAGGCTATCGATATCATCAGGTAGAGGATGCGCACAGCTCAGAGTCGACAGAAGAGTTTTGCAGATCTTCGACGTCGTCCCCTAGAGTTTTCCATTGGGGATCGTGTGTATCTCAGGGTCTCACCCATGAAGGACGTGGTTCGTTTTGGAGCCAAGGGGAAGCTTGCCCCTAGATTCATTGGACCCTTCGAGATCACTGGGCGCGTTGGCGCCGTGGCCTATCAGCTTGCCTTGCCACTTCAGTTGTCTGGCGTCCACAATATTTTTCATGTTTCTATGTTGCGGAAGTGTGAATCAGACGTGGTTCCTGTGATAGATTGGCAGCCGTTGGAGGTTCGTGAGGATGATTCTTACATTGAGCAGCCGGTTCGTATCCTTGATCGGAAGGAGCAGGTCCTCCGGACCAAGGTCATTCTTTTAGTGAAGGTCCATTGGAGTCATCATAGCGCAGATGAGGCATCGTGGGAGCGAGAGGCAGAGATTCGCGAGTCTTATCCTCATTTTTTTAATGATTGATTGTATCTGTATGATTGCTTTTCGATTCGATATGCATATATAGTGATGCGATTCCTTTTTTTTTCTTATGATCTTCGGCTAGTTTGGGTTGTATTGCAAATTTCGAGGATGAAATTTTTTGTTAGGAGGGGAGAGTTGTAAGACCCGTACCCTTATTTACCCTCCGTACACTTAATTTCCAGGTGCCGGTACGTCCTGAATGGACCAGATTAGCGAGCCTTGATCGCGACCCTGTTTAGTACCTCATCGACCCAAGACCTATACCCCGGCGACCGCGTAGGCGCTGCGATTCCAACGCCGCGCGGCACGCCCCATTGCCATACCCGGTGTGAAAGTTATGATCGATTGCGTAATCCGAGGTGGGCCGCGCAACGTGCGTGTGGCGTGGGCCCCACTTGCACAAATCCCAAGATCATGTCAAATCTATCAAATCCATCACCATCACTCTCACCCATACCCCTACTCTACACACCCCATACCCTCCATCCCTCTCTCACCTCCCAAAGTCAACTCTACCCATACCCCTATACCCTTCTCCCATGCTAGTCATCATCACCCCCCATGATTCCTTCTCTCTCTCCCCCCCCCCCCCCCCCCCCCCCCCCCACATACAAGTGCATACGTAGGGGGGGAGAGGAGGCCTTCTCACTTCCCATATTTGCAAGAGAAAGAGATTTGAGAGGAGAGAGAAAGAGAAAGATTTGAGAGAAGAGAGAGATTTGAGTGATCAAGAGAGAGATTAGAGAGATTGAGGGTGGAGATCCAAGCTTAGAGGGCCCCAACCATCATCCGGACCGTCTGGATCGTCCGATCGTCAACCCGATCCAATCCAACCGTCCATCCTTCGAGGTGAGTGCAAGGGGGACATAAATCCCCCCATTTCCTTATTTCCTTTCTTTTTCCTTTTCTTTTGGGCCCACCTGGTGGTGGACAACCTGATGGATGGATTGGATCATCCATGAATGGGCCCCACCTTCTTATAATAATAATAATAATAATAAATAAATAAATAAATAAATAAACAAAGAGGGAGAGGGTGCCGCTGGACAGACAACGTCCAGAGGGCGCTGCTGCCCAGCAGCACGTGGGCTAAAAGCCATTTGGGCGTGGACAGGTCCCCACACGTGGGACCCACCTTGATGTATGCATCCAATCCACGCCGTCCAGCTGTTCCTCCAGCCCATTTTAAGGATGGGTACCAAACATGAAGTAGATCCAGATCTCAGGTGGACCACACCATCAAAAACAATGAAGAACACGATGACCACTATTGAAACTTCCGTGGCCCACCGTGATGTTTATAGACAGAATCACCTACCCAATATTGGGCTCATTAGGTCCCCAAGGAGCTGAATAATCTGATGAATGGAGTGGATCTTACCCATGTGGGCCCCACTTGATATGAACAAAGAAAGAAAAAAAAAAGAAAAGAAAAGAAAAGAAAAAAAAAAGAAAGAAGACATGAACTGTGGACGCTGGATGTCCCAGCGTCAGAGACGCTGGAAACGTCCAGCGTACGCTGGAGACGGTGAATGGGGTCCCCACTCGTGGGACCCACTTTGATGTTTGTGTTCCATCCACGCCGTCCATTTTCTTTCTTATATAATTTTAGGGCCAGGGCCCAAGGATGAACCCGATCCAAGTTTGAAACGGACTGCACCACATGAAACAGTGAAAACAATGATTCCTACTGTCAGAAATCCTTTGGCCCACCTTAGTGTTTCTAGACTGATTTACATATCCAATATTGGGCTTATTGGGTCCCCCATGAGATGGGGAACCTGATGAACGGAGTGGATCAGCCCCATGTGGGCCCCACTTGATATAAGCACAAAATAAAAAAGAAAAGAAGAAGAAAAAGGAAAGAAGAGGCAGATCCTCTGACGCGGGGAGTACCAGCGTCCAGGACACTGGCTCGTGCCAGCTGGTGGCCCACTCGTGGGTCCCACCATGATGCATGTGCTGTATCCACACCGTCCATCCATTTGGGGAGATCATTTTAGGGCATGACCCCAAGATTGAGTCAGATCCAAGTCTCAAGGGGGCCCCACCACAGAAAACAGTAGGGACAGCGGCCCTACCGTTGAAACCTTCTTATGGCCCACCATGATGTTTATTTGAGATCCAACCTGTTCATAAGTTCACACATGTAAGGGAGAAGGGAGAACAAAAATATCAGCTTAATCGAAAACTTCTGTGGGCCCCACTTGATGAATTCATGACAGAAAAAAAGGACCGCTGGACAGACAGCGTCCAGGGGACGCTGCTGCCCAGCAGCCTTGTGGGCGTCACCCCATGGGCCCCACTCGTTGGGCCTACCTAGAATGTATGTGCCTTACCTATTCCGTCCATATGTTTTTCCTAGCTCATTTTAGTGGCTGAGCCTAAATTTTAAGCATATCCAAACAGCAAGTGGGCCATGCCACGGGACAACAGTGGGAATAATGATCTCCACCGTTGAAACCTTCCCAGTCCTACAATGATGTTTATTTGTTACCCAACCTATTCATAAGTGGCTAGACCAAAAAATTTAAGCATATCCTAGTCAAGTGGACCATGCCACAGTGGAAATGATGATTTCCAACGTTGAAACCTTTCCAGGTTCTACAGTGATGTTTATTTTCCATCCAACCTGTTCATAAGATCACATGGATATGGATGAAGGAGAAAACACAAATATCTGCTTGATTCAAAACTTCTTGGAACCAGTTGGGTACCACACTGCCCAACAGGTGGCCCACCCTATGGGTCCCAACGTGATGTATCTATTAGCTCCACTATGATGTATATGTTTTATCCATGCCGTACACGTATTTTGACGGCCTATCTTGTATGTGCAGGCCCAAGTATGGGGCCAATGTGGTCTCAAGTGGGCTATGCCACGAAGACCTTTACATTTCCAATGGGACCCACAGTCCGGGTCCCACTCTCTATATATATTTTGGGCCTTTTAAGGCCAATGTTACATGATATGTTTGGTAACATGCTAGTATGATTAGCTTGATATGTCACACTGATAACATGCTTAGTATAATGAATACCATGCTCATTCATATGCCCATACGCATCATTTGTATGCCTATTATGGATCATGATTAACCATAGCATATGCTAGTTGGCTTGTTATACTTAGGGGACCCGTGTGAGACAGGGTCGTCCCACATGATTGCGCAGTGTGCGTAAGTTTGGTGCATGACTTGGATTGTATGACTCATGCATTTCGCATTATGTATGTCACGATCGCTTTCACACCCTAGCAGTATCAGGGTGGTGGCCACCATAGTCACATCGTGGTTGGCAGTATTGGACACCGGAAACTTGTTCTAGTACGTGGGCGCTATGGATGTCCTTGGATAAAAGTCCCTAAACCCTGTGGTACCAGTAGGATGCTCCAGCGTCGAGACCGAGTGGATAACATGAGCGCCCGTGTGCCAAATACCAGTAGGCCGCGTCTCCCACTGTGTCGAGGTCGGTTGGAAAGGGGTGTGACCTCATCCGCCCGGGTGCAGTGGGCTGTAAGCTAGGTCGAGTCTGACCAGCTCATGGAATGGGTCCGCTATTGGCGAGCCGGGTGGGCATTGGCATACCACTGACGAGGCGGATAGTGAGGTCTTTTTTACTCGCTTGGTTATGTGCGCAATGTACGGCGGCCAGTATTAGAGTATACTAGACCCTGGTGATGTCCCAGATGAGAACTATTTTGATACGTGGATCAGTTGAGGATTGACATGTTTGCAT
Source organism: Liriodendron chinense (assembly GCA_003013855.2). Lineage (NCBI taxonomy): Eukaryota > Viridiplantae > Streptophyta > Magnoliopsida > Magnoliales > Magnoliaceae > Liriodendron > Liriodendron chinense. Next base: position 2,956,302 of record ML058483.1, read on the forward strand.
TGCATCTCTAGCATGTAACACTCGGCCATGTAGGCCCTTGCATCGCATAGCCTTGGGATGGCTGATAGCATTCATAACTTCGTAACTTAGCCCTTTACTACTTTCGCTTACTCTGATATCTGTATACTTGTCATATGCATCACACGCGCACACACGCACTCTACTGAGCTTCGTAGGAAGCTCATGCGCGTTTGTTTACACTGCAGGTACTAGAGCATATCAGCAGCGTTGAGCGCGGTTCATGTACCTGATATTTTGGACTTCTGCTTCATGTTGTATTTCCCTTTCCAGTACTGTACTCAACAAACTTATTAGTGGATATTTGATGATGTTTTATGGTTTTGTTTATGCTCCTGTATAAAAAAAAAAAATTTTACTCTGAAAATCCTCCTGGTAGGATCCCAGGATCGAAACTTGGCACATGAGAGCTAGGAGCCGAGAATGGGGTACTACGGAGGCTGTTGGCACCAAGGTCGGTGATCGGGAATTTAGTGAGCCCGGTCCCCGGGTTTGGGGCGTGACAGTCGATTTATCACGTTTAAGGCAATTACCTAGCAAATCGGCAGATAGATAAAAACTAGATTAAAAAAAAGCAAAGAACTAATGACGAGTATTCCTTCCAAAGGCTCAGTTTGTCTAATTGGCCATAGGTCTCGATATCGAACCTCGAAAGAAATTCGAAGGAATGGACTTCGAAGATTTGGTCGATCTATCCGATAGAGAGACTAGATACGAATGGCTTCTTCGTGTGGAAAACCAACAAAAAAACTCATCAGTAGGGACTTACTACTGGGACCTAAACTGTGAGTTATCGTTGGCCAAAATAAACTTTAATAAACCATTCATTCGTACGACCTTGTTAAAGGCTAATGACGAATCTTATTCTAAAGGTTCTAATACTACAAAAGGAATTGCTGAACATAACAAATAGTTTTCTTTTGATATAACTAAGGCCGACGAGATTTTTTATCTCGTACTGGTTGTGAAATTCATTAAACTTGCGCCAAAATAAAGGATTCTAATGGCAGAGGAATTAAAGAAAATGGAATATTGTAAAGGGCATGGAACATGAACTGATTCAATTAGAAATTGTATTTCTTTCAGGAGCATGATCCAAAATAATATAGATTCTGGGATGCCCAAATTCCCAGAGAAAGAAAATGAAACCATGTTAGTGGATATCGATCCATTTCCTTCAACGATGGGAATCAACATTTTCTTCACTAATATGAGAAGCATGAACGCCCCTAGGAAGAAGGTGGACCTCACATAGATAACAAAACAGCATGGTCGTCGACCAAGTCATGTCGATGAGAAATTAAAATTCGAAAGAAACACTAGGGGGCAATGGCAATCTAGTAATGAGTCGACGATTAAGGAACACCGACTATGTGAGGGATGCCATGAAAACAGTCAACAGCAGTATTCGACAAAGGTGTATTATGCACCGAAGAAATAGGTAAACGTACATGGTGACAATATTGTTCAGAAATATCAAGTTGGGAGGGAACCTGCCAGGCTCGAAACAAGGGAACATTCCCATAGATTATAAAAAAAAATGACCAAGGATGGTTAAGCCTATCAAAACCATGGTTAACCAATGGGTTAAGGCCGTTCATCCAAAGCTTCCACAATACCCATTGGAAATGACAAGAACTCAAAAACGTCGTTGGCAACAATAGAAAGCGGTAAGAAGGATTATTGAAATACAAGAACAAATGTGAGGTAGACCAGTAGGGCCAACAATTCATGGTCCACAATCTTCCAGTCAAAATTGGACTTGGGCAATTAATTTTGGCAAAAAGCAGAAAGCCAAAATAAACGCATTGTCTAGGAGCTATGCAGGTTGATCGGGATAAACTGGAACCAGTCAGCTAGATTAAAAAAGACAACATCTTTGAGGAAGCTTTAAGCAATTCAGATTCTAGAGGAGGGATTGTTAATTAAAGAGATGCTGGAAAATGCAAAAAATTCAGAGAATGATTCTGATTTTTAGTAGGTAACAGACCCTAAGAATGCCAAGGAACCCTTACCAACAGGGCACGATAACCATTACATTCGAAACGTTGCCCCCACTACAGGTAAATAATAACATGGTATTCACCCTTCCCCTAAACTTCTTAGCAAAGCTAGAGCAGCCAACTAATATTGAAGGTGATGTCGAAGAAACAAGAGGAACCTTAGTCACGAAAGAGATAACATATCAGGAACCCACAAATTGTAAAGGTGTTATCGCTGTTACCATCGAACCAGGTGTGCATGCAGAAAAGGTAGTATTCGACCAACCTTCTCATGCAATGTCACAACACCTTAAGCCATTATTTATATCAGCAAATATGAATAGATACCCTATTCCCCACATCATGGTGGACGATGGGGCAATGTTCACTCGCCTCAAGTGCAAGGCTGCGATGTAGTAATAATTCTCGGTAAGACTGAGGTCGATCCTCAGGGCTTGTTGTAACAATTCTAAGTTTTATAAATAGGATGGGCTTAATTTATATTTGTAATGATTAATGGTAATTAAGAACATAAATCTATCTACTTAAGAAGTAAATCAAGGAAATAAACACTAGAACGCCAAGGATCCACTAATAATCATTCACAATGCCAATTCAAATCATTCAAGCCAATCACTCAATTGGAATTGGAGTTCTATCCCTAGCTAATCGAAATATAGAGCAATCAAATCATCATACTGCATCTAACATAGATGAATCATCCACTGATATGGTTCTCTCATAAACAACTAAGGCATTGGGTGGATTCAATCACACAACCCAATCCTTCACAAAACAAGCAAGATCACATTAATGATTCTTCCTTAAACCTTGTCACTAGACTTGATTTAGAAGCATGAATTGAACTTCTATTGAACCAAAATCAATATATAAACACCCATCTCAGATTAAATCAAAAGATAAGAATCCCTTCTAGTTTAGTTCTAGATAAGCCCTTAGGAAACTTAGTTTGTAAGATCCTCTAGCATCCAACATATCATGATGAATCTAGGATCTCTACAACCCAAAATTCTATAAATCAACACCCCCATTAAGCAATCCTAGTAATCAAAACATCCCATGTAAGAGTAATCACAAGAGATAGAAGATTAACTAAAAATACTAATTTTATTTCAAACTAGAACTAGAAGTGTTCTTCATAAAACCAAAAAGTACTTGAAATAATTCAAATTAGACATTGTAAACAACTAAAAGCTTCACCTCTTAGCCCTAGCTAAGAGGTTTAGCCAACTATTAATAGGTTAAACTAAAAACTCAAAGGAAACTAATGAAAAACATAGAAAAATCGAGTTTGGAGGAGTTGTAGATGCTCCACAGCGATCTCCTTCTCCTCCCACGACTTCCTTAGCCTTCTTTGATATTTTTATTTCCACCCCTAGGTGTCCTTTTATACTAGAGAGGCTCTACCGCCTCAGAAACTTTCAGAATTGCGTAAGGACTCCCGCAGCGCATGATTTTCGGAGCTTGCTGAGCAAGCTTGCTGGAAAGCTGTTGAAATACACTGGCTACCTGTTGGCCGACCGGTCTAGATCGGTTTAGCAGAGGTCCAGAGAGTCCAGAGAGGTGCCCGACCTATTGGTCTACCGGTCTAGACCGGTCTAGCTTGTTTGGCCGACCAGTCTTGATCGGTCTAGGCCTACTTCTTTTGGTTCTTTCTCTCTCTTTTCTCCTCCTTTCTTCTTCCACCTTTAACCCACCTTAGATCATCATCAAGGACCATCTAAATGTGGTCTTTCGAACATCAATTTGGTGTAATCCCTCTCTCATTCCTACATCCACAAAACATGCATTAGATAATCCTTTTAACATGCAAATCATGCATAAGATGCAATGTAATGGGTTAGGATATGTATAAATTGAAAGCTCAACACACCCCCCAACTAGCATTTTGCTAGTCCCGAGTAAAACAAGCGTGAAATAATCCCTTTCTCTGAGAACTCAGCTCTCTCTTGGAAACTATGCTTCTATAGACTTTAAGACATGTAAGTGCAAAATTCAAAAAAAACTAAATGATGATAAATTGAAGTCCTAAACTTTCCAAATATAATAAGTGTTCACATAGAATCCCCACCGAGTTATTGACAAATAGAAGAATGCGAACATGTATGGTCTAATGTGCATTGTGCATATTCATCTCATGACTTTCTAGGATTACTTTATTCATAAATCAGCTAAACTAAAGATTTAAGAGTGTACAGATCAACCAATTGCCTATGAAAGGTATTTGTCTTACCATCCTTCCGACGGCTTTTACACTATGTCCCATTTTCGGCTTTGGTTATGGGTAAATCATCCCTCGGTTGGTAATAGGTAGCCCTTTTCAGAATTTTCCACCATATTCTCAATCATACCCATATTTTCCTTCCTTCTTTCCTTTTCATACACATTAGATAGGATTTTTAGAAATCCATATCTTTCGTTATTTTTCCACGGACAAGGATGGACAAAGTACCCCGGCTTGGTTCCTAAACACTTCAAATCTTCAGTCTCACCAATCTACAAGTCTAGTAATCCCTTTAAATGATGAGAATCGTGTAATGTGAACTAGACTCAAAAGTGTTCAAATGTTCTATCGATCATATAAATAGAGGAATTCACATGTAAAACCATCATGTTTAAGTTAATTTAGAGATTTCAAAATCATATCATTTCATCTTTCATCTTTTCATACTCATGACATCTCAAGTGCATAGAAACAAAGTTTTCCAAAAGAGTTTTGATGTTTCAGAAAAATTGAAAATTTTCTACAAAAACAAACTTTGCTCGAAATGTCACAAATTGCTAGATTCGAGGAATCTCACCTCCAACCAAATCTTGCATTGTCTTCAATGTAAAAAGATATGCAATGAGCATGAATTATGAGAGCAATGATAAAATAAAAGAGAGTGAGAACGAGAGTACCTGAGAGTCGATTATGGAAGTTTGCAACTCCAAACAACTAAACAATTAAAATAAATGAAACTATTCTATACCTCTGTCAAACTAGGAGGTCAATCTTGATACACAAGATCATTCAAAGGAATAGAATTTAGCAGAATTATGAGGTGGAGTAAAAGATTTTTCAGTAAAACCATCTACCATCCTGCTTCATAGTACATATGAGTAATGTTTGCTATTCTAATTCATTGAAAATCCTACTGAAAAAATTCAGCAGGTTTCTCAAAGTTATCACTCCATGTGTTAGAAAAGGAAGATTTCTTCGGTTAGAATTCATCAAATATGAATCTCCTTTCCAACTTATCTGGGAAAAAATTATTTAAATAAGGATCATCCCAGAGATGGTACTCTTCGGTTTGTATAAACCAAAGAGATGTGGAGACTTGGAATTCTTCTTCACAAGTCGTTATGGTCTCCACATTTTCAGATTCTACAGGTGCCTCCACTATTGATAAATCGGTTTTACACTACGTTGAAGGAGTCTTTGTGGGCACCAGTGAAGTTTCCCTTAAAGCATTGACAATGTCACGGATCATAGGATCATCTCAATCCTCAAAATATACCAAACAATCTTCTAGAGTGTAGGAAACTTCGACTTTCTCGGTCACTTGTGTAGGTTGGAATAAGTCCTCAACCACTACACATTCAAAAATTGGCCTCTCCATAGGCAAATTAAACACCAATTCATCAACTTCCCGCATGATAAAATTGTTCAAGTCAGCGGTTGGTGTCTTGTCAATCAAATTGTCCAATTTTGGCTCTTCCAAGGCCTCATTAATATCCAATTTTATTTCTTCCTTGGAATGAGCCAAGCAAACTTATAAAGTTTTAGAAAATTTAGCTGAAGGTGGCTCATCATCATCCACAATTGTATATATGAAATTAATAATGTGGATCTCATCTTCATCCTCATCCTCATCCTTTTGTTGTTTGTGTAAGTGAAACACACTTCATAGTCATATTTTCAAAGGATATTTTTCATAACCCCATTCCTACAATTAATTATAGTATTGGCAGTTGCTAGGAATGGTAGGTCTAGAATGACAGGAACTTGAGTGCATGCATTTGTAACCACTTGTGTATCCAGAACGATAAAGTCTACTGGGTAGTAGAACTTATCGATTTAAAATAACACATCCTCAATTACTCCTTTCGGTATTCTAAATCCACAAGTTGTAAAGTTATCTTGGTGGGTTTTAATTCACCAAGTCCATTTACAAGTAGGGAATCAAGTTAACACTAGCCCCTAGATCGAGAAGTGCTCTATTGATCCGGAAGGTACCTATCATGCAAGAGATTGTAGGGCTTCCAGGATCTTTGAATTTGGGGGGAGTGATATGTTGTTTGATGGCACTCACTTGTTCCGTAAAAAATGCTCTCTTGTACATGTTTTGCTTACGTTTTACGGCACATAGATCCTTTAGAAATTTAGCGTATGAAGGAATTTGTTTAATTGCATCTAACAAGGGAATATTGATTTTGACTTGTTGGAAGATTTCTAGGATGTCTTGATTTTCACTTGGCATTTTCGTTGAAATAAGACGTTGGGGGAATGGGGCCACAGGTTTATACACACGCTCCGGCTGTTCACCTTCACTTTTAGAATCAACCGGGTTATTAGGCTTTGTGGCCTTCACCGGTTCAAAATTTTCAATTATTTTTTCATTTCTAAGAGTGGTGATGGCTTGAACATGTTCCACATGAGGATGGGTTGAAGAATTGGTGTTTGTTTCCAATTGTTCCTTGGGGTTAGGATGAGATTGGGTCAAAACAGTCCCTTTCTCCCTAACTTCTAAGTGTGTCTCAATTCTTTCAATCGAAATTTTAAGTTCATTCATGGCTTGCATGTTGGACTGATTTATCTGGGTTTGTCCAATCATGAACACGTTCAACGTATCCTCAAGAGTGCTCTTTTAGGGAGGCCCTTAGAAAGCATTGTTTGTATTTACCATGGGTTCATTTCTGCCATTAAAATTTGGTTTACACCGCCACTCAGGACTAGTCAAGTTAGAATTTGGTCCACTAAAAGGGCGTTGGTAAGCATTTGTAGCATTTGATTAAGTTTGCAAGATATCTTGAAATGCAGAGATTGTTGGGCAATCTTTTGTCAAGTGAACATCACTCTCACAAATAACACATACACTCTCAACGGCCTCACCGGTGGTTATCATGTTAACACTCCTCAATTCTATGGCCTCAACCTTCTTTGTGAGACCTGCTACATTTGTGTTTAAATCATCCTCCCCATCTAATACATGTACACCTTTCTCTCTTGGGGCTGACTTAGGATTACTAGTTGGATTAGAGATGTCCCAAGATTGGGCATTCTCGGCAAGCATATCAAAGTAATCCCAAGCATCATCGAGTGATTGTTCAAAAACTCACCATTATACATCATCTGAACAAATTGGCGCATGTTTGAACTTAATCCATCATGAAAGAAGTCAATCAAGCGTCACTTTTCATAACCATGATGTGGGCACTCTAATAAAAGGTCTTTAAACCTCTCCCAACATTGAAAAAATGTTTCATCTAATTTTTGGAAGAAATTCATGATGGTCCGCCTTAGTGCATTAGTTTTATGAATTGGGAAGTACTTTTTAAGAAACTCCCGAGTCATCTTAGCCCATGTCCCGATGCTTCTAGGTTTAAGTGATTGAAATCATGCTTTGGCTTTGTCCTTTAGAGAGAAGGGGAATAATTTCAGTTTGATTACATCTTGGGAGACATCATTAAATTGAAAGGTGTTAGCTATCTCCTCAAATTCACTAAGGTGCACATATGGACTTTCAGAGTTGAGTCCATGAAATTTTGGGAGTAGCTTGATAATTCTCGGTTTAAGGTCCACGTATCCTGCATTAGTTGGAAAAACAATACGGGAAGATGTAGTTGTTCTCTTCGGTTGTAGATAATCTCTCAATGTTTTAATCAGAATATAGTGTTCCTCATTCTCATTACGTTTCGTCCTAATTGGTGGTGCATCATGCTGAACATCATCAACATTATGTGGTTCATTCTCAGCCATGATTTCAGATGATTCAAGATTTCCTAGAGGTTTTCTAACTCGTCTGTGATAGACTAGGCCTTCAACTAAATCTCCCTCACTTAGAAGTCGCGATGTATGATCACGCCCCCAATGAGGCATAAAATACACAAAAACTAAACTAAACCTAAAAATAAAAAAAATAAAAAAATAAAAGTGTCCAAGTTAGAATGATGTTAACGGATGGAAGAACTATGTTAGAGAAGAAAAATCCTACAAAACAAACAAAATCTGTTAGTAGAAAAATTCTGATAAAAATCTACTAAAACAGTAAATCCTAACCTAACCTATCTAACCTAACTATACCCTAATTACAAAAATTAGAACCGTTAACCTAATCCCCGGTAACGGCGCCAAAAACTTATTCGCTCGCCTCAAGTGCAAGGCTGTGATGTAATAATAATTCTCGCTAAGACCGAGGTCGATCCTCAGGGATTGTTGTAACAATTCAAATTTTTATAACTAGGATGGGCTAAATTTATATTTCTAATGATTGATGGTAATTAAGAACATAAATCTATCTACTTAAGAAATAAATCAAGGAAATAAACACTAGAGCGCCAAGGATCCACTAATAATCATTCACAATACCAATTCAAATCATTCAAGCCAATCACTCAATTGGAATTAGAGTTTTATCCCTAACCAATCGGAATATAGAGCAATCAAATCATCATAATGCATCTAACATGGATGAATCATCCACTGATATGGTTCTCTCATAAACAACTAAGGCATTGGGTGTATTCAATCACACAACCCAATCCTTCACAAAACAAGCAAGATCACATTAATGATTCTTCCTTAAACCTTGTCACTAGACTTGATTTAAAAGCATGAATTGAACTTCTATTGAACCAAAATCAATCTATAAACACCTATCTCAGATTAAATCAAAAGATAAGAATCCCTTCTAGTTTAGTTCTAGATAAGCCCTTAGGAAACTTAGTTTGTAAGATCCCCTAGCATCCAACATATCATGATGAATCTATGATCTCTACAACCCAAAATCCTATCAATCAACACCCCCATTAAGCAAATCTCAGTAATAAAAACATCCCATGTAAGAGCAATCACAAGAGATAGAAGATTAACTAAAAATACTAATTTTATTTCAAACTAGAACTAGAAGCTTTCTTCATAAAACCAAAAAGTACTTGAAATAATTCGAATTAGACATTGTAAACAACTAAAAGCTTTACCTCTTAGCCCTAGCTAAGAGGTTTAGCCAACTATTAATAGGTTAAACTAAAAACTCAAAGGAAACTAATGAAAAACATGAAAAAACCGAGTTTGGAGGAGTTGCAGACTCTCCACAGCGATCTCCTTTTCCTCCCATGACTTCCTTAGCCTTCTCTGATGTCTTTAGATCCACCCCTAGTTGTACTTCTATGCTAGAGAGGCTTTACCGCTTCAGAAACTTTCAGAATTGTGTAAGGACTCCCACAGCGCATGATTTTCGGAGCTTGCTTGCTTGAAAGCTGTTGAAATATACTGGCTACCTGTTGGCCGACCAGTCTAGATCGGTCGAGATGGCTGGCCGACCGGTCTAGCAAAGGTCCAGAGAGTCCAGAGAGGTGCCCGACCTATTGGCTGACCAGTCTAGATTGGTCTAGCTTGTTTGGCCGACCGGTCTTGACTAGACCGATCACCGGTCTAGGCCTATTTCTTTTGGTTTTTTCTCTCTTTTCTCCTCTCTTATTCCATCTTTAACCCACCTTGGATCATCATCAAGGACCTATCTAACTGTGGTCTTTTGAACATCAATTTGGTGTAATCCCTCTCTCATTCCTACATCTACATAACATGCATTAGATAATCCTTTTAACATGCAAATCATGCATAAGATGCAATGTAATGGGTTAGGATATGTATAAATTGGAAGCTCAACAGGCAACAATTAATATCTTGCTGAGAAGTATGTTAAAAAAATTGGGAAAAATGTATTTTGATATGATCACCATGGAAGTGACAGTTACCGATTTCACTGGTGGCATAACAGATCCAGAAGGAATTCTTCTGATTGAATTAATGGTTGGAACTATAAAAGCATTGATGGCATTCTTTGTAGTACTGTCGACTTCAAGTTAGAATGCCCTCCTTAGACGAGATAGGATTCATGCAAATTATTGCATCTTGTCCTCCCTACATTAATTTCTTATCTTTTGGAATGAGGGAAAAGTCGAAGTGTTGTTGGTTGATAATAAGCTATTTCGCGCTGAATCCAACACAGTCGAAGCTTATTTTTATGAAAATGAAGTTGGATTGTTGTTCTTCACAGGTCGAGATCAATTTGGTCGACCAACAGGGATTTTGGCATAAAAAAACCCGCTAAATAAAGTAAAAGATATAAGCCTTGCTGCCAGTAAGGAACTCGTTGTGCCAAAAGCACTCATTGTATATTGGTCAGGACAATCTTATATTGTCTAAGAGTTACAATGAGTAAGGCTCTAACGAAAGAACAAGAAGTAGTTGACATCATGACTTGGTTTACAAAACTCAAGTAGGCTTGGGACAAATGAGAATTGGATAACGATTGTTTCATCAACATAGCTAAAAGTTTATTAGAACATGACGAGATCACTAAAGACAACATATCTTTTAAAGAATTGGAAGCTGCACTTGATTCGAAAGTAGATGCGCAAGATCCATTGGTGGAAGTTAATTTAGGAATAGACCATTGTCCTTAATCGACATATGTAAGTGGATACTTACCACTTGAGGAATAAAAACTGATGATTGAGCTGTTACGAGAATATAAAGATTGATTTACTTGAAATTATCATGAAACGCTTGGTCCAAACTGAAAAGTGATCGAGCATCGATTGCTAATAAAAGAAGGGTTTTGACCAGTCAAGTAGCCTTCAAAGAGAATGACCATGGAAGTCATGACCAAGGTAAAAGAAGAAGTCGAACTTACTAAATGCTGGGTTTATTCAACCAATCATGTACGCCGAATGGATCTCTAACATAGTTCCAGTGGTAAAGAGGAATGAAAAAATAAGAGTCTGTATTGACTTCAAAAACATGAATCATGCAACTCTAAAAGATGAATATCCTATGTCATTTGTCAACCAAGTAATTAATTGAGCGACATGTCATAGAATAATATAATTCATGGATGGTCATTCCAGTTACAACAAAACAGCTTTCAAGTGTCCTTGTGCTATCGGTACATATTGTTGGAAAGTGATGCCGTTTAGACTTAAGAATGTTGGGGTAACTTACCAAAGGGTCATGAATGTAATTTTCCACTATATGATTAGCCAGATGTTAGAAGTATATATTGATGACGTGGTCACCAAGTTATTCGACTTGGTCAACCACCCTTCTCACTTACGTCGAGCCTTTGAGCATATGAGGCTGCACAAACTAAAAATGAATTCTTTAAAAAGTGTGCATTTGGCATATTAGCAGGTAACTTTTTATGTTTCTTAGTGCATCAAATAGGTATTAAAATTGTTGGTATGGGACAACATCTTTCCCCGCTGTGAAGCCGGTGTAGGTCTTCACTCTCGGAAATCTGCGTAAGGGCACAAGAGGGACCCCAGAAAACTATAAGACACAAGGGGATCGTGGTTCTGGGCTATAGGTATTGTTTCGCCCCTCACCACCAGCTCGAGGTTTTAGTGCAACTGGCGGAACAGTGCACTTACAAGTGGTATCAGAGCTTTAGGTCGAGGGTTCGAACCTGCCGTTGGGGAACTCACTGGGGGAGGAATTGTTGGTGTGGGACAACTTCATTCCCTACTGTGAAGCTGGTGTAGGTCCTCACCCTCGGGAATCTGCATAAGGGCATAAGAGGGACCCTGGGAAACTGTAAGACACAAGGGGGATCGTGGTTCTGGTCTTACCGAGATTATTACTACATCGCAACCCTGGCCTAAAGATGACTTTGCCCTCCCCATTCCAGAACTGTTAATCGATAGCACCACGGAATATGAGGTGATGTCCTTTATAGACGACTACTCAGGGTATAACCAGATTCGCATGGCCCCGAAGGATGAAGAAGCTACAACTTTCTGCACAACTCTTGGCATATACTGTTATCGAGTGATGCCCTTTGGGTTGAAGAACGCAGGGGCAACGTATCAGCACGCAATGCATGTTATGTTTCAAGATATGATGCACAAACATGTCGAATGCTATTTAGATGATTTGGTTGTAAGGTCGGCTGATCATGAACAGCACAGGGAACATCTAAGACAAGTATTTCAACGGCTACACAAGAAAAGCCTCCGTATGAATCTGCTAAAATGCGCGTTTCGAATCTCATCTGGCAAAATTTTGGGCTTTGTCGTCAGACATAGGGGCATAGAGATTGACCCCGCAAAGATTAAAGTAATCAGGGAGATGCCACCGTTGAAGAATCTGAAGTAGTTGAAGAGTTTTCAAGGCTGTGTAGAGTATCTAAGAAGGTTCATCTCCAATCTAGCAGGAAGATGTTAGCCATTCTCTCGCCTTAATAAGGCCTTTAATACACTAAAAGAAATTCTCGAAAAATCTCCGGTCCTCGTCGTCCTGATTAAAGGAAAGCCACTGATTCTCTACATCGCCGTAGGTGAGAACTCACTATGGGCACTCTTGGCACAAAAAAATGAAGAAGACATGCCTCCTAACACACTATACTATTTGAGTCACACATTGGTGGGAGCCGAATTCAATTATTCAGCAATCGAAAAGACATGCCTCCTGTTGGTGTTCTTCGTGAAGAAACTCAGACATTATTGCCTCTCACACCAAATAACTCTGATATCTAAAGCCGATCCTATCAAATTCCTCATGAACAGACCAATGCTGTCCAGATGGTTGGTTAAATGGGCTCTCCACCTTTTAGAGTTTGACATTACTTACGTCCCGACTCGAGCTATCAAGGGACAAGCAATTGTAGATTTTCTGGCTGCACATCCAGTTCTAAGCAATGAAGAGATGGAGTGCGATTTTTCAGATGACCAAGTCATGATGGTCAAGGAAACACGGCTCTGGCAAATATATTTTGACGGTGCCTCCAAAGCGACAGGGGCAAGGGCGGGAGTTATATTTATCAGCTTGCAAGAAGATTTGTTGCCCTATTCATTCACCATTGTGCCAGCATGTACGAATAACGAAGCAAAATATCAGGCCCTCATCGTTGGACTACAGTTGGCCCTAGAAATATGAATCAGAGCTATACAAATCTATGGCAACTCAAAGCTGGTTATTGGATAGCTGACGATGGAATATGAGGTCCGCAGGCTTGAGTTATCACCTTTATGCCACCAAGCACAGTCATTATTCAATGAGTTTCAGGACAACAACATTAACATATACCGAGATAGGAGAATGTACAAGCGGATGCCCTCGCCAATCTAGCCGCTGCTTTAGCCAATCCTGGCAACCTGCTCCAGATTACGATCGAGGAAAGAAGAATCTTACCAACAGCTACACTGCGCAATGGGGAATCGAGTGCCAACCCCATTTGTTGTTTTGATGCCACGGAAGGAGATGATTGGAGGAGGCCATTTGTCGACTACCTGAAATATGGATTCTTGCCTGAAGATCCCAAATCATGCATGCAGGTTAGAAGACGTGCCGATTCATTATTCTACAGAATGATACACGTTATCGACGTTCATATGAGGGTGTACTGTGCTGAGATGTTTAGACCAAGATGAAGTGCATGCCACGTTAAAAGAAGCTCACGGTGAAAGGGGTAGAAAGATCAAGTCCCACCAAACCTAGTTTGCTATGTTTTGTGATGCAGGAATTGACAGGTTATGAGGGAGGAAACTGAAGAGGAGCTGCTTAGTTAGGCGTGTCAAGAGTCCTGTATTTATTTCATTATCAATGTGATCTCTTGTTCATGTATTTGTTTTGGTAGGTTAGGTTTTTGTAAGTAATTGGCAAAGGGGGAGATTGTTAGTGCACATTTCTATGGCATACTAGTGCACCTTGTTTGTCAATCACTTAGGTCAGTGAGTCTAGTGTCGGTTGAGCTTTATGAAGGTGAAGACCGAAGACTCAAGTGGCCCTGCTGCATCAAGGAAGAAGAAATAGGTAAAAGTCATGCCTTGGTGTGCCTTAACCTTGACCAAAACCAAACCCCAAACCTCTTAATGACCTTGACCACATTAGGTATACCTTAGTCATCATAGATTGGCCCTAGGTGTCCCATAAGATCACCCAACAGAGGGTTAAGAGGTAGCATGTGCTGCGTGATCCAAGACCAAACCGATCTGCACATTGCTTGGCCTGTCCGATCGGTCGTGAGATCGGTCGGACTGGCTCCCAGTCCTCACAGTAACTGCGTATGTGTGCAGGCCATTGGGCCAACCGGTCGGTAGGTCTAGTCCGACCGGTCCTCCTACAGAGATAATGAACTTCTATCCTCACTTGGCCTCTGGCCGACCGGTCGGGGACCCCTATTCGACCGGTACGACTGGTTGGTACTAGCCATTTTTTGCCCGTTTTAAATCTGTTGCGTACTCTTTTATAAAAGGGCTTGACTCAAATTGAGGGAAGAAAAGAGGAATTTTGAGAGGAGTGAAGCCACCATTTTTAGAGACTATTTGAGGCTCATTCCCAACCTATACAAGGCATCTTCCTTGTGCTTTAACACAAGATTGGAGCATTCCAAGCTCATGAAGAAGATGACCTTCATTCCCTCTTCATCTCTAGAGTTTGGATCTTCCTTGATAGGCATATCCTTATCCAAATCTCTAAGATGAGATCATTGTAGGTGAGAGACTCTAGGCAACCCATTCCTATTAGTTGTAGAGTTCTCAAACCTACACTCTTATCACCTTGGGCATCTCAAAGGCATCACAAGCAAGGTGATTGATCAAGTGTAGCTGGGGCATTGGCGACGCAACGACAACAAGATTGGGGGAGCAAGGGAAGCTGATTGAAGCACGGGAGAGCGTAGATCAAGCAACCCGAACCTGAGCTGAACAAGGGGCTCATCCAATAAGTAAGGCTGTCTTTGTTGAGAGTCCATCTTGTGGGAATTGAGTGTAGAGTTTGTTTGTGAAACTCGAACTATGGACGTTGGCCATTCCTTGGCCTGTTTGTCGGCTTAAAGACTAGGGGTTGTTTGGAGCTCCTTAGCTCGTTTGCTGGGCCTAAACCAAGTCTCCAAGGGGGAGCCTCCGACACGGAGTGAACGTGCGTCGGGTTGAGAGTTAGCCTATGTCCCAAACTCCGTTTGGGTTAAGAGTTAGCCCTTTGTCCAAAACTACGGTTATGGTTGATAAGTGAACCGGCAAAACCTCTGTGTAAAGGTAGAGAGGTGAACCTCATTTAAAACCTTCGATAGTGAATGCTGGTGTGCTCAAAGGAGTTTAGTACTTGAACCAGGAGTGGAGTAGACCTAAAGTTGAACCACTATACATGCATGTGTTTGTGATTGATTGATCTCATTGATATCTTTGCATTGTATGTTTAATTGTTTAATTATGAATGCTTGATAAGAATATATGCAAGGCACTAGATAGGCACATCCACACACAAGACGTACTTTCACTAGTTGTGTAGACTTGAGCTCATTGATCCATTCTCATAAGTCTATATAAGTTACATAGATTAGGAGATTGTTTAGTTAAATCATTTGGTTATCTATGCATGCTTCAACTAGTTTGTTTATTGCTTAAACCATATGCTAGTCTTGTGATTAGACCCACTTAGGCTTGAAAGCCAAAGTGTTCTTGCTTACTTAGTTTAATGTGTTAAATTGTGCCCCCCCCCCAATAGGACTTAGCCATAATTCAAGTTGCTCTTTAAGCTTCCGCACATACAAATGTGTCGTGTTAAACTATCAACATAATTTCAATTGGTATCAGAGCGGGTTGCCCTTCAAGGACTTAACCGTCTAGAGTAAGATCTGGTACCGGAGCACTAACATGATGTCTAACCGAGATGAGGGTACCACCAACCGTCCACCATTCTTTGACGGGTACAACTATGCCTATTGGAAGGCTAGGATGAGGATTTTCTTACAATTTATGAACCGTCCGGTGTGGGTTAAGCACACAATGTGGATATGCCTTGCCCACCGAACAAGTGGAGGTTGATGGGAAATACATTGTCATTCCCAAATATGATGAAAAATGGAATGACAGTGAGAGAGCTCAATAGATGGCAAATGCCAAAGCTCTTAATGCGATTTGCTGTGCGGTTTCTTCGGATGAATTTTACGCATTCTCACATATGCAACTACAAAAGAAGCGTATAATATACTTGAGGTTACCCATGAGGGAACTGGCACAGTAAGACGCTCGAAGCTTCAGATCTTAACCACCAAACTTGAAAATATTAGGATGGAAGAGACCGAAACCTTCATGGAGTTTTATACAAAACTTTCTAATATTTGCAACTCCATGTTTGTCTTGGGTGATCGGATTCCGGAAGGACGTATATGTAGAAAAATACTTAGGTCCCTCGTGGAAAGATTTAACACCAAGGTAGTAAGCCTTAGAAGAGTGTAGAGACATAGATAACATGAAAGTAGAAGAACTCATAGGTTCCCTACAAACTCATGAACTACACTTTAAGGTCCCTTCTAGAAAGAAATGCATTGCTCTAAAGTCCTCTCATAAACATAAGAAAATTAAGAGTAAGTCGGAGGAAGATAGTAATGATGAGGATGATGAAGAAGAAAAGTTAAACAAAAAATTCAAAAGATTCCTCAAATTTGATAGAGGGAGTAGCCGTGACAAGAAGGACAAAAAGGGTGATTAACTTAAAGGGATATTATCCAAATCTTCATCCGTCAGATGTTACGGTTGCGGTCATCGTGGCCATATCGCCCCGGAATGTCCGAATGGACCTAAACCAAAAGGTAAAAAGGCAATGGCTGTTACTTGAGATGATACGGAGGAGTCCCAATCTAAATCTGATGACTCCACTAGTGATGGGAGCCAAAATATTGATATAGCTCTCATGGCTTTCACCACTACCTCTCTTCCCCATAATCTAAGAGAGGATCCCAACTGCTATCTTTTTTAGGAGAAGGAGTTCCCAACCCCTCACCTCATGCTACATTTTATGAGAGTGTTGTGAAAATTAGTTACTCTTAGGCCTTTCAAACAAAACATAGTTAGTAAGGGTAGCTAGAAAGTAAATACTATAGGAATATCTGAGGATTTCAACCTCATTTTTATGTGTACGGGCAAATAAGAGGATTCAAGCCTCATGAGCCCAAATTTGGTAGTTTTAGCCTTGCTTTTAATTTGTATATTTGCTTGCTAGACTATCACCATGCTTAGATTAACTAATCTTGCTGAATTATATGCTTCATTGTATGCTAATCATTGCTTAGTATTGGTCTTGATATACCATTAGGGGAGGTTGGTTGATTGGGCTACAAGCCCTTGTGCTTTTCATGCAAATGTATATCTTTAACCAATTTTGCATGATTAACTATGCTTAGATAGTTACATTCTCTTGTTAATCATGTTCCTTAGCATGCTTCATGTTTTTATGTTCATGCACCCTATTTTTTTCTTATTAGCATGTGCTTATTATTTTAACTTGAACATATTATCTACTCTTACCTTAACCTTAATTGATATATCATTAAGGGGGAGATAATAGTTTGTCAATTGCTGACAAAAAGGGGGAGAAAGATTAAGTCCCACCAAAACTAGTTTGTTATGTTTTGTGATACAGGAATTGACAGGTTATGGGGGAGCAAACTGAAGAGGAGCTGCTTAGTAAGGCATGTCAAGAGTCCTGTATTTATTTCATTATCAATGTAATCTCTTGTTCATGTATTTGTTTTGGTAGGTTAGGTTTTCGTAAGTAATTGACAAAGGGGGAGATTGTTAGTATACTTTTCTGTGACATACTGGTGCAACTTGTTTGTCAATACTTAGGTCAGTGAGTCTAGTGTCGGTTGAGCTTAATGAAGATGAAGACTGAAGACTCAAGTGGCCTTGCTGCATCAAGGAAGAAGAAACAGGTAAAAGTGATGCCATGGTGTGCCTTAACCTTGACCAAAACCAAACCCCAAACCTCTTGATGACCTTGACCACATTAGATATACCTTAGTCATCATAGATTGGCCCTAGGTGTCCCATAAGATCACCCAACAGAGGGCTAAGAGGTTCCATGTGCTGCATGATCCAAGACTAAACCGATCTGCATATTGCATGGCCTGTCCGACCGGTCATGACTGGTTAGCTGGACTGAACCGACTAGCTCCCAGTCTTCACAGCAACTGTTGTATGTGTGCAGGCCATTGGGCCGACTAGTCTTGACCAGTCGGCAGGTCTGGTTCGACCCTCCTACAGAGACAGTGAACTTCTGTCTTCACTTGGCCTTTGGCATACCGGTCAAGACCGGTCGGGGACCCCTGGCCGACCGGTCATGACCAATCAGTACTAGCCATTTTTCGCCCGTTTTAAATCTGTTGCACACTCTTTTATAAAAGGGCAGCTCGAATTGAGGGAAAAAAAGAGAGGGATTTTTAGAGGAGTGAAGCCACCATTGTTGGAGACTATTTGAGGCTCATTCTCAACCTATGCAAGGTATCTTCCTTGTGCTTTAACACAAGATTGGAGCATTCCAAGCTCATAAAGAAGATGACCTCCCCTTCATCTCTAGAGTTTGGATCTTCCTTGATAGGCATATCCTTATCCAAATCTCTAAAGATAAGATTGTTGTAGGTGAGAAAGTCTAGGCAACTCATTCCTATTAGTTGTAGAGTGCTCAAACCTACCCTCTTATCACCTTGGGCATTTCAAAGGCATCACAAGCAAGGTGATTCATCAAGTGTAGTTGAGCCATTGCTGACGCAACGGCAACATGATCGGGGGAGCAAGGGAAGTTGATTGAAGCACGGGAGAGCGGAGATCAAGCAACCCGAACCGGCGCTGAACAAGGGGCTCATCTGACATGTAAGGTTGTCTTTGTTGAGAGTCCATCCACTCAATTCCCTGTGGGAGTTGAGTGTAGAGTTTATTTGTCAAACTCAAACTAGGGACGTTGGCCGTTCTTGGCCTGTTTGTCGGCCTAAAGACTGGGGGCTATTTGGTGCTCCTTGGCTCGTTTGTCAGGCCTAAACCAAGTCTCCAAGGGGGAGCCTTTGACACAGGAGTGAACATGCATCGGGTTGAGAGTTAGACTATGTCTAAAAACTCCATTTGGGTTGAGAGTTAGCCCTTTGTCCAAAACTCCGGTTATGGTTGAGAGGTGAACCGGCAAAACCTCCGCGTAAAGGTTGAGAGGTGAACCTCATTTAAAACCTCTGATAGTGAATGCCGGTGTGCTCAAAGGAGTTGAGTACTTAAACCGGGAGTGGAGTAGACCCAAAGTCGAACCACTATTCATGCTTGTGTTTGTGATTGATTGAGCTCATTGATATCTTTGCATTATATGTTTAATTGTTTAATTATGAATGCTTGATAGGAATGTATGTAAGGCACTAGATAGGCACATCCACACACAAGATGTACTTTCACTAGTTGTGTAGACTTGAGCTCATTGATCCATTCTCATAAGTCTACATAGGTTGTATAGATTAGGAGATTGATTAGTTAAATCATTTGGTTATCTATACATACTTAGACTAGGTTGTTTATTGCTTAAACTATATGCTAGTCTTGTGATTAGACCTACTTAGGCTTGGAAGCTGAAGTGTTCTTGTTTACTTAGTTTAATGTGTTAAATTGTGTAAGTAAGCGAAAATAATTTCAAAAGGTCCTAATGAATCCCCCCTATAGGACCTAGCCATAATTCTAGTTGCTCTTTAAGCTTTCGCACATACGAGGGTGTCGTGTTAGACTACCAACGTAATTTAAAAAAGATGCAATAGAATATGTCAAGAGGTGCCACTAGTGCCAAATTCATGCTGACATCATACATGTACCAGTAGAAGAATTACACCAGTCAGTGGTATCCTGGCCTTTTACAGCCTGGGGCATGGACGTGATCAGGCCGATTAGTCCACCTTCTTCCCAGGGGTATTAATACATTCTAGCTGCAACTGATTATTTTTCCAAATGGGTAGAAGCAGTGGCTCTTAAGAACATGAAGGCCAAGCAAGTCGAAGGTTTCATCCGTCACACCATATTATACCAACACGGTATTCCCGAGAAGATCATCATAGACAATGGGACGCCCTTCAGAAACATCACAATTGATGAATTTTGTGCAAAGTTCAAGATCAAGCACATTTATTTGACACCTTGTTATCCCCTTGCGAATGGACCAACTGAAGCCTTCAAACACTTTTATTGTGAAGATTTTGAAGAAAACAATATAAAAAAATAAGAGAGATTGAGATAAACAGTTGCCTGAAGCATTATGGGCATATCAAACTACACACCGCACAGCCACTCGAGCCACGCCCTACTCGTTGGTGTACGGTACAGAGGTCATGATTCCTATGGAAGTTCAGGTCGAATCCTTACGGGTTGCCCTCCGAAATTCCCTGACTACCGAGCACATGCCAAGATCAGAATAGTTGAGCTTGATAATTTGGACGAGAAGAGGCTCGCTGCTCAATAGTGGCTCGAAATGTTCCAAAAGCGAATTTCAGCCACATATGATAAACGAGCTATTGGCAGGTTATTCAAGAAGGGCGATTTGGTATTGATGATGAAACGTCCAGCACTAGCTTAGGGGCCAAAAAGTAAATTCAACCCAAAGTGGGATCCTGTGTGCATCATCGATGAAGTGTACTCCAATAGAGCCTAACGGGTAGTAGATTGTAAGGGGCAAGGCGTCAGTTCTCTGATCAATGGCCGGTTTCTGAAAAGATATTATACCTGACATTCAGTAATTATTTTAATTTTGAATGCAAACAAAGGGGGGGATTGTAATAAACATATACTAAAAAGAGTGAAATAAAGCAAACAAGTAATACATAATTTCAATATTGTAAGAAAACTAACCATTTATATTTTATGTGGCAGGAGGGAACCGAAATTTACAAGACCCAAGGGATGTGCGAGGAGAAAAGGGAAAGGGATGAATATCGAATTAAAAAAAATATATATAAGTGGACCTTCGGTAAATTACACTAACTGATAAGAAGGGAAGTAACGTAGTTATGTTCATAATTCAGTATAATCAACATGCATACATATTCATCTTGTTACATATTAAGAGCACTATAAGCGCAGACATCGCAGGAATGCCATAAGACGATAAGGTCAAATAAATAAGCAAAATAAGGTTATCTGGGGCTTTCCCATTACCATGTACATACACAAATCTAAACATCAGTTCAAAAGGAAGAAAAGAAGAATCATAGTCGCTCCAGATACTAAGCTAGTAGCCGGGCTGCTCCACTTTGAGTAGTCTGTAATACATTTTCTGCATCTACTCGTCCTACTTTAGATCCAGCATCCCGCAAAGCTCAGTCTCCAAATCGTTTAACTGCTTATGCATAGTATCGCAGTTATCTTCAAGCCATCCAACGAGCAAACGACCTTGCGAAACTACAGATTCGAGACGAGCTGTCTCAAAATTTAGCACGGTCTCCTCCGCAAGAAGTCGTTGAATCTTTGACTGAACTGTTCCCGATCATTGCGAAGCTTCACGATACTGAACCTCGTCATTGGTCAACGCGGTGCACGCCTCAGACGATGATCGCCCATGTTCCTCTAAAGATGGCCACAAAATGAGACAAGCTTCCTTCTTGGTTTAATGCTCGGGTCACAGACAACCTGCTTGACAGCCTTAACGCGTGTAACCGAATTCTTGAAGGTCAAAACCTTCAGTGTTACTGGCAACACGTCAACTCTAAACATGCTCGCGCAAGATTCGAATGCTTCAAGGCCAACCCCTAGTAGTAGCCACTCAAAAGGACTGTCCACTGCCTTCGCAAGATTGGAAAGCATACTTTTCATCATTCCTCGGCTGAATACGTCGAGGTGTTTAAAACAAGGAGTAATAGGCTCGGCGACCCCAGTCATTTCTCGATCAGTGGAGCCTTAGAAATAAGAAGATTCATTCATAAACTTGTTTACTAATGACTAATAAAAAAATCTCTCTCTCACTCATACCTGAAGCTGTAGGAGGAATTGTTACAGTCGCAGAAAGAGCCGTCTCTAATCTCGACGCGTTCACGAGAGGTTCATTGAGCTTTAAAGTCTCAGCCACCAGAGGAACCGGATCTACAACTCCCTAGACATTAGTAACAGACACCACGACCTACGACACAAGTGTGATGGATTCAACAACAGGCGAGATATCTTTGACGACTAGTGTCACATTCTCAATTGCGGAGGTAGAAGCCATTTTAGGGGACGCTACATTTGCAACGAGAGGAATGACAACTTCAATCTCAAGCAATGTTGTGGGAGCAGTAGAAGCGATAACCTCGACATCAGAATATGGAATTTCAAGGGTTGCTGTAACCGCCTCTGATAAAACTTCAATGTCAGTCTGAGTGATCTCCATGTCCAAGATGGTTTCAGGAGCTGGAGCAGCCAAAAATTCACCATGAGGTCTGGAATAGATGACCGTCTCAACTACAAGAACCTCATCCTCAAGAACAGATTCACGAACATCTGAATATCCGCTAAGAGAAAGGAAGGAAATGAATAAACAATACATCAGAAAATAAATATATTCTAAACATAAAGATCAAAGAACTTTACCTGGCTGATCAAAAGTGACGTGCTCAGTCCCTCGGACGGGAGGGTTAACATCCGTAGTGACAAATTCCTCGAGAAGAGCAACTACTGATGTAGCGATTGATGTCAAAGAAGGAGTAGGTGTTCGAGGAGAGGGTATTCTCGTTCCGACAAAAGCACCGGCAATAATGTCATCCTCGCCATGAGAAGGGGAGAATAATCGAGTAATCAGCCGAGTGCGAGCCTCTTTGAAGAATGATCTTGTAGCACTTATGTCGGGCTGAGCATCGTCATCTCTATCACTATTCTGATAGGCATCCATAGAATGCGCGTTGTCATCACGAGGGTTGCCTCCAACGTCATAATCGCCACCGAAATAGTCAACTTTCTCGTCACTCATGTGCCCTCCCGAATCTCTATCCTGAACTCAGTCCACTCCGTTGTCGTCTCCGTCATCTTCTACATCAACATCATGGCCCGCAGATTGCTGAAGTTCCCCGTCCTCTAAGGTACACTATTCAGCTGCCTCGCCAATCTCGCCCAGACGACCAGACTGCTCAGAGCTTGATGGAAGGTGTCGTTTATACATCTCCTCAATACAAGATGGGGATTTTCCCGGGTAAACTATGGTACTCTACAGGCAATTTTGATCCACCCCTGTCGACCGGCTTCAAGCATTTCAGGATCAGGATCATCATCTTCGCAAGGCCTTGTGGTCTCCCAAGCAACATTCTCTTCTACTTCTCCCCCCTGTGGCTCACCTCCCCCGGCCGACGTCCGACCATCAGCCTGTTCATGAGCCACTGATACATGAGGCACCCCAGCCACTGACACATTCACCTATTGACCCATTATGGCATCTGGATTATTCCCTCCTGCTGACTCGCCTAGAGATGGGATTCGAGTAAGATGAGTACCCGGTGACCACTGTAATTTTGAATCCCTGAATACATACCAACCTTCCAAAACAATGTCCTCTTTGATAGCATCGATAGGTACGCTCAAGGACGTCTTATGACACCTAACTCTAGGCATAAGTGTTAAAACTAGAAAAATGCTCACAAAGGGAGTTTTTCCTATGCTTCATTATTCTGGGGTTTTGAGTATAGAGACATTCATAGACAATCATAAGCAATCATAAAGTATAAATGAGAAAGCACTGTTAGGTGAATTTTATTCCAGAGATTCCGAGATCTTTTATATTCCAGGCTGTGAACTGGTCACGAACCCTTAATTACATCAATGGATGATCACCTTTAATTACATCAATGGATGATCACCCTTAATTAAAAGGCAAAAGTAAATGCATGCATGTATCATAAATGAATTAAATAAAGCATTAAAAGAGCATAAATATAAATAAAGCACAACATAGACAACACAGAGATTTTTTACGTGGAAACCCCTACGGGAGAAAACCACGATACAAAGCGACAAGATTCTACTATGAATTGCAGTTATACAATAGATGGAATATCAAAGGGATGAAGCCCGGATCGATCAAGCAAGTATTTTAAATTGTCAGGGATTATAGTCTCGAGTTCATGGTCACAGAGACCAAGTTTAGGATTTCTTATGGACCAACCCATTGCTAAGACCAGTTAGATGTTGGTCCCATACTCTTTCGGGCATTCCTAGTTGAGTAGCAACCAGGATTTTAATCGAGTCGTTTATCTCAGTGTCATCGCACGTCTTTGTGGACAAAATGACTTTCAGGAATACACTCCATAGTTTCCATTTAGTGTAACTAGTGCCAGTGAACGTCTTAGGTTCGAACGGGTGACTTGCTGGAGGACACCCATGGTTTCTTAGTACGACCAGTGCCAGTGACCATCTCATGTCTGGACGGGTGACTTGCTGGAAGGCACTCCATGTTTCTTAGTGCAACCAGTTCTAGTGACCATCTCGTGTCTGGACGGGTGACTTGCTGGAGGACACCCATGGTTTCTTAGTACGACCAGTGCCAGTGACAATCTCATGTCTGGACGGGTGAATTGCTGGAAGGCACTCCATGTTTCTTAGTGCAACCAGTTCCAGTGACCATCTCGTGTCTGGATGGGTGACTTGCTGGAAGGCACTCCATGTTTCTTAGTGCAACTAGTGCCAGTGACCGTCTCGTGTCTGGATGGGTGACTTGCTAGAAGGCACTCCATGTTTCTTAGTGCAACCAGTGCTAGTGACCGTCTCGTGTCTGGACGGGTGACTTGCTGGAAGGCACTCCATGTTTCTTAGTGCAACCAGTGCCAGTGACCGTCTCGTGTCTGGACGGGTGGCTTGCTGGAAGGCACTCCATGTTTCTTAGTGCAACCAGTGCCAGTGACTGTCTCGTGTCTGGACGGGTGACTTGTTGGAAGGCACTCCATGTTTCTTAGTGCAACCAGTGCCAGTGACCTTCTCGTGTTTGGACGGGTGACTTGGTGGAAGGCACTCCATGTTTCTTAGTGCAACCAGTGCCAGTGACCGTCTCATGTCTGGACGGGTGACTTGCTGGAAGGCACTCCATGTTTCTTAGTGCAACCAGTGCCAGTGACCATCTCGTGTCTGGACGGGTGACTTGCTGGAAGGAACTCATTACCTTAGCCACTCAACTGACGGATCCCGCTTTGGACAGGACGCACATCAACTGGTCTTAACGATGAAGTATTTCAGACGTTTTAGAACTCTTTGATTATGGTTTTCGATGATAACCATAGTCCCCTTTGATTTAGTTTCATATCTCGATCCAGGATGAATTAAATTCATACAATGGATACAAATGAATACAATACAAAGTAAATATGATTTATGCATGCTCGAGCGAGGATTGCATTTATGCTAGATGTTCAATGTATCAGACAAATTATGCATTTGATTTGATTGATTTGCTGCGTGTATATCTTTGTGTCATCGATATTTTTGCCTTCGCGTCTTTGAGATCGCAATTGATTTCATTTGGCATTAGTCAGTTATCGGGCCATCAGGGCACTTCCCAGGGCTGAAAATGACTAAGTAGTAGACCTGTTTGCGATCTGATCGAGGCATTCGATAGATACCGTCGATAATCATCTTTGAATAGGGACGGATCATGTCTACGAAGGTCGCAATGCGATCGCATTTCGATTTGCTTAGCGCCAGTTGATTTTCGAGCCGGCAGAGCACTTTTCAAGGTTGAAAATGACTAAGTAGTGGGCCTACTGACTGCTTAATTAGGGTTCTCGAAGATCCTGATACCAGGCAATCTTGTTGTAATGCGTGATTATGGTGTAACATGTTATGGTGGAGAGAAGTTTCCTTCTCGGGGTCGGTCAAATTCCCCCCAATTCCTCTCGATTTCTGCCGTTTTTGGCTTTTTTCGGAGGGGTTTCTAAGGTTCGCAAAATTGGCTAAGTGTTGGCCTCTTTTTTTTTATATCAAATTGCTGATTTGGCCCACTTAACATTGACCGTTGGCGAATCCAGTCCGGAGAATGGATAGAGGGCATTGATGTGTGTCCAGGAGAATTGGTTAGATCAAAAGGCGATCCAGATCGATGGCGGGCCACACCATGGAAGGCCTCACCTCCCCATCAGTGTCTAGGCGCATGGGGTGAGTGGGTGCATGTCGGTGCTAGTATGCTTGGTGGTGGGAGCGTGTGTTCACTCTCACAAGCACATGTGCCCCACCTACATGAAAGAGAGAGAAAAAAGGTGCTCCAGGCGCATGTGTTTTTGCACATGCGCCCGGACCAAGGAGATGGGCGCATGTCCCCATGATACTTAGAGAATTTTGGGGTTTTGAGGCTAAACAAGGTGGGCGCACGTCCCATGCACTTGGGGGGCATTTCTCAACATTTTAACTCTCCCAAGAATGGGCACATGTGCTATGAACTTGGAGATTTGGAATTTTTCTTCTGGTGGGAGAAATCATTTTCCGGCTAAGGCATCCGGCGAGGATTCTGGTGAGGGTTTTACCTTTGCAAGAGCTCTGGATTGGTGATGTACTCCTCTCAGCGAATGGAGGGTTATTTATAGTAGGTAAGTCGGGTATCTAATCGGGTACGCATGTGAGATGGAGCATGAGCGCATGTATGAACAAGAGGGGGCATGTGCTCTGGTGTGGGCACATGTGCCCCTTGAGGTGGGCACATGTGCCCTCACTTAACATATTTTTATGATTTTTTTTTATATTTTTAAAATTTTGAAAACATTAAAAGGGAGAGGGAGAGCTCTCATGTGCATGTTGTATGGATGTGGGCGCATGTCTTCTCATGCCATCCACGTGGAGGAGAGAGTGGTGTATGTACATTCCATCACTTAGAATATTTCAGGTTTTAGGCTCCGACGGGCAACCTTCAGAGGGGGGCTACCTTTTCGGAGACCGAAGTCACTGACGCCAAGCCACTTTTAGGCCATGATCGACCTCCTGAATGAATGGGATGGGGTACCGATGGTCATCTGCTATGAATTTTGGTAGTTCCTTTCCAATTTGGAGCTTCCGGGTCGGCTCTTTGCATAGGAATATTGTTTCAGGAAATGCACACATGGAAATATGCACCGCAAGTACTTCAAACTTGCTAGTTAAGGTTTTTTGGGCATTCTGGATCATTTGGCGGTGTTATGGATGTCCAATTCCACTCCAAAATAGTACCTGTAGGCTTTCGGGCCCTTTCGGTCAGCTCCGGACAGGGGTAAAACACGTTTTGGTGTGCGCAGGGAAAGATGAGCACCACATGATTTTGAAACTTGTAGGTTAAGGGTTTTAGGGCATTCCAGATCATTTGGCGGTGATCTGCATGTCCGATTTTGCTCCAAAATGACATTTATAGGTTTTTGGTCATGATCGCGCATGTTAGGGTTGCACTGGCGTTTTCTGAGTATTTCGGATCTCGAAATCGGTCCGAATCATCGTAGATGAACTGCTGGATATTGTTTTATAATGGGTACGAATTTGAGCCCCAACAATAGGTAAAGCTTTCAAATCCTCTCTCAAATAACCCACACTGTTGGGTGGGGTATGCCTCAGTCGAGGAGGAATGAACACTGGCCTGTCAACCGGATAATTATTGTGAATTAAAAATATTGTTAAACCCACCACTGCATCCAACTATATGACGTGGTAACTTTCCGATGGGCCCTAAGAATAATAAATATCGAGCCTTTTTGTGTCAGCAGGAGCTGATTCTACATCCACTCCCAGTGAGCTAGCCCAGTATCGTAAGCTCGATTCACTTTTTGTCACCTCTGGGAGCGTTGCAGGAACACCCTGATCATAACCGAACTGTCGGGCGAACCTACTCGGATAATATGGCTCCCACCAGAATTATGTGCCTTCTCGCAGGGACAGTGAGCAGTACGTATAGAAATGAAGAACTCCTGCCCTTGAAAACTGAGAGACGAATCATCGACCACCTTTCTATCTTCCTCTATGGGAGAAGCAGGAAAATTATAGAAGCAGACCTGATCCCAACTATTGATCTTCGTGTGTAACCACTCCGGCGTACGAGCCGTCATCTTGCACTTTGAAAAGAAATACAAAGGTAGTCTATCGATGTCGCCATACTAAAAAGGTTTCGAATAATAAGTCCACGAGAAATATACGCCTAGCCAACCGCAGAAATAATGCCAAGGACAGTAGGCCATGTCCATCCTATAGGCCGCTTTTACTCAGTTGCTGGCGATGTAACCAAAAGCCTAGTATAAATTACATAAAACGGCAGGCGCTAAGGAATACCGACGGCCATTCGCCATGGCTCCAGCAATCGGAAGGACGAAAAGTCTGATGGCATCGGCATTCTTAAAACTGGAAAATACCACCACCAACAACCAATATGCCAAGAAGCCCACCAACTCGCAAGTAGAGGACAAATCACTCCGGCGAGGGAGTCTTTGTAAGCGTCCCTTTAACGTAGCCTCTTCTTTGGTACTCATATGGTATCCCGAGAAGTTAAGCCTACATAAGACATGAATGGTTAAGTAATAGGCATAATTAATAACCATTAAAACAGGAAGCTTATAAGACTTACCCCATATGACGACTGAAATAAAGTAGCCAATCTTCATAATGGACCTTCTCTGGATTCTTGAATTTTTTCCAACTCGTCAAACAATTATAAACAAGCCGGAGTATGGAAACCATCACGTGAATTACGACAGAAAGATGACAGCTCGCGGTCGGTAGGAATGTATTCTTTATATGGAGAGCCTTGAATGGGAAGACCAGCAATAGTACAGAGATTCCATAGAGTAATGCTCATCTCACCATACGGCAGATGAAAGAAATTGGTGATCGAGCACCAGTAATTGAGGAAACCCCGAAGAATCATTGGATCCCTCAGAAAGAAGTTGGACATGATGAAGATCACATCATAAAGACCAATACGCTCCAACACATCCTTATGACGGCTCAATATCTCTTTAGCCCAAGGTTCCTATCTAAACCGCTCATTCAGGTATCCTCGAGTGTGGAAGTTCTAAGTTGTCCACATCTCTTTTCAACTCTGGTGTCTGAACTGTTGGCGCACTGTCTCAAACTAATGAGTAGGAAAGGATTGGTGGGGATTACAGGTAGGAATGAGGAAGATGAGGTCCTTTGGCTTGCCTACGTTTTGGGTCTTCCCGTTGTCACGCAGCGAGCCAGTTAGCAAATTCATCAAATATGAAGTCCACATATCTAGCGCATAAAATTGAAAATGACCATGGATATCTGCTGCTGAAGGGTGCGATCTTGCTTGATATACTGTTCATTATAAGGGCTCTTGATAAAAATGCCCTTGCTTTCAGAAATTTTACAGCTTTCCTAGCTGATCTTCATGCGATCGTACTTGGAATAGGCGATCTCCTTAATTTTCTCTTTCTTAGTCTACACCTTCTCTTGCTTTTGTTTCTTCCTCGGATTCTGTTCGGAATCCCCCTCCGTATCCGATAATTTGTGAACAGAAACAGTTGCTTCGGCTCGCATGCTAGCAACCACTCACCCCACTCTGATTCTGTTCCTCGTTTCGGAGGCTCAGAAGCGGTCAGATCTACGAATACTCTGACAAATACATCACGAGGAAGCCCCTGGATACATTCTGCAAAATCTTTCACCTCGGGAGCAACTAAAAGAAAGAATCTGGAACTCTTCTATGCTACGGGAGGGTTAGAAGGACCAGCAACGGTTCTCTTCTGCCCGCACTTAGCTGAAGGACTGCTCGAAGAAGGACGAGTTGCACTATCACCAGAGGAGCGTGTGTTCACCATTTTCATCTGTGAAGGTGATGAGGGGTGAAGCATGAACATAAAATATGATTATGAATGAATAAAATGCGCACAATAATATATGATAAGATCGCACAATATCATGGGCCAAGGAAATCAAGTAATCTGATCTAATAAAGCAAGAGAGCATTTATAATTTTAATTAAAAAATGGGCACGCACACACATATAAGAAGAAGTGGAGGGGAGGAGAAAAGAGTTTAATCATCATTCAACAACCATAGATAAAACAATCCGAATACTTTAGTTTTAACTATCATGTTAATTGTTTGAAATATCTAAAATTAAGTCAAATTCGTCACAAAGTGACTCAAAATTAGGGGTTTTTCCGCCATAACCAGAGGAGAACTTTAGTCTTGTAGTAGCTGGAGGACCTAATCCTTCAGCTTGTTCACTTTTGCATGAATTTGGAACACCTTATAGAGAAAATACATCAAATCAGAAATGCGTTGTTGAACAACATCAAGATTCATCTCTTCCAATGAAGCCTGAAGTCTCGTGGCAAGTATTTTAGCCAAAAGCCGTTCACGCTTCCTCCAAGCCTCCCTCATTGACCTCCAAACTCTAGCTCGGCGATCCCGAACCTCCCCCTCCGCATATGGAAGAATATAGGCAAGAAGACTTTCATTAATCCGGTACTCCCTCCTTGCAGAGTGGAACTTGCCCAATAAGTTGAAGAAAAGTGGCCACAAGAGGCTCCGTTTCCTCGAGCAGGGTCAATTCTTCCCAAAAAGGAAAGTCACCGATCAAGCTAGACGAATCCTCACTGTGCTCATTCAAGATAGAGGCCATGAGGGAGATATTGCGAAGAGCCTTCAGGATAGGGCAGGAATTAACATCTAGTCGAGACAAAGCCTCAGATACTTTGTCAAGTTTGGCGTTGAGGGACAACCAAGCATCAGGACGATCAAGAGAAGTAAGAAGCCCTCAGAGGCAATTGCGAGCAGAAAGCAGAGAAGCACGAGTTCTAGCCATTATCTTCTGTAAACAATGCTAGAAACTCAATCTGAGAACCATAATAGTTAAGTGAAAAAGGACCATACATAGAAAGTAAACAATCATCAGCAACAAGAGTAGCACAAGGTACATGTCAATTACCCTCATATTGCATCGTTAAAACTCCATGTTAAGTAAGAAGAATGCATATATATGTCGGAAAACCTTTGGCCGCACCCGAGCTGATACTAGATGGGTCACAACCCCAAATGAAAGTTATGAATAAGTACATCCCGTGTGTGGACAAAGTTTGATATAAGGACTCCATCTTATCTACTCAAAAGCTTAAATGGGTAAGCACTTGCGTACTCAGAATAGCGATTTAAAAAGGAATAAAACATAAGAGATTGGTGCAGGTTTGATCAACCCTCTCAACCCCATGTGCATGGTAAAAGAATGAAAATTGAAGATTATTAACCATGCGCATACCCCTCAGGCATGCCCAAGCACATACAGGCACGCGCAGACTTTTTTTTGCAAAAAAACCTGCCTAGAGTTGCATGCGCATACCACAGAGGTATGCGTAAGGGGCCTCCGGTATGCACAGGGCTTATTAGAAGCATGCATGTGGCTTTGCGAGTGTGCGCAAGCAGTTTGACGAACAAGACCGTCTAGATTTGCATGCGCATGCCACTCAAGTATGCGTAAAGGTTCCCAAGCATGCGCAAGGGTTTAGAAGCATGCGCACGAGGTTGTGAGTATGCGCGAGCATTTTTGTGTGAAAAAACCTAAGTCCGTAGCGTCATGCACATACCTCAGGGGTATTCACAAGGGAATCTAAGGCATGCGCAAGAGAAAATTTTACTCACCTGGTATGCGCTAAGATCTCAGGTATGCGCAAGCAATTTTTTTTACAAGTGCAGAAAACAGGAAATGATGAATGAAAGCTAACTTTGGTATTTATAGTGGGCCTGACCCGGTGCACATACACTCAATAAGGCCATAAACGATCAGCATAGCACACTAGGGTGCATCTGTTGGACCTACAAATGTTTACAACAATGGAAACACACAAAATAACCCCAAAAGACATGAAAATAACGGATCAAATAAGAAAAAAATGAGAAAATTTACATTCTTATGTTGCTTGTGCATACCTCCCAGGCATGCGCAAGGATCCCAGGTATGCGCATGCTCCTCCGAAGCATGCGCATGCATCGCTAAAACACGAACATAATTAATGAACTGATTGCAGAATCCATGCATTCCTAAAATGCTTGCACATACCCTAGACTTGCTTGCGCATGCCTAAAAAAAGCTTGCATATATCTCGAAAGCATGCGCATGCTAGTCCAAGGCATGTGCATGATAGCTGGATGGGTGATTTCACCTGTAAATACCCCAGTATGTTTTTGTGACGAGAGAGAGAGAGAGAGAGAGAGAGAGAGAGAGAGAGAGAGAGAGAGAGAGAGAGAGAGAGAGCTTTGACTCAAAATCTATACCAGAGTCTCCAGAGCATTCGCAAGCTCTTACCAAACCCCTCACCGAAACCCAAAACTTATCGTCGGATTCCTCACCGAAGCTACGCATTCAACGTTCTAGGTGAAGACCTTTGCGCATGTCAATTGGGATGATTACATCATCTAAGTCCGAAAAGTTCCTTGCACATACCTCAGAGGCCTTGCGCATGCCTCAAAAGTCCTTGCGCATACCTCAGATGCCTTGCACAAGCCTCGAAAGTCCTTGCGCATCCCTCGAAAGACTCAAGAAAGATGTTTTCTCAAAGGAAGTTCCTTGTGCATTCCTCAGAAGTGATTGCGCATACCTTGGATGCCTTACGCATGCCTCGGAAGTCCTTGTGCATACCTCAAAAGACTTAAGAAAGACATTTTCTCAAAAAGCGCTCCTTGCGCATACCCGGGATACTTGCACATGCCTCGAGGACATGCGCATCCTCCCGAAAGCAGGCACAACAGGAAGTTTGACCTTAAAAATCATGTTATTTTAGCTATTTTTATGACTCACGGTCATATTCTCGATATTCATGCATGTGCGCACTTTCATGAGCAAGGTCGAGCGTCAGAATTCATCATTAGACATGAAACGAAGTACGGAATGTCCCCAAATAGGACCGTCAGCACCCAGAATCATGTAAAATACAGATAATTATTTCATGTACTATCATAACATGACCAAATTAAGACTGAGGAGTAAACAAACGAGACTATGGTTATCACGATAAACCATACCAAAGAGTATATACGTCGATGACCTACCCATCCAAATGGCATCTGTCGATTGGACTACTCAGGTATATACGATTGTAGACCAGTCTTCCCGAGGTCACCTGTCTAAACATGACAGGCCCAGGCCCAGAGTCTCACCCTTTCAGTTAAAAACCCTGACGGTCTCAGCCTGGATCTCCAATCAAAACATGGGACATAGAAATCCGATCATACAAAGATGGCCCAGTCCATAACAAAAATATACAGGTCTCTACGATCTCAAACTCAAAGACCATAGTCCCTGCTGACTAGTCTTTTGCCTTCTAATCAATGGTCATCGATCATTCGGTGTAATTAAGGGCTTGTGCCATATCACGACTTAGAATGTACAAGATCTCAGAATCTCTAGAATAAAATCCGCCTTGCGATATCTCTTCTTGTGTACTTTTGTGAATGCTTGTGATTGGCTATGAATGTCTCTATTACTCAGAACCCCAGAGCAACAATACACAGAAAATGTCATTGTCATATTTTCTAGTTCTAACACTCCATAGTAGTGAGGACTGATTTAGTGGTCTCAGTATTTAGTTCAGATTCTTCAAAAGTTGGCGAGAGATTTTGCTTTACTTGTTCAATTATTGTCATAAACTCCTATAGTGTATCCTCAAGGGTTTTGTCGGTTGAAGCGTATGAGGTGTAGACTCTTTAGGGTAATTGTTAGCATCCATAATTGGTTTGTTTCTCAAACTGAAATTCTGATGCTCCCACCAATTTGAATCATGTGTGTCATATGTTGGGCGGTTAAATGTTTGTGTATATGCATAACCATACAAATAATCACGCATTATCCTAACCGGTGGGATATCTGAAATTACGTCGGTATTCTAACACGACACCTTCGTATGTGCGGAAGCTTAAAGAGCAACTAGAATTATGGCTAAGTCCTATGAAGGGGGGGGGGGGGGGGGGGGGGGGGGGGGGGGGGGGTGATTAGGACCTTTTGAAATTCTTTTCACTTACTTATACAATTTAACACTTTAGACTAAGTAAGCAAGAACACTTCGGCTTCCAAGCCTAAGTGGGTCCAGTCACAAGACTAGCATATGGTTTAGGTAATCAACATCCTAGTCTTAAGCATGCATAGATAATCAAGCTCCTAATCTATGCAACCTATGTAGACTTATGAGAATGGATCAATGAGCTCAAGTCTACACTACTAGTGAAAGTACATCTTGTGTGTGGATGTGCCTATCTAGTGTCTAGCATACATTCCTATTAAGCATACGTAATTAACAATTAAACATTCAACGCTAAGATAACAATGTGCTCAATTCAATCACAAACACAAGCATGTATAGGGTTCGACTTTGGGTCTACTCCACTCCTGGTTTAAGTACTCAACTCCTTTGAGCACACTGGCATTTCACTATCAGAGGTTTTAAATGAGGTTCACCTCTCAACCTTTACACGAAGGTTTTACCGGTTCACCTCTCAACCATAACTAGAGTTTTGGATAAAGTGCTAATTCTCAACCTGAATGGAGTTTTGGACATAGGTTAACTCTCAACCTGGCGCACGTTCACTCCCGTGTCGGAGGCTCCCCCTTGGAGACTTTGTTTAGGCCTGGAAAATAGGTCAAGGAGTGCCAAACAACCCCTAGTCTTTAGGCCGACAAACAGGCCAAAGAACGGCCAAAGTCCCTAGTTTGAGTTTGACAAACAAACTCTACACTCAACTCCCAAAGGGAATTGAGTGGATGGACTCTCAATAAAGACAACCTTACTTGTCGGATGAGCCCCTTGTTCAGCGCCGGTTCGGGTTGCTTGATCTCCGCTCTCCCGTGCTTCAATCAGCTTCCCTTGCTCCCCCGATTGTGTTGTCGTTGCGTCGCCAATGCCTCAGCTACACTTGATCAATCACCTCGCTTGTGATGCCTTTGAGATGCCTAAGGTGATAGGAGGGTAGGTTTGAGAACTCTACAACTAATAGGAATAGGTTGCTTAGAGTTTCTCACCTACAACGATCTCATCTTAGAGTTTTGGATAAGGATATGCCTATCAAGGAAGATCCAAACTCTAGAGATCAAGAGGGGATGAAGGTCATCTTCTTCATGAGCTTGGAATGCTCTAATCTTGTGTTAAAGAACAAGGAAGATGCCTTGCATAGGTTGGGAATGAACCTCAAATGGTCTCCAACAATAGTGGCTTCACTCCTCAAAAAATCCCTCTTCTTACCCCTTAAAATGAGCCAAGCTCCTTTATAAAAGTGGTTCAAACGGACAAAAAACGGGCAGATAACGGCTAGTTTCGACCTGTCCCGACCGGTCGACCAACAGCCAGGAGGAGACAGTGAAGTCGTTGTCTAGAGGGTATGCCTGTCCTACCGGTCGGACCAGACCTGCCGACCAGTCACGGCCGGTCGGCCCAATGGCCTGCTCACAATGTATGCTGCTGTCTAGACTGGAAGGTAGTCTGACCGGTCCTAACCAGTCGGTCCAGTCCAACTGACCAGCTGTGACCGGTCGAACAGGCCTGGGTTCAGCTCAACAGTTTGCTGACCCAACTCTTTCACAACTCAACCTCTTAGGCCAAGGTTTGGATGGTCTTTCGGTACACCTAGGACCAATCTATGATGACTAAAGGTTTCCTAATATGGTCAAGGTCACCAAAGAGGTTAAGGGTTAGGTTTTGCTCAAGGTTAAGGTACATCAAGGCATTACTTTTACCTGTTTCTTCTTCCTTGGTGCAGCAGGGCCACTTGAGTCTTTGGTCATCGTCTTCATTAGGCTCAACCGGCACTAGACTCACTGACCTAAGTGATTGACAAACAAGGTGCACTAGTATGCCAAAGAAAAGTGCACTAATAATATCATGTCTTTGATCCTCTTTTCTATACTCACTAAGCATATTACCCAATGAAACATTGCATAAATTATTCTTAATCCAATATTCGCGCAACATTTTACTTGGTAGAGCATCGTAACTATAATTGCTTGAATACTCACACATCGTATTATGCAGCGAAAAATTATAAGCATTATCGTTCAAGTAATCTTGCAATGTCTTACGTGATTCAGTATTATAAGTAGATTGACTCTCCATGATATAATCTTGCATAGAATGCTTCCGAACAAAGTTTGACAACCCTTGGTTGGGTATCCCATCATCTAGAAAATACTTAGAATATTCACATGTCCACTTGGGCATGGGCATGACGAATCTCTAATCAATTTATTTAAACCTAAAGAAAGAAAAAATAGAAAATCTAGAAAATAAAAAAGTAGAGAGGGAAGGATGATACCCGAGATGATGAACTATGTTAGCCAAAATTCCTACAAAATAGAAAAATCGATGTCGATGTTAGTAAAAAAAATAAATCTAACTTAAAAAATAAGGAAATATTAATAAAACATATCCTAACAAGCCCTAAACCTAAAAGTGTTCAAACCGGTACCTTCCCCGGCAACGATGCTAAAAACTTGTTCACAACCCCAAGTGCAGGGTCGCGATGTAGTAATAACTTGGTGAGACCGAGGTCGATCCATAGGGAAGGAATATAGCTTTAAACACTCAAAGGCAACTAGGATTGAGAACTAACTAACTAAACTGAGATTGGAATTTAGTATGGATGAATTCATATTTTAAAGAAAAAATAATGCAAAATACATACTAAAGCATCAAGGATCCACTTCTAGTTAATAACAATGTTCAATTCAATAACACAACTAGAATCAAAGTCATATCTCCATCCAGCCAGATAATAGAGCGGTTAAATCATAATTCAACAACCTAAATTAGATAGAAAATCCATTGATACAGTTCCCTCATTAAGAACCAAAGTACTAATCGTAGGGAATCCAATTCTATGAATTATACAGATTAGCCCTTTGTCACATTTGTAAGATCATAATATGGTTTTCCTTATAATCCTATCACTAGATTAATGTTTCTCCACAACTTGAACTTTAATCAAACTAACTAATAAACAATTATGTCTAATTCAGATTTCAACAAAAGATTATGAACTTTCATCAATTAGTTCTAAAAGAAATCCACTGTTTCAACTCATGGAGAACTCGAAGCATTCACCATATCCAATGAATCTTAGGGTTTCCACAAATTAAAACCCCATAAACTATTCTAATCAATCTCAAAAATTCGAAAGCATCCCACGTACATAGCACAAGAGACCTCAGAATTCTTTAAAATCACCAACTTTATTCAAACTAAACAATGAATTTTTCATCAATTAAATCAAATTTCAAAATCAAAAGAACTAGAACATCATCAATAAATTGGAAGTATCACTTCTCACTTCTAACTAAAAATTAACCTAAAAGAAATATAAAAACAAAAAACTAGAACTAAAAAAGAAAGAAAGAAAAACTAGAAGTAGAAGGCTAGGAAGCCTCCTAAGACTTGATCTCCTTTCTCCCAAGCTTTTAAGACTCCTTGGATGTCTTAAGATGTGTTGGGAGAAGCCTTTAAATAGAAAAAATCCACCAAGTTTCACAGATCTGAAAGATTTCACTAACTTTTACAAAAATCGTACAAAAACCAACTCTTTCAATTGGACTTCGATGGATCGAAGTCTAATTTTTTTATGAATCGAAATTTAGTCCAGCAGCATTTTAGGGTCATTTTTTGAACTTTCTGCATCTTACTTTTCTAGGCCTGCAGCTCTGCACTTTGACTTTTCTGGACAATTTAGGTCTTATAACTTGATTTTTTCACACTTTTCCTTCATAATTCTTTTTTAGCTTTAAGTTTTTCTTTAAAGTATGAATTTGGTCTTGATCCTCAAGTCATTCTTTGCACAGAAAACACACATAATTAAAACCAATTAGCTTAATGTGTACGATAAAATCAATGTTAATTAAGGGATACATATGCAATATGTAGGCCTCAACACATTATCATTCATTTCATAACACATCTGTAAATTACTCTCATCACATTGTCACATCCATTGAAGAGAGAAGAGAGCACATATAGTTGGAAAGTTTTTATTATTATCTGGGTTCTTATTACATTCTAGGTTATGATATACCACAAACCCTTAATTACATCTCTTGGAATAACCCTTATTCTAAGATAAAATAGAATATAGTGAAAAATAGTTATAAATATATCTATGATGATAAAACGGTGATATGTAACAAAATATGAGAAATGCATGATATGCAAGTATGAATGTACGTGAGAAGGACCGTCCTTTGAAAGTTTTTAGATCATTTGTGCAATCAAGTTCAAGCTTAATGGCCTCCTCACACGGTGAGATATCAGGCTGAGAATCCTTATTAATATCCTCATTTTTAGTACAAAACTATGGTGATGTAACAAATTCGGGATAAAGAGGTATACACTTATCATGTGTAAGTCTCCTAAACCAAGAGTGTAGCATTTTGTCTGTATTGGAGAACACATTTGCATATTAAATGAATAGTGCTAGAGGACTCTATTAGATGTGTATATGGAAACATTCATAGATTCATACTAGACAAGAGATTTGAGAATATCTCTTAGTAGTATATTCGGATCATCATGGGAGTGACCATGGAGCTAGGATTAATACTTTAATTAATGAGAATAATAAAAACGTATAAAGGTGAATAATTGGTTAGATAATGTTTTCATGAGTGATGGTGTGGTTGCTATTGAACCTCCAATTTATACATGATATAGCCCATTACATCACATTATATGCATGGTTTGCATGTTTAAAAGGCCCATCTAATGAATGTTTTGTGATTGTAGGTATGAGAGTGATTTTGCGTAATTGGAGACCAAAAGGAGCGTATTTAGGAGCCTTTAAATGAAGGCCCAAGGTTGACCAAAGAAGGAAGAAGAAAGAGGGAGAAAAGAGAAGAAAGAGAGAAGAAGAAAAAGAAAAGAATAGAAGCCTGACCGGTCATGACCGGTCGGCCACCTTGCAACCCCCCTCTTTAGAGGCTGGAGCAAGGACCAGTATGGTCCGACTGGTTAAGACCGGTCGACCGTCAGGTCAGGGACCTCCTTGTGCATACTGGACTTACAACAGACAGGTCCGACCAATCATGACTGGTCGGCCAGCCCAGTCTGACCAGTCACGACCAGTTGGCCATGCGTAAACAAACACTTTCTATTTCGGGATCCGAGATTTTCTATGCAAGTGCGTAATGCTACGCAATTCTGGAAGATTCCAACGCGATAGAGCCTCCCCACTATAAAAGGACACCTAGGGTCTCTTCCTAGGGCATCATAGAAGCTGAGGAACTTCGTGGGAGGTGAAGGAAGTCATCATGGAGCATTTGCAACCCTCCCAACTTCGGGTTTCTATGCTTTTTATGTCTTTTTCATTGAATTCTAGTTGTAGTATGACAATGCTTGGCTAGAATCTCTCAGCTAAGACTAAGAGGTGAACTTTGTAGCCAATTTCATGTTTAATTCAGTTTGATTCAAATAGTTTCCTTTAAGTTTGAATTTGAATGTTCTAGTTCATATAAAGTTGATATTTTTAGAAGTTTTATGAGAGTTCATGTGCTTCGGACATGGATTCCTTGCAATTCTATGAGATTATCATGTTTTGCTTGATTAGATTCGAATTATGGTAACCCTTGAGCATGCCATAGTCCATAGGCATGGCTATTACTCCGAAGGCTATGATTTTGAATGCTATGTGGTTGAATGGGACTGGAACTTGGAAGTTCAACTTAAATGGGATTCAATGTGTTTAATGCTTTTATCTTCCAACTAGATGAGAGATAGAACTTAAAATCTAGTTTGTATTATGCTTGGATTGGTTGGATTGACATGGGATTGTTACAAGTGAATCCTTAAAAGCCTTAGTTCCTTTAATTACTGTTTTTCCTAAGTTACTGTTTTAACATAACTCTCTCAATTGAATCCCTTAATTACTGCAATCCTAGTTGCTGGAATAATTTAGAAGTTGTTTTCTAATTTCCTGTGGATTGACCTCGGTCTTACCGAGAATTATTACTACATCGCAACCTTGCACTTGAGGCGAGCGAATAAGTTTTTGGCGCCGTTACCGGAGAATTTAGATAACGATTCTAGATTGTTTTAGTGGCTTTAGAAGTAGAAGTAGAAGTAGATAGGCTTTTCTAATTTCTTAGAACTAACACATTATTTTACTTTGTAGGATTTCCTCTCTAGTTCAAGCGAATCGGGTAATATCCTTCTAACTTAGTGCTTTTTGTAGATTTTCAATTTTTAGATTAATTTCAGATTTTAGGACTTATGATTAGTTTAGTTTTTAGTTGCGTGGTTTATGCCCCGTTGGGAACGAGGCCACTCTAATCGTCTCCAATCCGAAGGTGGTCTAGTTGGACCATTATTAGTCCATAGACGAGTCCGAAAATACCAAGAGCATTGTGATAGTTTGGGGAGTATGGATCAAACACCTTTAAGGAATCCTCCCCCCCCCCCCCCCCCCCCCCCCTCACTCCAATGACAAATGCAAATCAAAAGGGAATAGGAGAGAATGAGGTACATAACATTCCTCCAATGAGATCATTACGGGATTATCTACAACCAGCCCGTGCAACTACACCCTCATGCATGGTCTTACCACCAACCGGGGGAAACATCGATATAAAGCCGGTGTGATTCAACTTATACCAAAGTTCCATGGGCTAGACTCTGAAAGCCCATATTTGCACTTAAAGGGAATTCAAAGTAATAGTGGCTACCTTGCAATACGCTAATGTCTCTAAAGATGCAATTAAACTTAAACTTTTTCCCTTCTCATTGAAAGAAAGATCCAAGACTTGACTTCACTCTCTTAGACCACACTCGATAGGGTCATGGAATGAGATGACCTGGGAATTCTTGAAAAAGTTCTTCCCGGCTCATAAAACGAACACCCTTCGAAGAGAGCCATAATGAATTTTTCGGCTAAAGAGAGTGAATCATTCTTCCAATGTTGGGAAAGGTTTAAGCACCTCGTACTTGCTTGCCCACATCACGGCTACGAAAGTTGGTGAATCATAAACTTCTTCACTGATGGATTAAGTTCCAATTGCGCCAATTTGTAGAGATTATGTGCAACGACGAGTTTATGAGCAAAAATTTAGATGAAGCTTGGAGTTATTTAGACATGTTGGCCGAGAATGCCCAACCATGGGATACCTCGGATAAATCTAATAACGCCAAGCCTACTCAAGAAAAAGAGAAATGAGGGATTTATATCCTCAAGGAGGAAGATGATGTAAATACAAGGTTAGCCAGCCTCACAAGGAAGATCGAGGCTATGGAACTTAGTAAGAGTGGAGTTTCAAAGTCCAATGAAGCTATTGAGACCATGAGTGGGATTTGTTTCACTAATATACACGCTACGCAAGATTGTCCTACAATTCCTGCGTTTCAAGAGGTGTTACAAGAACACACAAATGCCACATATGGTTATCAATGGCCTTTCAATGGACCGGTGGGTAACACGTACAATTCTACTTGGGAGAACCACCCAAATTTCAGTTGAAAGAATGCTCCCACGGGCAATCCTACCAACTCTCAAAGAGGGCCACCCATGCACAATATGGCCCCACCTCAATTCTCGATGGAGGATACCTTAAAAGCATTTATGCAAGAGTAAACGCAAATAAAAATCAAATCAGCAAATGTTCCAAGAGCTTAAAGTCTCGGTTGATGAGATTAAGGGATGCTTGATGCTAGGGAAGGGACCTTTGTGGCCCAACCTCAGCCCAATCCAAAACAAGTACATGAAGTGAGCATTCCTAATCTCTCCAACCAACATATGGAGCAAGCCAAATCCATCACCTACTCTTAAAAGTGGTAAACAAATTGACAAATCTAATCCGGTGAAGGCTGACAAGCCTAATGATCTGGTAAATTCTGAGGATGAGGACGGATCTAACTTTGTTGCCCCACAAGAAACAGAACGCGTTTACAAGCCCGTAGCACCATTCCCTTCGAGATTGGTCGCTCCAAAATCCTTTCCAAACTCTTATGATATTTTACAAATTTTCAGACAAGTCAAGATCAACATTTCCTTACCTGACACCATCAAACAAATCCCCTCTTATGCCAAGTTTCTAAAGGACCTATGCACAACTAAACGCAAATATAATGTGCAGCAAAAGGCCTTCCTAAATGAGCAAGTGAGTGACATTCTCACTCAAAAGACCCCCCCCCCCCCCCCCCCCCCCCAAAATTCAAAGATCCTGCTATTCCCACAATCTCATGTATCATTGGAGACTAACGGATTGAGCATGCATTGTTAGACTTGGGGGCAAGCATAAACTTGATCCTGTACTCGGTATATGAACAATTGGGTCTTGGTGAATTAAAACCCACCAAAACCACGTTCCAACTCGCTGATAGATCCATCAGTGTACCAAGAGGGATAGTTGAGGATGTTCTAGTCAAAGTTGACAAATTCTATTACCCGGTAGATTTTATCATCTTGGACACACAACCGGTTATAGATGCTAGCACTCAAATACCGGTGATTTTAGGCCTCTCGTTCCTTGCTACATCAAACGCAATCATAAATTGCCGGAACGGGGTGATGCAATTATCCTTTGGGAATCTGACATTAGAGGTAAAATGTATTCCACTTGGGCAAAAGGCATAGGGATGTTGATGACGATGAGCTCTTCGAGGTAAATATGCTTAAATCTTCTGAAGAAGAAGAGCTCCTCCAACTTGAACCACTAGAAAGCTTGGAGACATGCTTGGCACATTTCGAGGATTCCAAAGACCCCATCATTAGTGAAATTGTGCAAGCATTGAATATTGAGAAATCGGTAGTTGGTACTAGCCGGTGGAGGCCCCATTTTGAGAGATTGCCACCAACCACATCAAGGCCTCTACCGTCTAACATCAAACCGCCAAAACTTGACCTTAAACCATTGCCATCCGAGCTTAAATATGTATACTTGGGTTAAGAAGAAACATTCTCAGTTGTCATTGCCTCTCACCTAGGGAAAGACCAAGAGCTCAAGTTGATTGAGCTACTCAAAGAACATAGGGGAGCCATATAGGTTGGTCAATAGCGGATCTCAAGGGGATAGACTCTTCGGTTTGTACTCAATGTATACACCTCGAAGAAAATGCGAAAACGACTAGACAACCTCAAAGAAGGCTAAATCCAAACATGATGGAGGTTGTCAAAGCTGAGGTGCTAAAGCTACTAGATGTGGGTATCATCTACCCCATCTCGGATAACCAATGGGTGAGTCCTACCCAAGTTGTCCCTAAGAAATCCTGTATTATCATCATAGAAAACGCCAACAATGAGCTTATACCGACTAGAGTAACCACCGGTTGGCATATGTGCATTGATTATCGGAAGCTAAACACGGTCACTAGAAAGGACCACTTCCCTCTCCCATTCATGGATCAAATTTTGGAGAGGTTAGCGGGTCATTCCTATTATTGCTTCGTAGATGGCTATTCCGGTTACAATCAAATTGAGATAGCCCCAGAGGACCAAGAGAAGATCACTTTTACATGCCCGTTTGGCACCTTCGCATACCGAAGAATGCCATTCGGGCTATGTAATGCACCCGCCACATTCCAACGATGCATGTTGAGTATTTTCTCGGACATGGTGGGTGAATTTCTCGAGGTATTCATGGACGATTTTTCAGTTTTTGGTTGTACTTTTGATGAGTGCCTCAATCACTTGAAGTTGGTCTTGACAAGGTGTGAGGAGAAGAACCTCGTCTTAAACTGGGAAAAGTGTCATTTCATGGTATAGAGATAGTCCTTGGACATATCATCTTGTCTAATGGAATAGAGGTAGACCGGGCCAAAATCGATATAATTTCCAATCTATCACCACCCAAAAGCATATGTGATGTGCGGTCCTTCCTTGGACACACCGGTTTTTATAGAAGGTTCATAAAGGATTTTAGTCATATCTCAAGGCCCTTATGTAACCTTCTTCAAAAGAAGAACCAATTTGAGTGGAGTGCCAAATGTCAATTAGCTTTTTCAAAGCTAAAAAACATGTTGACGACCGCTCTCATCATGCAACCACCGGATTGGTCTGTACCTTTTGAGTTGATGTGCGATGTGAGTGATTATGTTATTGAGGTGGTGTTAGGCCAAAAGAAGGATAAGAAGCCCCATGTTATCTACTATGCGAGTAGGACCTTGAATCCCGCACAAGTCAATTACTCGACTACAGAGAAGGATCTTCTAGCCGTTATCTTTACCTTGGACAAATTTAGGCCTTACTTAATAAGATCCAAGGTCATTGTTTACACAAATCATGCGGCGCTGAAACACCTTCTTTCTAAGAAGGATGCCAATCCTCGTTTGCTTAGATGGATCCTACTCCTTCAAGAATTCGATTTGGAGATTAAGGACAAGAAGGGAGTAGAAAATGTGATGGTGGATCATCTATCACGCCTAGTTCTACCTAATTCCATTGACAAGTCACCTATTGAGGACTCATTCCCTGACGAGCAACTCTTTGTTGCTATGCATCCACCATGGTACGCGCCAACTTATTGAACTGCACAGGACAAACGAAAATTTCTAAGGGAAGTGCGCAGATTTTTCTGGGATGAACCTTTACTGTTAAAATATTGCCCAAATCAAATTATTAGGAGATGTGTCCCTAATGATGAACATAATTCCGTCATCTCCTTTTGCCATGATCAAGCATGTGGGGGTCATTTTTCCGCTAAGAAAACCATTGCAAAAATTCTGCAGTGTGGTTTTTATTGGCCCACTCTATTTAAGGACACCCACGAGTTTTGCAAAGCATGCAAGCGTTGCCAAAAGTTATGAGGATTATCCCATCGAAATATGATGCTTCTTACCCCAATTCAACATCTTGAAGTCTTTGACGGTTGGGGCAT
This sequence comes from Liriodendron chinense, assembly GCA_003013855.2. Lineage (NCBI taxonomy): Eukaryota > Viridiplantae > Streptophyta > Magnoliopsida > Magnoliales > Magnoliaceae > Liriodendron > Liriodendron chinense. The sequence continues at coordinate 3,001,071 of ML058483.1, forward strand.
CGATTTCATGGGACCGTTCCCCTCATCTTTTGGACATGTCTATATATTGCTTACCATAGACTATGTGTCTAAATGGATATAGGCTATTCCATGTAGAACCAACGATCATCGTACGGTTTTAAAGTTCCTTAAAGAAAATATACTTTCCAGATTTGGAACTCCTCGAGCTATCATTAGTGATGATGGTTCTCACTTTTGCAATAGGCCTTTTGAAGCCTTAATGAAGAAATATGGCATTAGGCATAAAGTGAGTACCCCATACCACCCACAGACGAGTAGGCAAGCTAAAATTTCCAATCGGGAAATCAAACAGATTTTGGAGAAGACGATGTGGCCGGATCGCAAAGATTGGTCATTGAGATTAGATGATGCGCTTTGAGCTCACTGTACTGCTTACAAGACCACCATTGGAATGTCCTTTTATAGACTTGTCTATGAGAAAGCTTGCCACTTGCCTATAAAGATTGAACACAAAGCCTATTGGGCAATTCGGGCATTGAATTTTGACATTGACAAGGCTAGCTCGTTTCACAAACTCTAACTTAATGAGCCTGATGAGATCTGGAACGATGCTTATGAGACTCGAGGATTTACGAGAGTAGGATGAAGGCCTTTCAGGACAAACATATATTTAGGAAATCCTTCCATGAAGGTCAGAAAGTGCTCTTGTACAATTCTCGACTTCATCTTTTCCGAAAAAATTGCGATCTCGATGGACTGGCCCATATATTGTTAAAGAAGTTTTTCCTCATGGGGCTGTCGAGATAGAGAACGCCGCAAATGGTAATTGTTTTAAAGTGAATGGACAACCCCTTAAACCATTTGTTGAGAAATTTGATTCAGAGGACATGTCCATCACTCTGAATGATCTTGTGTATCAGGATGATTGATCTCCTAGTCTGACAGAGGTATAGAATAGATTAGGTTTAGTTATTTTTTTTGTCCATTTTAGTTTTACTGTTTTAGTGGATTTAGTTGCTAGAGTTGCAGACTTCCATGATCGACTCTCTCAGGTACTATTGTTCTCACTCTCTTGTATGTTACCATTGCTCTCATGTTCATGTTCATTGCATATCTTTTCACATTGAGGAGGACAATGCAAGATTTGGTTGGGGGGTGAGATGAGATTCCTCATCTAGCAGTTTGCAACATTTCGAGCATCATATTGTGCAAATTTTTTATAAAAATTCAAAACTCCTTTAAAAAACCTTATTTTTATGCATTTGAGATGATACGAGTATAAGAAAAGGAGATACGAAGTGAGTGATGTTGCGAGTCTTAAACTTCTCTTAATATAATGGTTTTATATGTGAATTCCCCTATTTATGTGATTGATAGAAAATTTGAACACTCTGATACCTAGTTCACATTACATGATTTTCATGGTTTGAAAGGATTATGTGATTTGTGGATTGGCTAGACTTAGATTTGAAGTGTTGAGGAACCAAGCCGGGGTACTTTGTCCATCCTTGTCCATGGGAAAATAATGAAAGATATGGATTTCTAAAAATCCTATCTAATGTAAAAGAAAAAGAAAAAGGAAGGATGAAAATATAGGAATGATGGAGAAAATGGTGGAAAATTCCAAAAAGGGCTACCTATTTATCAACCGAGGGATGGTCTACCCGTAACCAAAGCCGAAAATGGAAAGTAGTGTAAAAGCCATCGGAAGGATGGTAAGGCAAATTCCTGTCATGGGCTTGTTATTGCTCTGTGCACCTTGTGATCCATAGTTTAGTTGATCTATGAAGAAGATAATCCTAGAAACTCATGAGATGAACTTTCACTAGGCACACTAGGTTGAATTTGTTCGAGTTCTTTTATTTATCAATCAATCAACGGGAATTTCATATGGACACTTATTATGTTTTGAGAGTTTAAGGTTTCAACTTCTATCACCTCATTTTTTTGAATTTTACACTTGTGGGTCTTGGAATGGATAGAAACATAGTTTCTGAAGGAGAGTTGGTTTTTGGGGGTTTGAATTTGTTTTACGCATGTTTTGCTCAGGACTAGCAAAAAGCTGGTTGGGGGAGTGTTGAACCTCCAATTTATACATGACATAGCCTATGCATCACATTATATGCATGGTTTGCATGTTTAAAAGGCCCATCTAATACATGTTTTCTGATTGTTGGAATGAGAGTGATTTCGCCTAATTGGAGACCAAAAAGAGCGTATTTAGGAGCCTTTGAATTAAGGCCCAAGGTGGACCAAAGAAGGAAGAAGAAAGAGGGAGAAAAGAGAAGAAAGAGAGAAGAAGAAAAAGAAAAGAATAGAGGCCTGACCGGTTGGCCACCCTGCAACCCCCCTCTCTGGACGCTGGAGCAAGGACTAGTATGGTTCGACCGGTTAAGACTGGTCGACCGTCAGGTCAGGGACCTCCTTGTGCACGCTGGACTTACAACAGACAAAACCGACCGGTCATGACCGGTCGGCCAGCCTAGTCCAACCGGTCGGCCATGTGTAAACAGACACTTTCTATTTTGGGATCTGAGAATTTCTGCGCAAGTACGTAATGCTACGCAATTTTGAAAGATTCCGATGCGATAGAGCCTCCCCACTATAAAAAGGATACCTAGGGTCTCTTCCTAGGGCATCATAGAAGATGAGGAACTTCGTGGGAGGTGAAGGAAGCCGTCGTGGAGCATTTGCAACCCTCCCAACTCTGCGTTTTTATGCTTTTTATGTCTTTTTCATTGAGTTCTAGTTGCAGTATGACAATGCTCTGCTAGAATCTCTAAGCTAAGGCTGAGAGGTGAAGCTTGTAGCCAATTTTATGTTTAATTCAGTTTGATTCAAGTAGTTTCACTTTAAGTTTGAATTTGAATGTTCTAGTTCATATAAAGTTGATATTTTTAGAAGTTTTATGAGAGTTCATGTGCTCCGGACATGGATTCCTTGCAATTCTTTGAGATTATCATGTTTTGCTTTATTATATTAGAATTATGGTAACCCTTGAGAATGTCATAGTTCATAGGCATGGCTGTTACTCCGAAGGCTATGATTTTGAATGCTATGTGATTGAATGGGACTAGAACTTGGAAGTTCAACTTAAGTGGGATTGAATGTGTTTAATGCTTTATCTTCCAACCAAATGAGAGATAGAACTTAAAATCTAGTTGTGTATTATGCTTGGATTGATTGGATTGACATGGGATTGTTACAAGTGGATCCTTGAAAGCCTTAGTTCCTTTAATTACTGTTTTTCTTAAGTTACTGTTTTAACATAACTCTCTCAATTGAATCCCTTAATTACTGCAATCTTAGTTGCTGGAATAATTTAGAAGTTGTTTTCTAATTCCCTGTGGATCGAACTCGGTCTTACCGAGAATTATTACTACATCGCAGCCTTGCACTTGAGGCGAGCGAACAGTTGCATCAACTGGTCAGGTAGCACATCGACCAAGTAGATTGGCAAGATCAATGAACATGACCTTAAGGGACCTGGCGTGGCCTTTCCATCAACTCTAGAGGTTAGTGCGTCCGCTCTAACCTCAAATATATTTGAATCTTTGAAGTTTCCTTTGAATGACACCTGGAAAGGCCTCCAAATTCTAAAAGAGGAGAATTACTGAATGATAGCAAATGAACGTGAGGAAGGATTATGGTGGAAGTCCCTATATGGAGGTGCTCATGGGGTATTTATAACTTCCTTGGCAACCTAATGGAAATGTATTGCTTTCTAATTCGTTGGTAATTGCGCCACATAGCATATGTATTACTCTAAGAGACATGACCGGTGATGTGGGAGAATATCGAGCCAGATTAGTCCACATGTCAATGACTTGGCACGAACTTGAGCTAGGGCCGTGCTAGCATCAATCATTGTTTCCATTCTTGTGCCATGCTAATTAGGTTTCTTCATGTCTTTTAACCATGACATCCTCAACTTAGCTTGGAATCAACATGGGCCGCACTAACTACTAAGAGGAATTTTATACTTTAAATACTTTTCATATCCCAATTGGGCATAAGCTTCTCATTTGAAGAGGAGATTGCTCTCGGTGCAAGGAGTTTTTCGATCATGTATGCGACCACTTCAGGCGGAGCTTGTTCAAAGAAAGAGAGCTTAGAGGCTTGTTTTCAAACATTAAAGATTATATTTTAGGAGTTTTACATGTGTAATGCATTTGGGTGATGCACCACATGTATAAAAGACCTGGTCCATTGATTAACTAGAATAATGTTTGGGGTCCCAAAATGTAGGGGTTCTCAAAAAACAAACTCCGTATACCTAATTACCCAGACACCTCGAAAGAACCCCACAGGTGCACCCTGAAATTCAACCAGAATTTCAGAATGCTCACCCTTACCTAGCCATTTTTCAGTAAGAAAACTAGGCGGGCCCCACAAATCATCATGATCGAAATCATCCAAAAGTAGGGCATAATCATCATGATGAATTATCATGGCCAGTGCATGACCATTCATCACCAAAGGAGCCTTGCAAATCCATCATTCAAAGGACCCAATCACCACTGACCAACGCACGTAAAAAATAGGTCTGACGCACCCTTAAATTACCTGAAAACTAGAAGATGAATTTAAGGGTACATTGGACTCCGACGCACTCGAAAAAAAAAAAAATCGAAGGATGAATTTAAGGGTGCATTGGAGTCTGACGCACCCTAAAAATCGCCAAAAACGAAAAACTATTTTCAGGGTGTATTGGACTCCGACCCACCCGAAAAATCAACAGAAATCAGAAGATGAATTTAAGGATGCATTGGAGTCCGACGCACCTGAAAAATTAGCCAATTTTAGAAATCATTTTGGGGTGCGTCAGAGCCCAGTGCACCCATAAAATCAGTATTTTAAGGTTGCGATGGAAACATTTTTGGGTGTGTCATCCATGACAGCTCCTCATTGGTCGATCTTCGGTATTTTCAGGTATAAATACCCCGTCTGACTATTCATTTGTACGTTCTAAGAGAGAGAGAAAGAGAGAGAGAGAGAGAGAGACACACACAGAGGGAGAGAGAGAGAGAGAGAGAGAGAGAGAGAGAGAGAGAGAGAGAGAGAGATTATTCTCTGGGTAATCGAGATTCTCGCCGGAAAACCCACCCGAAATCCCTTTTCTGATCATTGAAAAACCTTCCCGGTCACTGAAATCCCTTTCCGATCATCAACATCCTCCACTGGAAGATAGATTACTCTGAACATCGCAGGTCCGATTCTAAAAATTGTAAGTATCGGAACGCACCCATAAATTCAGCAAAACCAGAGATAATTTTAGGGTGCATCGAACTCCGACGCACCCATAAATTTAGTAAAAACAGACATGTGTTTTAAGGGTGCATCAAAGTCAGACGCACCCATAAATTCAGCAAACCAGACAAGTATTTTAAGGGTACATTGCAGTCCGACGCACCCTAAAAATCAACCAATTTCAGAAATTAATTTTGGGTGTTTCGGACTTCATTTTAGGCTTTTCAGGCCATATTAGGACCTATTTTGAGTATTTCAAGTGTTTCGAACGCAATGGAACAGTCAAATAGTCCTTCCGAGACACCTAATGAACAAAAATATAAACTTTCGAAGTCCGATCTGATCCAGCATGATGAATGCAACGAACTTTCGGAATAAGATCACCAACATCAAGAGCTACACAAATGTATCATTATCACATGTACTACCAAAATATGGCCCTAATTAAGGTTCGGACTAAGCAGATGGGACTATGGTTAACATGATAAACTAGATCAAAAGTGTTCCTAACTATTACACAATACTTATTGAAGATTGACATTTCAAAACACAGTTGATGCCCACCCATCCAAATGGCATCCGCCGGTTGGGCTGCTCAGGTACATATAACTGCAAATCGGTCTTCCCGCGGTCACCAGTAAAAAATGATGGGCACAGGCCCAGAGTCGCATCCCTCAGTTAAAAACCTTGACGGTCTCAATCCGAATCACTGGTCAAAACATGGGACAAAGACATCCGACTCATACAAAGATGACTCAGTCCATACAAAAAATACAACAGTCTCCATGACCATGAACTCTAAGACCATAGTCCCTACTGATTAGTCTTCTGCCTAAAATCAAGGGCCCAGAGTCGCACCCCTCACTGAGATATTCATAGACAATATCTCAGAATCTCTGGAATAAAATTCACATTGCGATATCTCTTCTCTTGTGCACTTTTTTTAATGCACGTGATTGTCTATGAATATTTCTATTACTTAGAAACCCAAAGCAACAATACACAGAAAATTTCCCTGTAGCATTTTTAGTTCTAACAAACTGGCGACTCTACTAGGGATCAAACCAAGAATTTCTGGTTATTTCTAAGTATAGAAACACTCTAAGATTAATCATTTGCAGATACGCATATATAAATGGGAAAATGATCGCGAGGCATAATGTTTCAGTGCTTATGGGCGCCAAACTGGCAACTCTCAACGGGAATGTTCTTCCTTTCATCTTTAAGGTGATAGACATTAAATCAAAGGTTTTCAAACTCACAAATTTCCACAACTGCACATGTATTTATCTCTTTCTTGCTTATTTTCATCAATTTGCGCACTGTGATCGATGGGTCCATACTCCCAACCGCGTTTGTGAAATGTTCTAATGAGTGTATGACCACCGCAGAATTAGCAAGATACTAACGCAAACAGGAGAAATGGCATACTCGATGATAAGTTCGTGCGTCTTCTTCATTACCGAGGGTTTTGGCTTTCCCCATTTCACTACAACCGTGACGACCACTCCTAACTCAGAATGACAGCTGGTCGAAACACACAGACAGAAGAATGAACAGAAGAAAGTAGCCATCAAAGCTGCATATAAGAAGATGAATGCTGTAAAAGTCCGCCACATAGTCAGGAGGCAATGACAGCCCAAGAATAAGCAGAAGACCCTTATTGGCAATCAAACCATATCAACAAGGCCTTCAGTACCTGTTTTAACAGCCGAACAGTTCCCGCAACTGTCCAAGGGTATCCGTGTCTCCTAAAAACCAATCGAACTCCCACCCATGAAGAATTTCAAGCCCGCAACAGTCTTCGAGTCAAGACAGAGGCCGGCTCAAGAGCTCCAGCCAATGTAAGTGGAATGGTTCAAGTAGCCAAAGAAGAAGAAGGACCATATGAAGCGGAAGGGGAGCTACCCCCAGTTCAGGATTAGATTGATAGGCTGGTCCAAGTCCAACATGAAATGGCCAATCAGCTGAGGAACATCCAAGAAGCCCTAATGACCCTGATTACACAAAACACCACCCGGAGTGTGAAAGTTCCTACTTGTCAATCAGCTAAGGAGTCCCAAGGGGTAGCAGAAGCTCCAGCTGAACCTGAACCGCCCATCCAGCCCAAAATCGCGTCAATAGAGCGTGCACCACTTTCAACATCGCACATATCACGAGAAAAATTATCGCAAACGATAGCCCACTTGATGCAACAGGAGAAAGAGAAAGAGAAGAGAGGCGATTACAAGTATCACGTTCCATACCCGTCTGAAGTAGAAGAGATCCATTTCTCGGTCAATTTCAAGTGCCCTGACTTTGAAAATTTTAATGGTAGAGGATCGCTAGAAGAACACATCACCCATTTCCTAACCACACCAGGCAATTGGTTTGCAGTCCCGCAGTATCGTATGTGGTTGTTTAGATTGACCCTAACAGGGAAAGCATTCCAATGGTACATGTCATTACCAGCTGACTCTATAAGAACATGGGAACATATGTACGACAGCTTCATTTCGAAGTTCTTCGCTACTGAGGGAGAGATCTTGCTAATATACCTAGCGCTAGTAAGGCAAAGACAGGGGGAATCAGTAGAGAAATTCATTGACCGATGGGGAACCATGGAAGCCTAGTGCCATGAAATGCCTAGTGAAGGAGAGCAGATGAAGATGTGCCTAAGGGCTCTAGGTCCGATGATCTCATACGAATTGTCAAGCAATGCTTTCCATTCTTTTCACAATTTGGCAACAAAAGCACATCTAGTAGAGGAAGCAGCTTCTAAGGTAAACTTCAGGCCCAAAAGACAGAAGAGAGAAACAGAAGTGGTCGATAAGGGCAGAGACCAAAAAGATCGAAAACATCTTGCCATAGACCACAAGCCAGAAACAAAGACGACAGTTGTACAAGATAAGGGTAAGAAGCCCTATGCACCCCGACGAGTTTCCATAGCTGAAAGGGATAAATCCAATGGTCCCTACACATTTGATATGGCCGACGTGGTTCCTATTATGGAACAACTGATCGAAGAAGGCTTAATACGTTTGTCGGAGCCCATCCGTCCCCATGAAGTTGGACGAGTAAATGATCCTAAATATTGCAAATATCATCAATGTGTTAGCCACAAGATAGAAGATTGCTTCTCCCAGAAAGGAAGGGTACAAGGCCTGATCAACCAAGGAGTCATCAGCATGAAAACAACTGAGACGACAAAGAAAACATCTGGGGCAATCTCAGCAGCCCCTATTGGTAAGAACACTAGTCGGCCAACTTCATTCCCTGAGCCTGAAGAACCACGGACACTAGTCAGTAGCAAGAAAAGGCTCAAGAATAGGCGATTGCTCATCAATCGAGGGAAGAAAGGAGGAAGAGGAAAGAAAGAAACAGCGCAGGGGCAATGATGACCCATGATGATCACGACACATTGCACGATGGTGTCATTCATAGAACAAGCGCCATCCGAAGGTACCTTGCGGTCAATGAAGGGAGAAGTTGATGCTGTCATTTTACGATCAGGGACGCAGATGCTTGAATGAACTCCTTCGAGGTCAGATGATCTGATGCAAGAAGATATCATCCTTGATAGGCCGTAGGAAAGAACCCGTATGCAAAAACTGAAGGAGAAGGTCGTCGAAGCCACGACCAGTCAACCAAGGCCAAGACCAAAAGTAACATCAATAGCATATGACGTTGTGTCACCTCTACAGAAAGTCCCCGCCCGCTTGAGTATATGATGCCTTATGTCTCTCTAAGACAATGAGGTCAGAGAAGTCATGATGATTGAGATCAAGGTAGAGATGAATAGTTCAAAATAAATTTCGGGAAGGGTATGCGCCAGTGCAACAGGTCATGAAGTTGATCACTCGTCAGCAATCATGTTTTTCAAAGAAGACCGCACTATTGAGTTAACAAATCACAACCGCCCGCTGATGGTTACAGGAATGATCAGAGACACGAAGGTCAAGAGATGCATGTTGGATGATGAATCTACTGTGAACATCATGCACTTAAGAACTACATAGGTTGGGCTACAGGCAATCGGTACTGCATCCAAGCATTATGGTCATTTAAGGTGATATTAGAAATCGAAGAACTAACGATGAAAGTAACATGTCAAGTGATCGACGCAGTAACGACATACAATCTTCTCTTAGGAAGGCCTTGGCTTCATCAGAATCACGTCATCCCTTCTATTTATCATCAGTGCTTCAAGTACAACAGGAACAAGGTTCAATACAGGGTAGCAGCATATCCGAAGCCATATATAATAGCTGAATCATTTTTGGCCGATGCTTGGTATTACGATTTGGTTGATGATAGCAAAATTATAGAGAAGCCCGATACAGTGCAAAAGGGGCAGAAAATAAAATCCTCGGTAAGGTATTCAGGCAGAAGGGTAAAGCACCTCATATTACTAAAAAAGAAGTCATAACTCATCTAGTGAATCAACCTCAGCAACAGACGAAGAAATTTTATCCGGTACCGAAACATTTACGTCAGCCGGGACAATTTGTGCTAGAATTAGTCTCAAATTAGCATATGAGCGGGCTCAAATCTAGCTTCAACATGTCGTTGCCCAATATAGAAAGAACTAAGCCATTTTCCTAGAGCTCCCATCCAACTCCTCGTGCCAACAAGGGATATCACCCATAATGATATCGAGTTTCACTCAGGGCCAAGTCGACCCGCATCATCATCAGAAGAAGAGGATAGAGCATTGTTGAGTTCTTAAATGTGTATATTCTAACCCCATTACATCACTAATTATGCACGATTCACATGTTTAAAAGGCTATTCTAATACATGTTTTTTTATTGTAGGAACAAGAAGGGGACTTCACCAATTCAATGCTTAGAAGGTCACTCTGTACATATTGAAGATCAAAAGACCAACTGTCAAAGGGTGGAGGAAAGAAGCAAGGGAGAAAGAGAAGGAAAGAAGGAAGAAGTGCAGAAGATTGCACCGAAGACTGGTCGTCTGACCGGTCCGAACACTCAACAGGAAGACCCTTGTTGCTAAACCTTGCTAGACCAATCACGACCGATCGTCCAACCGATCGTCCACTACTCAGATCGGTCGTCAGACTGGTCGATTAATTCAAAAGCCAAGATGAATTTTCCCAAAACTCACTGGACTTTTTTTAGCCGTTTACGACCAGTCATCAGATCGGTCGACCATGGGCTTAGACTGGTCAACAGCGTAAAGAAGCTTGTTCGTCAAGCTCCGAAATTTCATGCGCAATTGCGTAAATCCTTACGTAATTCTGAAATCTTCCGCACCTAAAGCATCAAACCTATAAAAGGACACCTAGGATTCATTCCTAAGGTATCTTAGAAGAGATCTATGAAGGTGGGAGGTGGAGAAAGACATATTCGGAGTTCTATAACTTCTTCTAGTTTGTTTCTTTTAGTTTTCATGTTTTTAGTTGATTTCATGTTTTCTTGGATCGTGATCGGCTAAACCTCTTAGCTAGGGCTAAGCGGTGAAGCTTGTAGTGAATCTAAGATGCTTTAATTCGTTTATTTGGTTTCAAGTTTGAATTTTTATTGAAGAACAATGGTTTATTAAAGTTTGAATAAATTTCTAAGTAGTTTTTCTTAATCTTATGATGGCTCATGGATGTTTGGATGAGTTGCTTTAGTTCTTAATTATTTTGCATGGATCTAGACCTGTACACTCCAAGGAATCAGATTCAAGACGATCTAGACTTGGATCCTCATGTGGGAACTTCAAACCAAAGTTCTACCTTTTTTCTAAAATCCAATTTGGGTGTTGCTTATGCATGTGATTTGAATGAAGTTCAAATTATAATATAGTTTAACTTTGTGACAGGGTTTGATGATTATTATGATTGTGATCTTAACCTATTGGAACTAGGATTGACCTATGCAATTGAGTGTGCTCAAGTCCTAACTTGAATTGAGGGAATCATGTTTATGAATAACAAGTGAATTAGAATGTTTTGCTGAATTAACCACTCTATCATCCAGCTAGATAGGATTTGATTTCGATTCTAGTTGTGTAATTGGGAAACCACAGCGAATTATGCATCAAGGATTGCTACAAGTGGATCCTTAAACCCTTAGTACTCTTTTATATTAGTTATATTCACTTTTAATTTTAGATTCTCATCCATATTAAATAACCAAAATCTGTTTAATTTGTCTCAATTAGAGACCATTGGAAGTATTTTGTGAATTCTTATACAAGTCCCTGAGAACGATCTTGGTCTCTACCGAATTATTACTACATCGCAACCCTACACTTGGGGAAGCGAACAAGTTTTTGGCACCGCTGCCAGGGACTTTTGATGGTTTTTCATAAAAATTTTGAAAATAGTTTCTATTTGAGATTTTTAGGAGTCTTTACTTAGTTAGCTTACTTTATTTTGTTTTTGCAAGGATTCTAGGAGTTGAAGTAGTCACTTCAATTAGGTTTTTCTAACTCTTTTTCTTTTAATTTTTATGAGATTTGCATGCCACATTGGGTTTAGGATTCTAATAACTAACTAATCAGTGAAGGAGGGATTGTTGAGGGGATTGATAAGGAACCCCGTGTTAAGAAACGTTTAGATTCCCAAACTTTTTCTGAAAGTATGGCTAAAAATCAACCCGATTCAAGGCCCAATCAAAATCTGGGCCAAAACCAAACTGAAATGGGAGAGAATGAGGTTGAGAATGTTCATCGACCTAGAACTCTATGTGATTACTTGCAACATGCAAGAGCAAGTACTCTCTCATGCATAATTTTTCCATATAATGTAGGGAATATTAATCTAAAACCTGGAGTAATCCAACTCCTTCCCAAGTTCCTTGGATTAGACAGTGAAAGTGCATATGAACATTTTAAGAAATTCGATGAGGTGATAGCCACATTGGACTTTTCAAACGTATTTAACGATGTTGTGCAACTTAGGTTATTCCCTTTTTCTTTGAAAGAGAAGGCTAAGGCTTGGTTTCATGTATTAAGGCCAAGATCAATTGGCATATGGATTGAGATGACTAGGGAGTTCATTAAAAAGTTTTTCCCTACTCATAAAACAAACATGTTGAACCGCTTAATCATGAACTTTGCTAAAAAAGAGGATGAAACCTTCTTCTAATGTTGGGAGAGGTTCAAAGACTTATTAAACATATGCCCACATCATGGCTATGAAATTTGGCGAGTAATAAGCTTTTTCTATGAAGGACTGACTTCGCCTATGCACCAATTCGTAGAGATGATGTGCAATGGAGAATTCATGAATAAGGAAGCCGAGGAAGCATGGGACTACTTTGATATCTTAGCCGAGAATGCACAATCTTGGGATATAACTAAACCAGCAAATCCTAAAATAAGCCAACAAAGAGAAATGGAGGAATCTATGGCCTCTTTGAAGAAGACAACATAAGTGCATGTGTGGCTAGCCTCACAAGAAAAGTTGAGGCCATGGAATTAGGGAAGGGGGAAAAGACTAAGGAAGTTGAGAACGTTTATGGAATTTGTTTCAGTAACCAACATGCAATATAGGATTGTCCTACAATTTCTGTGTTTCAAGAAGTTTTACAACAACAATCAAATGCCGTAAATAATTATCAATGACCATTTAGTAATCCAAACTCGAACATGTAAATTCTGGTTGGAAGAACCATCCCAACTTCAGTTGGAGGAATGGGCCATCAGAGAATGCAAACAATAACCCAAAAGCTACGCTTAAGGAGATATTGGGCACATTCGTCTGGGCCCAAGCTGAGTATAACAAGAATAATTCTTAGAAAATCGATGGGTTCATGCAAGAACAATTAAAATTCAACCAAAATTCATCTCAAGCCATCAATAATTTGAAAACTTCAATGGCTAGAGTTGAATTTCATCTTAGTGTTAGTGAAAAAGGTACACTTCCTGCCCAACCTCTCCTTAACCCAAGAACCCAATTTAAGATACAAGACCTCAGCTCATCTTCCCAAAACACAGAGCATGTCAAGCTATCGCTACTTTGAGGAGTGGTAAAACAATTGATAAATCCAATCTAGTGAAGGCCTCAAAGCCCAATGATCCGAAAATTGCCAATAAGGATGATATCTCAAACAACACTCCTCATGAGAAAGAACCGAAAAGGTAATACAAGCCGATTGCCCCGTTTCCCTAAAGTTTGATTTCACCCAAACCTTTAGATGAAATTTTGAAAATCCTAGAGGTTTTCAAGCAAGTGAAGATCAACATTCTGTTGTTAGATGCCGTAAAATAAATACCATCATATGCCAAATTTCTGAATGAATTATATACAGTCAAAAGGAAGCACAATGTACACAACAAATTACTTTTGATAGAAAATTTGAGTGCCATCATCAAACAAGAGGTGCCCCAAAAATATAAGGATCCAGGTAGTCCTACCATCTCATGCATCATAGGTGACTACTGGATCAAACAAGCTTTACTCGATCTTGGGGCAAGTGTTAACCTCATCCCATACTCGGTCAATGAACAAATTAGGTTAGGTGAATTAAAACCCACCAAAACCACACTTCAACTTGCTGATAGATCTATTCGTATACCGAGAGAGATGATTAAAGATGTCCTTGTCCAAGTCGATAAATTTTACTATCCAGTGGATTTTATTGTCTTAGATACACATTCTGTGATAGAAACTAATGCTCAAATTCTTGTAATAATTGGCCACCCTTTCTTAGCCACTTCAAATTCGATTATCAATTGTAGAAACGGACTGGTACAAATGTCCTTCGGAAATATGACACTTGAGCCGAATATTTTCGATTTATGTAAACAACCATGGGAAGTTGATGACGAGGTCCATGAAATAAATCTGATCGAATTATTCATGGAAGATACATCCATCTTAACATTCTTCTATTCCGATCCCTTGGAGGCATGCTTGGCCCACTCTCATGAGATTGATGATGACATGATAAGAGAGATGGATGCTATTTTGGATTCTATCCCGGTACTTGATAATAAAAGACGGAAGACACCATTTGAGCCTTTGCCTCTAACTAAAAATAAGCCTCTTTTATCTAGTATCAAGGCTCCGAAGCTCGACCTAAAACCTTTGTGTTACAATCCAAAGATTGCACACCCAAGTACACGTAGAGAAGTAGTAAAATACTCGATGAGACCGAGGTCGAACCATAGGGATTGAGGTTAAGAACACTTAGAGGAATTAGTTTAGGTGGGAGAGATGAAATCTGAATTATCCACGAGAGTGGAGCAAATTGTGTGTGTTGAAAGACAAAAATAGAAAAAGGGCCTAAGGCATTAGGGATCCACCTTTGGTTAATTCACAAGGTTTGATTCATTGGTCTAACTATAACTCAACCAGAATCAAATAAAGATCCGCTCCAATCGGATGCATATTTCATAAAAGATGGTGATTTAAACTGATTGATTTGACCATAAAGCACTCATTAGTTGATCGCAGGGAATCTCAAGCATCCACTGTGCCCAGAGTTGACAATAGATCAAGGAATTATACAGATCAATAACTTTGCCAAAAAGTCAACTGATAAGATCACAATTCATACGATTAAAAGCATACTTACAAGATAGGAGGCTTTGATTGACCGATCCAACCGTTAAGATCTTGTTTATCGATCACAGGGAATCCAAAGCATCCAATGTGCCCAGAGTCCACAATGGATCAAGGGATTTTACAGATCGATGACTTTACCTACACTAGCTTGATGACTGTAGGGAATCCAAAGCATCCATCATGCCCGGAGTTGATGATGGATCAAAGGGCTTAATTGATCATGAACTAGTTAATTGGTGTGCAAGGGATCCCAAGCATCTAACGTACCCAGAGTTGACGATGGATTAAGGGGCTTATACAACAATAGCGTCTGTCGAGGTGGATAATTAAACTAATCAACCAAAGATAACTCCAACATTCAAGCACAATTGTTGAACCAAAAGAACCAAAGCTTGCAAATTTCTTCAAAGGCTTCACCCCTAGCCTTAGCTAGAGGTTTAGCCAACCATGCTACAATGGAAGACTAAATTCTCTACAAATGGAAAACTACTCTACTCTATAAAAGAAAGAAAGAAAGAAAACTAAAGAAAAGAAGAGAAGAGTTGTGGAAAATGGGATGATTTAAATGAGAAGGTATGGCCTCCTTTTATAGATTTTTGGGAGGTTCGAAGCCTAGGTGGCACTCCAAGCCTAAACCAAGTTTTTCTTTTGGTTTGGGAATGGAGTTAGGCTTGGATGATGAGGTGGCTAGATTTGTTTTTTAGGTTTGGTTTAGAGAGTTAGGCTTGGAAAGTACTCCAAGCCTAAAGCAAATTTCTCTTTTGGTTTGGAGCTTATAGATGGAAGAGGATGGAGAGAGCATTTGCTTCGCCCAAGGATGAAAGGTAACTAGGTGAGTTAACTGGGTCCTTATGAGTTGGAGTTGCTGGGCCCACATGGGAAATTTGAAGAATCTGGACCATCCATTGTTGATGGGAGTTGCTTCTTGATGATGAATGGACAGTTTGTAAATGATCTCCAACTATAGGCCGTGAGATGATTGTTGGCCATTGGAATGCAAACTCTATTGCTGCAGAGTGATGATCGTCCACCTATTGATACTCTATGAGATGGATGGCGCAGATGAATGGACGGTCAGATGTCGGTCTATAAATGTGACTGAAGGTGATGGCCATTGATTTGAGCCTCCGACGCTGATGCTGAAGATAGGGTCCAGTGGACGACTGGATATCTAGCACTCTTGCACGTGTGGAGCTTGGTTGAAGGTGGAGAATTGGCTAGATTGATGGACAGAAGGTGGGGTCCACTTGCTGGTCTGAAGGATCATCAGATGCTGGACGTTGATGATGTTCAGCATACCACATGTGTGAAGAGGTGGGATCGTCCAGCTGCTGGCTAAATTGCAGATGGGGTCCACTTAAGCTAGATGCTGCAGATGCATGAATAGCTGGAGTTTGCTGGAGATGGACGGTTGAGCTTGGAGATCAGTTGGTGATATGGTCCTCATCTAGACGATTGACACATGAGATGGATTTTTAATGTCTACCATCCATTGGCCATTGATGGAACTCTGAATTGAAGTAGATGGTGCTGCAGCTTGGCACGTGAGAAGTTGGAAGGATGGACGCTGGTCCTGATGGATGGACGGTTTGGATGGTGGGAAGGTGTCCAGCAGATGGAGCTGATGGACGGTTGACTGATGATGATGCAGACGTGCTGGACGATCAGCCCTCCATCATCTAACAGGTCCAAGTGTTGGACAATGATGATGGAGAGTCGGTGATGAAGATCAGCCGTCCATTGCTGATGATGAATGGACGGTGATTGCTGGCCACTGATGCTTGGCTGAATGGAGGGACGGCTGAGATGTTTGGCACGTGTGACATGAACTGTAAGTGTCCACCGACGACTGTATGTGAGAGATGAATGGTGGATAACTCCTTGCACGTGTGAGATAAGCTCCTTACACGTTATTTTGTCAATTGTCGTGCCATCTGGTCGCGTCCTGTCTTGTGAGCCTCGGTCGAAGAATTGAAGCTCAAGACTTGAAGTTTATGCAACTTCCCTTGCTCAAGCTCAAGTAGAAACAAGATCCCAGGTAAGTTGCATATAGATCGACCTTACGAATCCCAAAACATCAATGAATGGCTTAATTATCAACCTAACTCAACCCATTCCGTCTCGACCTTATAGCTCAAGTTGATCAGACTTGATTTTCCATGGCAGGTGCTAATATCATGATTGAAAACATTGTGCAATCATTGGACTCTGTTCACCATCACTTCATGCTAAATATTTAGCTGAGATGCCAATGTTATAAGGTTGTCGACTGATCTGGACTAGTCGGACAGACCTTTGAATTGTTCCGCTGTTGATTTGAATAGCTTCCAAGGCAGCCGACCGGTCATGACCGGTCGGACTAACCCTTCCTCTTATTCCAGCATCATCTTCATTGAAAATCAGCCTTGCTGAACAGGCAGCCGACCGGTCTTGACCGGCCGGTCCAGCATTGCAAATTAAGTACAGCAAGCTTGCTGTAGTAAATGTGGTAACACATCCGATCGGTCAGCATAACAAGGCATGTCCAGCAGCTGCGCTGCACGGACCTGGCAAGACAGCTGACCGGTCTTGACCAATCGGACAGCATATCAAAATGTGTTCAGCAACAATATCTGACCGGTCAGTCTTGACCGGTCGGTCAAACCCAAAATGGGTCCAGCGTCTTGTGTATTACTTCCAACTTGTCCGACTGGTTAGGGTTTCTCTTTGACAGGTCGGATATGACCGTTTTAGATCCATTGGGGCCATCATTTGGGGCTCTATAAAGCCATATTTCAGGGTCTTTCAGGGTATGCATTCAACACCCATCAAGAGCCAAGTGAGAGAGCCTTTACTTACTTTTTCCCACCCTCAATGCTCTTAATTTCCTTGAGTTCATCGTTCAAACTTAGCCATTAATGGCTTATCATTAAGTATTCAAAGCCGGTTTAAAGTATGAACTCAAGATTTGCATTCATGGCTGACCTACCTTCGAAATATCATCATGAGGTCTTTATAGCCATTGAATGCTGAAGTTTGATAGTTCCTTCATAACCATTGCATTGAATAGGCAAGAGGAACTTAACCATCTCTCTCCCAACTACCCGGCATAATCATACACATATCATTTGCATTGGTAGCTGATCTTGGGAGCACAAAGAGAAGCCGAAGCACATGGAACTGAAGCTACTCATCAAAGGCATCGAATCGGGGCTCAATCGTCTAGGTATGTCTAGTATTTGAGAGTCCATTTATTGAGTTATTATTCCCTGGATTGGGAAACTCCGGCGGGATTGTACATGACCGTCCTTGGATTAGTATTGATGAAAGTTTGACATCCAAACTCGTCAAGTCCCTGGATTGGGCCATCGGCGGATGGTAAACGCGGTCCTAGAACATATGATGTTAAGTTTGATGGTTAACCTGATTTCAAACCATGACTATATTGAAATCTTGTGTTCTCATAGGTTGAGATCATGACCCGGGAGTGGAGTAGGGAAACCGAACCACTATATATCGTTGTGCATTGTGAGATTGAATGATTGCTATGTATTGAACTTGTGAAATAGTTTAGTTAATCATGAATGCTAACTGTTTGATGAAATGCCTATGATAGTCTTTCTTGCAAATTGAACATATGTTTGCCTTGAATGTTATTGTTATAATCATGGTTGCTGTAATCGATTTGATTTAGCTTTAAATTGTAATTGGAAATTCAAAAAGTCCTATTCACCGCCGTCTAGGACATTAGGCATATCTCCAAGTATCTCTACAAGTGGTAAAACCGCAATTTCAGAATGCACGTGTGAAGGCCTTGCATGTTACATGGCTTGGATTTCTCAACATGGATGCCTCATCATGTGTATGGTGGATGAGATGGAGACTGTTGGGTTAGCTCTTCATTTTGATGGGCCTTGGCTTTGAACGGCTAGATGGATAGATGGACGGCAGTTGATGACGGTGATGATGGTATGGTCCACAGTGCCAGATGATCAGGGCCATTGATCTGGTGCTCATGAAAGTGTGGCCCGACTTGCTGAATGTGATGGCGTGGATTGATGGATTCCTGATGTCGCATGTTTGGCATCTGCAAAGGATTTGAGATGTCACCTTGATGCACAACTAGTCCCAACTATGGACATCCAATCTTGACCATTCAAACTTGCATGCTTGCTTGATCATGATCATACAAACAGGCACAACCTGGATTTCCAATGAGTGCTTGTGATGTGGTCCACCGTAGCATGTGATTCATCTTTTGACCTTTTTGGTTCAGTTTCCATTAAGTTTGTCACACATTTGATCTTGATCACTTTTAGGTCCTAAAACGCCCTGATTGGCTCGGATCTTGTCCAACCTCTCTTGATCACCTGAATGATGAAAATTCATCTAATGAGGGATAATTAATCAGGAAAACAATGATAATGCTCTAAATATCTAAGGTTAATTATACAAAATTAAGCACTTATCACACTCCCCAACTAGCATTTTGCTAGTCCCGAGTAAAACATGCGAAAAATAATCCGAGGATGTTTTAAAACAATGCAATCAATCCTATCCTGGACATCTTTCACCAATGGAAACAATCTCGAAACTTCTCTTATTTCCTAATAAAACAAAGATAAAGAGACGAAAATGTTCAATTTATTTATGTGAGCCTTCAAGTTATCTAAATAGTAGAGTTTCCAAGGCATAGAGTTTTTGAGAATATATAAATCTTGACTCTAGTCACTTAGTAAACAACTTAATTGAGTTCAAAGCATTAATCATTCAATAGAAACATTATAAACATTGAGTTCCAAGGTGCACGATGAAGTTTAGTCTTAACATAACTAGGGTTCAGTCTTCTACTTTTCTGTTATCATTGATAATCACAAAGAATGGTCAGATCAACCAAGTCATTGATTCCAAACCTTGCTATTGTTCTTTCAATATTTTTTCAGCTTTTGATTTTTTTTTTTCAATTAACAACGGATAGCCAAAGACTCCAAAAGGCTCACTTCGTACTATAGTAACGTTTTGTAATGGTAACGACAATAGATGAAAATCCTTGCCCCAGATTACTTACGAATATATTTTCTTTTTCTTCTTTTTCTCTTTCTTTTTTTCTTTTTTATTTTTTTATGAACAAAGTAGACAAGGATCTCAGGCTTGGTTCTTAACACTCTCAATAATCATCAAGTCAACATTATAGTATTAAACTCAAATCCTGGCAGTGCAAGTTAGATGTGAACTATGAAAATTCATGACTCAATCAATGTTTATTATTTTCTAACAGAAAATTAATGGAAAGAACTCAATTTTGAAATTTATTAAAGTAATTAAACTCTAAGCTTTAACATTCTCATTACTAAATGCCTTTTCATTCTACTATTCAAATTATTTCAGAATCACATAAATCCATAGAATTTTTTTTAAGGCTAAATAATTTACAGTCAATACAACCATAGAGTTTCATGTTCCTTTTGTGCAATGCACATAGACTACATATCATCCGACAGACTCCTTCGGAAACAAGATAGGCCACATCCTCACATTTCCCATGATTAATCCAGTTTGGAGTCTTATGTTGCTCATAATACCATGAAGGTGTGCTTCACCTCCCAGCTACCTTAATCCCCTTCATGACTTCTGAGAACAGGGAATATCTGTTAGTTTCAATAGCGATTTCCAACTAAGGTCCTCTATCACGGTGCGTTCAACACGAACAAGATGTTTCCAATAAAACCTAATAATAAAAAAAATTTAATGACCTAAAATAGCAAAGAGATAGGCAATTGGAAAGATTTTTCACAGGAATTCCACACCCCCCAACCTAAATGTAACATTGTCCTCAATGTTGAAAAATGAATGCATAGACAAATGCAACATGAGAGCAAAAGGGAGAGTAAAGAGTACCTGAGAGGATGAATACTCGTAAGCGCTGGAATTTTTCAAGTTGCCACAACAAAATATAAAAACAAACTAATCTACTAGTGTACAAAAGGGGATCTCCGTCAGACTAGGAGATCAATCCTGATCCAGAGGGATGGATTCCTCCTCTGGAGAAAATTCCTCAAGAAAGGGCTTTAAACGCTGCCTGTTCACTTTAAATACATTGCCATTTTTTGGATTCTCAATTTCAACAGCCCCATGAGGGTATACAGTTTTGACTACAAAATGGCCGGTCCATCGAGATTTTAGCTTTCTCGGAAATAGATGCAGCCTAAAATTGTACAAGAGAACTTTCTGAGATGGTTCAAAAGTTCTTCGAAGGATATTCCTGTCATGAAATACCTTCATTCGTTCCTTGTATATTCTGGCATTATCATAAGCCTCATTTTGGATTTCCTCCAACTCATTTAGCTGGAGTTTGCGAAGTGAGCTGGCCTTGTCAAGATTGAAATTGAATTTCTTTTTAGCCCAATAGGCTTTATGCTCCAACTCCATAGGTAGATGGCAAGCTTTCCCACAGACAAGTCTATAAGGGAGACATTCCAATCGGGGTTTTTAACGTGGTACAGTAAGCTCACAATGCATCGGTTAGTCTGAGAGATCAATCCTTACGGTCTGGATTCATTGTTTTTTCCAAGATATGTTTGATTTCCTTGTTGGAAACTTTCGCTTGACCACTTGTTTGTGGGTGATAGGGCGTAATCACCTTGTGTGTGATACCATATATCTTCATCAAAGCCTCGAAAGGTCTGTTACAGAAGTGTGTACCCCCATCACTGATAATGGCTCGAGGTGTTCCAAATCTTGTTAGAATATTCTCTTTCAGAAATTGTAAAATTGTCTTGTGATCATTGGTTCTACAAGGGATTGCCTCAACCCATTTGGAGACATAGTCAACAGCCAATAGGATATACAGATATCCAAATGAGGGAGGGAATGGTCCCATGAAATCGATGCCCCAACAATAAAAAACTTCGATGATCAATACCGGATTTAAAGGCATCATATTTGTACGAGAGATTCCTCCCAACTTCTGACAACGGTCACATGCTTTGCAGAAACCATGGGTGTCCTTGAATATTGAAGGCCAGTAAAAACCGCACTGGAGAATCTTGGCAGTGGTTTTCTTAGAAGAGAAATGACCAACAAATACGGATCATCCCAGAAAAAGTTGCGTACCTCGATGAAAAATTTTCTTTTATCTTGTGGGGTCCAAGGACTCAGAATTATTCCTACAGCAAGATAGTTAACAATGTCAGCAAACCAAGGTTGGCAAGAAACTTCAAACAACTGTTTATCAGGGAAATTGTCCTTTATCAGTGTTGTCTCTACGGAATTAGAGAGTACTAGGCGAGACAAGTGATCAACCACTACGTTTTCTACTCTCTTTTTATCTCGGATCTCAAGGTCGAATTCGTGGAGCAAAAGGATCCATCTGAGCAAGCGAGGCTTAACATCTTTCTTAGAAAAAAGATACTTAAGAGCCGCATGATTAGTAAAAATCACTATGTTGGACCCAATCAAGTAGGACCTGAACTTGTCAAGTGCAAAGACTACGGCAAGGAGTTCCTTTTCCGTAGTAGAATAATTAACTTGTGCACTGTTCAAGGTTCTACTCGCGTAGTATATAACATAAGGCTTCTTGAATTTTCTTTGCCCCAAAATTGCCCCAACAGCATAGTCACTTGCGTCACACATGATTTCAAAAGGTATAGTCCAATCGGGTGGTTGCATTATTGGTGCGCTGATCAACATGCCTTTAAGCTCGGTGAAAGCTTCTTAGCAGTCATTAGTCCACTCGAATAGAGCATCCTTTTGCAGGAGATTGTATAATGAACGAGAGATATGACTGAAGTCCTATAGAATCTTGCATGGCCCAAAAAGGAACGAATGTTTTGTACACTTTTGGGGGCCGATAGGTTGGCAATTAAGTCGATCTTTGCCTTGTCTACTTCTATTCAGTTGGACGAAACAATATGTCCAAGAAGAATTCCCTTTTGAACCATAAAGTGACACTTTTCCTAATTCAAAACAAGGTTTTCTTCACACCTTGTCAAGACCAATTGTAAATGGTTCAAACATTCATCAAAGGAACAGCCAAATACCAAGAAGTCGTCCATGAAGACTTCCAAGAAATGTCCAACCATGTCAGAGAAAATGCTATGCATGCATCTCTGAAAAGTGGTAGGAGCATTACACAGTCCGAAAGGCATCCTCTTGTATGTAAAGGTGCCAAATGGACAAGTGAATGTGGTTTTCTCTTGATCTTCTAGGGCAATCTCTATTTGGTTGTATCCAGAGTACCCATCTAGAAAATAGTATTAGGAGTGACCAGCTAACCTCTCTAACATTTGATCAATGAATGGTAAAGGAAAGTGGTCCTTCCCAGTGACAATATTGAGTTTCCTATTGTCGATGCACATTCTCCAACCAGTAGTGACTCTAGTTGGCACCAACTCATTGTCTGCATTCGCAACTACGGTAACCCCAAATTTTTTGGGTATCACTTGGGTTGGACTTACCCGTTGGCTATTTGAAATAGGGTAGATGATACCCACATCGAGGTCCCTAACCACTTTAGTCATGTTTGGATTCAATCTCCATTGTGGTTGTCTAGAGGGTTTAGCATTCTCCTCGAGGTCTATCCTATGGGTACAAATCAGGGGATCAATTCCCTTGATGTCAGCAATTTTTCAACCTATGACATCCTTGTGTTCCTTGAGAACATTGATCAATTTGTTCTCTTGGTCTTTATCAAGGTGAGATGAAATAACCACATGAAAAGTATTGCCTTGACCCAAGTATGTATATTTCAGTTCCAAAGGTAATGGCTTCAGGTCAAGCTTTGGTGCTTCAATTCTTGATGGTAGAGGTCGTGAATTATTCAAAGGGAGTTTTTCAAAATGAGGCCTCCACTAGTTTGTATCATGCACAAGGTGGATTCTAACAAGCTGTTCACCACTTCCAAAATCATCTCATCATCAGAATCAACAAAGTGGGCTAGACATGCTTCTAAGGGTTCAGACAGAGAGGTTAGAAGGAATTCTTCTTTCATGAGGGTATCGATCAGGTTGGCCTCATGGATCTCATCATCATTCCCTTGTTGTTTACACATGTTAAAAACATTTAGCTCTAGCTTCATATTGCCAAATGAAAACTTCACGACCCCATTCCTGCAGTTGATCACAGTTGGAAGTTGCCAAGAATGGTTGACCAAGAATAATAGGTATCTGGATGCTAACATTTGCTACGGGTTGGGTATCCAAGACAATGAAGTCTACTGGGAAGTAGAATTTGTCAACCTGTACCAACACATCTTCCACTACCCCTCTCGAGTATCCGTACAAATCGATATGTAAGTTGCAAGGTGGTCCTGGTGGGTTTTCAATTCACCGAGTCCCAGTTGTTCGTACACCGAGAAGGGTATAAGATTAACACTCGCCCCCAAGTCAATAAGTGCATGTTCAACCTGGAAGTTCCCTATTATGCAAGTAATAGTAGAATTACCCGAATCTTTGTATTTTGGGCGAGAGTTCTGGTTAATGATAGCACTAACCTGTTCAGTAAAAAAGGCTTTCTTTTGTACATTGAGCTTGCGCTTAATAGTACAAAGATCTTTCAGAAACTTGGCATATGAAGGTATTTGCTTAACTGCATCAAACAAGGGTATGTTGATTTTCACTTGTTTAAAAACTTTCAAGACTTGAGCTTTAACCATTGCTTTAGATGAGAGTAGGCATTGAGGAAATGGGACCATTGGTTCGAAAAACATGCTCTGTCTCCTTCTCAGGTTGATCATAACTAGATCTATCATCACTCTTTGATTTAGATGATTCCTTAGGTTTATCAACTGTCCTAGGAATATCTTTTTCAATCACTTTACCACTTCTTAGGGTGGTGACAGATTTAGCGTGCTCAACATGAGGGTTGGAAGAACCCGAATCATTCACCTCATACTATCCCCTCGGGTTAGGTTGAGGTTGGGCCAGAAAGGTCCCTCGCTCCCTAACATTCTGGCGCGATTAGAGTCCAATAAGGCGAGATTCGAATCTTTCCATCAAAGTTTTAAGCTCTTGGTGGGTTTGCATGAAGCTCTAATTGATTTGATTCTGCACAGTGTCCTCCGGAGTCTTCCTCTGTGGGGGCACATAAAGATTGCTCTAGTGGAAGGCACCTAAGGATTATTTCCAGCATTGGCAGTCGGTCCGTTTCTCCAATTGAAGTTGGGATGGTTCCGCAAATTAGGATTATATGTGTTTGACACTGGGGCATTAAAAGGTCTTTGATAAGTATTCATGGCATTGGCTTGATCGTGCAACACTTCTTGAAAAGCTGGGATTGTAGGACAACCCTTAGTAATGTGTGCATCGCTCTCACAAATGTCGCAAACACTTTCAGTCTCCTTAGTTTTAATAGCGTTAACCTTCCTTAATTTCATGGCTTCTACTTTACGTGTGAGCCCTGTTATCCTTACATTAACATCGTCATCCTCTACGAGAAGGTAAACACCTCTCTTTTCCTTAGGCCCAGACCTAATCTTATCTTGTTTATCAGATGTGTCCCAAGATTGGGCATTTTCTGCTAAGAGATCAAAGTAATCTCAGGCCTCATCAGAACCTTTGCTCATGAACTCACCATTACGCATCATTTCTACAAATTGGCGTTGGTCTGAATTCAACCCATCATAAAAGAAACTAATCACTCGCCATGATCCAAAGCCATGATGTGGGCAGGTGTGTGGGAGTTCCTTGAAACGTTCCCAACATTGGAAAAATGTTTCATTCTCCTTTTGGGAGAAACTCATGATGTTCTGTCTCAAGGAGTTGGTTTTATGAATAGGGAAAAACTTCTTGAGAAATTCCCTAGTCATTTCTTGCAATGTTTTAATGGATCTCGGCCTCAAGGAGTGTAGTTAAGATTTAGCCTTTTCCTCCAAAGAAAAGGGAAATAACTTTACCCTAACTACGTCATTAGTGACATTGTCGTAATGCAAGGTAGCGACTACTTCATCAAATTCTCTCAGAGTTGAGTCCATGAAATTTGGGAAGTAATTGTATCACTCCAGGTTTGAAATTAATATTGCCTGCTTTCACTGGAAAAACCATACAAGAAGGAGTACTCGTTCTTGTAGGTTGCAAGTAATCATGTAAACTCCTAAATGGTGGCTCATTGTGTACTTCATTCTCATCTTGATTATATTCGTTTTCATTCTCGGCCATGCTTATGATTAATACACAAGTATCAGGAAGTTTTCTAACATGGTGATTGGATAGACCTTCAACTAAAATTCCTTCGCTTAGAAGACGTCTTGTTTGATCACGAGTCCACTTACGCATAAACACTAAGCAAAGAGATAAGGAAAGAGGTTACCCAGAAAGAAGAACACTTGGCTATTAGTAATTCCTAAAAATAATAAAATAAAAGAAGTTAGTAAGCTATTAACAATATATATACAAAAACCAATTTCGAAAATATTCTTAGAACTGTTACAATCCCCGGCAATGGTGCTAAAAACTCGTTACAATCCTAAGATTGCACACCCAAGTGCAGGTAGCGAAAGTAGTAAAATACTCGGTGAGACCGAGGTCGAACCACAGGGATTGAGGTTAAGAACACTTAGAGGAATTAGTTTGGGTGGGAGAGATGAAATCTGATTATCCACGAGAGTGGAGCAAGTTGTGTGTGATGAAAGACAAAAATAGAAAAGGGGGCTAAGGCATTAGAGATCCACCTTTGGTTAATCTACAAGGTTTGATTCATTGGTTCAACTATAACTCAACTAGAATCGAATAAAGATCCGCTCCAATCGGAAGATAAAATAGTTAAACCACTTGCATATTTCATAAGAGATGGTGATCTAAACTGATTGATTTGACCATGAAGCACTCATTAGTTGATCGCAGGGAATCGTAAGCATCCACTGTGTCCGAAGTCGATAATGGATTAAGGAATTATACAGATTAACAACTTTGCCAAAAAGTCAACTAATAAGATCACAATTCATACGATCAAATGCATACTTACAAGATAGGAGGCTTCGATTGTCCGATCTAACCATTAAGATCTTGTCTATCGATTGTAGGGAATCCAAAGCATCCAATGTGCCCGGAGTCTACCATGAATCAAGGGATTTTACAGATCGATGACTTTACCTGCACTAGCTCATGACCATAGAGAATCCAAAGCATCCATCATGCCCGGAGTTGACGATAGATCAAGAGGTTTTATCGATCATGAACTAGTTAATTGGTGTGCAAGGGATCCCAAGCATCCAACGTGCCTAGAGTTGACGATGGATTAAGGGGCTTACACAACAATAGCGTCTGCCGAGGTGGATAATTAAACCAATCAACAAAAGAGAACTCCAACATTCAAGCACAATTGTTGAACTAAAAGAACCAAAGCTAACAAATTTCTTCAAAGGCTTCACCCCTAGCCTTAGCTAGAAGTTTAGCCAACCATGCTACAATGGAAGACTAAATTCTCTACAAAGGAAAAACTACTCTACACTATAAAAGAAAGAAAGAAAGAAAACTAAAGAAGCGAAGAGAGAAGTTGTGGAAAATGGGATGATTTAAATGAGAAGGGATGGCCTCCTTTTATAGATCTTTGGGAGGTTCGAAGCCTAGGTGGCACTCCAAGCCTAAGCCAAGTTTTTCTTTTGGTTTGGGAATGGAGTTAGGCTTGGATAATGAGGTGGCACTTTCAAGCCAATAGATTTGCTTTTTAGGTTTGGTTTAGGAGTTAGGCTTGGAAAGCACTCCAAGCCTAAACCAAATTTCTCTTTTTGTTTGGAGCTTATAGATGGAAGAGGATGGAGAGAGCATTTGCTTGGCCCAAGGATGGAAGGTAACTAGGTGAGTTAACTGGGTCCTTATGAGTTGGAGTTGCTGAGTCCACATGGGAAATTTGAAGAATCTGGACCATCCATTGTTGATGGGAGTTGCTTCTTGATGATGAGTGGACGGTTTGGAAATGATCTCCAACTGTTAGCCGTGAGGATGATTGTTGGCCATTGGAATGCAAACTCTATTGCTGCAAAGTGATGATCGTCCACTTGTGCTGCTCTATGAGATGGATGGCGCAGATGAATGGACAGTCAGATGTCGGTCTGTAAATGTGACTGAAGGTGATGGCCGTTGATTTGAGCCTGCGACGCTGATGCTGAAGGTAGGGTCCACTAGACAGCTGGATATCTATCATTCTTACACGTGTGGAGCTTGGTTGAAGATGGAGAGCTAGCTAGATTGATGGACAGAAGGTGGGGTCCACTTGCTGGTTTGAAGGATCATCAGATGTTGGACGTTGATGATGTTCAGCATATCACACGTGTAGAGAGGTGGGATAGTCCAGCTGCTGGCTGAATTGCAGATGGGGTTCACTTAAGCTGGATGCTACAGATGCACGAACGACTGGAGTTTGCTGGAGATGGACGGTTGAGCTTGGAGATCAGCTGGTGATGTGGTCCTCATGTGGACGGTTGACACATGAGATGGATTTTTTACGTCCACCATCTATTGGCCATTGATGGAACACTGAATTGGAGTAGATGGTGCTGAAACTTGGCACATGAGAAGCTGGAAGGATGGACGATGGTCCTGATGGATGGACGGTTTGGATGGTGGGGAGGTGTCCAGCATGTGGAGCTGATGGACGGTTGATTGATGATGATGCAGATGTGTTGGACCATCAGCCCTCCATCATCTACAGGTCCAAGTGTTGGACAGTGATGATGGAGAGTCGGTGATGAAGATCAGTCGTCCATTGCTAATGATGAATGGATGGTGATTGCTGGCCACTGATGCTTGGCTGAATGGAGGGACGGCTGAGATGTTTGGCATGTGTGACATGAACTGTGGGTATCCACCAACGACTGTACGTGAGAGATGAATGGCGGATACCTCCTTGCACTGTGTGGGATGAAGCTCCTTCATAGCGGATGAATGCACGTGTGAAGGCCTTGCATGTTACATGGCTAGGTTTTGTCAACATGTATGCCTCGTCATGTGTATGATGGAGACTGTTGGGTTAGCTCTTCATTTTGATGGGCCTTGGCTTTGAACGGCTGTATGGATAGATGGACTGCAGTTCACGACGGTGATGATGGTATGGTCCAAAGTGCCAGATGATCAGGGCCATTGATCTGGTGCTCATGAAAGTGTGGCCCGACTTGCTGAATGTGATGGCTTGGATTGATGGATTCCTGATGTCACATTTTTGGCGTCTGCAAAGGATCTGAAATGTCGCCTTGATGCACAACTAGTCCCAACTGTGGACATCCAATCTCGACCATTCAAACTTGCATGCTTGCTTGATCATGATCATACAAATAGGCACAACTTGGATTTCCAATGAGTGCTTCTGATGCAGTTCACCGTAGCATGTGATTCATCCTTTGACCTTTTGATTCAGTTTCCAGTTAAGTTTGTCACACATTTGATCTTGATCACTTTTAGGTCCTAAAATGCCCTGATTGGCTCGGATCTTGTCCAACCTTTCTTGATCACCTGAATGATGAAAATTCATCTAATGAGGTATAATTAACCGGGAAAACAATGATAATGATCTAAATATCTAGGGTTAATTATACGAAATTAAGCACTTATCGCTTTGCCTACTGATTTGAAATATATGTACTTAGGTCAAGATGAGACATATCTGGTGGTGATTTCTTCCCACTTAGATGAAGAACAAGAGAGTAGGCTGATAACCACTCTAAAAGAGCATAAGAGCGCCATTGGGTGGTCAATTGCGGATCTCAAAGGCATAGACCCCCTGATTTGTACTCATCGCATACACCTTGAGGAAAATGCGAAGACATCTAGGCAACCACAAAGACGCCTCAATCTAAACATGAAAGAAGTGGTTCAAGCCGAGGTGTTGAAACTATTAAATGTGGGTATCATCTATCCAATATCCGATAGTCAATGGGTGAGTCCAACTCAAGTAGTACCTAAGAAATTCGGAATAACCATCGTAGACTATGAACTCATTCCAACCAGCGTTACTACCGGTTGGAGAATGTGCATTGACTACCGGAAGCAAAATACAGTTACGAGGAAAGATCACTTCCCCTTACCATTTCTTGATCAAATTTTAAAAAGGTTGGCGGGTCATTCCCACTTTTGCTTCCTTGATGAATATCCAAGATATAACCAAATAGAGTTCGCCCTAGAGGACCAAGAGAAAACTACATGGACATGCTCATTCGGCACTTTTGCTATAAAAGGATGCCGTTTGGACTGTGCAATGCCCTTGCCACGTTTCAACGTTATTTGTTACGCATTTTTCTGATATAGTGGCATTGATTCTCGAAGTCTTCATTGATGATTTCTTGGTATTTGGTTGTAATTTTGATGAGTGTCTTATGCACTTAAAAATTATTTTAAAAAAGATGTGAAGAAAAGAACCTCGTTTTGAATTGGGATAAATGTTATTTCATGGTTCAGAAAGGAATAGTCATTGGTCACATCATCTCAGAAAAAGGAATCAAGGTGGACAAAACTAAAATCAATCTTATCTCTAACTTTCCACCACCCAAGAGCGTACGAGATGTGCAGGTCCTTTTTAGGACACGCCGGATTTAGAGAGGGTTCATAAATGACTTTAGTTCTCTCTTGTCCTTTATGTGACCTCCTTTAAAAGGAAACCTCATTTAAGTAGAATGAAGATTGTCAAAATGCCTTTGCAAAGCTTAAAGGTATGTTGACAAGTGCTCCCATAATGCAACCACCTGATTGGAGCCTTCATTTTGAAATTATGTGCGAAGCAAGCGACTACGCTATTGGGGCAGTGTTAGGCCAAAGAAAAGAGAAGAAGCCATACGTCATATACTGTGCAAGTAAAACTCTAAACTTGGCTCAAGCAAATTACACCACTACGAAAAAGGAACTCTTAGCCGTAGTATTTGCTTTGGACAAGTTTCGGTCCTACTTGATCGGATCCAAGATCATCATATTTACCGATCATACCGCGCTTAAGTACCTTCTCTCTAAGAAGGATGCTAAACCGCATTTGTTGAGATGTATCCTCTTACTCCAAGAATTCGATATAGAAATACGAGATAAGAAGGGAGTAGAAAACGTAGTGGCTGACTATCTCTCACGATTTGTCCTCACTGATTCTCCTGAGACGACTGCGATTAATGACATGTTCCCTAATGAACAACTTTTCAAAGTCTCCCAATTACCATGGTATGCGGACATTGCTATTTGCTACAGGTACAATTCCAACACAATGGAAAAAGCAAGATAAGGATAAGTTCTTCAACGAGGTGAGAAAATTCCTATGGGATGACCCGTACTTATTTAAGTACTGTCCTGATCAAATTATAAGGAGATGTGTGTCGGATGATGAGCAATAGAGTATCATCTCCTTTTGTCATTCTCAGGCGTATGGTGGCCACTTTTCGGCTAAGAAGACCACGGCAAAAATTCTGTAATGTGGGTTTTATTGGCCTACCATGTTCAAAGATACCATGAGTTTTACTCAATCCCATCTTACCAATCGAAATTTTTTATTGTTGGGGCATTGATTTCATGGGTCCATTCCCATCTTCTTTTAGAAATTTATATATTTTGTTTGCCATCGATTATGTTTCAAAATAGGTCAAGGTGATTCCATGCCGGAATAATGACCATAAAACAGTCATTAGATTCTTAAAAGAAAACATTCTTTCACGGTTTGGAACTCCTCAAGTCATTATCAGTGATGGAGGGTCTCACTTCTACAACAGCCCATTTGAAGCTTTAATGAAGAAATACAGTGTCAATCATAAAGTGAGCACTACTTATCACCTACAACAAGTGGACAAGCTAAGATATCCAACAGGGAAATCAAACATATCTTAGAGAAAACAGTAGACCCTGATCGCAAGGATTGGCCACTTCGACTTACAGATGCGCTCTGGGCTTACCGTATAGCTTTCAAGGCTCCCATTGGAATGTCTCCCTATATAGACTTGTCTATGGGAAAGCTTATCACTTGCCAATGGAATTGGAACATAGGGCATATTGGGTCATAAAGAAAATGAATTTTGATTATAACAAAGCAAACTTGTTGAGCAAACTTCAATTGAATGAACTTGCGGAACTCCGGAACGAGGCATATGAGAATGCGAGAATTTATAAGAACAAGACAAACGTGTTTCATGATAAGAACATCCTTCGTAAGACCTTCACGATCAATCAAAAGACCCTTATATATAATTCTCGACTACATTTATTTTCGAGGAAATTAAAGTCTTGATGGACCGATCCCTTCATTGTGAAAACTATTTATCCTTATGGGACTGTCGAGTTGTTGAATCCAAGGAACGACAACATCTTTAAAGTGAATGGTCAGCTTTTAAAGCCGTTCTTTGAGACCTTTCCCTCAGAAGGTATGTCCATACCTCTGATTGATCCTGTGTATCAGGATATTTGATCTCCTAGTCTGATCGAGGGATAGACTAGTTTAGGATTAGGATTTTGCTGCTTTTTGTTTTATTTGTTTTTCATAGGTTTGTTAGAAGGAGGTAGAATTCCAACTCATACTCTCTTAGGTACTCTCAATCCCCACTCCCCTTAATTTTATCATTGCTCTCATATTTTGCTCATTGCATATCATTTACATTGAGGACAATGCAAGATTTGGTTGGGGGTGAGACTTCTAGATGAAGCTAGTGTTTTGTAACATTTCGAGCAATGGTATATAGAAAATTTTTCAATTTTTCTGAAAATTCAAAATTCCTTTGGAAAACTTCGTTTCTATGCATTCAGGATGATACGAGTATAAGAAAAAGAGATACAAAGTGAGTGATGTTGAGCATCTTGATATATCTCTAAGATAATAGTTTTTTATGAGAATTCCCCTATTTATGTGATTGATAGAAAATTGAAACACTTTTGCATCTAGTTTACTTTACACGATTCTCATGATTTGAGGGACTACGAAGACTTATGGATTGGCTAGGCTTAGATTTAAGGTATTGAGGAACCAAGCCGAGGTACTTTGTCCATCCTTGTCCATGGAAAAGAATGAAAGATATGGATTTCTAAAAATCCTATCTAATGTGTATGAAAAGGTTAGGAAGGATGAGAATATGGTGGAAAATTCTGAAAAGGGCTACCTATTACCAACCGAGGGATGGTCTACCTATAGCCAAAGCTGAAAATGGAAAGTAGTGTGAAAGCCGTCAGAAGGACGGTAATGGAAAATTCCTGTCGTAGGCTTGTTGTTGATCTGTACACCTTCAAATCCTTAATCTAACTGATTCATGAAGAAGCTAATCCTGAAAATTCATGAGATGAACATTCACTATGCACACTAGGTTAAATTTGTTTGGATTCTTTTATTTATCAATCAATCAGTAGGAATTCTATACAAACGCTTGTTATGTTTAGAGAAGGTTAAGGTCTCAACTTTAATCACTATATAAGTTTTTCCAATTTTTGTACGTGCACGTCCTGGAGTGTATAGAAGCATAGTTTCTGAAGGAGAGTTGGGTTTTGGAGAATGGAAATTGTTTCACGTATGTTTTGCTCGGGACTAGCAAAATGCTAGTTGGGGGTGTGTTGAACTCTTAAATGTGTATATTCTAACCCTATGCACGATTCACATGTTTAAAAGGCTATTCTAATACATGTTTTGTGATTGTAGGAACAAGAAGGGGACTTTACCAATTCAATGCTTAAAAGGTTACTCTATAAATATTGAAGATCAAAAGACCAAGTGCCAAAGGGTGGAAGAAAGAAACAAGGGAGAAAGAGAAGGAAAGAAGGAAGAAGTGCAGAAGATTGCACTGAAGACCGATCGTCCGACCGGTTGGCCATAGCCCAGGACCGGTCGGACGACCGGTCCGAACACTTAACAGGAAGACCACTACTACCAAACCTTGCTGGCCCAATCACGACCGGTCATCCGACCGGTCATCCACTACTCAGATCGGTCGATTAATTCAAAAGTCAGGATGAATTTTCCTAAAACTCACTGGACTATTTTTGACTTTTTACCCACCTTGGTACCAACGGGATCAGGGACTTTTACCCAGGGACATCTTTGGCATCCGGTTAAAGATCACATATTTTCGGTGTTCTGCAAACCATGATGGAGCTATGGTTGTAACGTAGTAACCATGCCATATGCGGTACAAGCAGACGATGCGAAATGCAATCATATATACGAACATGGGACGACATGCCCGTGCAAGTCTTCAAAGAGCAGCATAAAACTATAGGGTCTCAAATACAACGTCACCGTCAACTGGTAATGAACTGCACGACAATCGTGGCCGTTATGGCCGGTTGATACAAGACAATCAAATGAGCCAAGCATTCATGATGCATGAGTTAAGTATATAGTATGAGTGCCAACAAGTAGTCAATCTACCAGGATAGCAATAAAGCAATCTAGTCCAACCTATTTGAGATATAATTAAGATGAGGGGACATATATGAATGATCGAGTCATAGTGCAGGATGTCGCTAGCCAGGGAATCTCGCACTAAGGGTTACAAGATATGTTAAGCTATTTCTACCATACAGTGTAAGCCACAATGATAGACTCCTATCCTCGAATAGTTCCGTACCTATTGGAGAGGTTTGCGATGGAGAGCACATGAATTACATTTGCGTGACTACATCTCGAATGCTTTATGAATGCATTTATGCCCTAGTGGTCCCCAACTAACAATGGTGATTCAGGATGCATACTCATTACACATGCTTGGTGGTCGTCGAAGCATATAGTATATAGATCGCATAAGAGTATTCTAAAAAAACTACGTGTGACAATAAACATACTAAAAAGAGCATAAAAAGATAATTTACTTATAACACAAGCAAACATAAAGAGGTAGGACCATAAATGGACAATTGAACGATGTGAATACATCAATATGGCTCAAAAGAAAGGGAATTGTTGAATACACTACCGACATATTGAAAGTGAACCCTACTCGGGCAACAAGGTTAGAATATACAAAAATCATGCAGTACAGTTGAGATACACATAATGAGTGGTTTGTAAGAGGGACGACACAAATATGAGATACATATCTTAGGATGGGCGACAAGACAAATAAGCAACATGACAGCTTGACATAAATGATAGGATAGTCTTAAAACAGATGGACAACACAATGGGATTCCAAGAAAGATGACAGATCAAACCCGTATATCAAGATAGGCTCCATAAGATGGATGGCCTAGATGACACGCTAGCGTCGAGGATGGACCCTACACTCATCCAAAGAGGTACATGGACAGTGTGGATGAGACAGACACATGACACCGTGGTCCAAGTAGTTGGGTATATATGGGGCTAGGACATACTTCACTGGGTGAGTCATAAAGGTATACACCAAGGTGAGTTAATAGAGCGAGTCGACAAGGTGAGTCAACAAAGGTGGTTGAATAGGGTAAGTTAATAAGGTGAACCTTATGACTTGGTGTTGAGCTCTTAATTGTGCACATTCTAACCCCAATTCATCACTCATTATGCAAGTTTTTCATGATTCAAAGACTAATCTAATGCATGATTTTATGATTGTAGGAATGAGAGGGACTCCGCCCAATTGAAGACTAAAAAGATCCCTATAAGAGCCTTGGATGAAGACCCAAGGTGGGCCGAAGAAAGAAGGAAGCAAAGAGAGAGAGAGAGGAAAAAGAAGAAGGATATAAAGAAGAAAGGGCCAAGACCGGTCGTTACCGGTCGGCCATCCTCTGTTTCTCCTCTGGACCAAAGATACAACAAGGGCCGACCGGTTGGCCAGAGCCTGCCCTCTGCTAGAAAGCTTGCTGGACAGTTCAGATACACAGTCTGACCGGGCGTGACCGGTTGGCCAGCCCAGTCCGACCGGTCCAGACCGGTTGGCCATGCGTTCAAACAGCAGCTTTCCAATTCGGGCTCTGATTTTCTCTGCGCACTACGTAACCTTACGCAATTTCTAGATGATTTCGACGCTGCAGAGCTTCCCCACTATAAAAGGACACCTAGGGATCGTTCCTAGGGCATCTTAGAACAAATTGAGCACGGTGGGAGACGACAGAAGTCGATTTCAGAATTCTACAACTTCCCCTTGTTTGCTTTCTAGTTTTTATGTTTTTTTTTTAATTGTTTCATGCTTCCTTGGATAATGAACGGCTAAACCTCTTAGCTAGGGCTAAGAGGTGAAGCTTGTAGTGAATCTAAGATGTTTCAAATCGTTTGATTTGGTTTGAGATTGGATTTTTATTGAAGAACAATGGTTTGAAGTTTAATTCAAGTGCTAAGTAGTTTTTCTTAGTCTTATGATGACTCATGGATGTTTGGGAGAATTGCTTGAGTTCTTAATTGTTGTGAACTAGTCTAGACCTGTATGATATGAGGAATTGGAATACGCTCTAGATTTATGATCTTCATGTGGGAACTTCTTACTAAAAGTCTATTTTTCTAGAAATTCTGAAGTATCTGAGACTTGTGTATGTGATTTGAATCAAGTTCAAATCATAATCTAGTTTTGTCTTGTGACAGGATTTAATGATGGTTATGATTGTGATCTTAGCCTATTGGAATTGGGACTAACCTAAGAAATTGAGTATGCTCGTCCTAGCTTGTTTTGAGTGAATCATATACATGGATCATACATATGACAGATTGTTTGGTTTAACTGCTTTATCATCCGACTAGATAGAACTTAATTTCGATTCTAGTTGAGAAAGTGAGAAACCACAGCGAATTGAGCATCAAGGATTGCTATAAGTGGATCCTTGAACCCCTAGTGCTTTTTATTAATTGATTACCTTCAGTTTAATTCAACATTACTATCAAATCTGTTGTTAGCTCTTTAGTAGAACTATTGGAAGTGTTTTATGGATTCCTACATAAGTCCCTGTGGATCGACCTCGGTCTTACCGAGATTATTACTACATCGCAACCCTCCACTTGGGGAAGCGAACACTTGGGATCAAGCATACTTAAGGATTTTCATGTGTCCAGATCTATGTAATGTTTCAATCAGGGGTTGGTTGGACAAACAAATGTCAAGGTGGGCCCATGGAATGGACGACATGGATACACAAATACGTACACTAGGGTGGTCCTAAGGTCATCTTGTACATAACATGGTGCGGTCCGTTCATTTGGAGGGTTTTCATCAAGCCCAACAATAAGTCATGTCTAACTTGGGACATCCTGGATAAAATATATACGCTAAGGTGGGCATCAATAACCACTATTTCGTGTGATGTGGTGCACCTGAGCTTTGGATTAGCCTCATTTTGGGGCCATCACCTAAAATGATACAGAAAGATATATGGGCAGCAAGGATAAAACAGATACATCATAGTGGCACCCACAGGGTGGGCCACCTTGCCCAGAGAGTGGTGCCCAGCTGGGGCCCAGAAGTCTTGAATCAAGTTGATATTAGTGTTCTCCCTTCATCCAGACTTGTGGCACAGGTCTGGTTAGCAAACAAACATTATGGTGAGCCTTAGGAAGGCTTTAAAGGTGACCTTTTATCTCCACTGTTTTTTGACAGTGGGGCCCACATTGTTTCTGGATCAAGATGATGTGTGTGTAGTCCCTTCGTATAAGTCTGCATGCCCTTATCTACAGGATTGGATGGCAAGCAATCATAACAAATGGGTCCTAAAACATTTCAATGGTGGACATTATTATTTCCGCAGTTTGTTGTGGTTTGGCCCACCCAAGATTAGATCTGGCCTCAAATTTGGGTTCATAGCTTGAAATAGTAAGGAAAAAGGAATGGAGGGTGTGGATACAGCATGCACATCAAGGTGGGTCCCCTAATGGTTAGCGTGCCAAGACACGCTGCCATGCAATGGGTCCCCCAAATGGGACCCAGACGTTTTGGCTCAAGCTAATATTTGTGTTTTCTCTCCATCCAGGTCAGAGTGGCCTTAACAACAGGTTCAATGGTAATAAACACACGGTGGGGTCCTCACAAATCAACAACAGTGGTGGCCCCCAACTGTTTTTAATGGTGGCCGTCCAATCTCCATTGTTTCTCGTGGTGGGTCCACCTAAGCTTTTTATCAAGCTGATATTTTTGGACCCCTTTGTACAGGTCTGTGTGACCTCGTGAACAGGTTAGATGAAAAATAAACATCCTGGTAGGCCCTGAGAAGGATTTAACAGTAGTTGTTCATCCTTACTATCTTCTATGGTGTGGCCCACCTGAGACTTGGATATGCCTCATTCTTGGGCCCATGTCTTAAAATGGTTTGGCAAAGCAGATGAATGGTTTGGATAAAACCAATACATCATGGTGGTGTCCCCAAGTGGGGCCCTCTAGTTAATGCCCAATGGGGCTTATGCCCCCACGCTGCTGGGCAGCAGCGTCCAGAGGATGCTGTCTGTCCAGTGGTTCTCTTTTCTTTTATTTTTTTTTGTTTTTCCTACACGGTGGGGTCCACATGGGAAATCCAATTCGTCCATCGAATTGGCCAGCTTAATGTGGGCCTAACGAGCCCTGATTTGGGGTATGATACCTAGTACAAAAAAAAACATAACAATGGGCCTAAGAAGGTTTCAACAGTGGGGCCCACTTGAGATCTAAATCTTCTTCATTTTCAGGCATCTTCCCTAGAATAAGCTGGAGGAACATATGGACGGTGAGGATTAAACACATACATCCAAGTTGGCCCCCACGAGTTAGGTCCTGCTTGGACAACGTGCCTAGGCACGCTGCCCGGCAACGTCCACTCGTGTGGCTCCACGAGTTCTAGATCGAGCTGATATTTGTACTCTCCCTTCATCTTGGCTACACGTGGACTGGAAGCAGGTCATGCGTGACCATGCCCCGATTGGGCAGCAAATAAACATCATGGTGGGCCATAAGAAAGTTTCCATGGTGAACATCACTATCCCCATTGTGTTCTATGGTGTGGCCCACCTACACTCTGGATCTGGCCCATATTTACGCCCATGGCCTAAAATGATATGGAAATAAGGATGGACGGCATAGATCAAACACATACCTCATAGAGGGTCCCACGAGTGGACCATCAATCCACGCCCAAATTGGGCTTCCGCCTCATGCACGCTGGACAGTCCAGCAATTTCATTCTTTCTCTTTCTTTCATTATTTATCCTATACAAATATTTCTTTCTTTTCCATGCAAGTGGGGCCCATGTGAGGAATCCAGTCTGTCCACTGGGAAGGCCCACAGATGGTGGGCCTAATGAGTCCAAACTTAGGACAATTTTCGTGGCATATGGTAATCAAAGTGGGACTAAGAAGATTTCAACAATTGTCATTATTTCCTTTAGTATGGCCCACTTGAGATTTAGTTCTGGCTAATTTTTATGGCCTGGGAAAACAGATGGACGACATGGATTAGTCACATGCTACAGGGTGGGATCCACAAGTGTGGCCTCCCAAAATGCATAAACAAATAAAACACAAAAATTTCACAGGTACGTGGATGCGTTACACATACACCAAGGTGGGGTCACATACATGGCCCACCAATCGCCTTAAAACGGGTCATCAAGTGAGATCCACACCATCAAAATGGTGGGCCTCACTCGATCCCTTGGTTCTACACAAAATCTAGGGGAAAGGGATGCACTCACAATGACGTTGAAAGGTCGGATCGAGTCGGATAGTTGATCGGATGGCTTGATGGGGGTGGATCTCCTCCTCTAATCACTTAAGCTCACAAATTCTCTTATTGTCTCTCCAATCTCTCTCTTTTCTCACTAATCTCTTTCTGTAATCTCTTCTTTTCTTTTCTTAATCCTCTCTCTCTCTCTCTCTCTCTCTCTCTCTCTCTCTCTCTAGAAAATAGAAATGGGGGAGGCCATACGTATGCCCCTTTTGTGGGAGGGGATTTGGGGAATGGATGGGATTTTGAAAGAGAGTGAGGGTAAAAATGAAATGGAGCATTTATGAGGGGGGAGTGGCTTAGCTATGGGCTTAGTTGACTTATAGGGAGAGAGGGGGATGTAATTGATGGGACATTTGATTGATTGATGTGATGCTTGATTGATTGATGGGATATTTGATTGATTGATGGGACAAACTTAGGATTTGTCTAAGTGGGGCCCACGCCATGCACATGTAGCGTAGCCTGCCTTGATTTGTGCACATATATTCATCTTTTAAACTGGGTATCAAAACGAAGCGTGCCACGCGGCGTTGGAATCGTGGCGCCTGCGCGGTTGCAAGGGTACAAGTCTTGGGTTGTTGCGGTACTAAATCAGGGTCATAATAAAAGATCATTGATCTAGTCAATCCTGGACGTACCGACACTGAAAATTAAGTGTACTGTCGATTAAGCAGGGTACGGGTCTTACATTGGGTCTCTTGATACTTCACCATTCTTTTGTCTCATTTTGTCTCTTAAAGATCTAGAAGTGAGGAAGTCTCACATCGGTCGGCTTGCCACTGAGTCTACCTCTTCATCTTCGTGATCTTATGAGAAAAGAGACTACATTTTTTGAACTTTTTTTTTTTTAATTTTGGTGAAGTTGAGGATCCTTCCATGGTCGGTTTACTACCTTGGGTCTCTTGATACTTCACCATTCTTTTGTCTCATTTTGTCTCTTAAAAATCTAGAAGTGAGGAAGTCTCACATTGGTCGGCTTGCCGCCGAGACTACATCTCCATCTTCATCGTCTTATGAGAAAAGATATTGCATTTTTAAAAAAAAAAAAAAATTAGGTTCTAGGGTTAAAATCCTAATTAGTCGGTTTGTCACCTTGGATTTCTTCCTTATTTAGTTTATTTTTTTGTTTAATTCTAGCATTAGAAGCATTCTTTTTCTTTCATTTTTGCACTTACTTTCTTATATTGCGCATTACATTGTAAGGGATCTAATTGGTTGGCTTGCTGCTTTGATTCCCTCTTTTACTTTTGATCATTGTGAGAAAGGGTCTGTGTATTTTTCTTTTTCTTTTTGTGGTTGGTTTTTGAAAGGAATTCTCATTGGACGGCTTGCCGCCTTGGATTTCCTTGTGTGAGTTTGTAGAGTTTCTATTTTTGTTCTTTCTTTTTGTTGAATTGTGTGGTTTTCTTGTAGATACAACATTCTACAATAA
Organism: Liriodendron chinense; assembly: GCA_003013855.2. Classification (NCBI taxonomy): domain Eukaryota; kingdom Viridiplantae; phylum Streptophyta; class Magnoliopsida; order Magnoliales; family Magnoliaceae; genus Liriodendron; species Liriodendron chinense. The sequence continues at coordinate 3,041,722 of ML058483.1, forward strand.
AAAAAAATTAAAATTAAAAATTAAAAAAAATTTGGATACCCATAATTGACCAGCCTAGCTGCCTTGGGTTCTTTCATATCTCATCCCCCACATTGGTTGGCCTAATCGTCGGGATAGTGAGAACAAAACATCGTGCTAAAACAGTAGCAGCCACTTGAAAAGCAACGCGTTTCCTTTCCTAGCTTGTGAGGTTGTTTTCTTTTATTTTTGGTTAGTTGTAATTGTTTAGGTTAGTTGTGGTTTATTTCTATTTTATTGCACATTGAGAGATTGAGTTATGGTTTCAATCAAATCTGTGAGTGGTTAAACAATCTATGCCCTATTGGACAAGGGCAAACATAACCGTCTCTTGAGCCCAGGAGGATTAGTTCTTGGACTCCCCAATACGCCTCATAGAGTTCAAGTGCCCCAACCTAACTTCGTATACATGACAGTCAATATTAATCCAAACATCAATCTTAATGCCAATTTCAATGCCGCACAAGGGAATAACGCCAATAGGGATAATGAGAAATCCTGATCCAAATGCAAATCCAAACTTGCCCAACATGGGAGAAAACTAGGGCTGTAAATGGTCAGGTTCAGGGCGAGTTTAGCCAAAACTAGACCTGCCCATTTACTAAACGGATCTGGGTCCAAATTTTAGACCTAGACCCTTTTACTAAATGGGCGGGTCCGGGTCAACCCATCAGACCCTTTTACTAAATGGGCGGGTCCGGGTCAACCCATCAGACCCATTTATAAATGGGTCCAGGTCTGGTAGAGGGAGATCCACCCAGACCATTTATAAATGGGTCGGGTCTAATCAGTCCGGGTCTGGATCAAGTATGTAAGCATTTTACAAGGCTTAAAACTGGGTCTAGATGGGTTTGGGCTAGACGGGTCCCTTGAAACATAGACCAAACCCACCCACTTACTAAATGGGTTCGGGTCGGGTTGGGTCGTGCCTAATATAAAGGAAACCAAACCCAGACCCGTTTAGCAACTGGGTTTGTTCTTGGACCCAGACCCGTACCATTTAACAAATGGGTCGAGTCTAAATGGGTTGGGTCTAGGTACCCCATCGAGTCTGCTGACCCATTTACAGCCCTAGAGAAAACATTGTTAATGGGCCGGCAATGACTAGAACATTGCAGGACCACTTGCAACCGGCTAGAATAACCACACCATCATGCATCATACTCCTAACTAACGTTGGGAATATTAATTTTAAGCCGGGCATCATACAACTAATTCCTAAGTTCTATGGACAAGAAAATGAAAGTCCATACCTCCACCTTAAAAGAGTTTAAGGAGGTGGTGGCCACCCTACAGCTGTAAAACGTGGACAATGATTTCATACGATTAAAGATATTTACTTTCTCTCTCAAAGACCGGGCTAAAGCATGGTTACATTCATTAAGACCCGGTATTATTAACTCTTGGCAAGCTATGACCCAAGAATTTTAAGAAAAATTCTTCCCTACGCATAAAACCACCAAGCTAAGGCGTAATATAATGACATTCTCCCAAAAGGAGAATAAAATATTCTTTCAAGCATGGGAAAGGTTGAAGGAGTTATTATTAGCCTGCCTGCATCATGGATATGAAATCTGGCGAATCATAAGCTTCTTCTATGAAGGAGTTCATTTTGATACCCATCAATTCATTGAGATGATGTGTGGTGGGAGATTTTTAGAGTATGAACCCAATGAAGCGTGGGACTTTTTTGGATACACCAGCAGAGAGCACCCAATCTTGGCATACTGCTCGATGGACTGACAATGTTAAACATGTCCAAAAGGAGAGAGGAGGGATATGTTGAATTAACCTTGAAAATGATTTGCATGCTAAGGTGGCTAACTTAACTAGAAAGATAGAGGCCATGGAATTGGGAAAGGTTAACATGATTAAAGCAAGTAGTTCCCAATCTAGCTTTTGTAGTATCTGTGGTGGAAGTGACCATGAACCATAAAGTTGTCCAACCATCTCTGCTTTTAACGACATGGTTACTGACCAGGCAAATGCTATAAATAGCTACCAAAGGTAAGCCGTCCCTCCATTGGGAAACTCATAGAATCCTAATTGGCGTAACCATCCCAACTTTAGTTGGAGAAACGGACCATAAGTCAATGCACCCAATGCACCTCAAGGGCCACCCCCAAAATAATTTCTTTGAAGCACAAAGTACACCTTATGTGCCTCCACCAAAAAGGTCAACCGTGGAGGATGCATTGACTGCATTCATGAATAGCCAGGCCCAAAAAAATCAGCAATTGCTCCAATAAATCAAGATTTAAAGGCGGCCATGACTAGAGTGGAATCCCAATTGAATACTAGGGAAAAGGGCACATTTCCATCTCAATCTCAGCCCAACCCTAGAAATGTGCACTATGTGGGGGAATCCATTTCTTCTGGGCCACACCATGAGCAAGCTAAGGCCATCATAACACTTAGAAGTGGCAAAACAATTGAAAAAGATACTCCTCAACCGGTAGAGATACCGAATGATGAGCCCCCTTCTAAGTGTAATGATAAACCCACACTTGCCCCTGAGTCACCCACTAAAGAGATTGCTAAGTTGTATGAGCCTCCAGTGCCTTTCCCATCCAGGTTTCTTGCCCCCATCTCCCACATGAAATACCAAGGTATTTTAGAAGCACTTCAAAAAGTAACGGTAAACATTCCTCTCTTGGATGCAATCAAAGAGATTCCATCATACACCAAATATTTGAAAGACATGTGCACTATGAAACGTAAACTTAATGTGCACAAGAAAGCTTTCCTGACTGAGTACGTTAGTGCTATCGTCCAACAACGAGCCGCACCAAAGTACAAGGACCCGGGAAGTCCCACTATCCCTTGTGTTATTGGGAATTTTCGGGTTGAGCATGCACTATTGGATTTAAGTGCAAGTGTCAATTTGGTACCCTTCTCAGTTTACCAACAATTTGAAATTGTAGTTTTACCGCTAGTGAGATAAGCTTGAAGATATGCTTATGTCCTAGAGGGGGGGGTGAATAGGGCTTTTTAAATTTTCTTGTGAATTTAAAAAATCAATTGCATTTATACTATAATGTAACAATTAAGTACATGTAAATGAAAGTAATTGATCACAGAAGATCTAACTCGATTGACAACTGTACTAAGATAAGCATTTAGTCAAACAATTCATATGCATGCTTGTATTAATCATTCAAAGATGGCATACGAGCATTTTGTCAAACATAAGAGGACATATAGTTAAGCACTTATATGATTGATCAACAAGGGACAATAATAGACAAAATGCATTCACCACATTGCACACGATGTATAGTGGTTCGACGATGTGTCTACTCCACTCCCGGTTCAAGTACTCAACTCCTTTGAGTACACCGGCATTCACTATTGGAGGTTTTAAATGAGGATCGCCTCTCAACCTTTACAACCTACACAATGTCTATTCCTACACAAGGACTCCTCAAATCTTACACAAGGACAACGCACGTATTCTCCCGTGTCGGAGGCCTACGCAAGGACTTACACGTCCTACTCAAGGACAACTCCGAGATTGGGTCACAATCTCTAGACCCCAATCTCAATAAGAAGGGGGAATCAAACAATGAACTCTATAAGCTTAACCACTTATAAGAGATGAGCCCCGATTTAACACCGTTGAGTAGCTTCAGCTTCCACGAATGCTTTAGCTTCTCTCTAAGCTCCCACGATCAGCTACCAATGCATGTGATGATCTTAGACTAGTGCCAGGTAGGTGGGAGGAGGTATTGATGTTCTATTTGACTATTACAATGCAATGGTTAATGAAGGAACTATCAATCTGATCATTCAATAGCTATAAATGACTTCAAGTTGAAGATTCAATGATAGGGACGGCCATGAATGTCATGCTTGAGTTCATTGTTCAAACCGAGCTTTAAATACTCAATATGGTGCCATTAATGGCTAGGTTTAAAGGATGAACTCAAGACTATGATGAGTAAAAGAGATTAGGTGAAGGTCTCAATTGCCTCTCTTAATGCAAGTTCTACCATTAAATGCCTCAAGATATGCCTTTATAGAGGCCTAAAAACGAGTACAAACGGACATAAAACGGTCATATTCCGACCTGCCTGAGACCCCCTCCGACCGATCAGATTTGAGGTCCGACCTGTCAACCGGCCTGCCCTCAGATGAGTCGGGTAAGTGATCCAGAAACCACAAACTTGCTGGACCAATTTTGCCATATCCGACCTGCTGGCCAGCCGGTCGGATAGGGCAGCCGACCTGCTGTCCGACCTGTTGGCAGACCTTTCCCGACATTGTTATATGGACAATATTCACATGTCCAACCGGCCAGTCCGACCTGCTGTCCGACTGGTCATTTGACCGGTCGGCTGTTTGATAATATTTTCTATAAAAGCAGCTGGTCAAGGACCAGTGTGACCAGCAGGTCGGTAGGCCTTATCTAGCCCAAAATCAAGCTGATTTCCAGCTGAAATATATGTGCCCCACTAAGGAAATTTTTCTATTGTTTTTCATAGTTGGGCACCTACTTAATGAAGGTCCAAGACTGATCATCTTGACCTTAAGACCGTGGATTAAATGGCTAAGATTAGTATGTTTAGAATGTCATAAATACGGGTGTTTTGGGATCCTATGGGCTGTCTATATACAACTTACCTTTTGAACTTGTTTTGGCTTGAACTTGAGTGCGGAAAGTTGCTTTGGTCTTCAAGTCTTCAATCTTCAATCTTCGTAGGGGCTCACAAGACTCGACTGACTTAAACAATCACGAAATTGATAATAGAATGCACTAATCAGTGCACTAACAATCTACCCCTTTGTCAATTACGAGACAGAACACAACATAAGACCGTTCATGATCTCCATATCATGAATATCCCAAACCAAGAAATACTATTACACTCAATCATATGTCAGAACAAAATTTACAACTTAAACTTTACAAAGTGACATGTACAGACTTGAAATGTCTTTGATTTCTCCCCCTCAAATCTGCACCTAAGAAAGCCTGCAAAACTATATAAATTGGCTTCTTGGTGGGATATAGTTCTCCCCCTTTTTGTCAGTCATTGACAAAGGTTAACTCGCAAAAGAATATGCCTATAAGAGCAACGAAGCTAAACTATGAACAATTAACAAAAAAGTGCAGAAAATATGTCAATCATATAATTTAAGGGAAGAGATAGATCATGAAAAACATGGGAGAAAAGAAGCGACATAAAACATCATGATATACATTGAAACAATATACGCACAAGGGCATTTCACCCAATCAAACAACCTCCCCGCATGGCATGTATATCAAGATCAACTAAGAAAAATAAGCTATATTTAAACAGAGTAATGAGTCAAAAGGGCTTAATGCCCAAACCATCCAACCTCCCGCTATCAATATATGAATAAAATCTAATAGACTCATCAATATATCAATAATAAACCTGAAATGGACATTATGCCCAAGCCATCCATCATTCCAAAAATCAGCTTTTCATTTAAAAGCGCATGCTTACATGATTTTTGGTGATGGAAACAAGTGATAGGCCAAACGGTATGGACCTATAATATGATTCAAGGTGTCGGCTAGTCTCACTCAATCAATAGTCAATAAGGCATAAGACTCGAAACAAATATAACTTCAAAGCACAAATATATATCGAAGAAAATATCACTATCTCAAAAAGATGTATCAATGTAGCTCAAAAAGAAGAAATCGAAATATGTGATGTCATAAACAGATATAACTATAAAGCTCAATCATCAAAGGACTAACAAAAATCCAAAATGTATAAATATATTACATGACGGGCGACTAGTGTCTTGGTCACCCAAAAAGATACTCTAGACCAAGACACATGATACAACATATAACGATACTAAAAATCAGTCCCGTCGCCCAGACCTGGTGGTGGCGCATCACCAAGAGCAACTTCCTCCCATGCCTCCAAACGCCTGTCAATCTGAGCAAGGTGAGTCACAATAGCCTCCTGCTGCACGAGGAGAGTAGCCTGTCCCTAAAGCAGCTGAGAATCGGTCTAATCCATCTGATCCAATCTTTGCTCGATCCGATCAAGTCTCTGTGTAAGAGGGTCTTGAAGCTAGCGTATCTCAGAGAGTAATGCAGGAGGAACCGCAGATGAAGATGGATGATCGAAGGGCGAAGATGTGGCGCGGCGTGAAAGTGCTTGAACTGGAGTGCTGAAATGCCTTGGATGCTGACGAGGATCCTCAAATGATCGTAGAGCAGGCTCAGGGTCAGACTCAGTATGCTGAGGGAGCTCCTGTTGCTGCCGTTCCTGCTTCTGCTGTTACCGATCCCTTCTTCGTTGAAGCTCTTCTTGAGTGATCTCCATTCTGGCAATAATGGATTTGTTGAGAAGGATAGGCCTAACAGGTTTTTCGGTTGGATCTACAAGACCTATGGTGTTGGAAAATTTCCCTATGAGGCACCCAAATGGAAGTCCTGCTGACTGACCGTCAGTCCCCAAAATAACAGAATGAATGGTGCCCATGATCATAGAGAGGATACACATCTTCTCACCTTGACTAATTCGATACAGAATAGACACCATGGACTCAATCAAGTCAACTTTGTTGCTCTTACGGGCATTAACGTTTCTGAAGAATAAGTTGTGGAGAATCCAATAATCCCATGTCATATAAGAAGACCGTAGAGCACAACCACTAACCTCCCTAGGGATCTCCCCGTCACAAAGAACACCAATCATATCAAGCATAGGTGGAGCCTCCTCAGCAAAATCAGGGAAATCATACAGATCAAGAATGGGAACGTTAATAGCTCGATATGGATTCTAGACTGAAAGTCCATACAGTGTTGTTGTAATGGAAAGTGAAGGACATGGGATCTTCAATGGTGTCTTGACAGTAGGCATAAAATTTACAGATAATATTTCTTTGCACAGGACCTCCCATATGCAACACCGGCTCCCAATCTATTGCTCTCAATAAATTTACAACATTATAGGGTTCTAAGTCCACAAGAGAGGCTGATTTCTCACAAATCACATCTCGGTCAGCGAATTTTGCCCAATTGGTAAGATAAGATGTGTCAGGACCTCGAGATTGAGAGGGGGATTTGGAGGTTGAAGCTATTTTCCCTTGGAAGCAATTTTCTTGGATTTGAGTTGTGAGGGCCCCTCATCATGTTGTTTCTTTGAACGGTGTTCACACCGAGGAGGGGGCTCATCTCTCCCACCATGAGAAGACATGATAGTAGCCAAAGATTCACACAACTCTACCCTAAGTGTCAAAAGAAATGGATGCAACAAGGCACACTCAAATAGAAACCCTTACTGGAGAAGATGACAAGAAAAACCGGATTTGGAAGAGGAATGCACAACCTTGGGAGCTTCAATCCTTGTTAGGAGACCTAGCATACCTTGAGGAAGGCTGGTGAGAGCTTTGGAGTGAAAATGGAGAGATAAGAGATGCAAAATGAGTTAAATGGAGAGGTCCGACCTTCTTAAAGAGGGTCAGACAACACCCGCTGGACGTGCGCCGCCCGGTCGAACAGGGGGCACCGGCCGGTTGGACCTTAACAGATTTCCCCCCCCCCAAATTTTTTTAAAGATTTCTCTGGGTGAACCTGCTAGACAGCTGCCGGCCGACCGGACCTCAACAAAAATGCTCATCTTGAGCAGTTTTTAGGATCCGCAAGGATGGGTTCGCTTTTGTGTTCTCAAATATGATTTGTTTGAGACCTAATCAAGCAATTTGGGTTGGCCAAATGTTCATGAACATTATACATAAAAAACTTTAAGGTTAACCATATGATTTTAGGAGATTTTGATGCCTAAGATGACTAAGGTGCTGTTTAGTAAACTTGAAAATTAAGTTTGAAAATTAATTTAAGTACTGAAAACTTAAAGTGCTGAATTTAAGTACTTATAAGAACTAAAAAATCTGTTTGGTAATTTATCTGAAACCTACCATTGAAAACTTATCACGGCCACAAAAGTTTTGGATCAAGCTAATATTTGTGTTTTCCCTTAATCCAAGTCTTTGTGTTCTGATGAACAGGGTTGATGGTAAATAAACATCATGGTGGGCATCATTGTCCCCATTGCTTTCAGTGGTGTGGTCCACTTGAGGTTTGGACCTATCTCATTTTTGGGCTCATGCCTTAAACTTATCTCTCCAAATGGATAAACTATGTAGATATAATTCATACATTATCTTTGGGCTTATAGAATTTAGTGACTTCAAGTATTTGCGTGGGATGATTTCATGGATGGGAAAGTAAACAAAGAAGGGTAATCTTGCCATTTTTAAATGTTAATAGGGATACTTTTGTCAATTTTTATCTAAAAATTTAAAGAGAAACCACTTACTGCATTCAGCTATAAGCTTTAAGTCAAGTGACATGACTTAAAATAATCCACTTAATTTAAGTGATTTTTCCAATTAAGCACTTAAATTTTTTTAGTTACCAAACGGTCTGAATTACTAAAATCACTGAAATATCATTTTTCAGTGATAAGTCGTGGAATTAAGTTTTACCAAACGCACCCTAAGTTTTAAGACAAACTGAGATAATGGATCTTATATCCAGATTTTTCCATTATGCTCATGAATGATGAGGCTTAATCCTCTGATATGGATTTAGGCTAAGAGTGAGATTTCTTAGTTCAAATTTTGTCTATATTATGATGTAGACAACATTTCTCAATATTCAATGCCTCATTTAAAATTAATTGAGAATGACACCTACTGTATAATAATCATCCAACAATTGTAAGATCATATATGAAGGTTAATCATTGATTAAGGTAGATCATTATAGAGATTAACAAAGCAGGAAAATATAGTTTTAACAATCAAGATGATATCAGAATGATATATATGATTTAAACTAATCACAAGAAAATGAGGCTTAAGTCCTTAGATTTTACTGTAACGTCCAATGACCTTGAGGCTAACACTTGAAATGTCCAATCCTGCAAGACACAAAACTTGTTAGCCATTCAAAGTACAGCTTCCCAAGGATTTTCTAAGATAAATAGACTAAACACAATCCAAGGAAGCTGGTAAGAGCTGGTAAGATTTCACAACCCATTTGGCAACAACTTTCATTATACTTGGGTCATGAGAAGATCTGCTAATAGTTCTCCTCTTTCCAGGAGCTGTACTTTTTATATGATTGCTCATAGCCCATCCTCATTGCATCAATCCTGCAAGACACAAATTTGTCTTATCATTGATTAGGGCTACTTGTTTGAGCAAGGCTTCCATTCGAGCATTGTTCCTTGGTAGAGTCGGAAAATTTCTCCCCATATTCTTTTGATTCTTAAGGGGACTCTAAGTGTGGTGCGCTTCTCTCCTTTTTGGAATAGATTTACCTATCTTGCGCTGGGAGAGAGAGAGCTGTGAGTGTCTAAAGGCCAAACATTTAAATTTTAGGTGACCCACATCACCATAAGCATGACAAATAGGGATGCTTTGGTTTTACTTTCCGATGCACCATAGTTCTTTCTCACCATAAGAGAGACAGAAGCAGTCTTAGAGGTATGACTGTTAAAACCAATTCATCTTCTGTCCATAGGTGATCTCCCTACGCCCAAGAGCTTTTCAAGATTTTCTTCTCCCTAGGCGAAACGTCTTCTAGAGTCAACAACTTGACATTTAAGACGATCAATTTCAACATTTGCCTCTTTGAGTTTTTTTTCAAGGCTCACATGTTTATCAAGGTTCTCACCAGTCATGAATTTTTCATTTTCATGTTCAAGAGCTTTGTTCTTCTTTTTCAGCTCTTATAAATCTTGACATAACTTTTGATTTTCAATTTTCAAACCATTAAAATTTTTGGACAGTTTATCATTTTCAGCCTTCATTTGTCCCAACTTCTTTATGGTATTCATATTTTCAATATATAGTTGGTTGTACACTTCTTGAAGTTCATCGTCCTCACTCTCATCATCACTTGAGGAGGTATAATTAATATTGTCTCCCTCTTTCTCATTTTCAGGGAGAGTTGTGGTGGTGGAGATCGTAAGAGCTTTCACCGATCTTTGTCCACCATCACTATGGGAATCATAGGCATCAGATTCTAAGCTAGTGTCATCCCAAGTGGCAACCATGGCCTTTCTCCCTTTATGTTCTTTTCATCATTTTCTAAGCAATTGGGAGCAATGTGACCGTACTTTCTACAATTATAGCATTTTGGCTCTTTTGATCCTCTAAAGGATTCACCTGTATGGTTCTTATGATCAAAATGCCTTCCTTCCTTGTGGTGGCTCTTGTTTTTGAAGAATTTCTGAAATTTCTTAGCCATAAGATCCATTTCTTCTATGCCTATTTCCTCATCATCATTTTCTTTAGAAGTGTGTGCTTTGTGAGAGGTTTTCAAGACTGAATATTTGGATTTTGTGGGAGGTTTAAAATGAAGCTCATGAGTGTCTAGGTTCCTAGAAGTTCTTCAACTTTCATAGTGTCTAGGTTCCTGCACTCTTCTAGAGCAACAACTTTAGATGAGAAGTGTTCTGGTAGAGATCTTAAGATTTTCCTACAAATTTTGCTATCCGGAACCTTCTCTCCTAGTCCACACATGTCATTGGTGATTCTATTTAGACGTGTGAAAAATTGCACGAAGGTTTCATCCTCCTCCATTTTGATATTCTCAAATTGTGCTATAAGGAGTTGGAGTTTAGATTTTTTTACTATGCTTGTTCCTTCATGAGTTACTTCTAGAAAGTCTCATGCTTCCTTACTAGTTTGACAATTTTGGATGCAACCACATTTATTTCTAAAGACTGAACAGAAAATGGCATTTAAGCCTTTAGCATTAAAAACACGTTGAACTTTATCAAAATCAATCCACATGGCCTTCTCTCTTGCTCTAAGATCATCCGGTTCATCTTCCTTTCTTATAGTATCCATTGGGACGTTATAACCAAATTCAAACATGTCCCATACATGTTTGAATCGATGAATTCTAAAAAGATGCGCATTCGAGCTTTCCAATATGGATAGTTGGATCCGTTAAAGAACGGTAGCTTGGTGATAGAAGTGGAGTCTTCCATAGACATATTTTCAAGCTCACTCTAAGATCAACCTCGAGGCGGATAGGCTCTTATAGAGGAACCCACTCTGATACCAATTGAAATTGCGATTTTACCGCTAGTGAGATAAGCTTGAAAGTATGCTTATGTCCTAGAGGGGGTGAATAAGACTTTTTAAATTTACTTGCGAATTTAAAAAGTCAATTGCATTTATACTATAATTTAACAATTAAGTACATGTTAATGAAAGTAATTGATTACACAAGATCCAACTCAATTGACAACTGTACTAAGATAAGCATTTAGTCAAACAGTTCATATGCATGCTTGTATTAATCATTCAAAGATAGCATATGAGCATTTTGTCAAACATAAGATGGACATATAGTTAAGCACTTATATGATTGATCAACAAGGGACAATAATAGACAAAACGCATTCACCACATTGCACACGATGTATAGTATTGAGCTCCTAAATATGCATATTCTATCCCCATTTCATTACTAACTATGCTTGAAATAAGTGATTAAAGACCCAACTAATGCATGATTTTGTGGTTGTAGGGGTGAGAGAGAGAATTCATCAAATGAGGGCTGAGATGCAAGATTAAAGGAATGAAGGACCAAAAGGTAAAGCAAAAGTTCATTGAAGATGAAAGAGGAGAAGCTGAGGATTTCAGCCAATTTATGTCCACCGGCCGGCCAAACCCTCAAGAAATAGCAAAATCTCTGGACAAGTTTTTATGAAGGCCGACTGTTGAGCTCTCAATTGTGCATACTCTAGCCCCAATTCATCACTTATTATGCAAGGTTTTCATGATTTAAAGACTAATTTAATGCATATGTTGTGATTGTAGGAATGAGAGTGGACTTCACCTAATAGGAGACCAAAAAGATCCCTTTAAGAGCCTTGGATGAAGACCCAAGGTGGGCCGAAGGAAGAAGGAAGCAAAGAGAGAAGAAAAAGAAGAAGGAAATGAAGAAGCAATGGCCACGACCGGTCGTCCGACCGGTCGGCCAAGGGAGCTAGACCGGTCAAGACCGGTCGGCCAACCCCTTGCATACGCTGGACGCAGGACCAAGACAGTCCGACCGATCGTGACCGGTCGACCAACCCAGTCCGACCGGTCCAGATCGGTCGTCCAGAAGAAATTCCAAGTCCAGAGTACGCTGGACTGATGAGAAGACCAGTCCGACCGGTCGCGACCAGTTGGCCAGCCACTCAGACCGGTCGTGCGACCGGTCGGCCACGCGTAAGCTACGTACTTTTTGTTTTTGGCGCCGAAAATCTCTACGCACTGCATAAGCTTACGCAGATTCTGGAATATTCTGACGTTGCGGAGCCTTCCCACTATAAAAGGACACCTAGGGATCGTTCCTAGGGTATCTAAGAAGAGTTTGAGCAAGGTAGGAGGCGGCGGAAGTGGATTTCGGAGTTCCACAACTCCTTCTAGTTTGTTTTGCTGTTTTTATGATTTTTCTAGTTGTTTCATGTTTCCTTAGATCATGAGCAGCTAAACCTCTTAGCTAGGGCTAAGAGGTGAAGCTTGTAGTGGATCTAAGATGTTTCAATTTATTATAAGTTGATTTTAAGATTGAATTTCATGTTTATGAACAATGGTTTGAAGTTTATACAAGTTCTAAGTAAGTTGTTCTTAGTCTTATGATGACTCATGGATGTTTGGGAGAATTACTTAAGTTCTTAGTGGCTGAATGTTAGTCTAGACCTGTATGATCCGAGAAATTGGTGTACGCTCTAGTACTATGATCTTCATGTGGGAACTTCCTACCAAAGTTCTACTTTTCTGGTTTTCTGAATTATGTATGGGACCGTGCATGTGATTTTATTCAAGTTCAAATCATGATCTAGCTTTGTCTGGTGACAGGACTTAATGATGATCATGATTATGAACTTAGTTTATTGGAATTGGGACTGACCTATGCAATTGAGCATGCTCATCCTAGCTTGCATTGAGTGAATCATATATATTGGCCTTACATATGACAGATTGTTTGGTTTAACAGCTCTATCATTCGGCTAGATAGATCTTAATTTCAATTCTAGTTGAGAGAATGAGAAACCACAGCGAATTGAGCATCAAGGACTGCTACAAGTGGATCCTTGAATCCCTAGTGCCTTTTTATAATTGTTTACTTCAGTTTAGTTCAATATTGCTACTTACATCAATCTCATACAAAATCCGATTGTTAGTTTTTTAATAGAAACTGTTGGATGTGTTTGTGAATCCCTACATAAGTCCCTATGGATCGACCTCGGTCTTACCGAGTTTATTACTAAATCGCAACCCTAAACTTGGGGAAGCGAACAAGTTTTTGGCGCCGTTGCCGGGGACTTTGACGGTTTTTTACAAAATTCTGAAAATAGTATCTATTTAGGATTTTTAGGATTCTAGGACTAACTTAGTTTGTTTTATTTGATTTTCCTTTTGCAGGGATTTCTAAGAAGCTGAAGAAGATCTCAAGTGCTGAATCAGGTTCTATCTTTCTAAACCTTACTCTTCTCCTTCTCCTATTCATTCCTATCATATTCATCTCTTGTAGAGTGGGTGGAGACTCCTTTTGGATCTCTGAAAGGTAGGCCTTGTGCTACCTAGATTCCTATTGATCGGCTCTGCCGTCTTGGATCACCTTGTGCTCAGAGATTTCTTTTCTCACCTCTACTCCTCTTTCTTCTTTTTCTGCACTTTTTCTCAAAAGATTCAAAGAGTGGGTGAGGACTTCTCTAAACCCCTATTGACCAGGAGAAATCGGTCTCTATCCTTACTTCTGGCTTAGCCATTGCAAGACACCTTGTGCTTCGGTCTTAGAAAAGAGTAAAGAAAGGGAGGAAGAATTCTTCTTTCTCTTTGTTTCATACTTTTTGGTTGTGCATGCCACATTGGGCTTGGGATTCCAATAACTGACTCATAAGTGAAGGGGGAATAGTAGAAGGAATAGACAAAGAACCACGTACTAGGAGACATCTAACTTCTCCAATTTTGTCTGAAAGTATGGCTGTGAATCAACCTAATCCGATGGCCAATCCTAATCTGGGCCTAAACCAAACTGAAATGGGGGAGAATGTGGTTAAGAATGTTCCCCGACCAAGAACTTTACGTGATTTCTTGCAACCAGCAAGAGCGAACACTCCCTCATGCATAGTTTTTCCACAAAATGCAGGGAATGTGGATTTGAAACCGGGAGTGATCCAACTTCTCCCTAAATTCCATGGATTAGACAGTGAAAGTGCCTATCAACACCTTAAGGAGTTTGATGAGGTAATAACCACCATGCACTTTGCTAATGTAACTAATGATATGGTGAGACTCAAATTCTTCCCTTTTACTCTTAAAGATAAAGCTAAAGGTTGGCTTCATGCATTAAGGCCAAGATCAATTGGTGCATGGACTGATATGCATAGGGAATTCATAAAAAAATTCTTCCCTACTCACAAAACAAACATGTTGAAGCGCCTTATCATAAACTTTGCCCAAAAGGAAGATGAAACCTTCTTCCAATGTTGGGAGAGGTTTAAGGACTTATTAAACGCATGCCCACATCATGGCTATGAAATTTGGCGGGTTATAAGCTTTTTTTATGAAGGACTAACTTCACCCATGCGCCAATTTGTAGAGATGATGTGTAATGGGGAGTTCATGAATAAAGAAGCTGAGGAAGCATGGGATTATTTGGAAGAATTGGCTGAGAATGCACAGTCTTGGGATACATCAAAACTAACAAATTCCAAGACTGGCCAACAAAAGGAAAAAGTGGGAATGTATGTCTTATCGGAAGAGGATAACTTAAGTGCACGGGTGGCTAGCCTCACAAGAAAAGTCGAGGCCATGGAATTAAGGAAAGGCGAGACGATCAACTCTAAGGACGTTAAAATTGTTTGTGGAATTTGTGCTGGAAATCAACATGCAACACAAGATTGTCCCACAATTTCAGCAGTTCAAGACATCTTACAAGAACAATCAATGCCATAAACAGTTACCAACAGCAATTTGGTGCTCCAAACTCAAACACGTTTAATTCTAGTTGGAAAAACCATCCCAACTTCAGTTGGAGGAATGGACCCACTGCGAATGCTAGTAATACTCCTCAAGCTCAACCTTTACTAGGTCCATCCCTAGTCATTACACCGAAAGCTATGCTAGAGGAGATGTTGTGTGCATTTGTATCGGTTCAAGCTGAGTATAACAAGACAAATTCTCTGAAAATAGATGGGTTCATGCAAGAGCAATTGAAATTTAATCAAAATACAACCCAAGCCATCAATGACTTGAAAACCTCAATGGCTAGGGTTGAATCTCACCTCAGTGGTAGGGAGAAAGGCACACTTCCTACCCAACCTCTTCCTAACCCAAGGACCCAATTTGAGATACAAGACGCAAGCTCATCCTCCCAACATATGGAGCATGTTCAAGCTATCACCACTTTGCGAAGTGGGAAAATAATTGATAAATCTAATCCAGTAAAGGCCCTAAAGCCTAATGATCTGGAAAATTCCAAAGAGGATGATAGCCCCGAACAACACTCCACAAGAGAAAGAACCGGAAAGGCAATACAAGCCGGTTGCCCCGTTTCCCCAAAGGTTGATTTCACCCAAACCTTTAGACAAAAACCTAGAGATTTTAGAGGTTTTCAAGCAGGCGAAGATCAACATCCCATTGTTGGATGCCATTAAACAAATACCGTCATATGCTAAGTTTTTTAAGAATCTTTGCACGATAAAAAGAAAAATACATGTGCAAAAGAAGGCATTTTTGACAGAGAATGTAAGCGCCATTATAAATCACGGGATGCCCAAAAAATACAAAGATCCTGGTAGTCTGACAATATCATGCATAATTGGAGACTACCGGTTGAAGCATGCCTTACTTGATCTAGGAGCAAGTGTAAACTTAATACCCTTTTCGGTCTATGAACAATTGGGTTTAGGTGAATTAAAACCCACCAAAACCACATTACAACTCGCTGACTGATCGATTCGTATTTCGAGAGGGGTGATTGAGGACGTTCTTGTCCAAGTTGACAAGGTCTACTACCCAGTGGACTTCATTGTCTTGGACACACAACCCATGGTTAATATTGGCCCTCAAATTCCTGTCATACTTGGCCACCCATTCCTAGCTACATCAAACACTATCATAAATTGTAGGAGTGGGGTCATACAAATGTCTTTGGTAATATGACGATTGAGTTAAATGCTTTCAATGTTGACAACCAACATGATAATGAAGATGAAGAGGTCCACGAAATAAACATGATCAATTCTATTGTGGAAGATGTGTCCCTCTCAACTCCTTACCCTAATCACGTAGAAGAAGATGCGACCTATTCTCTTGATAAGAATGTTGATGTGATAGGGGATATAGTCACACCTTTCGAGTCGGTATTGGCATATAATGTTAGCCAAGAGATTTTGAATTTTCAGTGGCTTATCTGGATCACTCAGACACATGTATACTGTAATGCAGGATATTGGATGACGTTATTGCAAAACCTTTTGATCCATCTAATGATTCTGCTTGACTTTATGCTTTTGGATGAATTGTTGGAATTGATCTCCTAGTCTGATGGAGGTATAGAGTAGTTAGGATTAGGATTTTGTTGCTTTTGTTTGCTTTTGCTTAGGTTTGTTAGGAGGAAGAATTCCACTTTTCACTTTTTCAGGTACTCTCATTCCTCACTCCCTTTTATGTTCAAATTGCCCTCATGTTTTAGTCACTGCGCATCTTTTACATTGAGGACAATACAAGATTTGGTTGGGAGGTGTAGAATCACTTGGATGAATCCAACGTTTTGTCGAGCAATTATGTAAAATTTTTCGATTTTTCTAAAATTCAAAACTCTTTTGGAAAACTTTGTTTCTATACATTCAAGATGATGTGAGCATAAGAGGAGAATATATGAAGTGTATGAGGTTGTAGGTCTTTAAACTTCTCTTAATATAATGGTTTTATATGTGAATTCCCCTATTTTTATGATTGATGGAAAATTTGAACACTTTACACCTAGTTCACATTACACGATTTTCATGGGTTGAAGGGATTATGTGATTTGTGGATTAGCTAGATTTTGATTTTAGATGTGGAGAAATCAAGCCGGGGTACTTTGTCCATCCTTGTCCATGGGAAAATAATGAAAGATATGGATTTCTAAAAATCCTATCTAATTTAAAAGAAAAAAGGATGAAATTGGGAAAGATGGAAAAATGGTAGAAAATTCCGATTAGGGCAGTCATTACCAACCTGGGGATGGTCTACCCGTAACCAAAGCCGGAAATGGGACGTAGTGTGAAAGCCGTCAGAAGGACAGTAAGGCAAATTCCCGTCATTGGCTTGTTGTTACTCTATATACCTTGAGATCTCTAGTCTGGTTGATCTATGAAGAAGATAATCCTAGAAACTCATGAGATAAATTTTCACTATGCACACTAGGTTGAATTTGTTCAAGTTCTTCTATTTATCAACCAATCAGCGGGAATTTCACATGAATGCTTGTCATGTTCTGAGGGTTTACAGTTTCAACCTCTGTCACCTAATATTTCTGAATTTTACATTTGTATGTCTTAGGATGTATAGAAGAATGGTTTCTAAGGGAGAGTTGAGTTTTGGAGAATGGAATTGATTTCACGAATGTTTTGCTCGGGACTAGCAAAATGCTGGTTGGGGGGTGTGTTGAGCTCTCAATTGTGCATATTCTAGCCCCAATTCATCACTCATTATGCAAGGTTTTCATGATTTAAAGACTAATTTAATGCATGTGTTGTAATTGCAGGAATGAGAGAGGACTTCACCTAATAGGAGACCAAAAAGATCCCTTTTAATAGCCTTGGATGAAGACCCAAGGTGGGTCGAAGGAAGAAGGAAGCAAAGAGAGAAGAAAAGAAGAAGGAAATGAAGAAGCAATGGGCATGACCGGTCGTCCGACCGGTCGGCCAAGGGCCAGACCAATCAAGACCGGTCAACCAACCCCTTGCATACGCTGGACGCAGGACCAAGACAGTCCGACCGGTCCAGACCGGTCGTCCAGAAGAAATACCAACTCCTGAGTACGCTGGACTGATGAGAAGACCAATCCGACCGGTCGCGACCAGTTGTCCAGCCACTCAGACCGGTCGTGCGACCGGTCGGCCATGCGTAAGCTGCGTACTTTTTGTTTTTGGCGCCGAAAATCTCTGCGCACTGCGTAAGCTTACGCAGATTCTGGAATATTCTGACGTTGCGGAGCCTTACCACTATAAAAGGACACCTAGGGATCGTTCCTAGGGTATCTAAGAAGAGTTTGAGCAAGGTGGGAGGCGGCTGAAGTGGATTTCGGAGTTCCACAACTCCTTCTAGTTTGTTTTGCTATTTTTATGATTTTTTTAGTTGTTTCATGTTTCCTTAGATCATGAGCAGCTAAACCTCTTAGCTAGGGCTAAGAGGTGAAGCTTGTAGTGGATCTAAGATGTTTCAATTCATTATAAGTTGATTTTAAGATTGAATTTCATGTTTATGAACAATGGTTTGAAGTTTATACAAGTTCTAAGTAAGTTGTTCTTAGTCTTATAATGACTCATGGATGTTTGGGAGAATTACTTAAGTTCTTAATGGCTGACTGTTAGTCTAGACCTGTATGATCCGAGGAATTGGTGTACGCTCTAGTACTATGATCTTCATGTGGGAACTTCCTACCAAAGTTCTACTTTTCTGGTTTTCTGAATTATGTATGGGACTGTGCATGTGATTTTATTCAAGTTCACATTATGATCTAGCTTTGTCTAGTGACAGAACTTAATGATGATCATGATTATGAACTTAGTTTATTGGAATTGGCACTGACCTATGCAATTGAGCATGCTCATCCTAGCTTGCATTGAGTGAATTATATACATTGGCCTTACATATGACAGATTGTTTGGTTTAACGGCTCTATCATTCGGCTAGATAGATCTTAATTTCGATTCTAGTTGAGAGAATGAGAAACCACAGCGAATTGAGCATCAAGCACTGCTACAAGTGGATCCTTGAATCCCTAGTGCCTTTTTATAATTGTTTACTTCAGTTTAGTTCAACATGCTACTTACATTAATCTCATACAAAATCCGATTGTTAGCTTTTTAATATAAACTGTTGGATGTATTTGTGAATCCCTACATAAGTCCCTGTGGATCGACATCGGTCTTACCGAGTTTATTACTACATCGCAACGCTACACTTCGAGAAGCGAACACCAACCCCTTGACCGACCGGCCAGACAGACTGACCGACCGATCGGCTAACCGGCAAGCTGAATGGTCGGCCTATGCATTGTAATGTCTAGAGAATTCAATAGTTTGAAGCATGTCCATTGGCCAACTGGTCGGCTGATGGGTTGGATTGTGTAAAAAAGACTCCAGTGAAAATTGCAATTGCAAGCACTTTGTCCGACCGACCGGACAACACTCAGAAACATCCGGAGCTCCGAAAATCTCTATGCAAAACGCTAATCTTGCGGGTTTTCTCGAAGTTTCTTCGCACCTAGGGTTTCAAAGCTATAAAAGGACTTCCCTAGCTCGTTCTTAAGGGATCCTAGAAGAGGTTTAGCATGGTGGGAGGCACCGGAACTCAGATCCGGAGTTCTACAACTCCTCCTAGTCTGTTCTTCTAGTTTTATATTTTTCTTATTGTTTTCATGTTTGCTTGGATCATGAACAACTAAACCTCTTAGCTAGGTCTAAGAGGTGAAGCTTGTAGTGAATCTAAGATGTTTCAATTCCTTGGATTTGGTTTCAAGTTGGATTATTGGTTAAGAAAAATGGTTGAAGTTTGAATAAAGTTCTAATTACTTTTTCTTAATCTTATGATGGGTCATGGGTGTTTAGAAGAATTGCTTGAGTTCTTAACTGTTTTGAATTATTCTAGACTTGTACTATCTGAGGAATTGGATTCAATACGCTCTAGACCTATGATCCTCATGTGGGAACTTCATACCAAAAGTTCTATTTTCTGGAATTTCTGCCTATGTGTGGTTATTTATGTGATTTGAATTGAGTTCAAATTATGATCTAGTTATACTTTGTGACAGAATTTAATGATGATTATGATTGTGATCTTAACCTATTGGAACTAGGATTGATCTATGCAATTAAGTATGCTCAAGTCCTAACTTGAATTGAGAGAATCATGTATCACACATATGGCAGATTGTTTGTTTTAACTGCTCTATCATCCGGCTAGATAGAACTTAATTTCGATTCTAGTTGAGAAAGTACGAAACCACAGCGAATTAAGCATCAAGGATTGCTACAAGTAGATCCTTGAACCCCTAGTCATTTTTATTATTGATTACATTCAATTTAATTCAAAATATCTATCTACACCAAATTCCTAAATCCTGTTTAGTTAACTCTTAAGTAGAAACCGTTGGAAGTGTTTTGTGAATTCCTACATAAGTCCCTGTGGATCGACCTCGGTCTTACCGATATTATTACTATATCGCAGCCCTACACTTGGGTAGCGAACAAGTTTTGGCGCCGTTGCCGGGGAACTTTGACAGTTTTTCACAAAATTTCTGAAAATAATCTCTATTTGAGATTTTTAAGACTCCTTTACTAACTTAGTTTGTTTGCTTTGTTTTGTTTTTTCAGGAATTCTAAGAGTCGAAGTAGTCACTTCAAATCAGGTTTTTCTAACCCTTTTTCTTTTTATTTTTCTGAGATTTGCATGCCACATTGGGTTCGGGATTCTAATAACCGACTCATTAGTGAAGGGGGAATTGTTGAAGGGATTGATAGGGAACCACATGCTAAGAAACGGCTAGATTTTCCAATTTTTTTTGAAAGTATGGCTGAGAATCAACCCAACCCTATGGCCAATCAAAATCTGGGCCAAAACCAAACCGAAACGGGAGAGAATGTGGTTGAGAATGTTCCCCGACCTAGAACATTACGTGATTACTTGCAACCTGCAAGAGCGAGCACTCCCTCATGCATAGTTTTTCCAATTAATGTAGAAAATATAGATTTGAAACCGGGAGTGATCCAACTCATTCTAAAATTCCATGGACTAGACAGTGAAAGTGCATATCAACATCTTAAGGAATTTGATGCGGTGATAGCCACAATGCACTTTACAAACATAACGGATGATGTGGTGACACTCAAATTATTTCCTTTTTCCCTTAAAGAGAAAGCTAAGGTTTGGCTTTCATGCATTAAGGCTAAGATCAATTGGCACATGGATTGAGACGACTAAGTAGTTCATTAAAAAGTTCTTCCCTACTCACAAAACGATCATGTTGAGGTGCCTTATCATGAATTTTGCCCAAAAAGCGGATGAGACCTTCTTCCCATGTTGGAAGAGGTTTAATGACTTGTTAAATGCATGCCTACATCATGGCTACGAAATTTGGCAAATAATAAGCTTTTTCTATGAGGGACTGACTTCACCCATGCGCTAATTCGTAGAGATGATGTGCAATGGAGAATTCATGAATAAGGAAGCCGAGGAAGTATGGGACTATTTTGATGAATTGGCTGAGAATGCACAATCTTGGGATACATCTAGACCAACAAATTCCAAGACAAGCCAACAAAAGGAAAAAGGATAAATTTATGTCCTCTCAGAAGAAGATAACATAAGTGCATGTGTGGCTAGCCTCACAAGAAAAGTCGAGGCCATGGAATTAGAGAAAGGAGAGTCGATCAACTCAAAAGACGTTTAAACTATTTGTGGAATTTGTGCCAGAAATCAACATGCAACACAGGATTATCCCACAATTTCTGCATTCCAAGATATCTTACAAGAACAATCAAATGCCATAAACAGTTATCAACAGCCATTTAGTGCTCCAAACTCAAACACGTATAATTCTAGTTGGAAGAACGATCCTAACTTCAGTTGGAGGAATGGACCCACTGTGAATACAAATAATGCCCCTCAAGTTCAACCTTTACTAGGTCCATCTCTAGTAATTACACCAAAAGTTACGCTAGAGGAGATGTTGGGTACATTTGTATCGGTTCAAGCTGAATATAACAAGACTAATTCTCTGAAAATTGATGGGTTCATGCAAGAGCAATTGAAATTCAATCAAAATTCATCTTAAGCCATTAATGACTTAAAAGCTCAATGGCTAGAGTTGAATCTCATCTTAGTGTTAGGGAGAAAGGCACACTTCCTACCCAACCTCTTCCTAACCCAAGAACCCAATTTGAGATACAAGATGCAAGCTCATCCTCCCAACATACGGAGCATGTTCAAGCTATCACCACTTTGAGAAGTGGAAAAATAATTGATAAATCTAACCCGGTGAAGGCCCCAAAGCCTAATGATTTGGAAATTTCTAAAGAGGATGATAGCCCGAACAACACTCTACATGAGAAAGAACCGAAAAGGCAACACAAACCGGTTGCCCCGTTTTCCCAAAGGTTGATTTCACCCAAACCTTTAGACAAAAACCTGAAAATTTTAGAGGTTTTTAAGCAAGTGAAGATCAACATCCCATTGTTGCATGCTATAAAACAAATACCATCCTATGCCAAATTTTTAAAGGAATTATGGACAGTCAAAATGAAACACAATATTCACAACAAAGTAATTTTGACTGAGAATTTAAGCGCAATTATCAGACAAGAGGTGCCCCAAAAAATAAGGATCCAGGTAGTCCAACCATCTCATGCATCATAGGAGACTACCGGATCAAACAAGCCTTACTCGATTTAGGGGCAAGTGTTAACCTCATTCCATATTCGGTTTATGAACAACTTGGGTTAAGTGAATTGAAACCCACCAAAACCACACTCCAACTTGTTGCTAGATCTATTCGTATACCGAGAGGAGTGATTGAGGATGTCTTAGTCGAAGTTGATAAATTCTACTACCCAGTAGACTTTATTGTCTTGGATACACATCCGTGATAGGTACCGGTGCTCAAATTCCTATCATACTTGGTCGCCCTTTTCTAGCTACTTCAAATGCGATTATCAATTGTAGAAACGGGCTTGTACAAATGTCCTTTGGAAATATGACACTTGAGCTAAATATATTTGATTTATGCAAACAACTACGGGAAGTTGATGACGAGATCCACGAGATAAACTTGATTGAATCATTCGTGGAGGAGACATTCCCCTTGACATTATATTCCGACCCTTTGAAGGCATGTTTGGCCCACTCTCATGAGATGAATGATGATACAATACGAGAGATGGATGCCACTTTGGATGTTATGCTTGAGAACAAAAGATGGAAGGCACTATTTGAACCTTTACCCTTAAGTGAGAACAAGCCTCTTCCATCTAATATTAAGGCACCGAAGCTTGACCTAAAACCATTACCAAGTGATTTGAAATATGTATACTTAGGTCGAGATGAGACATTTGGTGGTGATTTTTTCCCACTTGGATGAGGAACAAGAGAGTAGGCCACTCTAATAGAGCATAAGAGCGCCATTGGATGGTCGATTGCGGATCTAAAAGGCATAGACCCCCTGATTTGTACTCATCGCATACACCTTGAGGAGAATGCGAAAACATCTACGCAAACACAAAGACGCCTCAATCCAAACATGAAGGAGGTGGTTAAGGCCGAGGTATTAAAACTATTGGATGTAGGTATCATTTACCCAATATCCGATAGTCAATAGGTGAGTCCAACTCAAGTGGTGCCTAAGAAATCTGGAATAACCATTGTAGCCAATGCCAATAATGAACTCGTATCAACCAAAGGCACTACCGATTGGAGAATGTGCATTGACTACAGGAAGCTAAACACAGTCACGAGGAAAAACCACTTCCCCCTACCGTTTGTTGATCAAATTTTAGAAAGGTTGGTGGGTCATTCCCATTTTTGCTTCCTTGATGGATATTCAGGGTATAACCAAATAGAGATCGCCCTAGAGGACCAAGAGAAGACAACATTCACATGTCCATTCGGCACTTTCGCCTATCGAAGGATGTCGTTTGGGCTATGCAATGCCCCTGCCACTTTTTAACATTGTATGTTGAGTATTTTTTCTGATATGGTGGGAACGATTCTCGAAGTCTTCATGGACGATTTCTTTGTATTTGGTTGTAACTTTGATGAGTGCCTTTGCACTAAACAACTGTGTTGAAAAGATGTGAAGAAAAGAACCTCGTGTTAAATTGGGAGAAATGTCACTTCATGGTTCAAAAGGAAATAGTACTTGGTCACATCATCTCACAAAATGGAATCGAGGTGGACAAAGCTAAAATCGATCTTATCTCTAACCTTCCACCACCCAAGAATGTACGAGATGTGCGGTCCTTTTTGGGACATGCCAGATTTTATAGAAGGTTCATAAAAGGACTTTAGTTCACTCTCTCGTCCTTTATGTAACCTACTTCAAAAGGAAAACTCATTCGAGTGGACTGAAGATTGTCAAAATGCCTTTAACAAACTAAAAGGTATGTTGACATGTGCTCCCATAATGTAACCACCTGATTGGAGCCTTCCTTTTGAAATTATGTTCGATGGGAGTGACTACGCTATTGGGGCTATGTTAGGCCAGAGAAAAGAGAAAAGCCATGCGTCATCTACTATGCAAGTAGTGTTAGTGCATTTTTCTGTGGCATACTAGTGCACCTTGTTTATCAATTACTTTGGTAAGTGAGTCTAATGTCAGTTGAGCTGAATGAAGATGAGGACCGAAGACTCAAGACAGACCTTCTACATCAAGAAGAAAAAAATAGGTAAAAGTGATGCCTTGGTGAGCCTTAACCTAGTACCTACCCAAAACCATTAACCTCTAGATGACCATGACCCAATAGGCATACCCTTAGTCATCTTAGATTGGCCTTGGGTATCCCAAAAGACCACCAAAAGAAGGGCCTAAGAGGTTGCATGATCTGGTGCAAAACACAAATCAAACAGCAGAAAATCATGCTTGACCGGGCGCCCGACCCAGTATCCACCGGGCGCCTGACCACAGTGGAATCCGTCTAGAAAAGTTGGCCTACAAACCAAATGGTCATCGGGCGCCCGACCACAACCTGTCTGAGCGCCCGACCAGTGCATAAACCGTCCAGCAGCACAAGACCCAGTCTGGATTGAATTCCGGGTGCCTGACCAGTGAAAAAATGGACATCGGGTGCTCGACCACAACTTGTCTGTGCGCTCGACCAGTGCAAACTCAGTCCAGTGTTTAAATTTTTTAATGGAATGGATTTCAGGCGCCCGACCCAAGTTGATCGGGCTCCCGACCCTGCGCAAATCTGCCCGTTATTTGACCGTTGAGAGAAACTTTATATAAGAGGGGGATTCATTTTTAGGGTCGAGAGAGGGGATTTTCAGGAGATAGAAGCCACCATTGCTAGAGACCATCAGAGGCTCTATCCCAAACCCATAGAAAGTCATTCTCCTTGTGTTTTCATCACAAGCTTGGGCCATTTAATGGCATCTTGAGAATTGACTTGTTCCCTCTTGATTCCTAGGGTTTAGACACCTTGATCATAGTTAAATCCCTTATCTAACACTACCTAGGAGTCCAAATAGGTGTATTCCTCTAGAAAACTCATTTCCTACCATTTGTAGAGGTTTCACCATTCCCTAGCACCTTGGGCATCTCCAATGGAGCATCACATGCAAGGTAGCTGATCTTGGAGCTGAAGCCTTGGCAAAGCAGCGGCATCAAAGATCGGGGGAGCACAAGGGGAGTTGATTCAAGCATGGGAGAGCAAGAAGAACCCAAAGCGGCGCTACAAAGGGGTTCAATCCGACATGTAAGGTGGTCTTGTTAGGAGTCCATCCACTCAATTCCTTGTGGGAGTTGAGTTTAGAGTTTGTTTAACAAACTCGAACTAGGGTCGTTTGCAGATCCTTGGCCTGTTTGTCGGCCTAAAATCTAGGGACGTTAGCCGTTCCTTAGCCTGTTTGTTGGCCTAAGGACTAGGGGTTGTTCGGCACTCCTTGGCTCGTTTGCCGGGCCTAAATTTAGGGACGTAAGCCGTTCCTTGGCACGTTTGTCGGGCCTGAACAAAGTCTCCAAAGGGAGCCACTAACACGGGTGTGAACGTGTAGGTTGGGAGGAACCTGTAAACTCCCCAGTTAGGTGGATCAGAGTTAAAACACCTTGGTTGGGACGAACCAGATTTAATCTCCCCAGTGAATGCCGGTGTGCTCAAAGAGGTTGAGTACATGAACCGGGAGTGGAGTAGACAAGTAGTCGAACCACTATACATCCTTATGTTTGTGATTGTTCTTGAGCACATTTCTCTTTATATATTGTGTTTAATTGATTAATTATGAATGCTTAATTAGGAATGTATGCTAGGCACTTGATAGGCACATCCACACATACAAGATGTACTTTCACTCCTTGAGTAGACTTGAGCTTAATTGATCTATCCTCATTTAAGTCTACTTGAGGTGCATAGATTAGATTCTTCATTAGTCTAATCATTTATTGATCTATGCTTACTTAGACTAGGATGTTAATTGCTTTCATCATTTGTTAGTCTATTGATTGGACCCACCAAGGCTTGGAAGCCGAAGTGTTAATCGCTTGCGTAGTTTAATTTGCTAAATTTGCTAAGTATATGAAAAGATTTTAAAAATGTCCTAATCACCCCCCCCCCCCCCCCCCCCCCCCCCCCCCTTAGGACTTAGCCATAATTCTAGTTGCTTCTTAAGCTTCTGCACGTATATGCATAGGGTGTCGTGTTAGACTACCTGACGCAATTTCAAGTAGAACTCTAAACTCGGCTCAAGAAAACTACACGACTACAGAAAAAGAACTTTTAGCAGTAGTTTTTACTTTAGACAAGTTTAGGTCCTACTTGATTGGATCCAAGATCATCATATTCACTGACCATGCTTCGCTTAAGTACCTTCTCTCTAAGAAGGATGCTAAGCCACGCTTGTTAAGATGGATCCTCCTACTCCAAGAATTTGACATAGAAATACATGAAAAGAAAGCAGTAGAAAACGTCGTGGCTAACCATCTCTCTAGACTTGTCCTCATCAATTCCCCTGAGACGACCGCGATCAATGACATGTTCCCTGATGAACAACTTTTTAAAGTCACCCAATAATTGCCATGGTATGCGGACATTGCTAACTATCTTGCTACAGGTACAATTCCGACACAGTGGAAAAAGCAAGATAAGGATAAGTTCTTCAACGAGGTGAGAAAATTCCTATGGGACGACCCATACTTATTCAAGTATTGTCCCGATCAAATCATAAGGAGATGTGTGCCGGATGATGAACAGCATAGTATCATCTCCTTTTGTCATTTTCAAGCGTGTGGTGGCCACTTTTCGGCTAAGAAGACCACTGCCAAGATTCTGCAATGTGGTTTTCATTGGCCTGTTCAAAAATACCCATGAGTTTTGTAAAACATGTGAGCCTTGTCAGAAATTGGGAGGAATATCACATAGAAATATGATGCCACTCAATCCCATCTTACTAATCAAAATTTTTTATTGTTGGGGCATCGATTTCATGGGTCCATTCCCATCTTCTTTAAAAAATTTATATATATTATTAGCCATCGATTATGTTTCAAAATGGGTCGAGGCGATTCCATGCCGGAACAATGACCATAAAACAGTCATTCGTTTCTTAAAAAAAATATCCTTTCCCGGTTTGGAACACCTCGAGTCATTATAAATGATGGAGGATCTCATTTTTGTAATCGCCCGTTTGAAGCTTTAATGAAGAAATATGGCGTAAATCACAAAGTGAGTACTCCCTATCACCCACAAATAAGTGGATAAGCTGAGATATCCAACAGGAAGATTAAACATATTTTGGAGAAGACAGTGAACCCCGATCGCAAGGATTGGTCGCTTCGACTAACCGATGCACTCTGGGCTTACCGTACTGCTTTCAAGACCCCCATTAGAATGTCTCCCTATAGACTTGTCTATGGGAAAGCTTGTCACTTGCTCGTGGAGTTGGAACATAGGGAATATTGGGTGATAAAGAAGATGAATTTTGATTCTGACAAAGCAAGCTCATTGCGCAAACTTCAATTGAATGAACTTGCAGAACTCCAGAACGAGGCATATGAAAATGCAAGAATTTATAAGGACAAGACGAAAGTGTTCCATGATAAGAACATGCTTCAAAAGACCTTCACGATGACTCAAAAGGTCCTTATGTATAATTCTCGACTACATTTATTTTCGAAAAAATTGAGATCTCGATGGACCGGTCCCAACATTGTAAAAACTGTTTATCCATATGGGACCGTTGAGTTTTCGAATCCAAGGAACGATAATATCTTTAAAGCAAATGGTCAGCGATTAAAACCGTTCTTTGAGAATTTTCCTTTAAAAGGTATGTCCATACCTTTGACTGATCCTGTGTATTAGGATGATTGATCTCCTAGTCTGATGGAGGTATAGAGTAGTTAGGATTATGATTTTATTGCTTTTAGTTAGCTTTTCCATAGGTTTGTTAGAAGGAGGTAAAATTCCAGTTTTTGTTCTCTCAGGTACTCTCAGACCTTATCCCCTTTATTTTATATTTGCTCTCATGTTTTACTCATTGCATATCTTTTACATTGAGGACAATGCAAGATTTGGTTGGAGGGTGTGGGATCACTAGGATGAATCCAGTGTTTTGTAACATCTCGAGCAATTATATAGAACTTTTTCAATTTTTCTACAAATTCAAAACTCCATTGGAAAACTTTGTTTCTATGCATTTGGGATGGTGTGAGTATAAGAAAAGAGAGGCAAAGTGAGTGAAGTTGAATATCTTGAACAATCTCTAAGATATTAGTTTTATATGCAAATCCCCCTATTTTTATGATTGATAGAATTTCTAAACACTTTGACACCTAGTTCACATTACACGATTCTCACGCTTTAAAAGGATTACAAAAAACTGTGAATTGGTTAATCTTGGAGTTAAGGTGTTAAACCAAGCCGGGGTACTTTATCCATCCTTGTCCATGGGAAAATAACGAAAGATATGGATTTCTAAAAATCCTATCTAATGAAAAAGAAAACGGAAAAGAAGGATGAAAATATGGGAATAATGGAGAATATAGTGGAAAATTTCGAAAAGGGCTACCTATTACCAACCAGGGGATGGTCTACTCGTAACCAAAGCCGGAAATGGGACCCAGTGTGAAAGCCGTCGGAAGGACGGTAAGGCAAATTCCTATCATAGGCTTGTTGTTAATTTATACACTGTTGAATCCATACCTTAGTTAATTCATGAAGAAGGTAACCCTGGAAATTCATGAGATGAGCATTCACTGATCACACTAGGTTAAATTGTTTGAATTATTCTATTTATCAATCAATCAGTGGGAATTTCATATGAGTACTTGGTATATTCTAGAAAATTCAAGGTTTTAACTTCTATCACTGGGCATTTCAGAATTCTTTACACTTGCATATCATTATATAGAAACATGGTTTCTGAGGGAGAGTTGGGTTTTGAAGAATGAAATTTATTTCACGCATGTTTTGCTCGGGACTAGCAAAATGCTGGTTGGGGGGTGTGTTGAGCTCCTAAATGTGCATATTCTAACCCCATTTCATTACTAACTATGCTTGAAATAAGTGATTAAAGACCCAACTAATGTATGATTTTGTGGTTGTAGGAGTGAGAGAGAGAATTCATCTAATGAGGGCTAAGAGATGCTATTTACACACCTTGAAGATCAAAGGAATGAAGGACCAAAGGTGGAGCAAAAGTGCATTGAAGATGAAGGAGGAGAAGCTGAGGATTTCAGCCAATTTCATGTCCACCGGCAGGCCAACCACAGCCACCGACCGGCCGGCCAAACCCTCCAGAAATAGCAAAATCTCTGGACAAGTTTTATAAAGGCTGACCCCCTGACCGACCGGCCGGCTGAAGGGTCGGCCTATGCATTTAATGTCCAGAGAATTCAACAATTTGAAGCATGTCCATCAACAGGCTGGCCGACCGGTCGGCTGGTGGGTCGGACTGTGTAAAAAAGACTCCAGTGAAAATTGCAATTGCAGGCACTTTGTCCGACCGGCCAGACAACACTCAGGAACATCCGGAGTTTCGAAAATCTCTGTGCAAAACACTAATCTTGCAGGATTTCTCGAAGTTTCTTCGCACTTAGGGTTTTAAAGCTATAAAAGGACTTTCCTAGCTCGTTCCTAAGGGATCCTAGAAGAGATTTAGCATGGTGGGAGGCACCGAAAGTCAGATCCGAAGTTCTACAACTCCTCTTAATTTTTCTTCTAGTTTTATATTTTTCTTAGTTGTTTTCATGTTTGCTTGGATCATGAACAGCTAAGAGGTGATCTATGCAATTGCTAGGGCTAAGAGGTGAAGCTTGTAATGAATCTAAGATGTTTCAATTCCTTTAATTTGGTTTCAAGTTGGAGTATTGGTTAAGAACAATGGTTGAAGTTTGAATAAAGTTCTAAGTAGTTTTTCTTAATCTTATGATGGCTCATGGATGTTTAGAAGAATTGCTTGAGTTCTTAATTGTTTTGAATTATTCTAGACCTGTACGATCCAAGGAATTGGATTCAATACGCTCTAGACCTATGATCCTCATGTGGGAACTTCATACCAAAAGTTCTATTTTTCTGGAATTTTTGCCTATGTGTGGTTGTTTATGTGATTTGAATTGAGTTCAAATCATGATCTAGTTATACTTTGTGACAGAATTTAATGATGATTATGATTGTGATCTTAACTTATTGGAACTAGGATTGATCTATGCAATTGAGTATGCTCAAGTCCTAAGTTGAATTGAGAGAATCATGTATCACACATATGGCAAATTGTTTGTTTTAACTACTCTATCATCCAGTTAGATAGAACTTAATTTCGATTCTAGTTGAGAAAGCGAGAAACCACAGTGAATTAAGCATCAAGGATTGCTACAAGTGGATCCTTGAACCTCTTGTGCTTTTTATTATTGATTACATTCAATTTAATTCAAAATATCTATCTACACCCAAGTCCTAAATCCTGTTTAGTTAACTCTTAAGTAGAAACCATTGGAAGTGTTTTGTGAATTCCTACATAAGTCCCTGTGGATCGACTTCGGTCTTACCGAGATTATTACTACATCGCAATCCTACACTTGGGGAAGCGAACATATAGTGGTTCGACGATGAGTCTACTCCACTCCGGTTCAAGTACTCAACTCCTTTGAGTACACTGGCATTCACTATCAGAGGTTTTAAATGAGGTTCACCTTTCAACCTTTACAACCTACACAAGGTCTATTAATACTCAAGTACTCCTCAAATCCTACACAAGGACAACGCACATATTCTCCCGTGTCGGAGGCCTACGCAAGGACTAACACGTCCTACTTAAGGACAATTTCGAGATTGGGTCACAATCTCTAGACCCCAATCTCAATAAGAATAGGGAATCAAACAATGGACTCTATAAGCTTAACCACTTACAAGAGATGAGCCTCGATTCATCGCCGTTGAGTAGCTTCAGTTTCCACAAATGCTTTAGCTCCTCTCCAAGCTCCCACGATCAGCTACCAATGCATGTGATGATCCTAGACTAGTGCCGGGTAGGTGGGAAGAGGTGTTGATGTTCTATTTGACTATTACAATGCAATGGTTAATGAAGGAACTATCAATGTGATCATTCAATGGCTATAAATGACTTCAAGTTGAAGATTCAATGATAGGGACAGCCATGAATGTCATGCTTGAGTTCATTGTTCAAACCAAGCTTTGAATACTCAATATAGTGCCATTAATGGCTACGTTTGAAGGATGAACTCAAGACTATGATGAGCAAAAGAGATTAGGTGAAGGTCTTAATTGCCTCTCTTAATGTTCTAAATAGGTGTGCAAGTTCTACCATTAAAGGCCTCAAGATATGCCTTTATAGAGGCCCAAAAATGAGTACAAATGGGCATAAAATGATCATATTCCGACCTGCCTGGGACCCCCTCCAGCCGGTCGGATTTGAGGTCCGACCTGTTAGTCGGCCTACCCTCAGATGGGTTGGGTAAGTGGTCCAGAAACCACAAACTTGCTGGACCAATTTTGCCATATCCGACCTGCTGGCCGGCCGGTTGGATAGGGCAACCGACTTGCTGTCCGACCTGTCAGCCGGTCGGTCGGCAGACCTTTGCTAGCATTGTTATATGGACAATATTCACATGTTCGGCCGGTCGAATGGTCCATCTGACCTGCTGTCCAACTGGTCTAATGACCGGTCAACTGTTTGATAATATCTTCTATAAAAGTAGTTGGACAAGGACCAATGTGACCGGCAGGTCGGCAAGCCTTATCTAGCCCAAAATCAAGTTGATTTTCAGCTGAAATATATGTGCCCCACTATGGAGATTTTCCTATTGTTTTTCATAGTTGGGCACACCTACTTAATGAAGGTCCAAGTCTGATCATCTTGACTTTAAGACCATGGATTAAATGGCTAAGATTAGTATGTTTAGAATGCCATAAATACGGGTGTTTTAGGATCCTATGGGCTGTCTATATGCAAATTACCTTCTGAACTTGTTTTGGCTTGAACTTGAGTGCGGAAATCTGCTTTGGTCTTCAAGTCTTGAGTCTTCAATCTTCGTCGGGGATCACAAGACTCGACTGATTTAAACAATCACGAAATTGACAATACAATGCACTAATCAGTGCACTAACACAATTGAGGTTGGAAGAGTTAAAACCAACTACTATCACATCGCAACTTGCCGACTGTTCAATTAAGGTACCAAGGGGTATAGTGGAGGATGTTTTAGTGCAAGTGGAGAAGTTTTACATCCCTGTAGATTTCATAGTCCTCGACACTGAGCCCGTTGTTAATGCTAGCACCCAAGTGCCCATCATTCTTGGTAGACCATTCGTAGACCATTCGTAGCAACATCAAATGCTATCATCAATTGTAGGAATGGTATGATGAAACTTTCATTTGGCAATATGACCTTGGAGTTAAACATTTTTAATTTGTGCCAGCAACCAAGAGAGAATAATGAGATCCATGAATTAAACTTTGTTAATACATTGCTTGATTATGAAGAGTGTGTTGCTAGTCTAATTGAGTCTCTTGATGATGTGTTAGTTAATGTGGGGAGTTGTGAATTCGAAAGTGTAAAATCTGATTTGTGTGATTTTGATGATGTAACCACCACTTCATCCACAGGTACATACCGATGGAGGACACAAAATCAGGTCCTAACCATTAGTGACTTGCAACCTCTCCAGTCACTGACTGGTGGAATAAAGATTGAATTGAAACCATTGCCCAAGGAACTCAAGTATACATTTTTGGGGCAAAATGAAATGTATCTAGTGGTGATCTCTTCGCACTTGAATGAAGAGCAAGAGATTAAGTTATTAGATGTTCTAAAGAACCATAAAGGTGCCTTAGGTTGGACCATTTTAGATATCAAGGGTATAAGCCCTTCGATATGCACCCATCACATCCACCTAGATGAAAACGCCAAACCAATTAGACAACCCCAAAGGCGTTTAAACCCAAACATGATGATGGAGGTTGTTAGGAATGAGGTGATAAAGCTCTTAGATGTGGGTATCATATACCTTATGTCTGATAGTACATGGGTAAGTCCAACCCAAGTTGTACCTAAGAAATCTGGGATAACTGTGGTGCATAACTCCAACAATGAACTCATACCCACATGTGCCACTACGGGTTGCCGTGTGTGCATTGATTATAAGAAGCTGAACTAGCAAGAAGGATCACTTTTCCCTAGCATTTGTTGATAAGATTCTAGAGAGGGTAGCGGGCCATTCCTTCTATTGCTTCCTAGACGGTTATTCTGTATACAATCAAATAGAGATTGCACTTGAGGATCAAGAGAAAACCACATTCACTTGTCCATTTGGCATGTTTGCCTATAAACGAATACCATTCGGACTTTATAACGCCCCAGCCACATTCCAACGATGTATGATGAGTATTTTTTCTAACATGGTTGGCCATTTTCTCGAAGTTTTCATGGATGATTTCTCTATGTTTGGTTGTGGTTTTAACGAATGCCTTCATAATTTGGCTATTGTCTTGTCTAAAGTGCGAAGAGAAGCACCTCATTTTAAATTGGAAAAAATGTCATTTCATGGTCCGAAAAGGGATTGTCTTGGGCCATATCATATCTGAAAAGGGAATCGAGGTAGATCGCTCAAAAGTCGATCTTATTACAAATCTACCTACTCCATAAGCTATCCGCGATGTGCGATTATTTCTAGGACACGCGGGTTTCTATAGGAGGTTCATTAAGGATTTTAACAACATTGCTAGGCTCTTAAGTAACCTTCTACAAAAGGATGTCCCTTTTGAGTGGATTGATGATTGTAAAGGTGCATTCCAGAAATTGAAAAATGCTTTGACCACAGCACCTATCATGAGGCCACCCAATTGGGACCTCCCTTTCGAGCTCATGTGCGATGCCAGTGATTTCACGATAGGGGCTGTTTTGGGCCAACGGAAGGATAAGATGTCGTACATCATTCACTACACAAGTAGAACCTTAAACTCGCCCCAAGTGAACTACTCAACAACAGAAAAAGAGTTGCTCGCAGTGGTCTTCACTTTGGACAAGTTTCAGTCCTATTTGTTAGGATCAAAGGTGGTCATTTTTGCTGACCATTCGGCTTTGAAATATTTGCTATCTAAGAAAGATGCAAAGTCGAGGTTGTTGAGATGGATCCTTCTACTCTAAGAATTTGAGTTAGAAATCAAAGATAGAAAGTGAGTAGAGAATGTCGTGACTGACCATCTTTCCCGGTTCGTCTTGGATGATTCCATCGAAGGTACAAGGATCAATAATGTTTTCACTGATGAGCATCTTCTAACCGTGTCTTGCCTTCCTTGGTATGCGGATATTGTTAACTATCTTGTGTCTGGTAGACTACCACAACATTGGAAACATAAGATATTAAACGATTCCAAGTGGAGGTGACGAATTTCTTTTGGGATGACCCGTACTTATACAAGTATGGGACGGATCAAATTTTCAGAAGATGTATCCCGGATGATGAGGTTCAAAGTGTGATATCCTTTTGCCACACAAAAGCATGTGGTGGTCATTTTTCTGCAAAGAAAACTACTACAAAGATTTTGCAGTGTGGGTTCTATTAGCTAACTATGTTTAAGGATACCCATTTTTTGCACTGCTTGTGATAGATGTCAGAGATTGGGAAGTTTGTCTCGTAAACACATGATGCCTTTGACCCCAATACTACCATTGGAGATTTTTTACTATTGGGGTATTGATTTTATGGGACCCTTTCCATCCTTCTTTGGATACCTTTAC
This sequence comes from Liriodendron chinense, assembly GCA_003013855.2. Taxonomy (NCBI): domain Eukaryota; kingdom Viridiplantae; phylum Streptophyta; class Magnoliopsida; order Magnoliales; family Magnoliaceae; genus Liriodendron; species Liriodendron chinense. Next base: position 3,076,931 of record ML058483.1, read on the forward strand.
ATTTTGGTAGGAGTGGACAATGTATCCAAGTGGGTAGAGGCGAATCCATGTAGAACCAATGAAAGTAGAGTGGTCCTATAATTTCTTAAAGATAATATTTTCTCGAGATTTGGAACACCTAAAGCCACCATCAGTGATGGTGGCTCTCACTTTTGCAATAGGCCCTTTGAAACTTTAATGACAAAATATGTATAAAGCACAAAGTGAGCACCCCATATTATCCACAGATAAGTGGGCAAGCTGATGTATCCAATCGTGAGATAAAACGAATTTTAGAGAAGACTATAAGGCCAGATAGGAAGGATTGGTCTATTAGACTATCTAATGCTCTCTGGGCTTACAGGACAGCTTATAAAATACCGATTAGAATGTCCCCATACAGGTTAGCATATGAAAAAGTTTGTCACTTGCCCGTGGAGTTGGAACATAAGACCTATTGGGCTATAAAGAAATCCAACTTTGATCTAGAACAAGTGGGTGAAAGGAGAAAATTTGAGTTGAATGAGTTGGAAGAGTTGCGTAGGGAGGCCTATGACAACTCTAGAATCTATAAAGAAAGGACAAAGGTGTTCCATGATAGGAATATCTTGAGAAAGACATTTGAACAATATTAGAAGGTCCTCCTTTATAATTCTAGACTCCAACTAGATGGACTGGTCCTCTTATGGTGAAGGAAGTATCTACTCAGGGGCTGTTATAATTGTAAACCTGTAACACCCCGTACTTTTCTGTACTCGGGTGTTACCACGAGAATTCAAAGTATATGTGTATGTGTAATGCCCTTCCGTGACTCTTTCGTCAATCTGTGTGCGACTCCTGGTGTCCCGAACTGGCAGTACGTAGTTTGCACCCAAATGACTGAAGTCCTGAGATCCCAAAACCTCTGTCATATTGACCGCGCTGTCCTCGTGATTGCAACGGCGAAAACAGTGCGTCGATCTGATACCCGAGCGCAAAGATATAGACATTTAATCAAAACACCCAAAAAAATGTGGTTGTGCACACTCGTGTGGGGCCACCCAATGTGGGGCCCACTACACGGTCTCCTAGGCAATCATCTCATTGTAATGATTACAAATAAATAAATAAAAAGTAATAATATATAATAATAATGAAAAGAAATAAATAAATAAAACAAATTAATAAAATAAATAATAATAAAAAAAAAAGTGTAATGATGGAGTGTCATGATGACACCCCATTCCTCTCCCATGCCCCCCACGTCCTCTACCATCCCTTCACTTAAAATAATAATAATAATAATAATATATAAAAAAAAAAAAGAGAGATTATAAGAGAGATGGATGGAATGGGTGGAACGATCTCTCCCCCTTCATCCTTCATTTCTTCTTCATTTATGTGCCATCCATGCCCTTCCTAAGTGTGTGTGTGTATGAGAGAGAGAGGAGTGGGTCATCTTCATCAACCTCCCCTCCATCTCAACCATTCATTCACTTCAACCATCAATATCAACCATTGAGCGAGGAGATCGAAGTAGGTACACCCCTCCACCTTTCATTCCCTTTGATTTCTTCATTTTCTTTATTGGTGATGAATCAAGGTGAACCATAGATGTGGGCCCCACTTTGAGGAAACGTATGGCATCTAGAACTCCTTGTCATTTAATGGCATGGATGGAGTAAGAGAGAGAAAGAGAGAGAGAGAGAGAGAGAGAGAGAGAGAGAGAGAGAGAGAGACGCTGGAAACAGCGTCCGTCCGGACGCTGTCCGTTTGGGGGCCCCACTTGTGAGCCCCACCTTGATGTATGTGACTAATCCATGCCATCCATCTGTTTTCCCAGGACATTTTAGGCCTTGGCCACAAAAATGATTAAGATCTAAATCTCAAGTGGGCCATACTAAAGAAAATAATGGCGACAGTTGAAACCTTCTGAGGCCACTGTGATGTGTGTATGCTATGAAACCTGTCCAAATTTGTACTCACTGGGCCCACTATAAGATGGCTAACCCGGTGGATGGTCTGGATTTATCGCATGGACCCCACTCCCCTGTTTATAAAAAATATATATATAAAAGAAAAAGAAGGAAAGAAAGGACGGGAAGTTTGCTTCCATCGTGCGTTAAAGGCGGTTTTTGGGCTTGAAAATGGCCCCACGTGTGGGAACCACTATGTTATATCCACGCCGTCCATCTGTCTCTCCACATCATTTTAGGCAAAGGGCTGAAAAATGAAGAAGATCCAGATCTCTAGTGGGCCGTGCCGGAAGAAACAATACAGACCGTTGAAACCTTTCCAAGGCCCACTATCATGTTTCTGAATAACAAAACATACCCAAATCAGGGCTTGTTAGGCCCACACTAATCTGGACCATCAGATGGACGAATTGGATTTCCCATGTGGACACCACCGTGTAAGGGAAAACAAAAAAAGAAGAAAGAAAAGAAAAAAAAAAAGGTAACTGGACAGTCAGCGTCCAGAGGACGCTGCTGCCCAGCTACGTGTGGGCAGAAGCCCCTTTGAGCGGGCCCCACTCCGGGACCCCACCATGATCTATCGGTTTTATCCAAACCGTTCATCTGCTTTGCCAGATCATTTTAGGACATGGGCCCAAGTATGAGGCATATCCAAGTCTTAGGTGGGCCACACCACAGAAAACAGTGTGGATAGTGATGTCCACCATTGAAACATTCATAGGGCCCAGCTTATAAGGTCCACCTTGATGTATATAGTTTATCTACGTGGTTCACCTATTTTGGCACCTCATTGTAGGGCTAATAGTTCTTGATAATGTGGCCCAACTAGATGGGACCCAGCTCTAATCTATGTTTCATGCACATTCCCATTTTTATTTCAAAAATCTACGTTGGATTTTAGTGTTTTAGGCCATGTTTGGCTGTCTTTGGTGGGCCCCACGTGGGAGCAATGTAGGAACCACCATTTGGACCTTGAATACTGTCTGTGTGACTACAATAATGACATTTTACCTGGGCCAAAGCGGACCCCACATGATCAGAAATTAAGTTCCAAAATCGGGTCGGGCAAAGTTGTGCAGGTGCAGAAATTCCAAGTGCTCATGTTTGGCCCCGTACCAAAAAATATTTATACATATCCAGCAAGCCCTACCTTATGGGTTTTAGAGACCATGCATGGGTCTACCAGGGGGACTTAACAACACGCCAAAAGGAGATCCCGTTTGATGGTGGGACGTGCCCAAAGTTGGGCCAAAATCATTTCTGCACTACCATTTCTGCACAACTCCAAGTACTCATGTTTGGGCCTTTGTTAAAAGTTGTACACATGCAAACAAAGGGATCCGTCTTATGAGTTTTGAAGACCATACATTGGTCTGTGAAGTGGTCATTTCATTTCTCCAAAAGATGGCCCCTTGTGATCACAAATTGGACCCAAACTTAGCCAAAAACCATTTATGCATGTCAAGTCGGTTTAATTAAAAATCTACGTGGGGTCACATCTATGGAATCCACCACTTTCCTAAAGTATTAAATAGGTCATTTAAACTATAAAACTTGAATTTAGAGCCACCACCATAGGGTTGGTCTTAACCGTATAAATTATGGATATGACGATCTAACCGCATAAATGGTCTAAAATATGGTAGGGTCGAATTCTAGCGAGCGTGTACATGTTTCAAGCAACTTTAGAAGACGCTTCGATTCTTAAGGTGATGATTTTTCCCCTTGAGCTTTCCACCTTCATGTTAATTAAGTAATAGATTTACTCATATATGACTGAAAATTTTACTCTGTCTCATGATTACCTCTGTTGTTTGATTTTGTCATAAATTATATGTTTAATCTTGTTATACATGAATTTCTTTATAACTGTGAATTATTTACGAATTTTGGAATTGTCATTTTCATTCTTCATGTTTGGAATATGAAAGTGGAATATGAATTTGAATGGTTGCGATCACCTATATTTGATGGGACCTTAAACTGGTGGCCTTTGGAAGCGATTTATTGGAAAGATTCCTGATGGTGTCCTTGGATGGAAGTGTTGGGCTAAATGTTAAATGAGATGAGATTTTGATCATGCCCCCAGCTGAATTAGTAAGGAAATAATTTTTGATGGCGTCCTTATATGGACTTGTTGGGTTGAATGTCTTATTGAGATGAGTGGTTGGGATTCCCGATGGACTTGATGGACTAATGGTCCTGTGAGATAAATTATTGATTATGTCCCTAGTTGGACTCGTGTGGAAATATTTTGAAGAATTATTGTGATGAAAGGCCACTAATTGTAAGGGAATGTCATAATTGGTTTGGTTGTAAATTGGAATAATAATGGGTGGTTTAATCATGCATATCATGGCACAGACGGGATGTGTGGTGACGAGCCATATTACCGTCGGGTGGTCTGGTTGCTGAGAGCACGTACCCTAGAGGTATTTTCGCTGGCTCTAGACCACCATAGAGTGTGTCATTCACTGAGAGCACGTACCTTTGGTATTTTCGCTGGTGATGACCACTCGTGATATTGTGGGGCTGATGTGTGTCCTTAGTGACTTCCAGACCACTGGGTGAGGCCGATGTGTGTCCTTAGTGACTTCCGGATCACCAATTGGTGGATTTGCATTGTGGGGCTGATGTGTGTCCTTAGGGACTTTCAGACCACATTTTCCAGCTGGATGTGCATCCCCAAGCTGAGGGACATGTGCATGCATTCATGCATTTAAGAAAGATTGCATTATGGATGTTTTGTACATTTTTTTATTATTATTCTTGATTAATGTGTTAGTGTGTAATCTTGAGGGGACCTCACACTGAGCTGGCCACTCATGCTGTTATATTTCAACTGTATAGTTGGTGCAGGTAATTTGAATAATGTACAGGTTATACTGGAATGGAGCAGGATGCTCAGGTTATGCTGATGTCATGGATCGAAGATCCGTGTTTCATGGTTGCTGCTTTAAATTTTGTATATAATTGTAATTGTTTATTAGTGTATTCTGAATTAAATTTGAGATATTCGGTTTGTATAAGCCTTATGGGCAACACTCTGCGATATTTGTTGTATCTTTCCTATATGCATGGTTTGTTTTCTTCCGCGGTGAATACCCTTCTTGGAATGACAGTTGAAAATGGACTAAAATGTGGGTTTCTTCATAGGCTAACGCCCGGGTTTTTGATACACGAGTCTAGAACTCGGGTCGCAAAAAATTCGGGGCGTTACAAAACCCATGCAACGGTAATGAATTTAAAGTGAACAGGTATCGATTGAAGCTGTACATGGAGAACTTCCATTTGGAAGAGGAGCCATTCCTCTTCAGGATCTAGTTTTATGTGGATTGAGGCTCCTAGTCTGATGGAGCGTAGTTTAGGTACTGCTTTCAGTAGGTTTGCTTGTGTATTTTTGTTTTGGGTTTTTTTCTTTTCTTTGGTTTGTTTGTTAGAATGATTGAAGACAAGGTCACCATCGAGGTAATTTTCACCCTTGCTATCTATTAATTTACATTGTTCTTTTTATTCATTCATTCATACTTGTTACATAGAGGACAACGTAGAATTTGGGTTGGGGTGGGGATTGTCATACAGAGTATATCTGCACGTGTGTTTTTGCATCTTTTTATATGTTATTGCGTGTGTTGAAGGGTAGTGGAAAAAAATTTCTCAAAATTTTTGAAACTTGTGTAGATGTGTATACTTGAGAGCATGTAATTTTTCATGGCAAACAAGGAATTAATTTAAGTTATAGTGGTTAGAATCTTAAGATTTGAAAAATGATAACTTGAGTTGAACTAACTAATTTTTAGCTCTTATATATATATATATATATATATATATATATATATATATATATATATATATATATATATATATATATATATATATATATATATATATATATATAAGAGCTGAAAAGAATGAATTGTTATTGAAATTTGAGGCAAGGGTATTTAAGTATCCATTGTCGTTAACGTTTCGCTTAAAGGACGCCTAAGCTGAAGTGAGCCTTTTGGAGTCTTCGAATAGGTGAATATGAGAATTGGTTTTTAAAAAAAATTATATATGCAAAAAGTGATGAAAGAGATGATAAAAGAAGAATGGGCAAGGGATTGAGAAATTCAGCTAGTTCATGGTCATTGGGGGAATAGAACTGAGTTAGGAAAGGTGTCATACTTAGTGATTCACTTAGTTAGCTTAGGTTCCGCCATGCACACATGTACAGAAAATTAAAACTACTCTAATGTTTGATTAAAATTTTGAACTCAAGGTTCATAATCGAGTAGGATATTGAGGTTCTAACTTGCTCTTAACTAAGATTAAGGTCTAGGATATAATGGAAATCACATGTTTATCTTGGAACACTTCTTACAAAATTTGAAATTTTGGACTATTTTTTCACTTTATTTTCACACGTTTTGCTTGAGGACTAGAAAAATGCTGGTTGAGGGGTGTGATGAGTGTCCAATATTGCATATTTGGACCCTTCAAGTACAGTAGTTTTGCATGATTTTCAAGATAAAACACATGTTTTAAGTCCATCTGCATGCATAGAATCATATGTTGCATTTGTGATAAATATGCGTTAATTAATAAATTTTGATACATGAATTAGATGGTCGGCACTAATGCATGGACTGGAAACTAATTCAAAGAAGTGACGGACCCAAAATATGAAAGGAACAGAAGAAAAATGAGCCGAATACTTAAAGTGCAAGAATTGGACTCAGGGAGCCGAATAGAGTGCCACGGATGAACTGAGGGCCAGAACTGCATTTCTATGGCTGAAATATTGGGTAAAAAATAACAGGTGGTCCAGATTGGGAAGAAACGTAGTGTATGGGTCAGAGTGCAGTTGTGTAAAGAAAAGGCTAGGAAAACTGGCCCTGAAAAACCAACTTTTTATCAGAGTGGAATTTGGAGCTGATTTTCGCACCATTGGTAGAGCACCTCAAATAATAGCATCACGTCAAATTTGGTGCGAATTTGAGGTTATGAAAGGAGAAATCAACGAAATAGAGATTCGTGCCAAGTTATGAAAATCAATGTGTGAATAGTGTTCACATGTGTGAACAACAGTCATTCATTTAGGCATTGCACATCAGTTTTCAGTGACCTATTTTGAACGATTTGAGACGTCTACATCGTAGAGGACATGATTTTAGGGTACGAGACCAAATTTTACTAGAAATAGATATTCTGGTAGGCCGCGAGAAAGGAAAAGGTGCAGACACATTTGAGATCATTTCAGGGCTGTGATCACTCGTAGTTCACACCAATGGTCTATTGAGACATGTTTGAGATGGAAAACAAGATGGATGGCTTAGATCTTATGCAAGGTTGCTAAAAATTGAAGAAAAGAAAGAAATTTCATAAATAAAAATTTCTAAATATTTTTTTGTACGTGAATAGCAAGTGACCTGAGCTCTCTTTCTATTTATTTAAAGGGAGATAGAAAGAGAGACAAGGGAGGATTTTAGGTAGAGTTTTAAGATGATTTTTTTAGCATTTGAAGTTTATTTTTAATAGAATTTTTCTTTCATACTTCTTTTTCTATATTATTTTTTTTGTTATTCTTTTATGAATAATTAGTTTTAATGGGTATGTGATTTTGCCTAATCCATTGAATGTATTAGATCCTACGTGTTTAAATAGAATTTTAAACCATATTGCATGAGATTCATAGATTGGAAATAGGGTTTTATCTAGTATATCAAGCATCCTAAATTTTTACCTTTAGATCTAATCCAGGGGTTACCTAAATAGGCGAATCTATTAGCCGATTACATTGATGTATGAGTTATCTCACGGATCAATCATGCACAATCACTTGTGCCTAGTAGTATGTTTATAATGATGTATGATTGATTCAATATCTCACATCTATTAGATTATTTCATAAGTTTGATTAATTTATCTTCTAATTGAGTGGAACAAAGAGATCTAACTCAATCATGTTTATTGTAGTTGCATTCAATGGACGGTTAAATTACATAGCTTTGTTTGATTGATTTATTTATTTTTCATAAAAATCTTCAATATCAAAATCCTTTTGAGCATTGTTAGAGTCAGTTTCTTTTGGATCTGCCTAAGTAGAAGATTGTCTTTTGCCTAGAACAACGCTTTCCGTGGATTCGACTCCGATCTCATCGGATTATTACTTTCTGATCTCCTACACTTGGGAGCACATCCTTGTGGATAGATCAGCGATCGACTACGGTTAGTGAATGTCAACGACGGTCAGTGAATATTGGCAACAATCAATGTCTATTGACAAAACAGTCATAATTCCCTCGTTACACGTCCAATTTAGGTGATCTTATGCTTGTTGGAAAGGTAATTTGATAAACTTTCAAATGGATTTACAATCACCTCATTTGGATACCATTTGGTTGCCAAAAGCTGGCCCATTTTCATGGGATCTGAAACCCACATGTAGTTATGACAGTTATGACCATTCATCCATTTCAACATTCTTCCACTACAACATTTATTTGTTACAATATTCATCTATTTCAACATTCTTCCACTACAACATTTATTTGTTACAATATTCATCTATTTCAACATTCTTCCACTACAACATTCATCCATTACAATATTCATCCATTTCAACATTCATCACATTATCATTACAAAATTCATCCCCTTCACAAGCTCTCACCTTTAACACCCATAAAACTAAAACAAATAATTATAAAGGGAACCAACACACCATCCTCCCATTCAAAAACTCCTATCATTGATACCCACCAACAAAAAAAATAAAAAATAAAAGTATCATTCTAACCTAAGGTACCTTTGGCCGTCATAGCTTCTGCGTCAGAGATTGTAGCAAAAAATCTTTACAAAAAACACTTAAAATCTTGCTGGAATGTAGGAAATGACACCGAATTTTCATCGAAAGCTGATCAAAGTGGGTTCCATGGAGGTGGCAACAGTCCTAACGGCCAAATAGACTTTAAGGGACCCATTTTTGAACCCATCCCATGTCTTATTTGGGGCCCACGGATAGTCATGGAGTAGATTGTTGAGCCATGAATATTACATATTCTAACTCCTTTTCATCATCACATTATGCATGGTTTTCATGTTTAAAGACTAATCTAATATATATTTTTGTGCTTGTAAGAATGAGAGGGAGACTTCACCAATTCATGGTTAAAAGAGTCACTTTGTGTGCCTTGAAAATTAAAGAAATAAAGAACAAGAGATGGAGGAAAGATGCAATGCAATGGAGGAATAAAAGTATGAAAAAGTCACAATTTATAGCCTGACCGACCGGCCGGCCACAGCCACTGACCAGCCGGCCAAACCCTCCAGAAATTGCAAATTCTCTGGAATGATTTTATGAAAGTCGACCTGTGGTCTGGCCGGCTGGATCGATTGGCCGGCTGGCTAATAGGTCGGCCATGCACTTTCTAAATTAAATTTCAAACGTAAGGAGTCCCTCTTTTGTTTTTCACCCCAGTTTGTAAGGCTCATATTGATGATATTTGGAAATCCAACCTATCCATGTCGAAGAGGAGCTCGACATTGAAATAGCCCAAGTGGTTTTGTGTCGATCGGAGCTACGGATTGATAGTGGCGGCCAAAATAATACGAACTGTCCAGAAAGTTTTCTGATTTCGTTGTTCAACATTAGAATGGTCCAGGTGACCCATCATTGATGATATGAAAAATCTAATTTGACCATCTTCTAGATCACATCTATATATGAATAAAAAGTTTCAGGTCAAAAGGATGTATGGTTTGGTAGTACCGGTTGAAGAAAGATGGATCATCCGAAAAGATTCAACTGCGCAGATTTTATAAAAGGCCTAAGTGTTCTAATTTTCATACCCAATTCTGGATTTAATTTTGAAAATCTAATCCGTCTATCATCTAGAGGAGGAAAATTTTTACTAATATTCCAAATTTGAGATCAATCTAACCTCTGTACACTCTGTCGTGTTGAAAGCAAGATGACTGGTCCTGGAGGTACCCGAATTACGAGATTTTGAGAGGCGGTAGCGAATCTGATTGGTGGGCCTATTCAGAAGATAATCTTGAAAATCTAAACCATTTATGAGGAAGATCAAGTTCCAAGGAAGTTACAAATCAAATTTGAAAGCAATTCGTTTATTGGTTAAGCCGTACAAAGCGAAACAAATTTGTTATGTTGTGGTACTCTTGTTGTATTATAAAAGGAGGTGCTCTCTTCTATTCCAAATCAAGCAAGGACGTGGGAAGTAAGGAGTTCAAGTCCTAGGAGGATTTTTCTTCCTTTTCTTAGTTCTAGTTCTAGTTTTAATATGCTTTTTCTTAGTTAACCTCTTAGCTAGAGCTAGAGGTGAAATTTGTAGTTCATTTCAATGCTTTAATTTGTTTATGCAAGTACCCTTTTCTTAATTTTGAATTTTGAACTTCCAGTTTGAATAAAGTTTGGATTTTTAGATGAATTATGAGAGTTTGTGTACTTCGGACATGAGTTCCTTGCAATTCTCTGAGATTGCCATGATAGGGTTGTTTAGATTTTAATTGTAGTAACCCCAGAGCATGCCATAGTCTCTTGGCATGGCTGTTACTTCGAAGGCTACAAGTTTGAATTCTATGTGTTTCATTAGAACTTTGACTCTAATTGGGCCAGATTTCCAAATTTAAGTCGGACTGTTTGTACTTGAATGTTATATCCTCCAATTAGATGAGAGATAGGACTTTGACTCTAATTGTGTTGTGCTTTGATGAATGGATTGGTATTGAACTACTACAAGTGAATCCTTGATGCTCTAGTTTTACCCAAATCTCAGATTTCCTATTTAGTTCTTAAAAACTATTTTTCTAAAATCTTCTTAGATTCAAGTTATTAGAGTAATTGGAATTGTTTCCATGTGGATCAACCTCGGTCTTACCAAGAATTATTACTACATCGCAGCCTTGCACTTGAGGCGAGAGAATACAGATTCAAGCTATCCATATGAATGGGGTTTTAATTTCATACCATCTGTTCAACTTTGAGGGAAAAACTCATCACAATTGGACCATATCGGAGGAAATAGTTCAGAATTAACTCATAGAGTTAATGCAAGTGTGGGCCAAAAAAAGTTCCAAAAATTCTTTTGAAATGACCCTACTATGGGTTCACGATTGTCCGATTAAAGTGAATGGATTAGATCGGTCAAGGGGTGGCCCCAATCATTGATTTAGTGGGCCCACACCCTCATTCTCAAAAGGCCCTCTTGACTTCCAAATTCTGCTGTAGATTTACGAGAGGAAGGCTGGGCAGAGGGGCATTTTCATCCAGGAAAAAGGCAAACAGTGCCGAGGAGGCTAGATAAAAAAAAAAGTTCTGATAAGGGGGCTAACGACATAATGACATCATAAATCAAGGCTTTATTAACAAATATCCCCACAGGCAGCTAAGTTGGAGATTTCAAATTGTCCAACTAGCTGGGCATTAAATACTTGATGGGAACAGGTACTAAAGGTTCGATCCACTCATCAAATATGGCTCATTAATTAGATGTTATCTAACAGACATGATTAGAAGATACTAATTGCTTAAACAATACATGCAAGTTAACCTTGGACTATTATAGTGCATTTCTAATACTCTAAATTTTGCCTAATTTTTTTTACCATTGATTGGAAAAAAAACATATTTTTGGTCCATCACATTCTTATAAGGTATCTGTTAGAACTAAAAATGCTATAGGGACATTTTCTGTGTATTGTTGCTCTGGGGTTTTGAGTAATAGAAATATTCATAAACAATCACATGCATTCACAAAAGTGCACCAGAGAAGAGATATCGCAAGGCGAATTTTATTCTAGAGATTCTGAGATCTTGTACCTTCCAGGCCTTAATTTGGTACAAACCCTCAATTACATCGAATGATCGACGACCCTTGATTAAAAGACAGAAGACTAGTCAGTAGGGACTATGGTCTTAGAGTTCATGGTCATGGAGATCGTTGTATTTTTGGTATGGAGTGAGTCATCTTTGTATGAGTTGGATGTCTAAGTCCCATATTTTGACCGGAGATCCGGGTTGAGATCATCAGGATTTTTAACTGAGGGTGTGACTTTGGGCCTGCACCCGTCATTTTTGACTGGTGACCGCGGAAAGAACGATCTGCAGTTGTATGTACCTGAGCAGCCCAACCGGCGGATGTCGTTTAGATGGTTAGGTCATCTACTATGCTTTGAGATGTCAATCTTTAACAAATATTGTGTAATAGTTAGGAACTCTTTTGATCTGATTTATCGTGTTAACCATATTCCCATCTGCTTAGTCTGAACCTTAATCAGGGGCATATTTTGATAGTACATGTGATGATGATACATTTGTATAGCTCTTGATGTTGGCGGTCTCATTCTGGAAGTTCGTTGCATTCATCGTGCTGGATCGGATTGGACTCCGAAAGTCTATATTTTTATTCATTAAGTGTCCCGAAAGGATATTTGATTGTTCCATTGTGTCCGGACTGCTCGAAATACCGAAAATAGGTCTAAATATGGCCCAAAAAGCCTAAAATGAAGTCTGATGCACCTAAAATTGATTTGGCTGATTTTTTGGGTGCGTTGGACTGCAATGCACCTTTGCTGACTTTATGGGTGCGTTGGACTTCGATGCACCCTTAAAATACTTGTCTATTTTTGTTGAATTTATGGGTGCGTTGGTGTTCGATGCGCCCTAAAATTATCTTTAGTTTTGCTGAATTTATGGGTGCGTTCCCATACTTACAATTTTTAGAATCGAACCTGCGGTGGTTGGAGTGATCTTTCGGTGGAGAATGTCAGTGATAGGAAAGGGATTTCAGTGACCGAGAAGGTTTTTCAATGATCGAAAAAGTGTTCCGGCGGTGGTTTTTCAGCGGGAATCTCACTACCCAGAGGATAATAGCTCTCTCTCTCTCTCTCTCTCTCTCTCTCTCTCTCTCTCTCTCTCTCTCTCTCTCTCTTAGAACGTATAAATGAATAGTTGGACGGGGTATTTATACCTGAAAATACCAGAGATCGACCAATGAGGAGCTGTCAGAGATGACGCACCCAAAAATGTCTCCAGTGCACCCTTAAAATACAGATTTTATGGGTTGACACACCCTAAAATGATTTCTAAACTTGGCTGATTTTTCAAGTGCATTGGACTGAATTTATGGGTGCATCAGACTCCAATGCCCCCTTAAATTCATGTTCTGATTTCTGTTGATTTTTCGAGTGCGTCGGAGTCCAATGCACCTTGAAAATAGTTTTTCATTTTTGGCGATTTTTAAGGTGCGTCAGACTCCAATGCACAAATTCATCCTCTGATTTCTGTTGATTTTTTGGGTGCGTCGGAGTCCAATGCACCCTTAGATTCATCTTCTGATTTTCAGGTAATTTAAGGGTGCATCATACCTATTTTTTAGGTGCGTTGACAGACTCTATTTTTGTCTGTTGTGATTGGGTCGTTTGAATGATGGATTTGCAAGGCTCCTTTGGTGATAAATGGTCATGCACTGGTCATGATAATTCATCATGTAATTATGCCCTGATTTCGGATGATTTTTATCATAATGATTTGTGGGGCCTGCCTAGCTTTCTTATTGAAAAATGGCTTAAGGGTGAGCATTTTGAAATTCTGGTTGAATTTCAGGGTGCACCTGTTGGGTTCTTTCGAGGTGTTTGGGTAGTTGAGTATATAGAGTTTTTCTTTTGAGTACCCCTACATTTTGGGACCCCAACAGATGCCCCTCCAATGCGTTGTGATGGACGCGTGATCGTCCAGTGCAGAGTATCGAATTTTCGATTCCCTGCTATAAATAGGTAAGATAGCTTCATTTTCACCATTTCTCGTTCATTACTGTGCGTATCCTCTCCGTCGACACACCCTTTTATTCACCGACGCACCTAAGTATTATCGCCAACGCACCCTTACATTGTCACACACACCTCGAAATTCAAGGTGACGGGATTTTCTGGGTGCGTCGGGCTTTAATGCACTCAAAATTTTGAACTTTAGCAATTTTTTAGAATTTTGGGGTGTGTCGAGCCTGACACATCCAAATATGGGACTTAGGAAAATTTTAGATTTTAAGGGTGCGTCGGCCTGATGCATCCAAATATGGGACTTAAGGAAAATTTTGGATTTTAAGGTTTCGTCGGGCCTGTCGCACCCAAGCATGAGACTTAAAAGATTTTTTATTTTAAGGGTGCGTCAAGCCTGACACACCCATCGTTAGAACTTTTGAAAAGTTTACAATTTCCACCCTTTTCTAAGGGTGCGTCATGCTTGACGCACCCATCTACGAGACCTAGCAATTTTGTTGATTTTAAGGGTGCGTCATGCCTGACGCACCTGAATATGGGACTTAGAAGAATTTATGATTTTAAGGGTGCGTCAGGCCTGACACACCCAAGCATGGGTCTAGAAGAACATGCGATTTTAAGGTTGCGTCAGGCCTGACGCACCCTGTTTTCCAACTTAGGCATTTTCATGCCTTTTTGGGGTGCGTCGAGCCTGACGTACCTTGATTCCAGGACTTAGTATTTTGCATGATTAGCTCAATGGTATTTATTATACATACTTTCTAGATGGGCAAAGCTACTCCCGTTGTAACAGGGATTGTTATTTTGAAGGGTACTAGATTCCGTACTTCCACTCTAAGTTTTCATATGCACTATTGTTCTTTAGAAGAGGTGTTGGGCCTCGTACTCTTAAAAATCTTGGACTATGCCAAGCTGAATATGATACCTTCCTGTAGTCCTAGTGATTACTTTGAATAGAGTTTGCGCATGACTGTGTATGTTTTCCTTTGTTTTGAGCTGGACTTGAACTCCTTGTGCACTTTTGCAGAGCATAATGGCTAGTGGTTCTTCAAAAGTCGGTCCTTCTAGTTCGTCACCGACTCCGTCCAAGCGTAAGCAGGTCCGGCCAAAGAAAGTCAACAAGCCGTCTGATCAGAATCCACAATGGTTCCTTTCACCAAAGACCTTCAACTTTTATGAGCGCATCTTGACATTGCCCAATGACATACAATGGAAAATTCTTTGTGATAGAGTCTTGCCACCTCCTACGGATAGGGGTACACAAGAAGAGTGGGATGCTTGGTATGCCCCGCCGGGTGGCTTTTGGATTGATGAGACCGTGGGGTCCGAAGAGGGTGAGGCGAGCCCATTTTTCCCATCCAATCTACTAAACGCAATCGCCCGAGGATAACTGGTAAAGGCGCTAAGCAAGTGTATTTGGATAAGCAGGCCAAGTCTAAGTCCGATAAGATGAACATTCTTTGGTCCACTATTAAGCTGACCGCATCATCTCTTGTGATATGGAATCCTTATACAAGGTAATACATCAGATATGTCAAAAGTTTTCAATGACAGCGTTCGCTTCTAAGTATTGAGCCCTTTGATACACGCTGCACCAACTCTTTTTTTAGCGTGAAGACTTGGACATTCGTCCCGGCATTGTTCCTTAACTGATCTTTGTCTAGGAATGGTCAACGTCAGGCTAGTCTTGGTAAGAAGAATATGATTTTCTTAGAACCGAATCATGACCGTCATTAGCCCTTCCCAACACACTATTTCGAGACTCTCCGTCAGAGATTTCATCATTTAGGGGATACAGAGGTTTGGTTATTGGGTACGTTTCAGACCCGGGGACATTTGATTGCTTACCCTAGCTATGAAGCTTGGGCAAATCGAATTCTAGAACAACATAAGAAGACTCTACAAGCGGTAGGCCTTTTCAAGGCTATTGAAGCGACGTCAAGCTATTTCTGTCGTGAGCCATGGGTTTACAAAAGATTCCTCAACCACTGGTGTTCCATCACCAATTCTTTCCATCTGCCATACGGGAAAATGAGCATCTCGCTCTGGAATTTGAACCAAATCGCAAGTCTTCCAATCCGTGGGAGGATCTATGACGAATGGGTCCCTAGTGATGATGAGTTACATCGGAAGAAGAAAGGCGTGGACAAGGGTTCCTTCTTTTCGACTTGTTACGAGCGGTTTGCAGAGCTTCCACAATTTTGGAGCTTCAAGGATAAGCTTCCATTTAAGGATTGGCTGGTCTATTTCAACCACAACTTAAAGTAAGTATCTTGCCGTAAACCGTGTACTATCATTTCATTCCGTCTTTCCTTCTATTAATGGTCTCTTTCTTCTTTCAGCTTAGATTACACAGCCTACAATGAGGGTCGTGGAGATAAGGATTTCTTGAAGAATAAGATGAAGGAAAATTTTCCCAGACCGAACAAGCTATCTCCAACGTGCGAGCTGGCCGGTTTCTTAGCATATTGGCTAAGTTGTGTAGCCCTGCCAAGTTCCAAATAGGCAGATAGCGTAAGGGTGTCTTATTTTGCCATTATGGGAGCCTTGGCGAATGGTCATCGGTACGCGATAGCCCCAATGGTTTTGTGTTCTTTCTACCGGGCCTTCCATTGTGTCATCAGCAACAAGGATCGCGCGTCGCCTTCGGGATGAATCTGCTTATTGCGGGTGGCACTTTCTATCTGGGTGGCTTGGAGTATACTTTCCCTGGGTGTATGAAATAAAATCTGGGGGTTATGTTCAGGCAGGAGTGATTCCGCTGTACTTTTTTCAAAAGCGGAAGATGGTCGGGCAAAACCTGAACACCATCAAGGTGAAGATCGCTCGGTTTGACGAAGTCTATTTCTTCCACTTTTCGGGCACTAAAAGCAAGGATTCGATATTATGTATGGATGACGATAGTATTGACTACTATGAGTGCTCATTCTTGACGGTAATTCATCCATCATCGCTTCCTTTGCGTGAAGGGTTGGAGTTCTAGAGAGAGTTGTACTATCCAAATCGCTTTTCTCGTCAATTCAGCTACGATTAGGGAGTACCTGAGATACTTTAACCAGTAATGCGTGAGCAACGGGCGTATGGTGTTGGTCCTGTATTAAGCTCTTAAATATGTATATTCTAACCCCATTTCATCACTAACTATGCTTGAAATACATGATTAAAGACCCAACTAATGCATGGTTTTGTGGTTGTAGGAATGAGAGAGAGAATTCATCAATTGAAGGCTTAGAGAGACACTGTTTACAAGCATTGAAAATCAAAAGACCAAGCGCCAAAAGGTGGAAGAAAGAAAGCGAAGGAGAGAAGAAAGAGGGCAGAAAATTGCACTGAAGACCGGTCGTCCATAGCCCAGGACCAGTCGTCCGACCAGTCCGAACACTCAACAGGAGGACCCCTGCTGTCAACGTTGCTGGACCAATCGGTCGTCCACTACTCAGACCTGTCGTTGAATTAAAAAATTGGGTTCGAATTTCCAGAAAACTCTCTGGACTGTTTTTGGCCTTTTGTGACCGGTCGTCCGTGAGCTTAGACTGGTCATGCTACCGGTTGTCTACGCAACAAAGCTTCTTCTACAAGCTCTGAAATTTGCTTCGCGAAGCGCAATTTTTACGAATTTTCTCGAAATTTCTTCGCATCTAGGGCCTCAAAAAAAGGACACTTCTAGCTCGTTCCTAAGGCATCTTAGAAGAGATTTACCACGGTAGGAGGTGGCGGAAGTTGAATCTGGAGTTCTACAACTCCTCCTAGTTTGTTCTTCTAGTTTTTATGTTTTTCTTAGTTTCTTTCATGTTTCCTTGGATCATGAACTGCTAAACCTCTTAGCTAGGGCTAAGAGGTGAAGCTTATAGTGAATTTAGGATATTTTAATTCGTTTGTTTTGGTTTCAAGTTGGAATATTAGTGAAGAACAATGGTTCGAATTTTGAATAAAGTTCTAAGTATTCTTTCTTAGTCTCATGATGGCTCATAGGAAGAATTGCTTGATTTCTTAATTATTTGAATGGTTCTAGACCTGTACGCTTCGAGGAATCAGATTCAATACACTCTAGACCTTGGAATCTTATGTGGGAATTTTTAACCAAAGTTCTAATTTTCTGAATTTCTGAGTTATGTGTGATTTTGTAAGTGATTTGAATGAAGTTCAAATCATGATCTATTTATGCTTTGTGACAGAGTTTAATGATGATTATGATTGTGATCTTAATCTATTAGAACTAGGATTGACCTATGCAATTGAGTATGCTCAAGTCCTAACTTGAATTAAGGGAATCATGTACATGAATCACACATATGACAGATTGTTTGTTTTAACCGCTCTATCATCCGGCTAGATAGGATTTGATTTCGATTCTAGTTGAGTAATTATGAAACCATAGTGAATTAAGCATCAAGGATTGCTACAAGTGGATCCTTGAACCCCTAGTGCTTTTTTACATTGTTTACATTCACCTTTAGTTCAAAATATTTATCTACATTCAATTCCAAAATCCTGTTTAGTCAGTTCTCAATCAGAAACCATTGAAAGTGTTTTATGTGTTCTTACACAAGTCCCTGTGGATCGACCTCGGTCTTACCAAGATTATTACTACATCATAACCCTACACTTGGGGAAGCAAACAAGTTTTTTGCTCCATTGCTTAAGATCTTTGACGGTTTTTCACAAAATTTCTGAAAACAGTTTCTTTTTTAGATTTTTAGGAGTCCTTTACTAACTTAGTTTGTTTGCTTTGTTTTGTTTTTACAGGAATTCTAGGAGTCGAAGTAGTCACTTCAAATCAGGTTTTTATAACCCTTTTTCTGAGATTTGCATGCCACATTGGGTCTCATTAGTGAAGGGGGAATTGTTGAAGGGATTGAAAAGGAGCCACGTGTTAAGAAACGTTTAGATTCTCTAATTTTGTCTGAAAGTGTGGCTGGAAATCAACCCAACCCTATGGCCAATCAAAATCTGGGCCAAATCGAAACGAGAGAGAATGAGGTTGAGAATGTTCCTCAACCTAGAACACTACGTGATTACTTGCAACCTACAAGAGCGAGCACTCTCTCATGCATAGTTTTTCCACATAATGCAGGGAACATAGATCTTAAATCGGGAGTAATCCAACTCCTTCCCAATTTCCATGGACTAGACAGTGAAAGTGCCTATCAACATCTTAAGGAATTTAATGAGGTGATAGCCACAATGCACTTTGCAAATGTAACTGATGATGTGGTGAGACTCAAATTATTTCCTTTTTCCCTTAAAGGGAAAGCTAAGGCTTGGCTTCATGCATTAAAGCCAAGATCAATTGTCACATGGACTGAGATGACTAGGGAGTTCATTAAAAAGTTCTTCCCTACTCACAAAACGATCATGTTAAGGCACCTTATCATGAATTTTGCTCAAAAAGAGGATGAGACCTTCTTCCAATGTTTGGAGAGGTTCAAGGACTTATTAAATGCATGCCCACATCATGGCTACGAAATTTGGCGGGTAATAAGCTTTTTCTATGAAGGACTGACTTCACCCATGCACCAATTCGTAGAGATGATATGCAATGGAGAATTCATGAATAAGGAGGCCGAGGAAGCATGGGACTATTTTGATGTCTTGGTCGAGAATGCACAGTCTTGGGATACATCTAAACCAACAAATCCCAAGACAAGCCAACAAAAGGAAAAAGGAGGCATTTATGTCCTCTCAGAAGAAAATAACATAAGTGCACGTGTGGCTAGCCTCACAAGAAAAGTCGAGGCTATGGAATTGAAGAAAGGAGAGACGATTAACTCAAAGAACGTTGAAATTGTTTGTGAAATTTTTGCCGGGAATCAACATGCAACACAAGATTGTCCCACAATTTCTGCATTCTAGGAAATCTTACAAGAACAATCAAATACCATAAATAGTTATCAACAACCATTTAATGCTCCAAATTCAAACACGTATAACTCTAGTTGGAAGAACCATCCCAACTTCAATTGGAGGAATGGATCAACTGCGACTGCAAACAACACCCCCCAAGCTCAACCTTTACTAGGTCTATCCCTAGTAATCACAAGCTACACTAGAGGAGATGTTGGGTGCATTCGTATCGGTTCAAGCTAAATATAATAAGACTAATTCTCTGAAAATTGATGGGTTCATGCAAGAGCAACTGAAATTCAATCAAAATTCATTTCAAGCCATTAATGATTTGAAAACATCAATGGCTAGAGTTGAATCTCATCTCAGTGTTAGGGAGAAAGGCATACTTCCTGCCCCAACCTCTCCCTAACCCAAAATCCCAATTTGAGATACAAGACCTAAGCTCGTCCTCCCAACATACGGAGCATGTTGAAGCTATCACCACCTTGAGGAGTGGAAAAACAATCGATAAATCTAATCTGGTGAAGGCGTCGAAGCCTAATGATCCAAACATTTTCGAAGAGGATGATAGCCCAAACAACACTCTACATGAGAAAGAACCAGAAAGGCAATACAAGCCGGTTGCCCCGTTTCCCCAAAGGTTGATTTCACCTAAACTTTTAGACACAAACCTAAAATTTTATAGGTTTTTAAGCAAGTGAAGATCAACATTCCGTTATTAAATGCTATAAAACAAATACCATCCTATGCCAAATTTCTGAAGGAATTATGTATAGTCAAAAGGAAACACATGTTCACAACAAAGTACTTTTGACTGAGAATTTGAGCTCTATTATCAAACAAGAGGTGCCCAAAAAATACAAGGATCCGGGTAGTCCAACCATCTCATGCATCATAGGTGACTACCGGATCAAACAAGCCTTACTTGATTTATGAGCAATTGTTAACCTCATCCCATACTCGGTTTATGAACAACTTGGATAAGGTGAATTGAAACCCACCAAAACCACACTCCAACTTGCTGATAGATCTATTAGTATACTGAGGGGGATGATTGAGGATGTCTTGGTCTAAGTCGATAAATTCTACTATCCAGCGGATTTTATTGTCTTAGATATACATCCTGTGATAGATACTAGAGCTCAAATTCCTGCCATACTAGGCCGCCCTTTTATAGCTACTTCAAATGCAATTATCAATTGTAGAAATGGGCTCGTACAAATGTCCTTTGAAAATATGACACTCGAGCTGAATATATTTGATTTATGCAAACAACCATGGGAAGTTGATGACGAAGCCCACGAAATAAACCTAATTGAATCATTCGGGGAGAATACATCCCCCTTATCATTTTATTCCGATCCTTTAAAGGCATGTTTGGCCCAGTCTCATGAAATGAATGATGACACGATACGAAAGATGATGCCATTTTGGATGTTATGCCGGTACTTGATAATAAAAGATGGAATGCATTATTTGAACCTTTACCCTTAAGCGAGAACAAGCCTCTTCCATCTAATATCAAGGTGTCGAAGCTCGACCTAAAACCATTATCCATTGATTTGAAATATATTTATTTAGGTCGAGATGAGACGTATCTGGTAGTGATTTCTTCCTACTTGGATAAGGAACAAGAGAGTAGGTTAATAGCCACTCTAATAGAGCATAAGAGTGTCATCGTATGGTCAATTGCGGATCTCAAAGGTATAGACCCACTGATTTGTACTCATCGCATACACCTTGAGAAAAATGCCAAGACATCTAGGCAACCACGAAGACGCCTCAATCCAAACATAAAGGAGGTGGTCAAGGCCAAAGTGGTGAAACTATTGAATGTGTGTATCATCTACCCAATATCCGATAGTCAATGGGTGAGTCCAACTCAGGTAGTGCCTAAGAAATCTAGAATAACCATCATACCCAATGCCAATAATAAACTCGTACTAACCAGAGTCACTACCGGTTGGAGAATGTGCATTGACTACAGGAAGCTAAACACAGTCACAAGGAAAGAGCACTTCCCCTTACCATTTTTTAATCAAATTTTAGAAAGGTTAGCGGGTCATTCCCATTTTTACTTCCTTGATGGGTGTTCAAGGTATAACCAAATATAGATCGCCCTAGAAGACCAAGAGAAGACAACTTTCACATGTCCATTCGGTACTTTTGCTTATTGAAAGATGACGTTTGGACTATGCAACGCCCTGGCCACTTTTCAGCGTTGTATGTTGAGTATTTTTTCTGCCATGGTGGGACGACTCTCGAAGTCTTCATGAACATTTCTCAGTATTTGGTTGTAACTTTGATGAGTGCCTTGTGCACTTAAAAACTATTTTGAAAAGATGTGAAGAAAAAGAACCTCGTGTTGAATTGGGAGAAATGTCACTTCATGGTTCAAAAGGAATAGTCATCGGTCACATCATCTCACAAAATGGAATTGAGGTGGACAAAGCTAAAATCGATCTTATCTCTAACCTTCCACCACCCAAGAGCGTATGAGATGTGCAGTCCTTTTTGAGACATGCCGAATTCTATAGACAGTTCATAAAGGATTTTAATTAACTCTCTCGCCCTTTATGTAACCTCCAAAAGGAAAACTCATCCGAGTGGAATGAAGATTGTCAAAATGCCTTTGACAAGCTTAAAGGTATGTTGACATGTGCTCCCATAATGCAACCACCTTATTAGAGCCTTCATTTTGAAATTATGTGTGATGCGAGCGACTATGCTATTAGGGCTGTATTAGGCCAGAGAAAAGAGAAAAGCCATGCGTCATCTACTATGCAAGTAGAACCTTAAACTTGGCTCAAGCTAACTACACTACTACAGAAAAAGAAATTTTAGCCGTAGTTTTTTCTTTAGACAAGTTTAGGTCCTACTTGATCGGATGCAAGATTATCATATTCACTGACCATGCCGCGCTTAAGTACCTTCTCTCTAAGAAGGATGCTAAGCTACGCTTGTTAAGATGGATCCTCCTACTACTAGAATTTGACATAGAAATACGTGATAAGAAAGGAGTAGAAAACGTGCATAGAAATACGTGATAAGAAAGGAGTAGAAAATGTAGTGGCTAGCCATCTCTCTAGACTTGTCCTCACCGATTCCCCTTAGACGACCGCGATCGATGACATGTTCCCTGATGAACAACTCTTTAAAATCTCCCAATTGCCATGGTATGTGGACATTGCTAACTATCTTACTACAAGTACAATTCCAACACACTGGAACAAGCAAGATAAGGATAAGTTTTTCAACGAGGTGAGAAAATTCTTGTGGGATGACCCGTACTTATTCAAGTATTGTCCCGATCAAATTATAAGGAGATGTGTGCCGGATGATGAGTAACACAGTATCATCTCCTTTTGTCATTCTCAGGCGTGTGGTGGCCACTTTTCGGCTAAGAAGATCATAGCCAAAATTCTGCAATGTGGGTTTTATTGGCCCACCATGTTCAAAGATACCCATGAGTTTTATCAAACATGTGAGCCTTGTCAAAAATTAGGAGGAATATCCCGTAGAAATATGATGCCACACAATCCATCTTACCAATCGAAATTTATTATTGTTGGGGCATCGATTTCATGGGTCCATTCTCATATTCTTTTGAAAATTTATATATTTTGCTTGCCGTCGATTATGTTTCAAAATGGGTCGAGGTGATTCCATACCGGAACAATGACTATAAAATAGTCATTCGTTTCTTAAAAGAAAATATCCTTTCCCGGTTTGGAACACCTCGAGTCATTATAAGCGATGGAGAATCTCATTTTTGTAACCGCCCGTTTGAAGCTTTAATGAAGAAATATGGCGTAAATCACAAGGTGAGTACTCCCTGTCACTCACAAACAAGTGGACAAGCTGAGATATCCAACAGGGAAATTAAACATATTTTGGAGAAAACAGCGAACCCCGATCAGTAAAGATTGGTTGCTTCGACTTACCGATGCACTCTAGGGGTATCGTACCGCTTTTAAGACCCCCATTGGAATGTCTCCCTATAGATTTCTCTATGAAAAAGCTTATCACTTGCTCGTGGAGTTGGAACATAGGGCATATTGGGAGATAAAGAAGATGAATTTTGATTTTAACAAAGCAAGCTCATTGCGCAAACTTCAATTGAATAAATAAACTTGCGGAACTCTGGAACAAGGCATATGAAAATGCGAGAATTTACAAGGACAAGACGAAGGTATTCCATGATAAGAACATCCTTCATAAGACCTTCACGATTAATTAAAAGGTCCTTATGTATAATTCTCGGCTACATTTATTTCCGGAGAAATTGAAGTAACGATGGACCGATCCTTTCATTGTGAAAAATGTTTATCCATATAGGACCGTCGAGTTGTTGAATCCAAGGAACGGTAATATCTTTAAAGCGAATGGTCAGGATTAAAGCCGTTCTTTGAGAATTTTCCTTCAGAAGGTATGTCCATACCTCTGACTGATCCTGTGTATCAGGATATTTGATCTCCTAGTCTGATGGAGGTATAGAGTAGTTAGAATTAGGATTTTGTTACTTTTGGTTTGCTTTTTCATAGGTTTGTTTGAAGAAGGTAGAATTCCAGTTTTTGTTCTCTCAGGTACTCTCATTCCTCACTCCCTTTATCTTATAATTACTCTCATGTTTTGCTTATTACATATCTTTACATTGAGGACAATGCAAGGTTTGGTTGGGGGGGTGTGGGATCACTAAAATGAATCTAGTGTTTTGTAACATCTCAAGCAATATGACATTTTTCAGATTTTTTCTACAAATTCAAAGCTCCATTGGAAAACTTTGTTTCTATGCATTTGGGATGGTGTAAGTATAAGAAAAAGAAAGGCGAAGTGAGTGATATTTAATACTTTGAACAATCTCTAAGGTACTAGTCTTGTATGTGAATTCCCCTATTTTTATTATTGATAGAAATTTTGAACACTTTTACACCAAGTTCACATTACACGATTCTCATGCTTTGAACGGTTTATGTAGAATTGTGAATTAGCTAGGTTTGGATTTGAGGTGTTGAGGAACCAAGCTGAGGTACTTTGTCCATCCTTGTCCAAGGGAAAATAAAGAAAGATATGGATTTCTAAAAATCATGTCTAAGGTATATGAAAAGGAAAGGAAGGATGAAAATATGGGAACAATTGAAAATATGGTGGAAAATTTCAAAAAGGGCTACCTATTACCAACCGGGGGATGGTTTTCCCGTAACCAAAGCTAGAAATGGGAAGTAGTGTGAAAACCGTCGGAAGGACGGTAAGGCAAATTCTTGTCATAGGCTTGTTGTTGACTTGTACACCTTAAATCCATGCTTTAGCTGATTTATGAAGAAGATAATCTTGAAAATCCATGAGATGAGCATTCACTGAGCACACTATGTTAAATTGTTCAAATTGTTCTATTTATCTATCAATCAGCGGGAAATCCATATGAGTACTTGTTATGTTCTTGAAAGTTTAAGGTTTCAAGCTCTATCACTTAGTTTTTTTCGATTTTTACACTTGCATGTCTTAGAGTATATAGAAGCATAGTTTCCGAAGGAGAGTTGAGTTTTGAAGAATGAAATTTGTTTCACGCATGTTTTGCTCGGGACTAGCAAAATGCTAGTTGGGGGTGTGTTAAGCTCTTAAATGTGTATATTTTAACCCCATCTCATCACTAACTATGCTTGAAATACATGATTAAAGACCCAACTAATGCATGGTTTTGTGGTTTTAGGAATGAGAGAGAGAACTCCTCAATTGAAGGCTTAGAGACGCTGTTTACAAGCATTGAAGATTAAAAGACCAAGCATCAAAAGGTAGAAGAAAGAAAGCGAAGGAGAGAAGAAAGAGGGCAGAAAAATGCACTGAAGACCAGTCGTCCGACCGGTCCGAACACTCAACAGGAGGACCCTGCTGCCAAACATTGCTTGACCAATCATGATCGATCGCCCGACCGGTCATTGAATTAAAAGTTAAGTTCGAATTTCCAGAAAACTCTCTGGACTATTTTTGGCGTTTTGCGACCGGTCATCTAATGAGCTCAAACCGGTCGTCTACGTAACAAAGCTTCTTCTACAAGCTCCGAAATTTGCTGGGGAAAGCGCAGATTTTGTAGATTTTCTTGAAGTTTCTTCGTATTTAGGGCCTCAAACCTATAAAAGGACTCCTCTAGCTCGTTCCTAAGGCATTCTAGAAGAGATTTACCACGGTGGGAGGCGGCGGAAGTCGGATCCGGAGTTCTATAACTCCTTCTAGTTTGTTCTTCTAGTTTTCATGTTTTTCTTGGTTGTTTTCATGTTTCCTTGGATCATGAACGGCTAAACCTCTTAGCTAGGGCTAAGAGGTGAAGCTTGTAATGAATCTAAGATGTTTTAATTCATTTGTTTTCGTTTCAAGTTGGATTATTAGTGAAGAACAATGGTTTGAAGTTTGAATAATGTTCTAAGTATTCTTTCTTAGTCTTATAATGGCTCATGGATGTTTTGAAGAATTACTTGAGTTCTTAATTATTTTGAATGGTTCTAGACCTGTACGCTCCAAGGAATCAGATTCCATACGCTCTAGACCTTGGATTCTCATGTGGGAACTTCATGCCAAGAGTTCTACTTTTCTGGAATTTCTGCTTATGTGTGATTGTGTATGTGATTTAAATGAAGTTCAAATCATGATCTAGTTATGCTTTGTGACAGAGTTTAATAATGAATATGATTGTGATCTTAATCTATTGGAACTAGAATGACCTATACAACTGAGTGTGCTCAAGTCCTAACTTAAATTAAGGGAATCATATACATGAATCATACATATGACAGATTGTTTGTTTTAACTACTCTATCATCCGGCTAGATAAGATTTAATTTCGATTCTAATTGAGTAAGTGAGAAACCACAGCAAATTAAGCATCAATGATTGCTACAAGTGGATCCTTGAAACCCTAGTGTTCTTTATTATTGATTACATTCACTTTTGGTTCAAAATATTTATCTACATTCAATTCCAAAATCCTGTTTAGTTAGTTCTTAATTAGAAACCATTGGAAGTGTTTTGTGGGTTCCTACACAAGTCCCTGTGGATTGACCTTGGTCTTATCGAGATTATTATGACATCGCAACCCTACACTTGGGGAAGCGAACACATACCCTTGAAGTTTAGATTGCTTACGGAGAAAGGAATATAACGCAAGAAGGGCCAAAGTCCCCGCCTCTTGGGCTTATTAGTAAGGTACCAAGGGGAGGCAGCGTTCCGAGAGGCAATAGTGATGGCGATGATGATGGTGATGATGACGATGAACGTGATGACGATGGTGACGATGGTCATGAGGGTGATGATGGTGGCGATGGTGATGGTGATGGCGATGGCGATGATGATGGTGATGGCAGTGATGGTGGTGATGACGGTGATGGTGGTGGTGGTGGTGGTGATGATGGTGGTGATGGTGGCGATGGTGATGGTGATGATGTCACAGCAGGGACCGACCAACAAGTGTTCAAAGGAGCCAAGGGGGTTTGTCCAAACATTTTGTCCCTGGGCATAGTGACAACGAGTTATCTCCCGAGCGAACTGGTCCTCGAGTGAAAACTGCCCATTGTCTTATTGTCACCTATGGGGGCAAAAAGATTAGTGAAATGCGAAAATTATACGACACGAGCTGCTAGGGAGCCAATTGGCCAAAGCTGCTGGTAATGCTCTGACTGACGATGCAGGTGAAGTCAGGGAAGAAAGGGAGTTGAGCTCTCAAGCTAATCTAAGCGAAGATCGGGAGGGTAACGATGACGAACCGATATATGATAGATCTGTCCTTGAAGCAAATGTAGGAGCCATCTTTATGGATCTGGATGATGGGGCATATGCTAAAGCTCTCCCTCCTAATCTTCCTGCAGCTGAAGCTGAAGCCGGTCAAAGTTCTATTCCTGAGACAACTGTCGCTACTGCAGCGGAGGGGGCCGTACCTCCCTCGACCCTTCCCCATTCCGAAGACATTGTGGTCGGGGATGTTGGTCCACCTTCCCGAGAAGTTGTGGCTTCTGGCGTCGAACCTAGTGCACCTGATCCTACCATAGAAGCACCTCCTACTGCTGAGCCGGTTCAAACTGCTGCTGTCCCTGAAGTTGTCGTACTTTCTTCTCCGAAATTGCCTGAACCATCGATGGGGAATGTAACTGAGTGTGCCCCAGTGCTGCCAACGCTCGTTGCCTCGACTAGTGTATCGTTGGTGATGTTCCTGAAGTTACTAGTACATGTCCTTACTGTTCTGTTTGCTTTTCTTCTTGCTGTGGTTTCCATATGTTAATATTTGTTATTATCTTTGTTAGCGACTGCTCCTATTAACACTCCTATACCTGTTACCTTACCTGAGATAATCATTTCTTCACTCCAAGGGATGCCAATAATCAAGGCTAGAATCTTGAAAACGCTTCTATCATCCATTGTTAAAGCTTTGAGGAATGTAGAGGAAGAGCGATTACTTAACGACGGGATGAAGGCTTTGGGGATGCATACTGAATGGCTTGGTGTAGATGCTTCTGCACTAAGTCAGTACGTGACTTCCTTTAAAGAAGAGGTTACATGGGTTAACGAAGCCAAACAACTTAGAGCCGTCCCTTCTGTCGATACCAAGCGTGATCAACTACGGACCCTCGTTCCATATTTTGAGTCAAGGGGAGCACAGGATGGCCATAACTAATTCAAACTGGCAGATGACCAGTACTGAATGTCGAGAAGCTGTAACCCGCATTGCAACGATAGATGAAGAAATCAATTGTCTCCAAGCCGAACGTTCATTGATTCACCTCCAAGTGGTACAGCTTGACAGCCAGGAGTCCTGTTTGCAAGCGACGGCCGAGCAATAGAAAATTGAATGTGACGCCATGGAGGTCCAAGTAATGGCATTATAGCAATCACTCCGGGATATCCCAGACCTTGTCCAAGTCTTGGCAGAGGCAGGAGAACACAGAAGGCTGCTTAGGAGTCAACGAAAGAGTTATTTAAACAATTTCTTAAGAATTTAAATGTGTAATTTTGTGTAAAATTTTCCTATTGTATGTTTAAAGCCTTTCGTAACAATGAAATGTATAATATGTGCATTACTTTTTGTGTATCCCAACTCATGTTATCTTACCTTTAATTAGTCGTCAACATAAATCGAACATCATTGATTATCTCATCGTCCATCAGGACATATATGAAGTCCTGAAGTGGTCTATTTTGTGTTCTTTTCAGGGCTTTAGTCCAACGGTGTTTTAAAGATAAAATTGTATAAAATAAACTAGAAGAATTAATATAGCAAAATAAACGGTTGCAAGTAGACAATCGTCCCCCTGTCAGGACTAAACCTACGTTCATGGAAAAATGAATAAGTCCCAATTTAGAGCTTGTCTTTCCATTCCAATTCTTGACAGTTTCGAAAAGACAGTCGTGTTCTTGACGTGTCGTGGGTCTTAGCAACTTTCCTGATACCTTCGTAAAGACACACAAAATGGATGATTAGTGCTTAGAATTACTAGTATCCCCTGTTGTATTGTCTCATTTCTTTTAGTATCCTGTTTATTACACTTTCCTTCTAATGGGGCGTTTACAAATCACAATGATAAGCAAATGTTAAGTATAATATCTCTTCAAAAACCGACCATTCACTAGGGAGCTAATGCCCTGTCCTTTACAATCTATCACCCGGTAGGCTCCATTGGAATACACCTCATCGATGACGCAGATGGGATCCCATTTTAGATTGAATTTGCTTTTCGGGCCCTAGGCCAGTGTTGTTCGTTTCATCATTAGTACCAGATCACCCTTCTTGAATGACCTTCCACGGACCCGTTTATCGTATGCAGCAGAGATTTGCTTTTGATACATTTCGAGCCTTTGTTGAGCGGCGAGCCTTTTTTTATCTAAAGCATCGAGTTTTGTCATTCTGATCTTGGCATTGTGCTCGGTTGTTAGGGAGTGTCTAAGTGCAACCCATAGTGACTCAACTTGTATTTCCATCAGGACCACAACTTCTGTACCGTACACCAATGAGTAGGGCATAGCTCGAGTGGGTATGCAGTGTGTAGTCCGATATGCCCATAATGCTTCGGGCAACTATCTGTCATAGTCTTTCTTATTCTTTGCTACCATTTTCTTCAAAATTTTCACAATAGTCTTGTTAAAGGCTTCGGCCAATTCGTTCGTAGGAGGATAGTAAGGTGTTGAATAGCAATGGTTAATCTTGAACTTCGTGCATAATTTGTCGATGGTGACATTCTTGAAGAGTGTTCCATTGTCAGTGGTGATCCTCTCGGGGATACCATGTCGGTATAATATGGTGTGACAGATGAAACCTTCAACATGCCTGGCTTTCACATTCCTAAGGGCCACTGCTTCAGCCCATTTGGAGAAATAATCGGTTGCAGCTAAGATGTACTGATGCCTTTAGGAAGAGGGTGGACTAATTGGCCCGATCACGTCCATGCCCCAGGCTGCAAACGGCCAGGACATTACAAATTAATGCAATTCCTCTGGCGACGAATGTATGATATCAGCGTGAATTTGACATTGGTGACATTTATTAACACATTCCATCGCATCTTTCGTCATTGCGGGCCAATAGTAGCCCATGTGTCTGACACGGTGGTGTAAATTCTTGCCCCCTTGGTGAGCACCACATTCTCCACCATGAGCTTCTTTTAATGTGGCATGTGCTTCATCTTGGTTCAGGCATCGCAGTAATACCCCTTCATATGAGCGCTTTTAAAGCATGTCATTTTGTAGTATAAATGAACCGACGTGTCTTTTGACTTATCTGCGCATCTTGGGATCTTCCGGCAGAAATTCGTATTTCAGGTAGTCGACAAATGGCCTTCTTCAGTCGTTATCTTCAGTAATTTTAAAACAACAGTTAGGGTTTGCACTTAATTCACCACCGCACAATGCAACTATTGACAGGATTCTCCTTTCTTCAATCATCACTTGGAGCTGGCTGCCCTCGAGATTAGCCAGAGCAGTGGCCAAGTTGGCGAGGGCATCGGCTTGCATGTTCTCCTGCCTCGGTATGTGCAAAATATTGCTATTTCGAAATTGATCAAAAAATGATTGCGCTTGATAGCAGAAAGGTGATAATTCGAGCTTGCGAACCTCGTATTCCGTCGTCAGCTGTCCGATGACCAACTTAGAGTCATCGTAAATTTGTATTGCTTTGATCTGCATTTCTAGGGCTAGTTGTAGTCCAATGATGAGGGCTTAATATTCTGCTTCGTTGTTGGTACAAGCCGGCACAATCGTAAATGAGTAAGGCAGCAAGTCCCCTTGCAGACTAATAAATATGACTCCTTGCCCTGCCCCTGTTGATCTTGAGGCACCGTCAAAGTACATTTGCTAGAGTCATGCTTCCCCGATCATCATGACTTGGTCATCTGGAAGGTCACATTCCATTTCTTCACTGCTCTGGACTAGATGCGCCGCAAGGAAGTCTGCGATTGCTTGTCCTTTGATAGCTTAAGCTGTGATATATGTGATGTTGAATTTTGAGAGGAGGGCCCACTTAGACAGTCGCACAGACAGCATAGGACGATTCATGAGAAACTTGATCAGATCTGCCTTAGATAGCAATGTTATTTTGTGCGAGAGGCAATGATGCCTAAGTTTCTTTACAGCGAAAACTAGGGCAAGGCATATCTTCTCGATGGCCGAATAATTAGACTCAACCCCTACCAATATGCGACTTAGATAATATAGCGCGTTCTCCTTATCTTCTTCATTCTTGTGAGACAGGAGTGCCCCTAGTGAATTATCACCCACTGCGATGTATAGAATCATTGGCTTTCCTTTGATTGGAGCGGCGAGGACTGGAGAATTTTCGAGCATTTCTTTTAGTGAATCAAAAGCCTTCTAACAGGCATCATCCCATTCAAATTTAATGTCTTTCTTATTGAGGCAAGAAAATGGCTGACATCTCCCAACCAAGTTCGAAATGAATCTTCTCAGGTACGCCACGCGACTTTGAAAACTCTTCAACTGTTTTAGATTCTTTGGTGGTGGCATTTCTCTGATGGCCTTAATCTTTGCAGGGTCAATTTCTATCCCCCTGTGTCTGACAATGAAGCCCAAAATTTTTCCGGACGAGACCCCAAACGCGCACTTCAGTGGATTCATATGGAGACTTTTCTTATGTAATCGCTGAAATATTTACTTTAGATGCTCCCTGCGTTATTCATGATTGGCCGACCTCACAACCAAATCGTCCACATAACATTTAACGTGCTTGTGCATCATATCCTGGAATATAACGTGCATCGCAAGCTGATACGTTGCCCCTGCACTCTTTAACCCGAATGGCATTACACGGTAATAGTAGATGCCGAGAGTCGTATGGAAGGCTATAGCCTCTTCGTCTTCTAAGGCCATGCAGATTTAATTGTATCCCGAATACCCGTCCATAAAAGACATCACTGCATACCCTGTAGTACTATCTATCAACAATTCTGGGATAGGAAGAGAAAAATCATCATTTGGACATGCTTCGTTAAGATTCCAGAAGTCGACACAGACCTGGATCTGTCCACTCTTCTTTTTTACTAGCTGTTGGAACTAGAAAATGAACCGCGGGGAACATCTTCTGAGATGTTGTGTTTTGTTGCTCTGGGGTTCTGAATAATAGGAACATTCGTAGACAATCACAAGCATTTACAAAAGTACACAAGAGAAGAGATATCGCAAGGCGAATTTTATTCCAGAGATCCTGAGATCATATACATTCCAGGCAGTGGTCTGGCATGAGCCCTTAATTACAATCGAATGATCGATGACCCTTGATTAAAAGGCAGAAGACCAGTCAGCGGGGACTATGGTCTCAGAGTTCATGGTCGTGGAGACCTGTGTTTGTGTGGTCATAGGGACCTGTATTTGTATGGTCACGGAGACCTGTATTTGTATGGTCACGGAGACCTGTATTTGTATGGTCGCGAAGACCTGTATTTGTATGGTCACGGAGACCTATATTTGTATGGTCACGGAGACCTGTATTTGTTGTGTTTTGTTATGGACTGATCCATCTTTGTACGAGTCGGATGTCTATGTCCCATGTTTTGTCCGAAGATCCGGGCTGAGACTGTCAGGGTTTATAGCCGGGAAAGACGACTCTGGGCCCGCGCCTGTCAATGTATGGACAGGTGACCTCGGGAAGTCCATTCCACAGTTGTGTGTACCTGGGCAGCTCAACCAGTGGATGCCGTTTGGATGGGTAGGGGATCGACTGTTCTTGAAATGTCAGTCTTTAACAAATTGTGTGACAATTTAGAACTCTCCTGGTATGGTTTATCGTGTTAACCATAGTCCCCTTTGCTTAGTCCGGACCTGAATCCGGGTCACATTATGATAGTACATGTAATTATGATACATCAGTATGGTCTTTGGGCACTGGCGGCCTTTTTTCAGGAGAATTGCTCCATTCAGCTCGTAGGGTCGGATCGGGCTCCGAAGGCTTGTATTCTGCTCACTGGGTAGCCCGGATGAGTCATTTGACTGCTCCATTGCGTCCGGAATGCTCGAAATACCCA
This sequence comes from Liriodendron chinense, assembly GCA_003013855.2. Classification (NCBI taxonomy): domain Eukaryota; kingdom Viridiplantae; phylum Streptophyta; class Magnoliopsida; order Magnoliales; family Magnoliaceae; genus Liriodendron; species Liriodendron chinense. The sequence goes on from ML058483.1 coordinate 3,110,001, forward strand.
AAATAGGCCCAAACGGGGCTTAAAAACGTCATAAAATGAGGGTTTAAAGGTGCTGGAATGAACGCTGAAAGTGCTGATTTTTGCGATCCGCTGGCCTGATTTTACTGATGCGCTGGGGCCAGCGTGTCCAAAAATGATTGTTAAAAAATTTGTTTATTTTCATGATGCGCTAGGCTATTTTTCTGATGCACTGGGGCCAGTGCGTCCAAAAATGACTTGTTTTGTAGACGACTGATTTTACTGATGTGCTGGAGGATTTTGTGACGCGCTGGGGCCAGTGCGTCCGAAAATGACTTGTTTTATAGACGACTGATTTTACTGATGCGCTGGAGGATTTTGTGACGCGCTGGGGCCAGTGCGTCCAATAATGATGAGTTAAGATGCTGATTTATTTGATCTGCCGAGGGTTTTTGTTTCCTGATGCGCTGGATCATTTTGTAATGTGCTGGGCTATTTTTCTGACGCGCTGGGGCCAGTGCGTCCAAAAATGATAACTTGTGTTATTTCATCTCCAGACCTGTTATGGTCGGAGGTGCGATTTCCGGCAAGGGGTTCCGGCGATCGGAAGAGGGTTCCGGCAGTCGGAAAAGGTTTTCCGGCGAAGAGGTTCGGCTCTCTCTCTCTCTCTCTGAATCGTACAAATGAGGTGGTGGGAGGGGGTATTTATAGGTAAAGTCATCCAATAGGAGGTCGACACGTGTAGCGCGTCAAGAAAATGGGTCGGCGCGTCGATAAAGTCACCCAGCGCGTCTCAAAATGGCTGAGTTCGGAAGCTGATTTTCAGGACGCGCTAGCTGCCAGTGCGTCTTGAAATTGGCTGAATTTTTTGATGCGCTGGACGAATTTCTGGACGCGCTGAGAGAGTGCCTCCTGAAATTCATTTTCTGAAAATGATTGAATTTCATGATGCACCGGGTGAATTTCTAGACGCGCTGGAGGCAGTGCGTCCTGAAATTCACTTCATAAAAGCTGTCTGAATTTCTTGATTCGTTGGACGAATTTTCGGATGCGCTGGAGGCAGTGCGTCCTAAAATTCATTTCGTGAAACTGTCCGACTTTCTTGATGCGCTGGATGAATTTTTGGATGCGCTAGCTACGGGTTTTCTCGATGCGCCGACGTACTCGTGTTTTGGAAAATTGGGTTTTGCAAAACGAAGGGCTTATGGGGCCCGCCTTGCGATGATTGTCGATGCACTGCTCCTATTTCTTCATAATTGAGGTATCCCTCCCAAACTTGGGGGTTTTGATCATGATGACCGGTGGGGTCCACCACTGGCCCAATTTCTCGCCTTTTTGGTCAAGTCTAATGTGTGTTGTGATTCGTGTCGCGATTTCCGATGCACTGACCCTAAATTCAACCAAGTGATGATTTGGGCACTCGGAATCATTGTTTCGAGGATCCTCACTTTTGGGACCCCAACAGATGCCCCTCCGATGCGTTGGGATGGACGCGCGGCAGTCCATGGCGACGCATCGGATTTCCCGGGTCCCACTATAAATAGGAAAGTCCAAGTCATTTTGTCATTTCACTTTCATTTTTTACCGAACAGAGCTCTCCGCCAGCGCATCGAAGAAATCGCCAGCGCGTCGCATTATTGTCTCCAGCGCGTCAATTAATTGGGTAGAGCGTCAGGAAACTCAAGGTCAGGCCTTTTATCGACGCGCTACCCTCAGCGCGGCCGTTAATTGGACTTGGGATTTTTCTAAATTTCTGAACGCGGCATAGCGTCGCGCGTATGTTAAATAGTCGTGCTAACCTCAGCGCGTCGGTTAACTCAAAATACTCTTTTTTATTGACGCGCTAGGGCCAGCGCGCCCTTCCGTGCTTTGTTAAAACCCATTTCATGACGCGCTGAGTCCAGCGCGTTGCACTTTGCAATTTTTCGATGCACCAGCCTCAGCGCGTACTCGCGTGCCTGGGGAACCCATTTGATGGATGCGCTAAGGTGTGGATTTATCATTTTCTGGACGCGCTGGGCCGGCACGTCATGTTTTTGGACTTGTGAAGTTGCGCAATTTTTGCGACGCACTGGGCTCTGCGCGTGCGATTTTAGGACTTAGTGAAATTCATTGGATTTGTTATACATACCGGATCGCACACGTATATTTTCAAACTTGTTAAGTTGGCCCGATCGTTGAGCGTGTTAAGGCCAACGGGTACTGATTTCTGAGTTTGAGAAGTTGCCCAATTTTAGTGTCCTAATCAAGTACACTTATCATGGCTTAACGCGCTCACATTCGGGTTCATCTGATCACTGGCCATGATATTTGGGGACTGTTGTTTTGGGTGCGCGGAGCCTCACGTACCCTCATATTGAACCTGATCGCCTTTGAGTGTTACCAGGGCGTGTGAAACCTCACGCGCCCAGCCCATAGGCCTTGGTGAAATCTGGGGTTTTGGCGAACTTTGTACCGGCAATCTGCCGTGCCTCTAAAGGGTGTGAGCCCCTATACCTCTGCTTCACATTCGCGCATGCGTGCCAGTTGTCCTAGGGAGGCGTAGGGTCTCACGCACTTGGGAGACTTCCTGGTTGCATCAGTCTAATAGGTAATTCTAATGGCGAATTTAAGTGATGTTTCGGACGTACCTTCGCATGCTTTTTCTTAGCCCTTCTTGTCTTTACGCGAGCGGCTTCATGTGCTTTTTCCTTCTTTTCTTTTGTCGGACTGCCTCATTGGTTCATCCGTCTTTTTAGTAGACAATGGCCATAACTCGCGCTTCTCTACGCGCGGCCCGGGATTGTATGAGGTGGCTTCTGAACGCTCTAGACCACCCTGAGGCTTGGTCATCTCTCGCCGGTCAATGCGACAAGGTGGCCGAACCCTTAACCCATCTCGGCGCGGACTCCCGCCCCATTCTTCGAGCTATCCAGAATGTCTCGGCGATGGCCTCCATCTCTGACGAGCATAAGGAGGCCATTTCTAGCTTCATCGGCGATTCTTCCCTCTTGGAAGAATTGGCAGTCCTCGAGGCAGCGGAGCCTTCTCTGGCTACTTCTTTCCTATCCCTGTCGAAGCGACTGAGCTTCCTGAAGGAGGAGAAGAGGGAGAGCAGGCGATTTCTAGCTTGGCTTGTCCCTTTGGCGGAGGCCGAGTATCTGGATCGCTGCGCTGGCATCTGGAGGATGGTCAGAGAGGCTATACGGGAACACGACGACCTGGCGATCGACGTCTTTATTATAAAGAACTACGCCAATGCCGAGCACCTGAACTTTGATCTCGTGCAACAATGCATTTCCATCCTAGTGGACTTGATCTTCAAGGAAGGCCAGGTCCAGGCGAAAGTCGATGAGTTGAGGGCTCGGGTTCTCCCGCTGACGTAGGATTGAGATCCTCGCTCTCTGGCTTTGGGGAGGGGTCCCCGCGATTTTGAGTCGTTTTACATTGACTGTTGATTTTTTATCATTTAAACAATTGACATTAACAATTTAGACATTTGGAATAGCCCTCATGGTTTGATGAATGCTAATTATACTTTTCCGCTTTACTTCTGTCTTTCTTCGGTTGTGTGTTTGTGACAATGATGTTGTGGTTGTGGATGTTGTCATTTCATTTCTGTTTCTATTGGTTTCGAATGTGTTCCGCAGTGGCCTGGATTGGCGCTTGTACTTTGTTCACTTGCTGCTTCATATCCCTTTGGATTTCGTAAATGTTTGATTGATTTTATGAGGATATTTCCCTTTGCCCTGTACTTAAGCCATTTTCATGCCGTTGCAGATTATAATGGCCAGCAATCCGTCACAAGCCGGTCCTTCGAGTCTGCCTCAGACTCCATCAAAGCGTAAGCGCGCCGCTGCCAAGCAAGTTTCCAGGCCGTCGGCTGAGAATCCGCAGTGGTTCCTCCCGCCGGAAACATTCAACTTTTATGAACGCATTTTGACTCTTCCGAAGAATGTTCAACGAAAGATACTCTACGACAAGGCCCTACCGACCCCTCCTAACGAGGGTACTCAAGAAGAATGGGATGCGTGGTACGCTCCTTTGCAAGGTTTCCGGACCGACGAGGTTGTTGGGTCTGAAGAGGGTAAGGCGAGCCCAGCTGTGCCGACTTAGTCTGCTAAGCGAGGTCGCCCAAAGACGACTGGGAAAACACTAAACAGGTCTACATGGAGAACCAAGCCAAGTCGAAGTCTGATAGAATGAGGGTTGTCTGGTCCTCCGCGAAGCTGGCGGTGTCATCTCTTGTGATCCGCAACCCCTACACAAAGCAATTCATCCGATTTCCCAAGAGCTTCCAGAGATATCGCTCTCTACCGAGTATCGAGCCATCTGATGTGTGTCGCGCAAATTCATTTTACAGCGTCGACTCCTGGACGTCCATCCCAGAGACATTCGTCAACTGCGCTGTATCGAAGAACGGTACACTGCAATCTGTCCTCGGGGAGAAGGACATGATATTCTTGGAGCCAAACCACGATCCTCACCTGCCGTTTCCAACACACTACTACGAGACCTTACGCCAAAGGTTTCACCCTCTGTCCGACGCGGAAATTTGGCCGATCGGGGGGTTCAGGACCCGAGGACACCTGAGCCCTCACCCTGGCTACGAAGCTTGGGCCAGCCGAATAGTCGAGCAGCATGAAGAGACTTTGAAGCAAGTGGGTCTCCTACGGGCTATTCAGGCGACGTCGAGCTACTTTCATCGAGAACCATGCGTCTATAAGGGGTTCCTGAATCACTGGAGCTCTATTACAAACTCCTTCCACCTGTCGTACGGGGAAATAAGCATATCGCTCTGGGATCTGTACCATATAGCCGGTCTTCCCATCCACGGTAGAATTTATGATAAATAGACGCCCAGCAACGAGGAGCTATCCAAGAAGAAAAAGGGCGTCGATGAAGGTTTCTATTCTGAAGCCTGCTATGAATTGTTTGCGGAGCTGCCGCAATTCCTAGGTTCCAGGGACAAAGTGCCTTTCGAGGACTGGCTGATTTACTTCAGTCACGACCTGAAGTGAGCTTCTTTACTTGACTTGCACTCTTCGTGTCCTGCTCCATTCTTTTCTTCTACTGATCGTTTTCTTCCTGTCTCAACTTAAAGTATGGATCGTATGATGAAGACCGCAGGGATAAGTTGGTTCTGGAGGCCAAGATGAAGAAGAAGTTCCCGCAGCCGAACAAGCTATCTCCCACCTGCGAACTCGCTGGGTTCTTAGCCTACTGGCTGTGCTGTGTGGCCCTCCCAAGCTCTAAGCAGGCAGATAGTGTGAGAGTCTCCTGCTTTGCCGTGGCAGGGAGTCTGGCTAACGGCCATCGTTATGCATTGGCCCCGGTGGTATTGTGCTCCATATATCGGGCTTTTAGCGGTGTCATCAGCAACAAGGGCTCGGCTTCCTTTGGACTAAATTCTTCTTATTGCGGGTGGCATTTCTTTTCGGGATGGCTCGGGGTTTACTTCCCATGGGTCTATGGCATAGAACTCAAAGACTTCATCCGGAGGGGGTCGGTTCCGTTGCATGCCTTTCAGAAGCGGAAGATGATCAGCGGAAACTTGGCGACTATCGAGGCAAAGATAGCTCGTCACGATGACGTCGACTTCTTTCTCTTCTCCGGGACCAATAGTGAAGATCCTGAATTACTTGATGATGATGAGAGCCTTAGCTCCTATGGGCGTTGCTTTCTGATATCTATCCGTCCGGGCTCACTGCCTTTAAGAGAGGGTGCCGAGTTTTGGAGAGAGCCATACTACCCGAACCTGTTTGCCAGGCAATTTGGTTATGACCAAGGGTTACCAGAGACGCTCGAACCAGTGACGAGAGAGCAGCGGGCATACGGCACAGGACCGATCCATTGGAAATGGATATGGCGACAGCTCCTGCTCACCAGATCGGGTTGTTCTTTCATTGTTCCAGGCACAGAGTATATCCCTGGCGCCACATATGGATGGATGAGGTGGTGGGCTCACCAATATTCCTTGATCCGAAACAATCGACACGTAACCGATCCTGTCTTTGTCTCTCCTCCGATTGTCAATCCCACTCCTGCCAACGGCTTGGGGTACGTGGCAGAGCCGCTTCGTCAATTGGCTACTCCGGGCGTGCAGAAGTTTATGACCTCTCTGAATGTTATAATAGATCATGAGAAACCCGAGCACACGCTTGAAGGGTGGGTCGCCTACGGGCAAAGGGTCACACTGCAAGGGAATCCGGATTCCCCGCTCGTTGGTCCCATGGCAGAGGGACAGAGAGAGCGTTACGATATCGGTGATGATGATGATGATGAGGCCGACGTGGCGGGGGATGCCGGTGATGAGGAGGATGCCGGTGATGACGACGGAGGGAACGATAATGACGATGATGTTGGTGATGGCAACGATAGGGGAGGTGATGTTGGTGAGGAGATGTCAGAGAGGGTGGAGAGAGTGATGGTGAGGGTGATGTTGCGGCAGCAGGTACCCCGCCGTCCAGTGGTTAGGGAGGTCCCGGTCGGAGTCCAGCGAGTCGGACGAGCCTGTCCAGACGTTCTGTTCCCAGGCATAGTGATTCTGAACTGTCTCCTGAACGTTCTGGTCCTCGAGTGAAGACCGCTCATTGCATCCCCGTCACTGACGGAGGAAAGAAGATAAAGGACCTGTTGAAGCTGTATAGGGCTGAGAAGGCACGGAGTCGACTCCCCCAGGCTACCGGTAGTGTCCCGACTGATGATGCGAGCAGACCAAGGGAAGAAGGGGAAATGAGCTCACAGGCGGGCCTCAGCGGAGATCGTCCTATGGAAGAAGGTGAAGGTAATGAGCCAGTATACGAGAGATCTGTTCCCAATGCAAACACGGGACCCATTCCCATGGACATCGACGATGAGCCACAAGCTGAAGACCCCCCTCTTGCCGACCCTGTCAATACCAAGGCTGCAGCGAACCCTAGCCCCACTCCTGAGGCGAGACCTGTTGTTGCTACAGAAGAGGCAGTACTCCCTTCCCGAGGGATCATGCCTGTAGATGCCGCTAGCGCACCAGAGCCTATTGCCGAAGTAGCCCTGACCACTGAACCAGTTCAAGCTATCTCTGCCCCTGAGATCGTTGTTCTTCCTTCCCCTGAATTGCCTGAGCCGGCAACGGAAATTGTAGCTGGATGTGCCCCTAGCTCATCAACACCCGTTGCCTCAACTGGTGCACTGAGTGATGAAACTCTCGCTGGTATACTACTTGTCTTATTACCTGCTTGCTTCTCTTCTTTCTTCAGTGTGCTAACGTTTACCGTTTCTTTTGCCAGCCACTGCCCCTGCCAGCATCCCGGTTCCTGTAGTCTTGCCTGAGGCATTCCTCTCATCTCTCCGAGGCCTGTCAAGGACCAAAGCGAATCTTCTCAAGAGCTTACTGTCTGATATCATTGATTCGTTGAAGAATGGGGATGAATGGCCTATCTTGGACGAGGCACTGCAGGCGTTGGAGCTTAAAGCCACGTGGCTCGGGATTGACATTTCTTCGATAGTTAGTCACGTGTCCCAATTCAAAGATGGGATGGCTCAAGTGAACGAGGCGAGGCATCTCAAGGTTGACCCTTCTGTCGAAGAAAAACGTGGTCACTTGCGGTCCCTCCTTCCAGAACTTGAGTTACAAGAGGCGGATGTGGCCGCGGTACGAAGGGATTGGCAGGCTGTAGACACTGAATACCAAGAGGCTGCCAGACGTCTCGCGGAGATTGAAAATGAGATGGCCCGATTATGAGCTAAACATTCTGTCGTCCATCTCAAACTTTCGAAGTTCAGCGGTCAGAAGGCACGCCTGCAGTCTTCTATCGACCAGCGCGAGGCGAGGTGTAACGCTGTGAGGGCACAAGTTACGGAGCTGAAGCGGTCTCTCCAAGACACTCCTGACCCCGCCCAAGTCTTAGCCGCGATTGAGGCGAGACAGAAGACGATTGCAGAATCTGCGGTCAACTTGTTAGAACAATGCTTGAAGACTCTAGATAATTGAACTGTAATAATCTTCTCTTGTAATTTGAAACACGTTAGAATATGTTGTAGTGAATGTTGTAACGATATGTATACTATTGCAGTCTTGAATTTATATTGTGCCTTTAGCATGCTTGTTGTTTCATTTGAATTTGAATGCGACTAGATTGGGCTTTTCGGAAAGGAACGTCCCCCTGTTAGGACTTAAACCCATGCTTATGGGAACAAAGACTTAACCGGGTCTCTGTTCAGGGCTTATCCCAATTCTGGATGTCCTTGGAAAGACTGGGGTGTCATGCTCGACGTGTCCTGAGTCTTATTGGCTTCTCCGATACCTGTACAGGCACAAAAATAGACGATTAGCATTTTAGTTTAGTCATTGTATGGTATCCTTTCTTTTGGTATCTAATTTTTTTTTTTACACTTTTCCCTTTACTGGGGTGTTTACAACTTGCAACGACAAGCCTCTGTTAAGTGTAATATCTTTTCAAGAACCGACCATTCACTAGCGAACTGATGCCCTGCCCTTTGCAATCTATCACTCGATAGGCTCCGTTGGAATATACTTCATCGATAATGCAGACGGGATCCCATTTTAGGTCGAATTTACTTTTTAGTCCTTGGGTCGGTGCCGGGTGCTTCATCATTAGCACGAGATCACTCTTCTTGAATGATCTACCCCTGACACGCTTATCGTATGCGGCGAAAATTTGCTTTTGATACATTTCGAGCCTTTGTTGGGCAGCGAGCCTCTTTTCATCTAAGTTATCGAGTTCGATCATCCGGCTCTTGGCGTTATGCTCGGTTGTCAGGGAGTGTCGGAGAGCGACCCGTAGTGACTCAACTTGTATTTCCATCAGGATCACAGCTTCCGTACCATACACCAGTGAGTAGGGCGTAGCCCAGGTGGCCGTGTGGTGTGTCGTTCGGTATGCCCACAGTGCTTCGGGCAACCGTCTGTCCCAGTCCTCTTATTGTCTGCCACTGTCTTTTTCAGAATCTTCACAATAGTCTTGTTGAATGCTTCGGTCAGTCCATTCGCAGGAGGATAATAGGGTGATGAATAACAATGCTTGATCTTGAATTTTGCACACAGTTTATCAATAGTAGTGTTCTTGAAGGGTGTCCCGTTGTCCGTGGTGATTCTCTCGGGGATACCATGCCGGTATAATATGGTGTGACGAATGAAACCTTCGACATGTCTGGCTTTCACATTTCTCAGGGTGACTGCCTCAGCCCATTTGGAGAAATAGTCGGTCGTTGCAAGGATGTACTGATGCCCCTGGGAGGATGGTGGACTAATCAGCCCGATCACGTCCATGCCCCAGGCTGCAAAAGGCCAGGACATTACCGACTGATGCAATTCTTCCGGTGGTGAATGTATGATGTCGGCATGCACTTGACACTGGTGACACTTCTTTACGTATTCTATCGCGTCTTTTGCCATAGCAAGCCAGTAGTAACCCATGTGTCGCACGCGATGATGTAAATTCTTCCCTCCCTGGTGAACACCGCATTCTCCTCCGTGAGCTTCTTTCAAGGTGTCACGTGCTTCTTCTTGGTTTAGACATCGCAGCAGTACTCTCTCGTATGATCGTTTGTAAAGCACATCATTCTGGAGTATGAATGAATTGGAGCGTCTTCTGGTTTGTGTGCGCATTTTGGGATCTTCCGGCAGAAATTCGTACTTCAGATAATCAATGAATGATTTTCTCCAGTCATCCTCCTCTGTGATCTCGAAGCAGCAAATGGGATTGGCGCTCAATTCTCCACTGCGCAACGCGGTCGTCGGCATGATTCTTCTTTCTTCAATTGTTACCTGAAGTGGGCTGCCTCCAGGGTTAGCCAGAGCGGCGGCTAAACTGGCGAGCGCATCTGCTCGTACATTCTCCTGCCTCGGTATGTGCGAGATACTGTTGTTCCAAAACTGATCGAACATGGACTGTGCTTGGTGGCAATAGGGTGATAACTCGGGTTTGCGGACTTCGTACTCTGTCGTTAGTTGACCGATGACAAGCCTAGAGTCACCGTAGATATGTATTTCCTTGATCTGCATCTCTAGGGCCAACTGTAACCCGATGATAAGAGCCTGGTACTCTGCTTCGTTGTTGGTACATGCCGGGACTAACGTGAACGAATAAGGTAACAAGTCTCCTTGCGGACTAATGAACATAACTCCTGCCCCTGACCCTACCGCTCTGGCTGCGCCGTCGAAATACATATCCCAATGGCGTGCTTCATTAATCGTCATAACGTGATCGTCTGGGAGGTCATATTCTATTTCTTCACCCCTCGGCACTGGATGCGCGGCAAGGAAGTCTGCAATTGCTTGCCCTTTGACGGCCCGAGCTGGCATGTACGTCAAGTCGAATTCCGACAAGAGCAGGGCCCACTTGGCCAGCCGCCCAGACAACATGGGTCTGTTCATGAGAAACTTGAGGGGATCCGCTTTGGATATCAACGTTATTTGGTGAGAGAGACAGTAATGTCTAAGCTTTTTGACAGTGAAGATCAGTGCCAGACAGATTTTCTCGATCGCTGAGTAATTAAACTCGGCTCCCACTAGCGTGCGGCTCAGGTAATAGAGTGCGCTTTCCTTTCCTTCTTCGTTCTTCTGGGCTAAGAGGGCTCCAAGTGAATTTTCGCCGATGGCAATGTAGAGGATTAGTGGCTCCCCTTTGATCGGTGCTGCAAGGACTGGAGATTTTTCGAGTAAGTCCTTCAGAGAGTCGAACGCTTTCTGGCAAGCGTCGTCCCACTCAAACTTTACCCCTTTCTTGTTGAGGCGCGAGAATGGTTGACAACAACCAGATAAATTCGAGATGAACCTTCTTAGGTACGCGACCCGGCCTTGGAAGCTTTTCAGCTCTTTGAGACTCTTCGGAGGTGGCATTTCCCTGATCGCCTTAATCTTCGTTGGGTCGATTTCTATGCCTCGGTGTCTGATAATAAATCCTAAAAACTTGCCAGAGGAAACTCCGAATGCGCACTTCAATGGATTCATACGGAGGCTTTTCTTTCTCAGTCTTTGGAACACTTGCCGTAGATGCTCTCTATGCTGTTCATGCCCAGCCGACCTCACTACCAGATCGTCTACATAGCATTCGACATGCTTATGCATCATGTCCTGGAAGATTACTTGCATCGCACGCTGATATGTTGCCCCTGCATTTTTCAACCCAAACGGCATCACGCGGTAACAGTATATGCCCAACGTTGTACGGAATGCTGTCGATTCCTCATCCTCTGGGGCCATACTAATCTGGTTATACCCCGAGTAACCGTCCATAAAGGACATTACTGCGTACCCTGTCGTGCTGTCGATCAGTAGTTCCGGGATAGGCAGTGGGAAATCATCCTTAGGGCATGCTTCATTGAGGTTCCGAAAGTCTACGCAGATTCGGATTTGACTGCTCTTTTTCTTGATCGGCACAATATTTGAGATCCATTGCGGGTATTTGACCTCTCGGATGAACCCGGCTTGGATTAACTTTTCGACCTCCTCTTCGATTTTGGGCACTATGTCTGGGTGGAATCGTCGTTGAGGCTGTTTGACCGCTTTCTTCCCTTTTAAGATGCCCAATTTGTGCATCGCAATTGTTGGACTGAGCCCTGGCATTTCTGAGTATGTCCAAGCGAACACGTCCTTGTTCTCTTTCAACAGTTGGATGTATTTCTCTTTCTCCTCTTCTGGGACATTTTTACTCAGGTATGTATTTCTAGGGTCTTCTGGGGTTCCCAGATTTATTTCTTCAAGCTCATCTATCGTGGGCTGTCACCCGTCTTCTATCTGTGCAGTTGTGGCGCTGGTTTGGATGATGTCGACTGCTTCTTGTGACTGCGCCTCTTCTGTGGAAGTGATTGTCACCATGTTGGCATGTCTAACCTTCATCTTCGCCCCTTACCCTTCTCTTCCTTGGTAAGCTTCGGTGTTTTCCTCGAACGGTGCTAACATTCTACCATTCGAGGTTGATTCTAAGTAGCAGAAGCCCATATTCTTCATGATGTTACGGCTAGCTTTACTGTATCTTCCCTCTTCTATCGGTTGTAGTAAGCGAGGTGATTTCTCATCCTCATCCTTAGACTGCGCAGATTCACTTGACACTGAATAGAATTTGATTTCTTTCTTCGTACTGGCACTTGGCGGTACCACAAACTGGCTAGGAGCCCTCGGGAAAGGCTTAACTCTTCCTATTTTCGGTACTGGCATATTGAAGCTAGATTTGAGCACACTCATGTGCTGATTCGATATCATCTCTAGGACGGACTGCCCGGGTTGTCGCAAGTGCTTCGGGATTATGTAAAATTTCTTGGTAGTCCTTTGAGGTTCTTCAGCTGACTGACCTGTGGCTTCTTTCTGAGTAATGAACTAAGGTTTACCTCTCTGTTCGAACTTGCTGACTTTTAGGTTTTGCCCCTTGCCCTTTCTGCGTTACAGCGGGCTTCTTTGTGACCTCTCTTTCGTCGACTAAGTCATAGTACCGGGCATCAGCCAAGAATGATTCTGCAATTGTATACAGCTTTGGGTCTGCTGCCACTCTATACTGAACTCCCTCTCTGTTGTATTTGAAGCACTGATGATAGGTTGAGGGAACGACGCGATTCTGATGGAGCCACGGCCTCCCTAGCAGAAGATTATACGTTGTTACTGCGTCGATTACTTGACATGTTACTTTCGTCTTCAGCTTTTCGATTTCTAGCATCACAGTGATCGACCCTAGAGTGCATTGGCTGTCTTGATTGAACCCTTGAATAACCATGGTGCTGGGTCGCAGGGCCGATGGTCTGTAACCCAACCTCTGTAGTGTCTTCAACGACATGATGTTTACTGCGGACCCATCGTCAAGCATGCATCGCTTAATTTTCGTATCTCTAATCGTTCCTGTGACCATCAACGGACGGTTGTGGTCTTTGGCTTCAATCGTGCGGTCTTCTTCGGAGAATGTGATTACAAAGGGGTGATCTATCTGCATTGCTTGCTGAATTGGTGCGTTTCCTTCCCAAAACTTATCTGGATCGTTCATTTCTGCTTCAATTTCTGTCATCATCACTTCTCTGGCTTCACTGTCTAGCAGCGCGTTGATCAACATCTCCCTATACACTTTTGAGAGACACAAGGCGTCGTATATACTCAAGCAGGCCGGGACCCTTCGTAGGTGTGACACGACATCGTATACTACTGGTGCTGCCCCCTGTCTTGGCTCCGGCCGACTGGACGTGGCCTCAACAACTTTCTCTTTCAACTTCTGCCCCTGGGGCCTTGTTGAGGGTATATTCGGGTTTTCGTCTTCTTGCATCGGGTCAATTGGTTCTAGCCGAACACGTTCCGGCATTTGCCTTCCGGATCGGAGGATGACGGCATTGACTTCTTCTTTACCTGCCCGCAATGTCTCTTCCGTTGATGGCTGTTCTGTAAATGATACCATCGCGCAATGTACATGAGCCTCTATAAATCGGCTCTTCTCTTGGCTATCCTTCTTTCTCGTCCCTTTCTTCTTGCGGTCGAGGAGTCTTCTTCGATTCTCGAGCCTCTTCCGGCTGCTAACCAAAGTCCAGGGTTCTTCAGGTTCGGGGAACGGGATGCGCAATTGGGTGCTTTTGTCTGAGGGGAAAGCTGAAACTACCCCCGCTGTTTCCTTCGTTGTCATTTCTGGTGCCTTCATACTGATCACCCCTTGGTTGATCAACCCCTGTATTCTTCCTTTTAGACTAAAACAGTCTTCTGTCTTGTGGCTCAGACACCGATGGTATTTGCAATACCGGGGATCGTCTACCTTCCCAACCTCGTGGGGCCGAATCGGTTCTGGTAAGCGGATTACCTTTTCTTCCACTAATTGTTCCATGATGGGGATCAGATCGGCCATGTCGAAGGTGTATGGGCCGTTGGCTCTTTCTCTCTCGGCTATTGTTATTCTTTGAGAAACATAAGGCCTCTTGCCTCTGTCTTGAGTAGGCGTTACTTTTGTGTCTGTCTTGGGATCCACGGTGGGCCGCTTCCGATCTGTCATACCTTTACATTTGTTTATATTGTGTGTTTCTGCAATCCTTACTCCTCTTTTCTGCCTTTCTGGCCTAAGGTTCACTCGTGCTGCGGCTTCTTCTACCAGGTGTGCTTTGGTGGCCAGTTCTTGGAAAGAGTGAAAACTATTCCCTGATAACCCGTACGATATCATTGGGTCCAGGGCTCGCATACACATCTTTATCTGTTCTTTCTCACTGGGCAACTCTTGGCATTGAGCGGCTATTGTCCCCCATCGGTCCATGAACCTCTCCACGGGTTCGCCCTGTCTTTGTCTGATCAAGGCCAAATCTGTTACTGATGTTTCTCTTTCTATAGAGAAGAATTTTGAGATAAAACTGTCTTGCATCTGCTCCCACGACTTCACTGATCCGGCTGGTAGCGACATGTACCATTGAAAAGCTTTCCCTGTCAGCGTTGACCCAAATAACCGCATACAGTACTGCGGGACGGTCGACCAATTTCCCAATGCTGTGAGGAAGCGAGTGATATATTCCTCTAGTGACCCCCTACCATCAATTTTTTTAAAATCCGGACATCTGAAGTTGACCGGAAATGGTATTTCTTCTATCTCCAGTGGATATGGGACCTGATATTTATACCCTGTTCCTCTTTCCTTCTCCTTTTCTTATCGCATGAGACTCGTAATTGTTTGCGACAGTTCTTCTCTCGTCATTTGCGCAGTCGGGACTGCTATTCGTTCCACTGGAACTCTCCTGGCCTGGGTAAGTGGCTCGGCACCAGCTGGCTCTTCTGCTGCCCCTTGAGATTCTTCGGCTAATGGGCGTGTAGGTGGTACAAGGCTTCGTGTAGCGTTCTGAGCTATTAAAGTGGTCAATGCTTCCTGAATTACCCTCATTCGTTCATTCGTTTCCCGATTAGCCTGAACTAATCTGTCGATCTGATCTTGGACTGTAGGCAATTCGTCCGCCTCATACGATCCATCTTCTGTCTCTGCTACTTGGACCATTGCGATCAGCACCGATCGGGCCTTCTGAACCTGCCCCTGTCCTGGCTTGAGAACTGTCATGGGCTTAGTGCTCCTCACAAGTGCGGTTTCGGTCGATTTGCGCGTAACACGGGTGGTCTTGGACAATGGCAGAAACTATTCGACCGTCATCGCAGGCACTGGAGACCTGGTTGATGCGACCTAACACTGATGGGGATCTTCTGCCCTTGTTTTGGCTGCCATTGTTTGGTCGCAGGGCGAGGTCTTGCAACATTCACCTTCTTATACACGGCTAAGCTAGCTGCTTTCTTCTGCTCTTTCTTATGTCGGCGTGTTTCGACCAACTGCCATCCTAAATTGCCAATATTCGTTGCGGTTGGGGTGAAGCGAGGGAAGCTGAAGCCTCCGGTGGCAAGGAAGGTGCACAAACTGCTCATTGAGCATGCCATTTCTTCTATCTGTCCTAGTATTTTGCTAATTCTGTTATGTCATAAAAATTGTTAGAACAGTTCACAAGTACGGTCGGGAGTATGAGCCCATCGATCGCAGTGCATAAACCGACGAAGATAAGCAAGACGGAGACAAATACGTGTAGTCGTGGAATTTGTGGGTTCGAAAACCTTTTAAATGTCTATTGCCTTTAAAGATGAAGGGAAGAACGTTCCAGTTGAGAGTCGCCAGTTTGACGCCTGAAGGGCGCCGAAACATTCCGCCTCGCGGTAACTTTCTTATGCGTAGATTCGTGTTTGTAAGTAATTGTTCTTAGAGTGTCCATATATTTAGATATAACTAGAGATTTTGATATAGTTCATTCCCCAGCAGAGTCGCCAGTTTGTTGGAACTAGAAAATGAACCGCGGGGAACATCTTCTGAGATGTTGTGTTTTGTTGCTCTGGGGTTCTGAATAATAGGAACATTCGTAGACAATCACAAGCATTCACAAAAGTACACAAGAGAAGAGATATCGCAAGGCGAATTTTATTCCAGAGATCCTGAGATCATATACATTCTAGGCTGTGGTCTAGCACGAGCCCTTAATTACATCGAATGATCGATGACCCTTGATTAAAAGGCAGAAGACTAGTCAGCGGGGACTATGGTCTCAGAGTTCATGGTCGTGGAGACCTGTGTTTGTGTGGTCATAGGGACCTGTATTTGTATGGTCACGGAGACCTATATTTGTATGGTCATGGAGACCTGCATTTGTATGGTCACGGAGACCTGTATTTGTATGGTCGCGAAGACCTGTATTTATATGGTCACGGAGACCTGTATTTGTATGGTCACGGAAACCTGTATTTGTATGGTCACGGAGACCTATATTTGTTGTGTTTTGTTATGGACTGATCCATCTTTGTACGAGTCGGATGTCTATGTCCCATGTTTTGTCCGGAGATCCGGGATGAGACTGTCAGGGTTTATAGCCGGGAAAGACGACTCTGGGCCCGCGCCTGTCAATGTATGGACATGTAACCTCGGAAAGTCCATTCCACAGTTGTGTATACCTGGGCAGCTCAACCAGCGGATGCCATTTGGATGGGTAGGGCATCGACTGTTCTTGAAGTGTCAGTCTTTAACAAATTGTGTGTGACAGTTTAGAACTCTCCTGGTATGGTTTATCAGTGTTAACCATAGTCCCCTTTGCTTAGTCCGGACCTGAATCCGAGTCACATTATGATAGTACATGTAATGATGATACATCAGTATGGTCTTTGGGCACTGGCGACCTTTTATCAGGTGAATTGCTCCATTCAGCTCGTAGGGTCGGATCAGGCTCCGAAGGCTTGTATTCTACTCACTGGGTAGCCCGATGAGTCATTTGACTGCTTCATTGCGTCCGGAATGCTCGAAATACCCAAAATAGGCCCAAACGGGGCTCAAAAACGTCATAAATGAGGATTTAAAGGTGCTGGAATGAACGCTGAAAGTGCTGATTTTTGCGATCCGCTAGCCTGATTTTACTGATGCGCTGGGGCAAGCGCGTCCAAAATGGTTGTTAAAAAATTTGTTTATTTTCATGATGCGCTGGGCTATTTTTCTGATGCGCTGGGGCCAGTGCGTCCAAAAATGACTTGTTTTGTAAACGACTGATTTTACTGATGCGCTAGAGGATTTTGTGACGCGCTGGGGCCAGTGCGTCCGAAAATGACTTGTTTTATAGACGACTGATTTTACTAATGCGCTGGAGGATTTTGTGACGCGCTGGGGCCAGTGCGTCCAATAATGATGATTTAAGATGCTGATTTATTTGATCTGCCGAGAGTTTTTTTTCCTGATGCGCTGGATCATTTTGTAATGCGCTGGGCTATTTTTCTGATGCGCTGGGGCCAGTGCGTCCAATAATGATAACTTATGTTATTTCATCTCCAGACCTGTTATGGTCAGAGGTGCGATTTCCGGCGAGGGGTTCCAGCGATCGGAAGAGGGTTCCGGCGGTCGGAAAAGGTTTTCCGGCGAAGAGGTTCGGCTCTCTCTCTCTCTCTCTCTCTGAATCGTGTAAATGAGGTGGTGGGAGGGGGTATTTATAGGTAAAGTCGTCCAATAGGAGGTCGACACGTGTAGCGCATCGAGAAAATGGGTCAGCGCGTCGATAAAGTCACCCGACGCGTCTCAAAATGGCTAAGTTCGGAAGCTGATTTTCAGGACGTGCTAGCTGCCAGTGCGTCTTGAAATTGGCTGAATTTTTGGATGTGCTGGACGAATTTCTGGACACGCTGAGAGGGCAGTGCGTCCTGAAATTCATTTTCTGAAAATGATTGAATTTCATGATGCGCCGGGTGAATTTCTAGAAGCGCTGGAGGCAGTGCGTCCTGAAATTCACTTCATAAAAGCTGTCTGAATTTCATGATGCGCTGGACGAATTTTCGGATGCGCTGGAGGCAGTGCGTCCTAAAATTCATTTCGTGAAACTGTCCGACTTTCTTGATGCGCTGGACGAATTTTCGGATGCGCTGGCTACGGGTTTTCTCGATGCGCCAAAGTACTCGTGTTTTGAAAAATTGGGTTTTGCAAAATGAAGGACTTGTGGGGCCTGCCTTGCGATGATTGTCGATGCACTGCTCCTATTTCTTCATAATTGAGGTATCCCTCCCAAACTTGGGGATTTTGATCATGATAACCGGTGGGGTCTACCACTGGCCCAATTTCTCGCCTTTTGGTCAAGTCTAATGTGTGTTGTGATTCGTGCCGCAATTTCCGATGCACTGGCCCTAAATTAAACCAAGTGATGATTTGGGCACTCGGAATTATTGTTTCGAGGATCCTCACTTTTGGGACCCCAACACCAGCACAATGTTTGAAACCCACCATGAATACTTCACTTCTCGAACGAACCCAGCCTAGATTAGCTTCTTGATTTCTTCCTCAATCTTGGGCACAATGTCAAGGTGGAACCGTCGTTGAGGTTGCTTCACTGGCTTCTTCTTTTTCATGATGCTCAGCTTGTGCATGGCAATTGTCGGACTGAGACCTGGCATTTCCGAATATGTCCAAGCAAAAATGTCTTTATTCTCCCTCAACAGTTGTACATATTTCTCCCTTTCATTTTTCAGAATGTTCCTGCTTAAGTATGTGTTCCTGGGTTCTTCAAGAGTACCCAAATTTACTTCTTCAAGCTCATCAATTATCGGTTGTTCCCCATCTTCTATTCGCACAGGTGCAGCACTTGGCTGGACGACATCGATGGGATCTTGTGACTACATTTCTTCCATAGGGCTGATAGTCACCATATTCACGTTTGCTTTGACACCCAGACATTCTCCGTTTCTGTATACTTGCTTATATTCTTCGAATGGAGCTAACAATCTCTTCTTCATGATTGAATCCTGACTAGAGAACCCCATGTTTCTCATAATCTTTCGGATGGCTCTGTTGTACCTCTTTTCTTCTATCGGTCGAGATCGGGTGGCTTGTTCGCTTCCCCAAGTGTAGGGTTGTGATGTAGGAATAATTCGGTAGAGACCGATATCATTCTCAAGGACTTGAATAGGAATTCAAAAAATACTTCCAATGGTCTTTAATTGAGACAAACTAAACAGATTTTTGTTATTTGATATATATGAGAATCTAAAATTAAAAGTGAATATAACTAATATAAAAGAGTACTGGGGGTCCAAGGATCCACTTGTAGCAATCTTTGATGCATAATTCGCTGTGATTTTCCAATTACACAACTAGAATCGAAATCAAATCCTATCTAGCCGAATGATAGAGCGGTTAATTCAATAAAACAGTCCAATTCATGTGTTGTTCATAAACATGATTCCCTCAATTCAAGTTAGGACTTGAGCACACTCAATTGCATAGGTCAATCCTAGTTCCAATAGGTTAAGATCCAATCATAATAATCATCAAACCCTGTCACAAAGTTAAACTATATTATGATTTGAACTTCATTTAAATCACATGCATAAGTAAAAATAAACAAACTAGAAGGAGTTGTAGAACTCTGAATCCATCTTTCTCCGCCTCCCACCTTCGTAGATCTCTTCCAGGATACCTTAGGAATGAACCTTAGGTGTCCTTTTATAGGTTTGATGCTCTAGGTGCGAAAGATTCCAAAATTGCGTAAGGATTTACGCACTTGTGCATGAAATTTCGGAGCTTGAAGAACAAGCTTCTTTACGCTGTCGACTGGTCGGAAGACCGGTCTGAGCCCATGGTCGACTAGTCTAACGACCGAAAATTGGATTTTAGAACAAAAGGTAGAACTTTGGTTTGAAGTTCGCACATGGAGATCCAAGTCTAAAGCGTCTTAAATCCGATTCCTCGGAGCGTGCAAGTTTAAATCCATGCAAAACAATTAAGAACTAAAGCAATTCTTCCAAACATCCATGAGCCATCATAAGATTAAGAAAACTACTTGGAACTTTATTCAAACTTCAATAAACCATTGTTCTTCAATAAAAATTCAAACTTGAAACCAAATAAATGAATTAAAGCATCTTAGATTTACTACAAGCTTCACCTCTTAGCCCTAACTAAGAGGTTTAGCCGATCATGATCCAAGGAAACATGAAATCAACTATAATCATACACCAGTATGCCGAAGATCAGACAGCGGTGTTTCCACTGCACGTGGTCAGTTTGGAAGGAGGTCTGACCTAACCTGCTGGAAGCATGTTGGCAAAGTGGGTTGAGTTTGACCAGCTGTGAGTAGGTCCGCTATTGCACCAGATAGGATTTGGCAATCTACTGGTGAGTAGTGAGGTCTGTAAGACCCCGGTGATGTTCTATTTCAGAGATGGTATTCGTATCAACGATATGATTGATGTTCTATATGGTATTAGACGGTCTTGATGTGGGCGGGTGTGATGTGGGCGGGGTTGTAAGACTAGGCGAGCTACCAGTTCCGAATCCCACATCGCGATATGATTGTTCGTATCTGGACCACTGTACTAAGAAGTGGTGATTTGCATACATGCATTGGATCATCGTATGTGACATTAGGGCATGTAGGCCATCGCATAGTATGAGTATATAGCCTTGGTAGGATGGTTACCTGTATTGCACTTTTGCATAGCCATGGTAGGCTAGTTATCTGTATTGCATGCTTGCATAGCCGTGGTAGGCTGGTTATTCATATCACATGATCGTGTAGCCTAATTAGGCTAAGTTTTGATTTAGATTTCTCATCATACTTTACTACTTACTCTGATATTTATCATGCTTGTCATACGCATTGCGCACGCACACACGCACTCACAAAGCTTCATTGGAAGTTTATGGGCATTTGTTACGCTGCAGGTTATACCAGAGTGTATCTTCAACGTTGAGTTGGAGTTGGTAGTACAGTAGCAGGAGGTGTCGAATTGTGCACAGCTTTTATATTTACGCATTGTGTATTTATCTTTTAGTATGTATGTAAAAGAAATGACTTAGTGAAAATATTGTGATTGTCTTTTATGGTACTCATATGCTGATGCTCATGTTTCAAAAAAACATTCAGACCCTAAAATCCTCCTTATGGTATCCCAAAATCGGAACCTGGCGTGTGAGGTTAGGATCCGAGATCGGGGTACTACGGAGGCTGCCACCTCTAAATTCGAGTTACAGCGATTGGACGTTGAGAACCGGATTTGGAGCATGACACCCAAGGCAGTAAACTAACCATGGAAGGATCCTCAACTTCACTAAAATAAAATAAAAAAGTTTAAAAAATGTAGTTTCTTTTCTCATAAGACCATGAAGATGGAGAGGTAGTCTCGGCGGCAAACCGACCAATGTGAGACTTCCTCACTTTTAGATCTTTAAGAGACAAAATAAGACAAAAGAAGGGTGAAGTATCAAGAGACCCAAGGTGGTAAACCGACCATAGAAGGATCCTCAACTTCACCAAAATCTAAAAGAAAAGAAAAATAACTATAGAAAAGAGAGGGTTAAGGATAGAAGGTACCTGACCGTTGAATACTTACTTTTACCTTGAAAGCGTTGTCCCCAACAACGTTGCCAAAAACTTGATCTATCTACAAGGATGTGCTCCCAAGTGTGGGAGATCGGAAAGTAATAATCCAGTAGACCGAAGTCGAATCCACGGGAAAGCGTTGGTTTAGGTAAAAGACAATCTTCTACTTAGGCAATGATATAAGATCCAAAAGAAACTAACTCTAACAATGCTCAAAAGGGTTTTGATTTTGAAGATTTTTATGAAAAATAAATCAATCAATTAAACAAAGCTATGTAATTTAACCGTCCATTGAATGCAACTACAATAAATACGATTGAGTTAGATCTCTTTGCTCCACTCAATCGGAAGATAAATTAATCAAACTTATGAAAGAATCCAATAGATGTGAGATATTGAATCAATCATGCATCATTATAAACATACTACTAGGCATAAGTGATTGTGCATGAGTGATCCATGAGATAACTCATACATCAATGTAATCGGCTAATAGATTCGCCTATCTAGGTAACCCCTGGATTAGATCTAAAGGTAAAAATCTAGGATGCTTGACATACTAGATAAAACCCTAATTCCAATCCATGAATCTCATACAACATAATTCAAAATTCGATTTAAACACATGGGATCTAATGCATTACATTCAATGGATTAAGCTAAATCACATAGCCATTAAAATTAATTATTCATAAAAGAAGAACAAAAAAAAAACAATATAGAAAAAGAAGCATGAAAAAAAAAATCCATTAAAAATAAACTTCAAATGCTAAAAAAATAATCTTAAAACTCCACCTAAAATCCTTCCTCGTCTCTCTTTCTATCTACCTTTAAATAAAGAGAGAGAGCTCACGTCACTTGCTATTCACGTAAAAAAAAACATGTAGAAATTTTTATTTATGAAATTTCTTTCTTTTCTTCAATTTTCAACAACCTTGCATGAGATCTAAGCCTTTCATCTTGTTTTCCATCTCAAACATGTCTAAATGGACCGTTGGTGTGAACCACGAGTGATCACAACCCTTGAAATGATCTCAAATGTGTCTGCACCTTTTCCTTCCTCGCGGCCCACCAGAATATCTATTTCTAGTAAAATTTGGTCTCGTACCTAAAATCATATCCTCTACAATGTAGACGTCTCAAATCGTTCAAAACAGGTCATTGAAAACCGATGTGCAATGCCTAAATGAATGACCGTTGTTCACACATGTGAATACTATTCACACATGTTGATTTTCATAACTTGGCTCGAATCTCTATTTTGTTGATTTCTCCTTCCACAGACCTCAAATTTGTACCAAATTTGACGTGCTGCTATTATTTAAGGTGCTCTACCAATGGTGCGAAAATCAGCTCAAAATTCCACTCTGATAAAAAGTTGGTTTTCAGGGCCAGTTTTCCTAGCTTTTTCTCTACACAGCTGCACTCTGACCCATACACTGCGTTTCTTCCCAATCCGGACCACCTGTTATTTTTCACCCAATATTTCAGCCATAGAAATGCAGTTCTAACCCTCAGTTTCATTTGTGACGCTCTGTTCGGCTCCCTGAGTCCAATTCTTGCATTTTGACCGTTCGGCTCATTTTTCTTGTTCCTTTCATATTTTGGGTCCGTCACTTCTTTAAATTAGTGTCTAGTCCATGCATGAGTGCCGACCATCTAATTCATGTATCAAAATTTATTAATTAACGTAGATTTATCACAAATGCACCATATGACTCTATGCATACAGACGGACTTAAAACATGTGTTTTATCTTGAAAATCATGCAAAACTGCTGTACTTGGAGGGTCCAAATATGCAATATTGGACACTCATCAGTCGTCGATACTCACTGATCGTCGCCGATATTCACTGACCATCGCCGATCACTGATACACATTGATCATCGTCCATACTTACTGACCGTCACTGATACTTGAGTATCGACGACGGTCAGTGTGTATCAGAGAAAACGATCATAACTTCCTCGTTACATGTCTGATTTAGGTGATCTTATACTTGTTGGAAAGGTAATTTGATGAACTTTGATATGGGTTTAGAATCACCTCATTTGGACACCAGTTGATTGCCCAAAGTGGGCCTAAAATCACTGTCGTTCATTAAGACTCACTATCATTAATTCGCAAATCCAAGGAAAACGGTCATAACTCCCTCGTTACATGTTCGATTTTAGTGATCTTATACTTATTAGAAAGGTAATTTGATGAAATTTCAAATGGATTTGTAATCACCTCATTAAGACACCATTTGATTGCCCAAAAGTGGGCCCATTGTTTGAGATCTATAATCCATATGGAGTTATGACAATTATGACCGTTCATCTATTTCAACATTCTTCTACTACAACATTCATCTGTTACAACATTCATCACATTCATCCATTACAATATTCTTTCATTTCAAAATTTATCCATTACAACATTCTTTCAGTACAAAATTCCTCCCGTTTACAAGTTCTCACCTTTCATACTTATAAAACAAAACAAAAAAATTATAAAGGGAATCTCCACACCATCCTCCCATTTACAAACTCCCATAATTGATACCCGCCCAAAACAATAAAAATAAATAAAAGTCGCTATTATCCTAACCTAAACCCACATTTGGCTGTCATAACTTCTACGTTGGAGATTGTGGCCAGAAATCTTTTTAAAAAAATACTTAGAAGCTCGTTGGAATGGAGGAAATGACGTTGGAAGCTTGCCGGAGTGGGTCCCACGGAGGTGGCAACAGGTCCTAACGACTAAATGACCTTTCCCGCACAAGTGACCCATCTATTGAACCCATCTAAATCTTATGTGGGGCCCACTGATAGTCTTGGAGAAGAAATAAGTCGTCCATATGAATGAGGTTTTAATTTCATGCCATCTATCCAAGTTTGAAGGAAAAACTCATCACGGATAGACCACATCAGAGGATACAGTTTGAAATTAACTCATGGCATTAATGTAGGTGTGGGCCACAAAAATCTGTAAATATTTTTTTGAAATGACCCTAATATGGGTTCACGATTGTCCGATTAAAGTGAACAGATCAGATCCGCCAAGGGGTGGCCTCAATCATTGATTTAGTGGGCCCACAATCCCATTCTTAAAAGGCTCTGTGGACTTCCATGTTTTTCTGCAGCCGTACAAGAGGATGGCTAGGCAGAGGCGCATTTTCGTCTGGAAAAAAGGACAATAGTGCCCAAGAGGTTAGATAGAAAAAAGTTTTTTACAAGGGGGCTAATGTCACAATGACGTCAAAATCAAGGTTTTATCAACTAATATCCCTACCTATGAGTAAGCCTGGCAACGGGTCGTGTTGAACCCTGTGCATGTCATGTTGTATTCTTGTGGACCCTCGCCGTTCCGCGGACCCACACGACGTTCTCCCTTTCCTTTCGGGAAAAGAAGAGGAAGTGCGTGTGTGCGAATCGCCGTTTGTGCCACTGGCTTGCCTCATTCTCGAGGGCTTTGTTTGGTAGTCGTGTTTAAGCTGGATGTGTTTAGATGAGTTTATATAAGACCAGAGTCGCCACTAGCCAGTTATTTCGAATCTACAGTTGGCTAGACCCCGTAGAAACGTTAGAGAAGGGGATTCGAAGATTTCTTCCTCTAAAATGACTCCTTTTGATCTGCGGCCAGAGATTCGAGGTAAGGGATCACGGTTACAGGGTGGGAAGAGGTTAAGCATCCCACACATTGCCTGTACCGAAGTACGGTCTCTACTTCACAGGATCGAACTAATACTTGAAAGTCTAATTTAATCCTCGTATATTCTCATAGATGACATGATGCATGAATGCAGGTCTGAACAGTAAGAGTTCCTGATGGGCAGGTTTCCATTAACAGGCAAGCCCAGAGCATACGCTCGAACTGACGGGTGCTTTATGCAAGATGTATGCTGTGTGTTTAAATAATCAAAGTGCTTGTAGTGACTGATGCATGAATGCAGGTCTGAACAGTAAGAGTTTCTGATGGGCAGGTTTCCATTAACAGGCAAGCCCAGAGCATATGCTCGAACTGACAGGTGCTTTATGTGAGATGCATGCTGTGTGTTTGAATAATCAAAGTGCTTGTAGTGACTTATGCATGAATGCAGGTCTGAATAGTAAGAGTTTTTGATGGGCAGGTTTCCATTAACAGGCAAGCCCAGAGCATATGCTCGAACTGACAGGTGCTCTATGCAGGATGTATAGTGTGTGTTTGAATAATCAAAGTGCTTGTAGTGAAGCAGGGGGGTTGAAAGAAAAGTAAATGTTGCACTTATGCTAGATGCGAATGAGATGATGCTAGTAAGGAACAGCTAGATGGACGGAGGTGTCGCAAGGATTGGCTTCGAGTGGCTGGATCAAGACTTGGATGGCTTGGGAGACTTGGACCAGTGGTCAGGCTGGGCTGGACCAGGGCTAGGCTCTCCTCACTCGGGCTCTCCTTGGTGGAAAAATGGGCTAAAAGGGTGGAGGAGGACTCGGACGGACAGGATCTCTCTAGGCTTGGTGGTCTCTTGAAATCTGAAGGGGAGAGGAGTATTTATAACAAAGGGCAGTGGCAGTTCTCGTAAATAAGTTTGGGCGGTCCCCAGGGGGCTGCCCGTATGGACGGTCCTCGATTTCCAGCGTGTGGTACGGTCATGTCTCGGGGCTGCTGTTTTGACTCAGTGGGTTGACTCGGTGAGTTGACTCAGCGAGTCGACTCAGTGATTAAACTCAGCGGGTTGACTCGGTGTTTTGACTCGACGGGTTGACTCAGCGGGTTGACTCAGCGGGTTGACTCGGTGTTTTGACTCAGCGGGTTGACTCAGCGAGTTTGACTTTTTTAGGATTTTTTGACTGGTTTTTCTTATGGGGGGGTTTTTCAGGCTGATGTTTAGGGGCGGGTTGACTGGGTTCAGGCTTGAGTTGGGCTATGAATTGGGGCTTACAAGGGTGAGTTTGGCTGAGTTTGGACTTGGGATTTGGGGGTATGGCCCTCCATTCATCCAGCTATCTCTACCAACAGTGTAGCCAAAGGTGAGGTGTCTACAGATGCCCCTCTTTGGCAGAGGTTGCGTGCAACCGAATGCCAAAGCGAGTGGACACCCCACTTCTGACCCGGTCATTCATTGATCATGGTCTGAAATCTTTGCTTACTTTTGCATCTGCGCAAGTTGATCATCTGGAAATCGATCACTTGAACATACCGCGGAAGTTTAGAGAAAATGTTGCGATTGTTCCTGCATGCGCTGCAACCTGGGTACCCAATCGCAACCCTTCAATTCCCGATCGGTACTAACATCGGAAAGGTACAGCAGAGCCTCTGCGTCGCTAGTCTTACGAGGATACTGACCCTGTGATTGATTGTGATGTTTGATGTTTTTCCGGATCACTACAGGAGTACTTGTTTCGCTTGACTGTCAAAGTGGTTAGATGCCCTGCGTCATGTAGTCTTACGGGATTCTACTACAGTCGACTTGGACTCAGTCAAGGTACTTTAGGCACCCACGCCTAGGTATGTGCGGGTGGTCTTTTTCCACCCGATCTGCTGATTTTGATGCTTGGTTTGCAATTCATTCTTTCCTTGATTGTGGTCTAGAATCTTTGTTGTCCTTTGTATCTGAGTCAGTTGATTGTTTGGAGATTAATAACTCGCACATACCGCAGGGAGTTTGGAGAAAACGTTGCGATTATCCCTGCATGCGTTGCAACCTGGGTACCCAATCGCAACCCTTCCATTCCTGATCGGTACTAACATCGGAAAGGTACAGCAGAGCCTCTGCGTCACTAGTCTTACGAGGTTGCTGACCCTGAGATTGATTGTATGATGTTTGATGTTTTCCCGGATCACTCCAGGAGTACTTGTTTCGCTTGACTGTCAAAGTGGTTAGATGCCCTGCGTCATGTAGTCTTACGGGATTCTACTACGCCGACTTGGACTCAGTCAAGGTATTTCAGGCATCCACGCCTAGGAATGTGCGGGTGAACTCTTTCCACCCAATCTGCTGATTTTGATACTTGGGTTACAATTCACCTGTTTCCACCTGTTCAGATGGTTTCTTTGACTGAGCCTTTTGGCTTTCCCCTCTTTTTGTATCTTGGCATGTGGTACGACCGTACTGACACTGGAGTTCAATTCGACCGTACTTTGAGTGCATTGGATCCGATGGTCTCCGGGGAAACCGCGAGACATCGGATCTTATTTGATTTTTGCGTCGGCTCCTAGCCTAGAGATATGGAAGATCTTCTGATGTTTTGGAGGCAGAACGCTCTACTGGGAAAATATTTTTGGATTTTTATGCCCTACTCTGGGGAGTGATACTCCGTGGGGTTTTTATTTGCAAATAGAAATATTTTTTTTGTCTTTTGAAATAGAAATCTGGTCTACACGTGCTTCCACTAGGATGCCTGTGGGGTCTTTGGCTAACCGACTTTATTTTGAAAGCAGGTAAACATGATGATTGATGCGATGGATGCTGATGTATGGAGATGCATGATGAATGCATGGCTTGGCTCATTCTTTTTCAGTTTGATGATTTTGCTTTTGCTGGAGATGCAGAGAATTTTGAGCTTATTGCTTGCAGGGTTGTGCTCCTCTGGGGTTTTTCTTTTTAATGCGGATGTTTGGTCAGCGGGTTGGTCAAGATCCCGACCCATGGTCGATCAGGTCGATCGTCCCAAGATGCTATTTCTTTGCTAAATAAGAATGTACGAGGATGTTATCCAACTTCAAGATGTTCTTCTGGGCATAAATGCTATTGAGACGGTGCTTAGTCGCCAGTTTTGGTCAAGATTCCAATTTGCGGGCGATTGGATCCGTCATACCAAATTGTGAAGAGAGTGGAGTTCAAGACTCCTGAAGTGTAGTGCTGGGGGATAGTGACAATTTTTATGATTTTTGCAAATATGTGGTCCAGATCTTTACCTGAGTAGTCAAGGTAGAGATCGGTTATTGAAAACCCAGGAAATATTTTTTTGTGTTTTTGAAAAATTTTGGCTTGAAAGCAAGGGAAACATTTTTTTATGATTTTTGACAACATTTTGTTCGACAGTAAGGGAAATATTTTGTGATTTTGAAAAGTGATTTTGTAATGTTTTGGTATTTTGTTGGATTTTTCTGAAATGCAGGGAAAAGGTATGGAATTTTCATCCATTTCCAGCTTCTATTGCTGGTAAGGCACCCGATCCATTTTACGTCAGCGAGCAAGACGAGTCTCACACAATTAAGTGCCGTAGTTTTACATCTTCGAATGAGGAGATTTTGAGGGTTTTCAGTTGACACACCCACAAAGTCGCCTGTTCCTCATGTGCAATGCACATAGACCACGTATCATTTGACGGACTCCTTCGGCCACAAAATGAGCCACATCCTCACATTTCCCTTAGTCAATCCAGTTTGGGGCCTTACGTTGCTCAATATTCCGTGAGGGTGCACTCCACATCCAACGGCCTTAATCCCCTTCATGAGTTTTAGGAACAGGGAACATCCGTCAGATTCAACAGCGACTTCCAAATCAAGGTTGTCTATCACAGTTCGTTCAACACGAACAGGATTGCGGGGTTCTGCCCGCTTCAGCCTTTACCCATTTAAAAGATTCCGGACACCCGTACGATCAACTGTCAGCCATGTCTGGAACAGGTTAGGAAAGAAAGCCCCCGAGAAGTTAATCCCAGTGTATTTTAGGTCTTCGGACCACTGGGGATGAATTTGTGAACTTGATGGTGAATTTTTTTTGTTTTGAGAAAGTTCCAGTTTTCCACTCGAGTAATCGAGGTTGATGCTGGTTTTTATGGAAAGCTTGAAATCTTTTTGGTATTTTGAAAATGATCCGGGTTATCAAACCTTGATCCCAGCGATTGAGGCCAATGCCAGTTTTTAGTTGAAAACAGAAAAAGGTCCCTCGAGAAATTAATCCTAGTGTAGTTTAAGGTCTTCGGACCAAAAATATGTACATGCTGAAAATACATTCTTTTTGTGATTTTTTTTTAAATGTTCCAGGCTGTTAAATCTCAATTTGAGCGATCAAGTTTAACACTGATTTTTATTGAAAATCTCTCGGGATTTTGTTCCCGACGTAGTTTAAGGTCTTCGGACCAAAAATATGTACAAGCGATGCTGGAAATCACATTTCTTTATTTTTTAGAAAATGTCCGGAGTCATCAAGTCTTAATGAAGACCGATGCCGGTTTTTATTGAAAATCTCTCGGGATGTCGATCCCGACGTAGTTTAAGGTCTTCAGACCAAAAATATGTACAAAACAGGGAAAACATATTTTTTTGTTTTTTTGTTTTTTTAGAAAATGTCCAGTATCAGCGGATCTTGGTTCGAACGATCCAGACTGTTACCGGTTTTTATTTAAAAAGTTCCTCGGGATCTTGATCTCGACATAGTTTAAGGTCTTCGGACCAAAAATATGTACAAGCTGAATTGTAATCAAGGGCGAAGATTCTGGGGATTCTTCTTAGACTGGTTCAGATCACCAGGTTATGACTTTGGATGGTTGAGATCACTGTTTGACCAAGTCAATTCTTTTTTTTTCTTAAAAATTCCATGGAACTTGTTCCACATCATCAAGCCAATTTCTCACCAATTTCTCAAAGATGAGATTTTGGTGAGATTCCTTACATTTTCTCCTCATTTCCTTCCATCACTTCATTCTTACATGGAGGTACAAGATTCACTTGCAACCACCCTTCCCAATGAGGAGTTCTTCCCAAGGAGAGAGGGGGAGAGGTCGTTTCAACTAGAGGGAGGGTAGGACGGCCCCCTGGGCGCCGCCCGGACCGTCTCTACCCACTGGTTTTTCCAGTGGGTCAGGTAAAGGGGTGCACTCCCCTTTTCTATATAACATGGGGCACCCTTGCCCCCTCCAACGTGCAATCTCTCCTCTCTCTCTCTCTCTCTCATACTCTCTCTTTCTTCAAGTTTTCCTCTCTTTTGGTGGTTCTTTGGCCTTAGTGAAGCTTTGGGACAGCGAGGTGGGCCTTAGTGAAGCTTTGGGACAGCAAGGTGGTCCCCCTTTGGTGAGTGGTAGAGGTATGGACCACTCATTCTCTCTCGTCTTTTTCCTTCTTCATTGTCTCTTCTCATGACTCTTTTCTTTTTCCATGTAGCTATTCCAAAAGGAGTGAAGGTGGGCCCAAGTATTTTTGGCCATTTTCTAGATCTCAAATCTCTTTTAAAGGTGGTGCATGGAGAAGGACATTGCAAGCTTCCATTTCATTCTTTCTTTTCTTCTTTCACACTCCCTTCATGTGTATGTAAAGGGTAATTTTACCATGTCCATCAAGTGTGCATGGCAAAATATCCTATCTTTCTTCATGGGAGTTGGGCCTCTTTTCATGTGTATCAAATGGGCTCAAAGTGAAGTCATGGCCCTTGGTGTATTTGAAGGGCCCAATGCTTCATTTTGGGCTCCCTCTTGCTTTCTCTTTCTTGTCATTTCCTTTGGAGCTTTCTTTTCTTTTCCATCTTCTTTCCAAGGTTTGGGCCCATGGGAATGGTAGGGCCCACCTCAAGTTTTGGGCTCATGGGGCTCACTTTGGATGGCCCCATCTTTCTTCACATGTGTATGGACAAAGGTGACTAGCCCATTCTTTACTTGGATTTTCAAGTGGGCTAGATTTTTTAGTTGGGCCTTTATGGACAAATGGCCCAAATCTCCCACCATCTCTTGATTATGATGTACATCCTTATGTACAAAGTGTGGTGGGCCCCTTAGGATTTTTCCATCTGGATGGGCTTTTAGGCCCTCATTGAAACTTGGATTTCTTTGGACCATGTGTGCACCACTACACTTTGTTCATGTAGGATTTTTTCCTTTCATGCCTTTTCTTTTGATGGATGGAGGACTTGAGTTACTTGATCATCTATGAGTCCCATGAGTGAGTTGTCTCAACAATCTCACTAGGTTCAAATGGTTTTTTCTTGTGGTAGGAAAGTGGTTTCCAAGAGTTTCCTTTAATATCACCAATCTCAAATGGATGATTCCTCTTCAAGTGAGCTATCCATGCAACCATAGCTCCTTGAACTTCCTTTGGGGTGCTTGGTGGGTCATCCACTATCATTCTCAAAGATGAGTGATTTTCCTTTCAATTTGTGAGAAAGAATGACACCCATAAGTTGCCCAATTTTGTCCCATGCTTTGGGGCATTTTGGATTTTGATCTTCAAGTGGGCTACGTATGTCATTCTTAGCCATTTTCATGATGGTTGGGTGACTCATCAAGCCATGCTCTTTTGTGCTCAAATGGTCCCCCTTTTTGTAAAGAAATTGATGCACATAAGTTGCCCAAACTTGTCCTTACATGGGCATTTCCAACTTTGATTCTTCATGTGGGCTATGTGCATCCAATTTTTACCATTAGCCTCTTTGATTCATATGCTTGTAGGTAGACCGCCATGTTGTACTCTCATAGTCAAAACTTTCATCAAGATGATGCACATAGGGGTGCCTATGGTTAACCCATTGAATGGGTCCTCATGTTTTTCAAGTGGGCTATGTGCTCCCTTCAATCCATTGAGGTGAGGCATTTGGGTTGCTCTTGGGGGCCCATTTCATTCCTATTCCCCATTTGTCCATGTACATGTGTAAAAGATGGAAACATCTTAAGTGAGAATCATGGCCTTGGCATAAAAAGTGGATCAATCCTTGGCCACATGTGGACTTTGAAGAGGGATTTCTTCATGTGAAGTAGGATTCTTATCCCTTGTTGATCTCATGGCACTTGAGTGCATTTGTTGTCCAAAGTATGTCCTTAGATGATGGACTTTCTTTGCCTAAGGCATGGCATGCAACCTTCTTTAAGGTGGGCCTTGCTTTCTTTAACGGCCCCAACACATATCCTAGGTAACACATGGAGTAGGACTTTGGATTTTACATCTGAATGTGAGCCACATCCCATGGGTTTCCTGGATGATATTTTGAATTTTGATGGGTAAAGGATAGGGACTTACCTTGCCAAGCTTATAGGATTCAATGGAGGACGGTACAAGAGGACGTCGATTGATTGATGAGAATGATCCTGCCTTCATCATCCGCCGAGGGGCCCATATGTGTTCTTTGGCTCAAGAGCATCAACCTCTTCCCGCCATCAAGGGTCGAGGTACCAGAGACCACTGGGACAACTGGGTGCAACATCCACAGCCTTTGCTTGAACGAGTATTGGCTGACACTCCTTTTGCTGGCCTCCTTACCTTACGTTTCCATAACAACAGTGCCAACCGCATGATGCTCGCGGCTCTTTGCGAGAGGTGGCGGGATGAGACCCACACCTTTCAACTCCCTTGTGGTGAATGGGGAATAACTCCCCTGGATATTTATATGCAAATTGGCTTTCCATTTCACGGGGTAGTTGTTCCTTAAGTCAGCTCTCTTGCTCCCATCACTTCCACTGACTGGCTACGGCTTGTTGGTGATGTCCCGCCCGAAGATGAATTCCAAGGCCATCAAGTAAAGGCGACGGTTCTACAACACTTTTGCCTCCGTCACCCCCACTACTAAGCTAGAGGCCCTCCACAAAGCACGAGCCATGATTACTTATGCCTTCGGGTCTTTCCTTCTCTGCCATGCAAATGAGAGAGTTGATCTTAAATTTCTTCGCTTGGTTGAGGATCTTCATCATCCCTATAATTGGAACGGGGCTATCCTGACTCATATTTTTCAGGGTCTGGATAAGACCAGTCGGAATAGTCAGTCCTACACAGGTTTCTGGCCTGTCGTTGAGGTACTTCTTCTTTCTCCTTTCTTGGAGACATTTACCCTCTTTCTCTCTCTAATCGTTAGGTGTGCCCTTGCCCAGACTTGCTTTTATGACCATTTTCCCCACCTCGAGCCGATGATGCGTGAAGACATTGAGCCATCTTTGTATCGCCACATGTACTGGCATCAATAAAACCGTCAGTGGAACTCTCGAGTTTCTAGGGACAACTGGCGTGCTGACATAGACGGATTGACCGTTGAAGATGTAAGTATCTTACTTTCCGTATCCCTCATGCTGTACTAGTAATTGATCGTGATGATCTCCCTTGTGATAGCTTGCTCGGATGCCATACGCCAACTTTCCACTCTACTACACCCCTCAGCGTGTGGAGACTTATGATGCTTCATGCCTCCGGATCATGCTTTTTGACGCTGAATCATTTCAGTGGTATTTGGGTGAGAGGCTGCTTCGACAGATTACCGGAGTGGCCAGAGTCCCTTGTTCTGCACCTCCTCCAGCTGCTCAGATCCCAGCTGATGCTCTTGCAGGCCAACCCGGGTTTCGCTTCACGATCCCGGATCGTGATTATGATGAGTGGTACTTGTTGTAAGGCTAGGGGCCTCTGTTCCCTCCGCTTTATGTTTTTGGGGGCCGTCGCAGATATGCTGGAGGCTTGGTGACAGCTCCTTTGATGGATCTTCATTGTAGAGAGCGGGACGAGAGGAGGGACGATGACGACTATGTTGGCGACTTGTAGCTTGTTTTTCCGTTCAGCTTACTTGATGTATGACCTTCTTCTTTTGGCTTTTACCTTCTGTATCAAAATCTTCTGAATGAATATAAAATCTTTGACTTGTCTCAAATTCCTCAAACTGAAGTCTCAAGGGCCCTTCTCTTGATGATCAAACCCTTGATCTTGCTATTTGATGATCCATGCGAGCTTTCCCATGGTTTAAATCATGATGATTAGTCTTCGAATGGCTCAGATTGCTTGTGGCCCTCTCTTGATCAGCTTTCCCTTTCTTTGGCTTGATCAGACCCATTCTGGCCGTAGTGCTTCGTGATTGGATAGGTGGGGTATCTTCCAAATGATTCTGATCAACCTCAATCGAAATCTGGAGTGGATTGGGGCCTTGGGCGGCCCTCAAGATGCCATCTGCTGATGTGGACTGTCAGCCTCACCTACCAACGACCATGGAGCCAATCCCGCGAAGAGAGAGGGAACGCGTCCGTACGGGCGGCCCAGAGCAGGCCGCCCAAGGCTCGCCTCTTGTGCGGCCTGGGCTGGCTCGTGCTCGGACATTCTTCACAGTCCACTGTCTTTGTCCCCTCATTCCCTGCATGTCCGGGTTCGATTGCAGCCATGAATATTCTCCTTGTCTCATCTTCCCTTCTCCTTTTGTCTTTTTCTTCATTTGTCTTTTCTCAAGCAATGGATGGTGGAGATTTAGGGGCTGTGGGGGCTGTCCATGGTGGGTCCCACACTTCAGAAAGTGTTGAAGGCTTTAATGATAGAGGGATTTCTTTAATGGATGATGGAGATGGTGCATTGAATGGGGGCATTGATGAGGGGTTAGGGATGGTGGTTGGTGGAGCTTTGAATGGCCCCATTAATGGCAGCCATGCTGAAATTTCATATTGGAATGGGTCATTGATTGTGGGAGAACTGGATGGTATGGATGAGATGAGGAGATGGGACATAAGTGAGGCTATGCATCCCTTGAATGTGGGCCACCTAGATGATGTGATTGATGGTGTAGATGGGGGTATGATGGACATAAATGGGCAAATCTCATGTCTGGACGGTTGGATGGTTCAGATGATACCTTTGATGGTTTGGTTGCTCTTGATGATGGCCGAGGTGTGCGGCATACTTGTTTGAGTGGACTTGATGTGATCATTGATGATGTCCCCCTGATGATGGACGGTGTGGATACCTCGATGATCCCTTTGATCGGCCAGGATGATGACTGGATTCATGATTTCCTGTTAGAGAGGGTCGTAGGTCCAGATCTGACCGTTGATTCTTTGATCGGGGTAGCCGGGACCCTTCTTGATGGTTCAGATGCATTTTTTGATGGTCAGATTGGCCAGGATGCCACGATGTGTGGTGTGATCTTCGCTGATAGCCCTTTTGATGGAGAGTGTCGTCCTTCTCCTGATCGTCGGTCTTTTGCGCACTCTGTTCATGAGGTGGGCGAGTCTTCTCACGTGGCTGAGGTCGTGACAGTTTCAGACAGTGATGCGACTATATCAGACATAGCCGTTACTGAGGGCAGGTCAGGGGCTGTCGAGCTGCAGAGGTTCCAGCTTTTCCTTCTCCTTCGCCCATTGATCTTCCGATCCTCGATGAGCTGTCATTGATTTCTGAGCCTTTTGTTCTAGAGGGGGTACCCGTGAGGACTTGTCAGCTGCTTCCTCGTCCTTCTTGCTCGCCACGACTGCTTGCTTGGTTTGACAGCTTGTCAGCTTATGAGATTCGAGATTTGGAGTCCTATGGCTTTAACAGTCTGATCCATATGGCTAGAGTTGACATTGACTGGAGGATGCTCGGAGCTGCATTGATTGACTGGGTCCCCTCGTTGAACTTGTTTGCGTTCAACGACATGGAGATGGGACCCTCTTTGGAGGAGCTTGCACGCTTGACAGGCCTACCTTGGGATTATACTCAGTATTTTTCGCCGAAGACATTGCCGAAGACTGCCACACCGCAGAACTGGTTTGGGATCCCCTATCTGGTTCGGCCTGCAGCTGCCGGTCAGGATGCTATAGTGTTTTCCTTGGATTTACTGTATGATCTCTTTTCGGGTCCTCGGAGTGTGGCCGGATCTATTCTTGCTCGGAACACACTAATGTTCTGCTTGATAGCTGATGTGCTATTCTCGGGATGGCGCAGGTCCCAGACTCCTTTGCTGATGAGCCGAGCTATTCGACGGTAGGGGATCATTTCTCTCGTCCTGGCCGAGCTGTTTAGTGGGCTGACTGACTCTGCCCTGGGCCGCACTCGTGTCCTTCACGACTGTTGTGCATTTCTTCATGTATTTTTTTTCTGCACCTTTCCTTTCTTGCTTTTTAGGAATTGCTTTGCTCTAGCTGAACTTCTTTTCCTTCTTATGATCAGGTCTGGCTATGGGAGCGTCTTTCGCTGACTGTTCCTGTACCATTTCCTGACACCCGTCGCCCAGACCTTATGCGGCACATCATGGAATTTCTTCCTCATACGGCTGGGATGAGTGAGCCCTTGTATCGCAGGATGTTCGCTGATCTTCGCGACTGGAATGTTCGTTGGGAGTCATCTTGGCTTTCACTTCCTCCAGTGCTTTGCGATGCACACCGCCTTCCTCTGATGCTGGTAGGCTTTCGATCTTACTTTTCTTACCACCCTGTCCGGTTCCTGCGGCAGTTTGGGTATGAGCAGGATGTTCCTCTTTTTGCTTTTACGGGTATCGGGCATCGAGCACTTTCATCCAGAACCTCTGACTTTAGGACTCGGGTCGATGAATCTTGGGCGAGTTACTTGACTGCCGATTAGCTTGGTTTTGAGCTGCAGGCTTTTCCGATGGCGACCGCCCCATATCAGTACTGGGTTGCTGAGCAATCTCTGTATCGACGTATCCCTTGTTGGCACTAGACTGCTGATGAGGATGAGCAGGATATCCTTGGAGATGCCGGCTCTTCATCTGGTTCATATGAACCCTTTGAGGAGCAGCCCGTTCATTGATCCTGGTTTCCTTTTGGCCACTCATGGCCATTTGCTGTCTGAGATCTCTTCACTTCGGTATCATTGTGAGATGATGTCGAGGAGATTGGCTGCCGATCAGAGGTTGTCTGATGAGGAGGCCGTGATCCGTACCCTTGAGCGAGATGAGGTGCATTACCTGCGTATGGAGGTGAGCAGGTTGAGAGCGAGACTATTTCATTATGAGTCAGGTAACTTACTTGATATGGCCGAGGAGGAGGGTAGGGATTGATTGTATTGGCCACCTGCACATTCCTTTTTGCATGGTATATGATTGATGATGATGCATTTTTTGTATTTTTTGAAAGAGATGAGTAATATATGTAAAAGAAATATGATGCATTTAATAAAAAGAGAAAACTTTTGAAAATCTATTATGCCATGTCTTGTGAGTGTGTCTGGATTTTGTGTCGGGATATAGGAATCAGAACTGGGGCTCGGCCAATGCTTTGACCGATGTCTCGAGATTTGACTTGAGTGCTCCTTTGGTTCCCAGAGGTGTAGGCAACGGAAACTGTTGCCTCCTGAGATTGTCAGAATTTGTAGAGCTCTTCATTCCTAACTACACTTCTTCTTGTTCTTGAACTGTGACTGCTTGAACCGATCTGGACTGTCTGATTTCTTGGTACCTGCACTTTTCATTTCTTTTTCTATTTGAGCCATTTTTGCCTGCAGCTCTCTTTCGAGTTTTCACCACAGCCGGCCTTTTCCCGTCATTTTTGCCCGTGGTGCCCTTTTGGGTTTTCACCACGTCTCGGGTGTTTGATCTTGCCTGCCCCTTGGCAGCCATGCTGTTTTAGCCTCGGCGCCCTTTCGGATTTTCACCAAGTCCGCTGTATGCCCATTGTTTTTACTCGGAGCGCCCTTTCAGGTTTTCACTCCGCCCTCTTTGTTTAGGCACACATTCTCTTTTTCTCTTTTTTCTTTTTTTCTGAATCTTTGGATAACTGCGGCGGCTAGAGGTCGAGAATCCGTCGTTGCCAGCCGATGGCAGTTTTTCAGCCCTTATCCTAAGTTACGATGATAGAGTTGTTGGTCTTAGCTAAAGACCCTTCTGAGATGAATGGATGGATGACTGTGTTTCTTCTTGGGTTGATTTTTTCTTGGGTGGCTTGCTTTGGCTTCCCTTTTTCTTTTTTTTTTCTTTTTTTGTGGTATTCTTTTTTTCTTTTTTTTGTATATTTTTTTCTTTTTCTTTTGAATCCCCTTATTTGAAACACTTGTTGGTGGACGGAAATGATTTCTTAGAGGTGTTAGCTTCGACCTCTTGACTTCAGCTCTATTAAAGTAACTCTTGATAAGGTCAGAATGACTTACCCGTGAAAGATCTTCACTTTGTCGGCATTGATTGGCTCAGGAAGATCCACCCATCTCTTGCTGGTGAGTCTAAGGGCGCCTCCGGGAAGTACTTCTCTGATGATCAGTGGCCCGTCCCACGAGGGTTTGAATTTTCCTCTGGGATTCGGAAGGTGCGACGGTAGAATCTTCTTCATGACCGTGCCGCCTACCTTGAAACTTCTTTTTCGGACTCTCTTGTTGTAAGCCCGAGCAATCCTTTTCTGATAACACTGAGAATGACTTAGTGCACGCATGTGTTTTTCATCTGCTAGCTGCAACTGGTCGAATCTGGCTCGTTGCCATTCTCCTTCTTCAACTCCGCTTTCTAGTAACACCCGTAGTGATGGTATTTCCACCTCGACTGGCAGAACTGCTTCCATTCCATAAGTAAGCTCGAAAGGAGTAACGCCTGTAGCAGACCGTACAGACGTTCGATAGGCCCAAAGTGCATATGGGAGCATATCTGACCAATCTCGATAGGTCACGACCATCTTCTCGAGTATCCTAACGATTGTCTTGTTTGCGGCTTCTACCCCAACATTCATCTGGGGGCGGTAGGGGCTTGATCGATGACGTTGGATCTTAAATTTGCTGATGAAGTCATCCATCTTCTTGTTGACGAACGGGGTCCCATTATCTGTGATGATAGCATTGGGGATTCCATACCAGCATATGATGTTGTTCTTCATGAATTTGATCACCTGAGATGCCGCAATCGTGGTGTAGGAGGCTGCCTCTACCCACTTGGTGAAGTAGTCGACTGCCACAAGTATGTACTCATGACCATTTGATGCTTTGGGACTGATCTTGCCGATGATGTCGAGTCCCCACATGGAGAAGGGCCAGGGGGTGGTCATGTTGTATAATTCTGTTGAGGGGGCATGGATTTGATTCGCATGCTCCTGACACTTGAAGCATTTTCTGATGTGCTGGCAGCAGTCTGTCTCCATGGTGAGCCAATAGTAGCCAAGTCGTAGAATCTTCTTTGCCATCATGTGCCCGTTCATGTGTGGGCCACAGATTCCTTCGTGTATTTCTTCCATGATCTTTGCAGCTTCTGTTTCATCGACGCATCGAAGGAGGATGTGATTATAGGATCGCTTATAAAGAACTTCGCCACTGATGGTGAACTGACCTGGCCAAACGCTGGATGGTTCGGCGATCTATTGCTGTTGCTGACTTAGGATACTCCTGGGTTTCGAGATATTGCCTGATGTCGGCATACCAGGGTTTGTCAGGGACAGCTTCGGCTTCTTCTATTTGCAGGCAAAAAGCAGGTTCATCTTGAATTTCGACTTTAAGCTCCCATTCTGAATCTCCTTTTGGTATCTCAAGCATTGACGCGAGTGTGGCTAGAGCATCTGCAAACTGGTTCTTGGCTCTGGGTGTGTATGAGAAGGTGACTCTTTGAACTCCTCGATCTAATTTTCAAGATACACATGATATGGTATCAACTTTTCGTCCTTGGTTTTACATTCGCCTTTGGTTTGATTGATGATAAGCTGTGAGTCTCCAAATACTCGTAGCTTCTTGACGCCCAAGATTATGGCTTCCCTTAAGCCAGCGATGTATGCTTCGTACTCTGCCATGTTGTTGGTGCACTCGAATGCTATGCGCCTTGAGATTGGAATAGGGACGTCATCTGGAGAGTAGAGGATTGCTCCAATACCACTCCCTTTAGAATTTGCTGCGCCGTCGAAGAATAATGTCCACTCATCTTTTTTCTTCTTTTCTTCACCTTCGATAAGCAAGAGATCTTCATCAGGGAAGAATGTCTTGAGCGGTTGATAATCCAGGAGAGAGTGGGCGGCAAGATATCAGGCGAGGGCCTGCCCCTTGATTGCCTTCTGAGTGACATAGGTGATGTCAAATTCAGACAGGAGTAGCTGCCATTTAGCTATCCTTCCAGTGAGTGCCGGTTTCTCGAACAGGTATTTGAACGGATCCATATGAGCGAGGAGGAGAATAGGGAATGCAATCATGTTTTGACGGAGTCGCTGAGTTGCCCAGACTAGGGCGAGGCAAGTCTTCTCGATTGGGGAATACCTGGTCTCGTAGTCAGTGAACTTTCGGCTCAAATAATATATTGCTTGTTCCTTCTTCCCGGTCTCGTCGTGCTGGCCGAGGACACAGCCGATGGCTTCTGCTGCTACCGAGATGTATAACAATAGTGGACGTCCAGGAGTGGGTGGCACTAGGACTGGAGGAGATATTTCTTGATGCGATCGAAGGCGACTTAGCAATCATCATTCCATTCTTTTGGAACGTTCTTCCGAAGGAGCTTAAATATGGGCTCACAGATAGGTGTGAGCTGTGCGATGAAGCGACTGATGTATTGAATTCTGCCGAGGAAGCCACGAATTTCTTTCTCTGTTTTAGGAGGGGGCATCTCGATGATTGCTCTGGTTTTAGTTTCATCGACTCTAATGCCATCCTCGCTTACCATGAAGCCAAGGTGCTTGCCTCCCATTGCACCGAAGACACATTTCTGAGGGTTGAGGCGGAGCTTGTACTTTTCTAATCTGTTAAATAACTTCTTCAGATCTTCAAAGTGTCCTTCAATTGTGCGAGATTTGACGATCAAATCGTCCACATATACTTCAAGCTCTTTGTTCATCATGTCGTGGAATAGTGCTGTCATTGCTCGCTGATATCTTGCTCCTGCATTCTTCAGACCGAACGGCATTACCCTGTAACAGAAAGTTCCCCGGGGAGTGATAAACGATGTCTTCTCGCGATCTTCGATGGCCATCTTGATCTGATTGTAACCTGAGAACCCATCCATAAATGAGAAGACCTTGTATCCAGCAGTGTTGTCAACCAGAGTGTCGATATGTGGCAAAGGGAAGTCGTCTTTAGGACTGGCCTTGTTGAGATCTCGAAAGTCGATACACATTCGAACCTTGCCGTCCTTCTTCAGTACTGGTACGATGTTGGCGAGCCATTCAGGGTAGTTGGAGACTACCAAGAATCCCGCATTTGTACTGTTTGATGACTTCATCTCAGACTTTCAGAGCCCATTCTGGCTTCATTCTTCGAAGTTTCTGCTTTACTGGCTTCATATCTACCTTGGTTGGCAGATGGTGTACAACGAGCTCTTCATCGAGCCCCGGCATCTCTTCATATGAGAACGCGAAGTTGGACAATCTTGGAGCTAGGAACTCTATCCTTCTCTGCTTCATCTCTGGTGGCAACGATTTTCCAATGCGTACTTCCCTAGGGATCTCAGGTGTCCCTAAGTTTACTATCTCGAAGTCATCGGCTACAACATTGGCTTTGGATTCGAACTTTTTGAGGAGATCCTCTAGTTCGGGAGTCGGATCATCATCTTCCTCATCCCGAGCTTCGTCCAGACCCATGAGCTCGAAGTCTAATTCGATATCAAAGTCATATGATTCGACTTTGAACTCATGTGACTCTTTAGCCGAACTTGGCACACTATTGAATGCAGGAAAAGAAACGTTTTTTGGTTTTTAAGAATTTTCTGAAACGGAAATGCTAGACGTTTTTGGCTTTTGAAAGTTTTTTATTTTTTTATATTTTTGAAATTCATGGGACTTTGAACAAGCAGGCATTGCAGACCATGATTGATCCCAGCTTGTTCCAAAGTTTCGATCGCTGTTTAAACAGGCTTTTTTTTCCGAAGCCAGAGCCCTCAGATGGCTCTTTGGCTGATTCAAAAGTTAGGGGAACAGATGACCATTCAGGACCCCGCACTTCCTCCCCTGAAGAGGTGGGGGTTGATGATTCGGGAGAAGAATCACAGTCTGGCCCAATGACCATGATTTCCCGCTGGTCGGG
Organism: Liriodendron chinense; assembly: GCA_003013855.2. NCBI lineage: Eukaryota > Viridiplantae > Streptophyta > Magnoliopsida > Magnoliales > Magnoliaceae > Liriodendron > Liriodendron chinense. The sequence goes on from ML058483.1 coordinate 3,151,802, forward strand.
TTCGAGATCTGAGTCATACTCAGTCCCTCCCGAGTCACTTACCTCGCATTGTAGTTCGTTTGGTTCTACGGTGAGACACAAGTTCGGAATCTGGACATCGGACCAATCCAGGGCTGGCCATTTCCCTTTCTTGGTCCAATGAATGAGCTGCTTCTGCCCCTGGCTGATGATTGATGATGTTGATTCTGCAGAGATGGGCAAGTCGTGCCCCTTGCTGATTGATGCTGAGATGGGCAAGTTGTGCCCCTGGCTTATGATTGATGATGTTGATTCTGCAGAGATGGGCAAGTCGTGCCCCTTGCTGATTGATGCTGAGATGGGCAAGTTGTGCCCTTGGCTGGGAGCAGGTATCAGAGTAACCTGGTCCTGAAGCTGCTGTATTTGACTTCCTTCTTCATCTTCATCATTTTATTCTTCTTTTGGAGGCTTAGACGGTTCGAGAATCTGATCCCATCGAATGGGGGGCCACGTGGCCCAAGCTAGGCTCATCGGGAGGCCTTTGTGTAGTGCAAGTCGGTTAATTCCCTCCTGGATCTTTACAAGGTTCTCCTGGCTTGACGAATTGGATGGGTGAGCACTGAACTTTCTTCCTTCTTTTGTCCATGAAGATTGCCCTATATCCGAGTCCCCATTTGCGTTGGTTATATACCAGCGGTGTCTTTCTGGACTTGAAATGATTCTCCATTCGGTATCTGAGGCTCAGACGTTCTGCTGGTGAAAAGACACGGTCCACCCTTATAGGTTCCGGATTGGCGATAGAGTTCACAGTCTCGAATTCGAAACTATGAAACAGAACGTCCTCTTCAGAATGCTGGATATCGATGACAGGGATGTCTGGTTCAGTGGCAGCAGCATTGGAAGGGATGATGAGCTCCTTCTCTGTGTGGATAGAGATCACTTGATTTCCACAGTTGTATTTCACTCGTTAATGCAGGGTTGATGGCACAGCTCCCACCTTGTGCAGCCAAGGTCGTTCGAGCAACATGTTGAAAGAGGCTGATATATCCAGAATTTGGAATGTGATGGTGAAGATTTCCGGACCTATCTGTACCTCTATGTCGACCTCCCCTCCACTGATCGGCCGGTGTTGTCGAATGCTCTGACACATATGGTGCTGGGTCGGAATGAAGAAGGACTGATTCCCAGACGTTCCGCAGTCTTGAGCGGGCAGACGTTTAAGCTTGAGCCATTATTGATAAGGACCAACGGGACACAGAGGTCTTTGTATCATAAGGCGATGTTGAGGGATCGCCCATGATCGCATCCTTCCGGTGGCAACTCATTATCGGTGAAGGTGATGGTGCGTGGAGCCATGAGTTGTCCAATCATCAATGCTATCATCTCTGGTGCCGTATCGGAGGAGACGTGAGCATCAGCTCAAGGTTTTGGCAAACATTTCTCGGTGTATGCGAGATGTGCAGAGTAGCTCCCATACTGAGATTTGAGCAGGGATTGACTTGAGCTGAGTCGCTATATCGTATGCGGCTTCATTTTTGTTGCCGAGGCCTGAGAGCGTGCCTTTGGGATCTCCTCTGTTTTGATTATCTCTTCGAATGCAACGTCCATTGAGATTCATGTCTCCCACTTCCGCACATTCTGGATAGTGCCATGGGACCTCTTTATAATTTTCCTCACCTTTGCCCTCTAGGACCACAGGTTCTTGTGACGGTGCTAGTGTGGGTACCAGATCTTCTTCGTATGGAGCTTTTGCTTTGAGGACTACATTGTTGCCTGTGCTGAAGGAGTAATATCGAGGCTTGTCTTCATAGATCACATAAGGTTGAGGTCCTGGCTTGACCGTTCCTAGAGTAGGAGGCTCCCATGGAATGAATACTGGTCCTCTTGATATGGCAGGAGGTTTCTCTGTTCGTCCCAGCTATCGTAGTGTAATTGATACGCCCCCGGGATTGGCCCCTTGCAATATAACTGGCTCAACTGGAGGAGCTCCTTCCAAGACAATGGGCTCTTGCTGCTGATGAGTATGGTTTCTCCATGGCAAATTGTATTGTTCCTGTGCTGAAATTGCCCCTTGCAAGATGACAGGTTCGTATGTGGGCTCGATGTATGATTGTGCTCCTTCCAGAGTGACTAGTTCCCAACATGAAGGGCTGCAAGATGCCCCTTGCACAACTGGCACGTCATATGGAAGTGTTCCTTTGAGTACTACTGGCTTGGAGACTGAGGGAGGAAAGGGACTTGCCCCTTGCAAGGATCGGAGGAGGATTTGTTGGCCCATAAGTGTAGGCATGAATGGATTGGATAGGGGAGAAGAAGCGATCGAGGCGCTCTCCTTCTTCTATGCTGTTGACGATGGGGCCTCGAGATGAACTGGGATCCGTCGGATGTTGAGGCAGAGGATTCTGAAGAATGTTGGTGGAAGCTGCTGCAGGAGTTCCGGGGACTGAGATGACGATCTTTCAGTCGTCGATCAGATCTTGTATGGCATTCTTCAAAGTAAAGCATCGATCAGTGGTGTGGCCACGCCCTTGATGGTAGGCACAGTACTCATTTTCTCGGTAGTTCGGAGGCAGAGGATGAGGAGGAGGCCTGGGTGCCATTAGAGTGAGTAATTGCTTCTGTACCAGCATAGTCATGACTTGACTAAGTGGTTGAGTGAGTGGAGTGAATTTCCTGAACTCCCTATAATTCTGCCTATTCTGGTATGAGTATTGGCAGTTCCTTCTGAACTGCTGCTATTAACGAGGTGGTTGTGGCTGTGGTTGAGGATTTGGTAGTGGTTGATACCTCTAAGGTTGGTGCTGAACCTGATTCTGCTGATACTGTTGACGTCCCTGTGGGGGAGCATGTTGATTTCCCTGAGTGGTGGTGCTGATGTTGTTTACCTCTATCGGGCGAGGAGGAGAACTGCTGCGGTTTCCGTTCCCATACCCGATAGGTCTTCCCTTCACTCTGCTCCTCTTAACTCGAGTGGCTTGATGAGTCCATGGGGAGATTGTCCCGGCACGGATTCATGCTTCGACTTGCTCTCCAGCACGGATCAACTGTGAGAAATTTGCATATGGATGCGAGATGAGATATTCGGATATGCCTGGATATGTTGAATGAACAATCATGGAGATTTGTTCTTCGTCGTTGATAGGTGTCCGCATTCTGGCTGCCATAGCTCGCCAACATCCCACATAAGCTGATAGCGTTTCATCACTCCTTTGCCTGAGAGCTGCGAGGTCGGCTCTTCTGGGTGTCATGTTGAGATTGTATGCGAATCTGTCGACGAAAGCCTGGGAAAGTTGTTCCCATGTCCTGATGCGTTGGCAGTCCAATGAGGTGTACTAATTTAGGGCATCGCCTTCAGAGATTTTTGGAACAAACGAATGAGGGCCCCTTCATTTCCTGAGATTGCATTCAGCTCTCCAGAGAAGGCCTTGAGATGTGCTGTGGAACACCCTACTGCCATCGTATCTTTTGAATTTTGGTACCTCAAAGTTTTGAGGTACTTGAGCATCTGGGAAAGGACACAAGTCTTTGAACTTAGTCGAAGGTAGATCTATTCCTTGTTGCCGCTGAAGCTGATTTTGCAAGATCTGGAACTGCTCCCGCAACTCGTCCAGTCCTGAGTGATCTGTTCGAGCGACTGGTGCCTCTTGGAGTAAGGCACGTTCTTCTTCGGCATAGTGGTCGATGTCTTCGACCCTATGGGCTTGTTGAAAAGCAACTGTGGGTTGCTGAAATTGATTTGATGACTGAACTGGATTCTGTTGAACTTGTGCTTGAAAGGATTGTAGCTGAACTGGAGACTGTACTGAAGGTTGAACCGGAACTTGCTGGAAATTAACTGGAGATTGCTGAATTGAAGATTGCTAGAAATTAACTGGAGTTTGCTGAATTGAAGATTGCTGGAAATTAACTGGAATCCCATCGGCGGGGATGTGCTGGAATTAAAAAGTGCTCCTGTTTGCAGGAGGCTGAGATGCTGGGAAGTGGCCCCCTTGTTGGGTATTCGCCACTGTCCGCTGATTGATGTGGGCTTGACACTGACCCCCATTGTGGGCATTCGCCAGTGCTGTCATTGTTGCTGGAAATTGAATTGAAATCCCATCGGTGGGGATGTGCTGAAATTGAAAAGGGGTCCCCTCAGCGGGGACATGCTGAGATCTACTGAGACTGTTGTTTGCAAGATTGACTGGAAGCTGACTGGAAGTTCCTGCGACGGGAGTGCTTTGAGACGGCCTTGTCATCGCGGGAAGGTATTGAGGAGGATGCCCCATAACGAAGGGCTGAGATGGCTGCTGTCGGTAGTCTTGGGCAGACTCCGACAGTTGAGCTTGATTTGAACTGGAGGCCGGAGGGACCTGGCATGGCTGCTGAGATTGCTGAACTAGGCCAACCTGATTGTTGGCTGCTGCAGTGGCTTGTGCTTGCATGAATTGCAAGAGCATTTCTTGTATTGCTCTCATTCCTTGTGCCAATTCTTGTATGATTGGCGTATTATCAATTGGCTGTTGCGCTGAAGGTTGCGCTTCTGTCATTTCAAGAGCGGGGAAGAGGTGAGTTTCCTCTTCGTGGTCAGACATAGCTTGCTGAGCCAGAGTGCGAATTATGCTGCGGAAGGGAAGTTGTTTTCGAACACGTTGAGCCCGAGGAGGCGCAATGGTGAGGACTATACTTTACTCTTTTTTTTGGGGTTTTGGGATTTTTTTTTTTTTTTTTTTTGAGTAGAATGCTATGCAGATGAGATTGTATGAGGATTAGTGACTTTCAAGTACGGGAAGGATTCTGTTTTTCAAGTCGGATCACGACTAGTGGGACTAGCTTATCCCCAGTGGAGTCGTCATTCTGTGGACCCTCGCCGTTCCGCGCTCCCACACGACGTTTTCCCTTTCCTTTCGGGAAAAGAAGAGGAAGTGCGTGCGTGCGAATCGCCGTTTGTGTCACTGGCTTGCCTCGTTCTCGAGCGCTTTGTTTGGTAGTCGTATTTAAGCTGGATGTGTTTAGATGAGTTTATATAAGACTAGAGTCGCCACTAGCCAGTTATTTCGAATCTACAGTCAGGCTAGACCCCATAGAAACGTTAGAGAAGGGGATACGAAGATTCCTTCCTCTAAAATGACTCCTTTTGATCTGCGGCCAGAGATTCGAGGTAAGGGATCACGGTTACAGGGTGGGAAGAGGTTAAGCACCCCACTCACTGCCCGTACCAAAGTACGGTCTCTACTTCACAGGATCGAACTAATACTTGAAAGTCTAATTTAATCCTCGTATATTCTCATAGATGACATGATGCATGAATGCAGGTCTGAACAGTAAGAGTTTCTGATGGGCAGGTTTCCATTAACAGGCAAGCCCAGAGCATACGCTCGAACTGACGGGTGCTTTATGCGAGATGTATGGTGTGTGTTTAAATAATCAAAGTGCTTATAGTGACTGATGCATGAATGCAGGTCTGAACAGTAAGAGTTTTTGATGGGCAGGTTTCCATTAACAGGCAAGCCCAGAGCATATGCTCGAACTGACAGGTGCTTTATGTGAGATGCATGCTGTGTGTTTGAATAATCAAAATGCTTGTAATGACTGATGCATGAATGCAGGTCTGAACAGTAAGAGTTTTTGATGGGCAGGTTTCCATTAACAGGCAAGCCCAGAGCATATGCTCGAACTGACAGGTGCTCTATGCAGGATGTATAGTGTGTGTTTGAATAATCAAAGTGCTTGTAGTGAAGCAGGGGGGTTGAAAGAAAAGTAAATGTTGCACTTATGCTAGATGCGAATGAGATGATGCTAGTAAGGAACAGCTAGATGGACGGAGGTGTCGCAAGGATTGGCTTCGAGTGGCTGGATCAAGACTTGGATGGCTTGGGAGACTTGGACCAGTGGTCAGGCTGGGCTGGACCAGGGCTAGGCTCTCCTCACTCAGGCTCTCCTTGGTGGAAAAATGGGCTAAAAAGGTGGAGGAGGACTCAGACAGACAGGATCTCTCTAGGCTTGGTGGTCTCTTGAAATGTGAAGGGGAGATGAGTATTTATAGCAGAGGGCAGTGGCAGTTCTCGTAAATAAGCTGGGGGCCGCCCGTACAGATGCTCCTCGGTTTCCAGCGCGTGGTACGATCATGTCTCGGGGTTGCTGTTTTGACTCAGTGGGTTGACTCGGTAGTTGACTCAGCGAGTCGACTCGGTGATTAGACTCGGCAGGTTGACTCGGTGTTTTGACTCGACGGGTTGACTCAACGGGTGACTCAGCGGGTTGACTCGGTGTTTTAACTCAGCGGGTTGACTCAGCGAGTTTGACTTTTTTAGGATTTTTTTACTGGTTTTTCTTATGGGGGATTTTTCAGGCTGATGTTTAGGGGCGGGTTGACTGGGTTCAGGCTTGAGTTAGGCTATGGATTGGGGCTTACAAGGGTGAGTTTGGCTGAGTTTGGACTTGGGATTTGGGGGTATGGTCCTCCATTCATCCAGCTATCTCTACCAACAGTGTAGCCGAAGGTGGGGTGTCTACAATTCTGTCATGTCAAAAATGCCCTCACCCTAACCCAACCCGTTAACTAATGGGTCAAAATCTTCAAACCCAAACCCATTCGTTAATTTAACGGGTAACCTGCTACCCAACCCATTTAACCTATTAAATAAATGGGTTGTGCTTTCGTGGGTAGAGAAATGAGAAAGGGACTCGATTCGATAGAGATTTTGGAGCATGGTCATGGGACCGTGGGCAGAAAGATGGAGAAAACTCTTGAGAGAGAGAGAGAGTCTTATTGGCTGTCTTAGCTTCTTAGGGATTTCTCACCACACTAAAAATAATTACCGAAATAACTTCACTAATAGGTTAAACGGGTTTCGCAGGTGAAACACTGACCCACCTGTTATCTCAACGGGTCTTGATGGGCCAACCCGTTAGTGACCCGACATGATAAGGCCAGACCCAAACACTGATTTTCTCATTGTGGGTTTCGTGTGGGTCTGCGGTCGCGTGGAATTTTGCCGAGCCTACCTGTGAGCATTTATATATTGGGAGAGAAGGTTATTTATATATAGAGAGAAGTTCTGAGTCAAACGGTTAGTCCACAAAGTTACAGTCTAATCAGTGAATATCTCAAAACCTATAAAGTTCAAACAAAATCCAGACCTTCCAATAGGTTGGTCCCAATTGCATTTTGATATTTATCAATGGCTAAATATTATTTTCTACAGTATATATATATATATATATATATATATATATATATATATATATATATATATATGACTTTCCTAAAGATATTTAATGTTTTTTTTTTTAATTCTTGACAAGATTTTGAGAGTAATATCATAAGAGAATTCTCAAGTATGAAAATCTGGCCAGATATTTTTCAAAGAAGGAGATTTGTCCGTATGGCCGCCTCTGGAAAGTGATACAAACATTGTTAAAAAGATTACAGTTGGAGTTTGAGAATGTGTCCAAAGTAATACTCCTCCTTTTTCCCACGCGAGATAGAGGTGAGAGTTAGCACATGGGAATGGGAATTGACTCCGGCGGCATACAGCCCCTTGTGTTCACATTTCACGTGATGCACGTGTACATCAGCCTGCTCAGAATCGTACCAAATATCACTCACGTGCTCCGGATTAGGTGGGCGCGGATTAGGTACTTTCCCCCGCCTGTTCCGAGCTCGGGACATGCTACGGCTCTGAGGGCCACCGTGACGTATGTATTTTATCCACACCATCCATTCATTTTTCCATGTCATTTTATATCATGGGCCCAAACATGGAGCAGATCCAAGATGAAATGGACAATAAAGGTTTCAACGGCAGGCATCATTAGCACCGCTTCTTCCTGTAGTGTGGCCAACTTGAACCTTGGATCTGCTTCATTTTTGGGCACATGATCTAAAATAAGATGGAAAAATGAATGGACGGTGTGGATAAAATCCATACATCACGGTGGCCCTCAGAGCCCTAGCTTGTCCCGAGCTCCAGACAAACGGGGATTGTCATCTCCTGCGCTCGGAATCTAGGTGGGGCCCACTGTGATGTTTGTGAGAAATCTACACCATCCAACCGTTTTGTGAGATCATTTTAGGACATTGCCACAAAAAATGAACAGGATCCAGGACTCAAGTGGGCCAAAAATGTGACGATTGAACTTCCACAGTTGAAATATTTGTGGGAACACAGAAGTTTTGAATCAGGATAATATTTTTGTTTTCAGTTCATCTAAGTAGGAATGACATTATGAACGGTATGGATGGCATATAAACATCACTGTGGACTCATAGAAGTTTCAACGGTAGTAATTTCCCTACCGACCTTTTGCTTTAGTGCGGCCCACTTGAGTCTTGGATCCTGTTCATTTTTTGTCTCAACGCCTAAAATGATCTCAAAAAACGGTTGGACAGTGTAGATTTCTCACAAATATCACAGTGGCCCACCTAGATTCCGAAAGCAGGAGATGCCTGCTAAAGGCTTTCGAGGCAATCCGCGTCCGGTTAGGTGCGGTCCCGTCTTCCCCAACAAGGTGCGTGGGGCCACCTTGATGTATGCATTACCCAGACAGGAACGGGTTAGGTGCGACCCAGCCTCCCCATCAAGGTGCATAGGTCCACCTTGATATATAGCACTCTCAAGTCCAACCGGTTGGACCTCATTTTGCAGTCCACCCATTGGATTGCTGTCAACCTCTTAAATGCTTGTGACATCCAATCCTCCTAGTAGGTTGGCCCCACCTCAAGGATCACGTGGTGCAAAAATCAGCCCTATCTAATCATTAAGTGAGCTACAATATAGAAAGCAGTGTATAGCCATTGATTAATAGCAAAATACAAGTGTGGTACACTGGGTCAGTGGATGAAGCTGATTTTTGCATGAATTGTTCCTTATGGTGGGGCCAACCTATTAGGAGGATTGGATATCACAAGAAAGTAACAGGTTGGAATCAATCAACTGGGTGGACTGCAAACTGTGGTCCAACCGGATTAGATAGAGTGCCTCTATATATATATATATATATATATATATATATATATATATATATATATATATATATATATATAAACGTCCATCCTTTTTGCCATATCATTTTTTGGTATAAGCCCAAAAATGCAAAAGATCCAAATCTTAGGGGACATAGCATACGAAAGGGAAAAAGTAGCAGTTGAACACCCTACCATTAAAAACTTCCCAGGGCAATGTTTATTTCCCATCTAATTTGTTGATAAGATTAAGAAAAATAGAAATATCAGCTTGGTTCAAAACTTTTGCAGCTTATAATAAGCTTTTAATAATCAATCACTATTATTTATTATGATATGGTTCACTTGAGGTTGGGATTTACTTAGTTTTTGGGTTCATCTCTTTAAAATGATACGGACAAAATGTATGGAGAGCATACAAATATCAGCTTGACGAAGGGACCATACAAATATCAGCTTGATCCAAAACTTTTGTGGCCCACAAGAAATTTTTAATAGTCAATCACCAGTGTTTCCTGTGGTGTGGTCCACCTGAGATTTAGATCTCCTTCATTTTTTGGAATATACCCTAAAATGAGCTGTCAAAATGGATGAACAGCGTGGATGTAAACTACATATATTACAGTGGCCCCACAGTCAGGGATCCACCGACATCGGATCCACTGAAGGTATGTCCCTTCCAAACATGTCTTTGGTGGTCTCATTTCTACGGCAGCGCGTGACCCGGTCAAATCCCAGGAAAATGGGTAGAGGTGAAAAGCATGTTAGAAAGTGATTGGGCACGACGATGTCACACATGGGCTGAGCTAATGGTAGCCCTCACCATTAAGGACTCACCCCCACTTACCAAATTCAATATCTTTTCATCGTATTGTGGACAAAAAAAAAAAAAAAATACCGTATGCCGATCAACTGACCAATTTGAACCCATGAGCTGCTTTCTTCCAAGTGCTCTTTTTCTGGTGTAAGTTTGACCTGTCTGAAAAGTGGACCACCATTACTTATGATACAGAAATTTTATTAAATACTATGGTATTTACATCACCATACCCTTTTCATAAAAGTTTTAGATAATCAACTCATTAATTAATTTCACGCTGCTCCAGGTGCGTCACCCCTTGTTAGGCCGAGGGGTGAGGGCCCAAAAATCAGCCCCATCCATGAAGTCGGCATCATGATTGGCAACACTCGCCCTCCAAAATATTTTCCTTGGCGTAGCCCACATGAATATTGAATGAGTATGAGTTTTGGGCTCCAATCCTAAATTTTGGTGTGGCATCTAATGCTTGGAGTGGATTTTATATAATCATCATGGAGGGCACTATAACATTCAAGAGTAGATGTCTCTCTCCCAACTGTTTTCTTGGTGTGACCCACCTGAATAACAAGACAGCTCAGTTTTTTCGGACATAGGGCCTAATGTAGGAATACACATCTAATGATCGGAGCGAACTTCTCATGCACATACAGTCGGCTCCTTAAAATCACCAGTGGGATTTTAGGGGACCCCACCCTTATTTTTTATGGGTCCATTATGAAAGATTTACTCCAACCATTAGATGTGTAATCCCATGTTCGGCCTAGGGCCAAAAGATCCTACCAATATATGATACAACAGGGTCACAACAGAGGAAATAGTTGGGAGGGTTGTCTACCCTTGATTGTCATAGAGACCACTATAATGATTATATGAAGTTCACTCCAACCATTAAAATGCCAAAGAAAATTGAGGTTGAGACCTGAAACTCAGTCTTGTTAGTGCACTTATTTGTGCATGTTGTTTATCAGTAACGGGAGCTAGAATGTCTTAAGTCAGTTAAGCCTTCATAGCAAGACTTAAAGATCAAAGACTCAAAAACTTGAAGCATCAAGGCCGAAAACACAGGTAAATAATGAGGTGCCTTGATAAACCTAGCCTTGGACCCTTATTTCAAAACAACCTAGCCTCTAGATGATCTTTTGCCAAATAGGTAGACCTTTGTTTAATCATCCCATAACCTTAGGAGCTCTAATTGAACATAAAAAGTTAGGCTTTAGAGGTTTAGTGCTGCTGGAAATGAATGGCCCAAGATTGTTAAAATTTGGGTGCTGTCAAGGTGTTGTAGATCGATTGATATGATTTGTAGATCGACCGATGGTTGTAGATCAATCGACAATCAATCAATGAATCAATCAACAGGTATCAATCGATCAATAGTGGTTGTTTGTGTCCAACAACTTTTGTTTAAAAATCTCATTTTATAGATCGATCTATAGATCTATAGATCGATCGACAGTGGTCATTTTCTGTCTGTTTTTTTACCGTTGCAAAATTATTTCTTTATAAAGGGCATTCGGGCATTGGACTTTTTAGAGGGTTTTTGGTGCAATAGAAGCCTAAGTGATTCCCCACTCTTATCCACCATCCTAACCACCAAATTCAAGTGATCCAAGTCATCTTCCTTAAGCTCCAACTCTCCAATGAGGATTCTAACCTCCTATTAAAGATGAAGTTGATCACTTCTACCTTCTAGAGTTTTGATACCAAAATTAATAGAAAATCCTTATCTAAATACTATAGACGACCCATCTAAGTGAATCCTCAACATAGAACAAACTCTCATCCATAGGTTATAGAGATTTCACCAACTCTCATCACCTTGGTCACCTCAATGGAGCATTGCATACAAGGTGTTTGATTGTGGAGCTGAACCATTTGACATTATTAAGTAGGGAAGCAACGATGAGTTATTCAAGCACGGGAGATCGAGCATGAAAAAGCAACTAAAAATAGTGCAACAAAGGGGCTCAAATCCGACAAGTAAAGTTGTCAATTTATATAGTTCATCCACTCTTTTCTTGTGAAAAAATTGAGTATATAGTTTGAATTGTCAAACTTAATAGGTTCTTGTGTAGGACTAAGGCTCTTGTGTAGGGCTGAATCAAAGTCTTCAAGGGGAGCCACCGGACATGAGTGTGTATACGTTAGTCTCCATTGAGAGCCTTCGGTGAGAGTAACTGTAAATCCTTGGATTAGGATTGGGGTTATTGGTTGGCCTTAGAAACCATTATAGGTTCTTATATAGGATTGAAAGGTTGAGAGGGACCTAGTTAAAATTCCTAGGTTGGAATGAACCTTGTTAAAACTCCTAGGTTGAGTGGAATCTATTGAAATACCTATAGTGAAATCTGGTACACTCAAGGGAAGAATGTAGATGCCATGAGTGGAGTAGGGAAACCAAACCACTATACATGCTTTTGTTTATGATTGAATTTTCGCATTTCATATTCACGCTTATATGCTCAGTGGGTTGATTGGAATGATTGCTTGACTTGAATTGTAAGCTAAGCACTTAATTGGTAAGCACACACAACTTGTATTTCACTATTCGTATAAACTAGTTGCCTTAATGTTATATCATTCGTAGTGTATGTGATTAGACCCACTTGGCTTGGAAGCCCAAGTGCTAAATTGCTTAATTGAGTTTAATTGTATAATTAATTTTAATAATGCATGAATTTTTTGCTGGTCCTAATTCCCCCCCCCCCCCCCCCCCCCCCCCCCCCCCCCCCCAGGACTTGTCGTACCAAGCTTCTGCAACTTAAAGCACCTAAGTGTGAGCAATAGGTGTAATTTTAATTAGTATCAAAGCAGCTAACTCTGATAGAGAAAGGCACTCAATTTTTATTAGTGTGAGTTGCTCTTAAAAGGACGTAATTACCTAGAGTTGATCCAAATGATCTTTAAAATGATGTTTATAGAAAAGGGAAGTGTCGCTAAGCAACCACCATTCTTTAACGGGTTTAACTATGCCTTTTGGAATGCTAAGATGAGGATTTTTCTACAATCTCTTGACCATATAGTTTGGGCTAGTGTACAACACGGATATTTTATTCCCAGGGACAAAGTGGTGGAGACCAAAAGCCTTTGTGTATTCTAAGGGCCTCCACCATTACCTCTCTCCCTTTAAATTTGAGAAAGGATCCCGATCATTTCACCTTTTAAAGGAGTTCCCAACCCCTCACTAATTGATCCACCATATGAGGGTGTTGTGGAAATAGATTAACCATTGCCTTTTGGAATGCTAAGATGAGGATTTTTCTACAATCTCTTGACCATATAGTTTGGGCTAGTGTACAACACGGATATTTTATTCCCAGGGACAAAGTGGTGGAGACCAAAAGCCTTTGTGTATTCTAAGGGCCTCCACCATTACCTCTCTCCCTTTTGAGAAAGGATCCCGATCATTTCACCTTTTAAAGGAGTTCCCAACCCCTCACTAATTGATCCACCATATGAGGGTGTTATGGAAATAGATTAACCCTTAGGATGAAATTTAGAAAACCCTTAATGAGGGTAATTAGATTTTGATCTCTGTAGGCAAATCTGAGGAATTGGCCCCATTAACCTTTTTGATAGTTTAGCTTGAAGCTTTTATTTTGATATCATTTTCTAAACTATCTTCTTGCTTAGATTAGAGTAAATTTATGAATATTGTATTACATATTTTTGCTAATCTATGCCTTGGTCATTTATGCTTTAATAGGAAAAATTTTGAATGACCATATGCATGATCATCCTTGTTAGAATGAGTATATCTTTTGAATGATCATGTATCTGCATGCTCTATGTTTTAATATGTATACGCACCTTATTCTCTTATTACTATGAATTTATAGTTAGATTTTTTTATTTATAAGGTCTTTTCATAATTCTGTATTTCTTAGTATATCCCTTATTGATTTATAAAACTAACTTTTTAACAAAAAAAAGAGAAAAAGATTAAGTCCCATAAAAACAAGTTGTATTCTGTTTTGCAGGATCTATTTGTGATTGTAGAGAATTGATAAATTGTGGCGGAGCAATGCAAGGATATTACATGTTTTAGTGTACTCAAGTTGTAAATTCTTATTTTTGACATGTAATCTTTATTATTATTTTGGCTTACCATTGGTGTACATTGGTGTTCATCATGACATGGTCTAAGTCAGTTTTTATCACGTAATTGGCAAATGGAGAGATTCTAGTGCACTTGTTTATGCACCTTATTTGTCAATAACGTGAGTTAGAGTGTCTTAAGTTGGTTGAGCCTCTATAAAAAGACTTAAAGACCAAAGACTCAAATACTTGAAGCATCAAGGCCGAAGATATAGGTAAATCATGAGGTGTTTGGTAAGCCTAGCCTTAGACCATTCTAAAACAACCTAGCCTCTAGATTATCTTTTTTCAAATAGATAAACCTTTGTTTAATCATCTCATAGTCTTAGGAGCCCTAATTGAACATAAAAAGTTAGGCTTTAAAGGTTTAAAGCTGCTGGAAATTAAATGACCCAAGATTACTGAAATTGTTAAAATTGCTGAAATTTAGGTGTTGTTAGGGTGTCGTAGATCGATCGATGATGAATCGATGGATCAATCGATAGGATCTATAGATTGATCGACAGTGGCTGTTTGTGTCTAGCAAATTTTGTCTGAAAACATCATTTTATAGATCAATCAACTGTGGCCGTTTTCTACTTGCGTTTTTACCATTCCAAAGCTATTTCTTTATAAAGGGCATTCGGACATTGGGCTTTTTAGAGGGTTTTTGGTGCAATAGAAGCCTAGGTGATTCCCCACTCTTATCCACCATCGTAACCACCAAATCCAAGTAATCGAAGTCATCTTCCTTGAGTTCCAACTCTCTAATGGGGATTCCAACCTCTTATTGAAGATGAAGTTGATCACTTCTACCTTTTAGAGTTTCAACACCAAAACTAATAGGAAAATCCTTATCTAAATACTCGATAAGACCTATCTAGGTGAATCCTCAACATGGAACCAACTATCATCCATAGGTTGTAGAGATTTCACCAACTCCCATCACCTTGGTCACCTTAATAGAGCATTGCATGCAAGGCATTTGGTCGTGGAGCTGAACCATTCGACATCAATCGGGAGAGAAACGTGGAGTTGATTCAAGCATGGGAGAGCATAAAGAAGAAACTCAAGAACGGCGCAACAAAGGAGCTCAAATCTGACAAGTAAAGTTGTTAATTTGTAGAGTCCATCTACTTTTTTCCTGTGGGGAATTGATTGTAGAGTTTAAATTGCCAATCTCGATAGGTTCTTGTGTAGGACCTAAGCTCTTGTGTAAGGCCAAATCATAGTATCTAAGCGGAGCCACCAGACATGGGTATGTACATGTTATCTCCATTGGGAGCCTCCGGCAAGAGTAACTGTAGATCCTTGGAATAGGATCAGGGTTATTGGATAGCCTTAGAAACCATTATAGGTTCTTGTGTAGGACTGAAAGGTTGGGAGAAACCTAGTTAAAACTCATAGGTTGGGTGGAACCTATTGAAACACTTATATTGAAATCTGGTGTACTCAAGGGAAGAGTGTGGATGTAGAGAGTAGAGTAGGAAAACTGAACCACTATACATGCTTGTGTTTATGTTGAATGTTTGCATTTCATATTCATGCTTATGTGATTATTTGTTTGAATGGAATGATTGCTTGACTTGAATTGTAAGCTAGGCACTTAATTGGTAAGGCACACGCAACTTGTATTTCACTACTCATATAAACTAGTTGCCTTAATATTATATCATTCGTAGTCTATGCGATTGGACCCACTTGGCTTGGAAGTTCAAGTGTTAAATTTCTTAATTGAGTTTAATTGTATAATTAGTTTTAATTATGCATGAATTTTTGTTGGTCCTAATTTCCCCTAGGACTTAGCCGTGATTTTAGTAGCTTCGTCAAGCTTCTGCAACGCAAAGCACTAAAATGTGAGCAATAAGTGCAATTTCAAGGCCCATCTGTGATTCATGTGGGCCATACCAAGGGAAATAGTTTAGAGGGTAAGCCTTGTTCTGTATAATTTTTTCAATCGTGTGGTCCACCTAAATCATTGATGAGGCTGATTTTCTATCGGCTTACCGACAACCTCAGTTCTAATCCAAGGATCTACGTTTACTTCCGCTGAAAGCTCCCACGAAGACTAACACGTACGCACCTGTAACACCCTGTACTGTTCGTACTCGGGTGTTACGGTAGAAATCTAATGTAGTTCAAGCGTGTGTGAAATTTCATGTTACTTGTATTTAATCATGGAAAATGTACGTGAAAATAGATTTTGAATTCCAATTGTAATGAAATCTAGTGCAATATATTGATAGGCCAATTGAACTATTCATTATTACAATCGGAACCCAATCTTCAAGATCCACCATTTATCAAACTAACAACACTTTAGAAATCCATCACTTGATAACTACTATTAAGTCATTTGTTCACTAATCTATAATAATTTCCACCTAAACAAGGATAAAGTTCTTTAGTATGTCGATACTTAGCCTAGGGAGTGAATTGTAATATTCTATCAAAATAAGGCTAATAACAATAATAAGGATAACAACTTGTAATAATAACAATAAATAATAATAATAATATTATTATTAGTATCTGAGCTATTAAAGAATGTAATAGCTACAATAGTGTTTTACTCTATTTGTAAGAACTAGATTGTTCATTTGGACTGTTTAGCCGTTAAAAATCAGTTTGGAATGAGTAAACACTATGATTATTGGTCAAATCAATGTGTAGGGCCCACCTCATTGATGAAATGGACCATTAGTGGACCATCAGTTTCAGGGTGGCCCGTGGAAGCTTTTGGATGGAGCAGATTCCATGTAATATGGATGTGGGCCATGTTGTACTGGACTGACCAAAGATGGTCAACGTTGCTGACCCGATCTTTCGGAAGAGGAAATCTTCTCTTCTTCTTTCCTTGTTTCCGTCCATCAGAGAGCGAGCAGACGCTTGTACATTTTTTTATTGATGTTCGGCCCACCTTGAGCAGTGGATCGATGGATCTAGACCGTCCATCTTGTAAACCGTGTAGGATATACCAATCCCTAAGCAGTTCTGTCTGTCGTCGTTCGTCAAGGCCAAGATAGGTCTAGCTTGAAGTTGGGCTGTCCAAATAACAAATGTGTTTCCAGCAGCCTCACGATTCGAAGATTGCGATTTTTATGGTCTACCTTTAGATGATCAGAATCGTCTATCTTGTCTAGCACGAGCTAATCCATTCAACTATGTTAATTTCTCCGAATGGGGACCATCGGTTGGAGGTTGATATCAAGCCAAACGCACCCCGATGTGTCATTTGTTTTCGAAAACGAAAATTGTCTTTCTCAGTCACAAATCAGCTCACCCACAATTCGTGTAAGATAGTTTTGAGCAATCTTAATCGTTCCTTTAAGCTAACCTCCATCGTCCGATGCACATCAGATGGATTAGGGTTGGGGGTGTGTTCGTATAAATAAGATTTTATCCTAATTTTCTTTCTTTTTGCATTTAGAAGCTCTAGATAGAATTAATCCAAACCGTCCTCACAGCTTTCAGACGATCTCTGAGTCTCATTTGGATTGCAAGAAATGTTCAGATGTAGCTTCTATCACCGATACTCATGGCGGCTACCCTTTTTCTCGATTTTTTTGGATTTGAGCTGAAACCCTTCAATTCATGAAACTATCGTCAAACCTCGCTGGATCTTTGATCTGCCTCTTTCTTCAAACTCCCTTGAATCCATCAAAGATATCTAGAAGCCCCATTTTGTGGAATCACGATTCAGATTTGGATCTGCCATGAAAACTCCACCTCCTTCCTCGTTTTGAAGCCGAGTTGTATGATCGTAGATGAACTCAGATCTGAGATCTAAAATGATCGGGATGCAGCCTCATGTCTGGCCAGATCAAACCAAGGTCTAATACATTGCCTATCTACAACAATCTGTGCCAGATTTGCTTCAATCGTCTCTATCGAAAGCCATTTCGCAAGCGGGTTTGAACCATTCATGTTGGATTGTTCACACAAGGTCAGTCAGCCGTGTAGGGTTTGGTTGAGGCCTGGCTTCATCTAAGCATTGTTCGATTCAAGGGGAGAAGATAAAGGGAAAAAGAAAGTTGAAGAGAGAGAGGAGGCTCTGTCTAGTCAAATTCGACTCAGCCAAGTCTACTCAGTGACTCCTGTAGAGTCTAGCATCGGGTATTCTAGTGTGTTGTTGTTCCAGCCCTGCCATTAATATTTCTACCAGTTGGGAGTTCTTATCTGAGGTAATGTTCTCAGACCATTTTTAGTTGGTGATTATGAGAGTTGATTCTTCTATAGTGTTAACTCAGGGAGTTTGTATTGTAAGTTGTTGTAGGTTATTTTAAAATCCGATCTTAGGGTTATTCCCTGTTGTTAGCCACTATGGTTGACCTTGAAGTATTGAATAGTTCTTGATAGCATTGAGTCAATTGGGTTATGTTTGAGTAAATGAACTCATTTTTGAGTTGACTCAATATATCTCTTTGAGTTTAGCTTGGTGGAGGTTTGGATTGGGGTTATTCTAGTCCAGCATTACCAGAGGAATGAGTATGGGATCGAGTTCGAGTAGAGTGATTCGGTTTATCATCGAGTTGGGCCAAGTTGAGTTGGAAATCATTGGAAATCAACTCAACTTTGGTATGGTAATTCTCAACATTCCATTGAAAGTTTAATTAAAGATTAAGCTAGATCTAATGAAATTTTATACTATAGGAATTTGATTTCCCTCACATTCCACACTTGTAGTGCGTTTGAGGCGAGAAACCTTCACTAGGGTGAGGTTCTTACCCTTCAAGCTTTCCATTCTTTTGTTTTTATGTTTTTCTACTTTTATTATTTGTTTACAATAATTACTTTATTCATAGGAATGTTTACTCCTAAATAATCATCTCATGATAATTGTTTTGTGACCTTAATTATTTATGGAATGATTTACATCTAAATGTTCATTGTTGATGTGATTTGGAGTAATTTGTGTTATAAATGAAATTGATAAATTTATATGTATTGGAATTGGAATTGGAATTACATATGTGACTTGAATTACAATTTGGAGATCTTAGTTGAGCTCATTTTGTTGGTGTTCAACTCACCCCTATAAGCCCCAATCCATGTAAGCCCCAATCCATAGCCCAACTCAAGCCTGAACCCAGTCAACTCGCCCATAAACATCAGCCTGAAAAACCCCCCATAAGAAAAATCAATAAAAAAAGTCCTAAAAAGTCAAACTTGGCGAGTCAACCTACTGAGTCAAATCGCTGAGTCAACTCGCTGAGTCAATCCATCGAGTCAACTCACCGTGTCAACCCATCCCCCAAACCCAGTCAACTCACCGAGTTCCAAGCAGCAGCCTCGGAGCATGTCCATACTGCCCGCTGAATCCCGAGAACGTCTGTACGGGCGGCCCCCTGGGTGCCGTCCAAACTTATTTACGCAATCTGCCACTGCCTGCTGCTATAAATACCCCATCTCCCCTTCACATTCGACATCCACTTCCCCTCTCTTCAATCCGAGAGCTCTGAGTCCAC
Source organism: Liriodendron chinense (assembly GCA_003013855.2). Classification (NCBI taxonomy): domain Eukaryota; kingdom Viridiplantae; phylum Streptophyta; class Magnoliopsida; order Magnoliales; family Magnoliaceae; genus Liriodendron; species Liriodendron chinense. Next base: position 3,171,072 of record ML058483.1, read on the forward strand.
CTCCATCTCTTTTAGCCCATTTTTCCACCAAGGAGAGCCCGAGTGAGAAGAGCCTAGCACTGGTCCAGCCCAGCCTGACCACTGGTCCAGGTCTCCCAAGCCATCCAAGTCTTGATCCAGCCACTCGAAGCCAACCCTTGCGACACCTCCGTCCATCTAACTGTTCTTTACCAGCATCATCTCATTCGCATCTAGCATAAGTGCAACATTTACTTTTCTTCCAACCCCCCTGCTGCACAACAAGCACTTTGATTATTCAAACACACAGCATGCATCCTGCATAGAGCACCTGTCAGTTCGAGCGTATGCTCTGGGCTTGCCTATTAATGGAAACCTGCCCATCAGAAACTCTTACTGTTCAGACCTGCATTCATGCATCAGTCACTACAAGCACTTTGATTATTCAAACACACAGCATGCATCTCGCATAAAGCACCTGTTAGTTCAAGCGTATGCTCTAGGCTTGCCTGTTAATGGAAACCTGCTCATCAGAAACTCTTATTGTTCAGACCTGCATTCATGCATCATGTCATCCATGAGAATGTACGAGGATTAAATCAGACTTTCAAGTATTAGTTCGATTCTGTGAAGTAGAGACCGTACTTCGGTACGGGCAGTGTGTGGGGTGCTTAACCTCTTCCCACCCTGTAACCGTGATCCCTTACCTCGAATCTCTGGCCACAGATCAAAAGGAGTGATTTTAGAGGAAGGAATCTTCGGATCCCCTTCTCTAACGTTTCTATGGGGTCTAGCCGACTGTAGATTCGAAGTAACTGGCTAGTGGCGACTTTGGTCTTACATAAACTCATCTAACACATCCAGCTTAACACAACAACCAAACAAAGCCCACGAGAACGAGGCAAGCCAGTGGCACAAACGGCGATTCGCGCGCACGCCCCCTTCTTTTTCCAAAAGGAAAGGGAGAACGTAAGGGAGCGTGGAACGGCGAGGGTCCACAAAATGGCGACTCCGCTGGGGATTTGCTAGTCCCACTAGTCGTGATCTGACTTGAAAAAACTAGAATCCTCCATATACTTGAAAGTCATTAGTCCTCATATAATCTCATCTGCATAGCATCCTACCCAAAACCAAACAAAAAAAATAGAAAATCCCAAAACCCCCAAAAAAAGTAAAGTATAGTCCTTACCATTGTGCCTCCTCGGGCTCAACGTGTTCGGAAACAACTTCCCTTCCACAGCATAATCCACACCCGGGCTCAGCAAGCCATGTCCGACCACGAAGAGGAAACTCACCTCTTCCCCGCTCCTTGAAATGACCGAAGCGCAACCTCCAGCGCAACAGCCAATTGAGAATACGCCAATCATGCAAGAATTGGTACAAGGAATGAGAGCAATGCAAGAAATGCTCTTGCAATTCATGTAAGCACAAGCTACCGCAACAGCCAACAATCAGGTTGGCCCAATTCAGCAGCCATGCCGGGTCCCTCCGGCCTCAAGTTCAAATCAAGCACAACCATCAGAGTTTGCCCAAGACTACCGACAGCAGCCATCTCAGCCCTTCGCTATGGGGCATCCTCCTCAGTACCTTCCTGCGACGACAAGGGCGCCTTAGAGCACTCCTGTCGCAGGAACTTCCAGTCAGCTTCCAGTCAATCTGGCAAACAACAATCTCAGTAGATCTCAGCATGCCCCCGTCGATGGGCTTCTTTCCTTTCTCAGCATGTCCCCGCCGATAGGACCCCTTTTCAATTTCAGCACATCCCCACTAATGGGATTTCAATTCAATTTTCATCAACAGGGATAACACTGGCGAATGCCCACAATGGGGGTCAGTGTCAAGCCCACATCAACCAGCTGACAGTGGCGAACACCCAACAAGGGGGTCACCTCCCACCATCTCAGCCTCCTACAAACAGGAGCACTTTTCAATTCCAACACATCCCCGCCGATGGGATTCCAGTTAATTTTCAGCAATCTTCAATTCAGCAAACTCCAGTTAATTTCCAACAATCTTCAATTCAGCAATCTCCAGTTAATTTCCAACAAGTTTTAGTTCAACCTTCAGTACAATCTCCAGTTCAGTTACAATTCTTTCAAGCACAACTTCATCAGAAGCCAGTTCAATCATTAAATCAATTTCAGCAACCCGCGGTTGCTTTTCAGCAAGCCCATAGGGTCGACGACATCGACCACTATGCCGAAGAAGAACGTGCCTTACTCCGAGAGGCACCAGTCGTTTGAACAGATCACCTAGGACTGGACGAGTTGCGGGAGCAGTTCTAGATTTTGCAAAATCAGCTTCAGCGACAACAAGGAATTGATCTACCTTCGACCAAGTTCAGAGACTTGTGTCCTTTCTCAGATGCTCAAGTACCTCAAAACTTTGAGGTACCAAAATTCAAAAGATACGATGGCAACGATTGTCCCACAGCACATCTCAAGGCCTTCTGTGGAGAGTTGAGTGCAATCTCAGGAAATGAAGGGGCCCTCATTCGTTTGTTCCAAAAATCTCTGAAGGGCGATGCCCTAGATTGGTACACCTCATTGGACTGCCACCGCATCAGGACTTGGGAACAACTTTCCCAGGCTTTCTTGGACAGATTCGCTTACAATCTCAACATGGCACCTAGAAGGGCTGACCTCACAGCTCTCAAGCAAAAGAGTGATGAAACACTATCAACTTATGTTGGACGTTGACGAGCTATGGCAGCTAGAATGCGGACACCTATCGACAATGAAGAACAAATCTCCATGATTGTTCATTCAACATATCCTGGCATATCTGGATATCTCATCTCGCATCCATATGCGAATTTCTCACAGTTGATCCATGCTGGAGAACAAGTTGAAGCAGGAATCCGCGCCAGGACAATCTCCCCATGGCCTCATCAAGCTACTCCAGTCTAGAGGAACAGAGTGGAGGGAAGACCCATCGGATATGGGAATGAAAATCGCGGCGGTTCTCCTCCTCGCCCGACAGAGGTAAACAACATCAGCACCACTGCTCTGGGTAATCAATATGTTCCCCCACAGGGACGTCAATAGTATCAGCAGAATCAGGTTCAGCACCTACCTCAGCGGTATCAGCCGCAATTGAATCCTCAACCACAGCCACAACCACCTCGACAATAACAGCAGTTCAGAGGGAACGACCAATACTCATACCAGAATAGGCAGAATTACAGGGAGCTCAGGAAATTCACTCCACTCACTCAACCGCTTAGTCAAGTTATGGCTATGCTCGTACAGAAGCAGTTACTCACTCTGATGACACCCAGCCTCCTCCAAATCCTCTACCTCCAACCTTCCGAGAAAACGAGTATTGTGCCTACCATCAAGGACGTGGCCACACCACTGATCGATGCTTTACTTTGAAGAATGCCATACAAGATCTGATTGACGACCATAAAATCGTCATCTCGGTCCCCTGAACTCCTCCAGTAGCTACTACCAATATCCTTTAGAATTCTCTACCTCAGCATCCGACGGACCCCAGCTCATCTCGTGGCCTTGCTATCAACAGCATAGAAGAAGGAGAGCGCCTCAATCGCTTATTCTCCTCTATCCAGTCCATTCATGCCTACACTTATGGGCTAGCAAATCCTCCTCCCATCCTGCAAGGGGCAAACCCCCTTCCTCCTTCAGTCTCCGAGCCATTAGTACTCGAAGGAGCACCTCCATATGATGTACCAGTTGTGCAATGGTCATCTTACAGTCATCCATGTTGGGAGCCGTTCATCCTGGAAGGAGCACAATCATACATCGAGCCCGCATACGAACCTATCATTTTGCAAGGGGTAACTCCAGTTCAGGAACAATCTAATCCGCAATGGAGGGATCATACTAATCAGCAGCAAGAACCCATTGTCTTGGAAGGAGCTCCTCCGATCAAGCCAGTCATATCGCAAGGGGCAAATCCTGAAGGCGTGTCAATCACACTACGACAGTTGGGACGAACAGAGAAACCCCCTGCCATATCAAGAGGACCAGTATTCATTCCATGGGAACCTCCTGCTCGAGGAACGGTCAAGCCAGGACCAAGACCTTATGTGATCTATGAAGACAAGCCTTGATATTACCCCTTCAGCACAGGCAACAATATAGTCCTCAAGGCAAAAGCTCCATACGAGGAAGATCTGGTACCCACACCAACACCGTTGCAAGAACCGGTGGTCCTAGAAGGCAAAGGTGAGGAAAATTATAAAGAGGTCCCATGGCACTATCCAGAATGCGCGGAGGTAGGAAACATGAATCCCAATGGGCGTTGCATTCGAAGAGATACTCAGAACAGAGGAGATCCCAAAGGCGCTCTCTCAGGCCTCGGCAACAGAAACGAAGCCACATATGATGTGGCGACTCAGCTCAAGTCAATCCCTGCTCAAATCTCGGTATGGGAGCTACTCTGCACATCGCGCATCACAGAGAAATGTTCACCATAACTCTTAGTGATGCCCATGTCTCCTCCGATACGGCACCAGAAATGATAGCATTGATGATCGGACAGCTCCTGGCTCCGCGCGCCATCACCTTCACTGATAATGAGTTGCCACCAGAAGAACGCAATCATGGGCGATCCCTTAACATAGCCTTACGATACAAGGACCTCTGTGTCCCGCTGGTCCTTATCGATAACGGCTCAAGCTTAAACGTCTGCCCACTCAAGACTGCAGAACATCTGGGAATCAGTCCCTCTTCATTTCGACCTAGCACCATATGCGTCAGAGCGTTCGATAACACCCGCCGATCAGTGGAAGGGGAAGTCGACATAGAGGTACAGATAGGTCCAGAAGTCTCCACCATCACATTCCAAATCCTGGATATATCAGCCTCTTTCAACATGTTGCTCGGACGGCCTTGGCTGCACAAGGTTGGAGCTGTGCCATCAACCCTGCATCAACGGGTGAAATATATCTGTGAAAATTAAGTGATCTCTATCCATGCAGAGAAGGAGCTCATCATTCCTTCCAATGCTGTTGCCACTGAACCAGACATCCCTGTCATCAATATCCAATATCCAGCACTCTGAAGAAGACGTCCCGTTTCATAGTTTCGAGTTTGAGATCGTGAACGCTATCGCCAACCCAGAACCGATAAGGGTGGATCGTGTCTTTTCACTGGAAGAACGACTAAGCCTCAAGTATCGGATGAAGAATCATTTCAAATCTAGAAAGATGTCGCTGGTATATAATCAACGCAAATGGGAGCTCGGGTACAAGGCAATCTTCATGGACAAAAGAAAGAAGAAATTTCGTTACTCTCCCATTCCATTCATCAAGCCAGGAGAACCTTGCAAAGATCCAAGAAGGAATCAACCGATTGCACTACACAAAGGCCTCCCGATGAGCCTAGCCTGGGCCACGTGGCCCCCCATTCGATGGGACCGGATTCTCGAACCATCTAAGCCTCCGGACGAAGGAAAGGATGAAGATGAAGAAGAAAGTCAAATACAACAGCTTCACGACTAAGATACTCTGATACCTGCTCCCAACCAGGGGCACAACCTGCCCACTTCAATTCCAGCCAGCCAGGGGCACAACTTGCCCATCTCAGCATCAATCAGCAAGGAGTACGACCCACCCATCTCTGCAGAATCAACATCATCAATCATCAGCCAGGGGCAGAAGCAGCCCATCCATTGGACCAAGAAAGGGAAATGGCCAGCCCTGGATTGGTCCGATGTCCAGATTCCAAACTTGTATCTCGCTGTGGAACCAGACGAACTGCAATACGAGGTAAGTGATCCGGGAGGGACTGAGTACGACTTAGATCTCGAACCCAACCAGGAAGAAATCATGGTCATTAGGCCAGACCGTGACTCTTCGCCCAAATCATCAACCCCCACCTCTTTAGGGGAGGAAGTGTGGGGTCCTGAATGGTCATCTATTCCCCTAACTCTTGAATCAGCCAGAGAGTCATCTGAGGGCTCTGGCTTAAAAAAATGCATGTTTAAGCAGCGAGCGGAACTTTGGGACAAGCTGGGATCAATCATGGTCTGCAATGCCCGCTTGTTCAAAATCCTGTGAATTTTAAAAATTCAAAAAAATTGAAAACATTCAAAAGCCAAAAACATCTAGCATCTCAATTTCAGAAAATTCTCAAAAACCAAAAAACATTTCTTTTCCTGCATTCAATAGTGTGTCAAGTTCATCTGAAGAGTCACATGAATTTGAAGTCGAATCATACGACTTTGACATCGAATTAGACTTCGAGCTCATGGGTCTGGACGAAGCTCGGGATGAGGAAGATGATGATCTGGCTCCCGAACTAGAGGATCTCCTCAAAAAGTTCGAATCTAAAGCCAATGTTGTAGCTGATGATTTCGAGATAGTAAACTTGGGGACACCTGAGATCCCTGGGGAAGTACGCATCGGAAAATCATTGCCACCAAAGATGAAACAGAGAATGATAGAGTTCCTAACTCTGAGATTGTCCAACTTCGCGTTCTCTTATGAAGACATTGCCGGGGCTCGATGAAGAGCTCGTTGTACACCATTTGCCAACAAAGGCGGATATGAAGCCACTGAAGCAGAAACTTCGAAGAATGAAGCCAGAATGGGCTCTGAAAATCTGAGATGATGTCATCAAGCAGTATAATGCGGGATTCTTGGTAGTCTCTAACTACCCTGAATGGCTCGCCAACATCATACCAGTACCGAAGAAGGATGGCAAGGTTCGAATGTGCATCGACTTCCGAGATCTCAACAAAGCCAGTCCTAAAGATGACTTCCCTTTGCCACACATCAATACTCTGGTCGACAACACTGCTGGGTACAAGGTTTTCTCATTCATGGACCGGTTCTCAGGTTACAATCAGATCAAGATGGCCGTCAAAGATCGTGAGAAGACATCGTTTATTACTCCCTGGGGAACCTTCTGTTACAGGGTAATGCCGTTCGGTCTGAAGAACGCAGGAGCAACATATCAGCGAGCAATGATAGCACTATTCCACGACATAATGAACAAAGAGCTTGAAGTATATGTGGACGATATGATCATCAAATCTCGCACGGTTGAAAGACACTTTGAAGATCTGAAGAAATTATTCAACAGATTAGAAAAGTACAAGCTCCGTCTCAACCCTCAGAAATGTGTCTTCGGTGCAATGGGAGGAAAGCTCCTTGGCTTTATGGTGAGCGAAGATGGGATCAGGATCGACGAGACCAAAACCAGAGCAATCATCGAGATGCCCCCTCCTAGAACAGAGAAAGAAATTCGTGGCTTCCTCGGCAGAATTCAATATATCAGTCGCTTCATTGCACAGCTCACACCTATCTGTGAGCCCATATTCAAGCTCCTCTGGAAGAACGTTCCAAAAGAATGGAATGACGATTGCCAAGTCGCCTTCGATCGCATCAAGAAATATCTCATGAACCCTCCAGTTTTAGTGCCACCCACTCTCGGACGACCACTATTGTTATACATCTCGGTAGCAGCAGAAGCCATTGGCTGTGTCCTTAGCCAGCACGACGAGACTGGGAAGAAGGAACAAGCAATATATTATTTGAGCCGAAAGTTCACCGACTATGATACCAGGTATTCCCCAATCGAGAAGACTTTCCTCGCCCTAGTCTGGGCAACTCAGCGACTCCATCAATACATGATTGCATTCCCTATTCTCCTCCTCGCTCACATGGATCCTCTCAAATACCTGTTCGAGAAGCCGGCACTCACTGGAAGGATAGCTAAATGGCAGCTACTCCTGTCTGAATTCGACATCACCTATGTCACTCAGAATGCAATCAAGGGGCAGGCCCTCGCCGATCATCCTGCCGCTCACTCTCTCCTGGATTATCTATCGCTCAAGACATTCTTCCCTAATGAAGATCTCTTGCTTATCGAAGGGGAAGAAAAGAAGAAGAAAGATGAGTGGACGTTATTCTTCGACGGCGCAGCAAATTCTAAAGGGAGTGGTATTGGAGCAATCCTCTACTCTCCAGACAATGTCCCTATTCCTATCTCAAGGTGCATAACATTCGAGTGCACCAACAACATGGCAGAGTACGAAGCAAGTATCGCCGGCTTAAGGGAAGCCATAATCTTGGGCGTCAAGAAGTTACGAGTATTTGGAAACTCACAGCTTATCATCAATCAGACCAATGGCGAATGAAAAACCAAGGATGAGAAGTTGATACCATATCATATGTATCTTGAAAATCTGATTGAAGAATTCGTAGAAATCACCTTCTCATACATGCCCAGAGCCAAGAATCAGTTTGCAGATGCTCTCGCTACACTTGCATCAATGCTCGAGATCCCGAAAGGAGCTTCAGAATGGGAGCTCACAGTCAAAAGTCAAGATGAACCTGCTTTCTGCCTGCAAATAGAAGAAGCCGAAGCTGTCCCTGACAAACCCTAGTATGCCGACATCAAGCAATATCTCGAAACACAGGACTATCCAGAGTCAGCAACAGCAACAGATCGCCGAACCATCCAGCGTTTGGCTGGTCAGTTCACCATCAGTGGCGAAGTTCTGTACAAGCGATCCTATAATCACGTCCTCCTTCGGTGCGTTGACAAAACAGAAGCTGCAAAGATCATGAAAGAAATACACGAAGGAATCTGTGGCCCACACATGAACGGGCACATGATGGCAAAGAAGATTCTACGACTCGGCTACTATTGGCTCACCATAGAAACAGACTGCTGCCAGCATGTCAGAAAATGCTTCAAATGTCAGGAGCATGCGAACCAAATTCATGCCCCATCATCAAAATTATACAACCTGACAACTCCCTGGCCCTTCTCTATGTGGGGACTCGACATCATTGGGAAGATTAGTCCCAAAGCATCAAACGGTCATGAGTACATACTTGTGGCAATCGACTACTTCACCAAGTGGGTAGAGGCAGCTTCCTACACCACAATTGTAGCATCTCAGGTGATCAAATTCATGAAGAACAACATCATATGCCGGTATGGAATCCCTAATGCTATCATCACAGATAATGGGACCCCGTTCGTCAACAAGAAGATGGATGACTTCCTCAGCAAATTCAAGATTCAACGTCATCGATCAAGCCCCTACCGTCCTCAGATGAATGGTGGGGTAGAAGCCGCAAATAAGACAATCGTCAGGATACTCGAGAAGATGGTCATGACCTATCGAGATTGGTCAGATATGCTCCCATATGCACTTTGGGCCTATCGAACGTATGTACGGTCTGCTACGGGCGTTACTCCTTTCGAGCTTACTTACGGAATGGAAGCAGTTCTACCAATCGAGGTGGAAATACCGTCACTACGGGTGTTACTAGAAAGCGGAATTGAAGAAGGAGAATGGCAACGGGCCAAATTCGATCAGTTACAGCTAGTAGATGAGAAGCGTATGTGTGCACTAAGTCATTCACAGTGTTATAAAAAAATGATCGCTCGAGCCTACAACAAGAGAGTCCGAAAAAGAAGTTTCAAAGTAGGCGACATGGTCATGAAGAAGATTCTACCATCGCACCTTTCAGATCCCAGAGGAAAGTTCAAACCCTCATGGGACGAGCCGTTGATCATCAGAGAAGTACTTCCCGGAGGCGCCCTCAGACTCACCAGCATGAGAGGGGTAGATCTTCCTGAGCCAATCAACGTTGACAAAGTGAAAATCTTTCACGGGTAAGTCATTCTGACTTTATCAAGAGTTACACTAATAGAGCTGAAGTCAAGAGGCCAAAGCTAAAACCTTTGAGAAACCATTTCCGTCCACCAAAAAAGTGTTTCAAATAAGGGGATTCAAAAGAAAAAGAGAAAAAATACAAAAAAAAAGAGAGAAAAAGAATACAAAAGAAAAGAAAAAAAAAAGAAGAAAAGAGAAAGAAAAAGGGAAGCCAAAGCAAGGCACCCGAGAAAAATTAACCCAAGAAGAAACACAATCATCCATCCATTCATCTCAGAAGGGTCTTTAGCTAAGACCAACAGCTCTATCATCGTAACTTAGGATAAGGGCTGGAAGACTGCCATCGGCCGGCAACAACGGATTCCCGACCTCTAGCCACCGCAGTTATCTAAAAGATCCAAAAAAAGAAAAAAATTTGTATGCCTAAACAAAGAGGGTGGAGTGAAAACCCGAAAGGGCGCTCCGAGTAAAAACAGTGGGCATACAGCGGACTTGGTGAAAACCCGAAAGGGCGCCAAGGGTAAAAACAGCATTGCTGCAAAGGGGCAAGCAAGATCAAACACCCGGGACGTGGTGAAAACCTGAAAGGGCATCACGGGCAAAAATGACGGGAAAAGGCCAGCTGTAGTGAAAACTCGAAAGAGCGCTACAGGCAGAAATGGCTCAAATAGAAAAAGAAAAATGAAAAGTGCAGGTACCAAGAAATCAGACGGTCCAGATCGGTTCAAGCAGTCACAGTTCAAGAACAAGAAGAAGTGCAGTCGGGAACGAAGAACTCTAGAAACTCTGACAATCTCAGGAAACAACAGTTTCCATTGCCTACACCTCTAGGGAACCAAAGGGATCTCACAAGTCAATCTCGAGACATCAGTCAAAGCATTGGCCGAGCCTCAGTTCTGATTCCTATATCCCGACACAAAATCCAGACACACTCACAAGACAACTCATGGCACAATAGATTTTCAAAAAGTTTTCTTCTTTTTTTCATTAAATGCATCATATTTCTTTTACATATATCATTCATCTTTTTAAAAAAATACAAAAAATGCATCATCACCAGTCATGCAAAAGGGAATGTACAGATGGCCAACACAATCAATCTCTACCCTCCTCCTCGGCCATATCAGGTAAGTCTTCTGACTCATAATGAAGTAGCCTCGCTCTCAACCTGCTTACCTCCATACGCAGGTAATGCACCTCATAGTGCTCAAGGATACGGATCGCTGTCTCCTCATCAGACAACCTCAGATCGTCAACCAATCTCCTCAACATCATGTCAAAATGATACCGAAGTGCGGAAATCTCAAACAACAAATGGCCATGAGTGACCAAAAGGAAACCAGGATCGATGAATGGGCGCTCCTCAAAAGGCTCATATGAACTAGATGAAGAGCCGGCATCTCCAAGGATATCCTGGTCATCCTCATCAGTAGTCTGGTGCTAGCAAGGGATATGTCGATACAGAGACTGCTCAGCAACCCAGTACTGATATGGGGCAGTCGCCATCAGAAAAGCCCGCAGCTCAAAACCAAGCAGATCAGCAGTCAGGTAACTCGCCCAGGATCCGTCAACTCGGGTCCTAAAGTCAGATAATCTAGATGGGAGTGTTCAACGCCCGATACCCGTGAAAGCAAAAAGAGGAACATCCTGCTCGTACCCAAATTGCCGCAGGAACCGGATAGGGTGGTAAGAAAAGTAAGATCGAAAGCCTACCAGCATCAGAGGAAGGCGGTGCGCATCGCAAAACACTGGAGGAAGTGAAAGCCAAGATGATCCCAACGAACATTCTAGTCACGAAGTTCAGTGAACATTTGGCGATATAAGGGCTCAATCATCCTGGCCATATGTGGAAGAAACTCCATGATGTGTCACATAAGGTCTGGGCGACGGGTGCCAGGAAATGGTACAGGAACAATTAGCGAAAGACGCTCCCATAGCCAGACCTGATCATAAGAAAGAGGAGAAATTCAGCTAGAGCAGAGAAATTCTCAAAAGACAAGAAAAGAAAAGGAAAGTGCAGAAAAGATACCTAAAGAAATGCACAGCAGCCTTGAAGGACACGAGTGGGGCCTAGGGCACAATCAGTCAGCCCATTAAACAGCTCAGCCAGGACGAGAGAAATGATCCCCTGACGTCGGATAACTCGGCTCATCACCTCAAAAAGTAAAGGGGTCTGAGACCTGCGCCATCCCAAGAATAGCACCTCAGCAATCAAGCAGAACATCAATGCATTCCGAGCAAGTGGAGACCCTGCCACACTCCGAGGACCCGAAAAAAGATTATACAGTAAGTCCTAGGAGAACACCACAACATCATGGCCAGCAGATGCAGGCTGAACAAGATAGGGGATCCCGAACCAGTTCTGCGGTGTGGCACCCTTCGGCAAAGTCTTCGGCAAAAAATACTGAGTATAATCCCAAGGAAGACCGGTCAAACGCTCAAGCTCCTCCAAAGAAGGTCCCATCTCCATGTCGTTGAACGCAAACAAGTTCAACGAAGGGACCCAGTCAATAGTGCAGCCCCGAGCATCCTCCAGTCAATGTCAACTCTGGCCATATGGATCAACCGCCGAAGCCATAGGACTCTAAATCCCGAATCTCATACGCCGACAGCTGACAAGTCCTCACAGGAATCCCCTTCAGACCAAAAGGCCCAGGAATCGATGACAGCTCATCAAGGATCGTAAGATCAACGGGCGAAGGAGAAGGAAAAGCTGGGACCTCTGCAGACTCAACAGCTCCTGACTTGTCACCAGCAACGGCTATGTCTGATATAGTCGCATCGCTGTCTGAAACTGTCACGACCTCAGCCGCATGAGAAGACTCGCCCACCTCGTGAACGGAGTGCGCAAAGGATCGACGATCAGGAGAAGGACGATACTCTCTATCAAAAGGGCTATCAGCAAATATCACACCGCACATCGTGGCATCCTGACCAACCTGATCGCTGAAAAATGCATTTGAACCATCAAGAAGGGTCCCAGCAACCCCAATCAAAGAATCAACGATCAGATCTGGACCTGCGGCCCTCTCCAACATAAAGTCATGAATCCAATCATCATCTGTCCAATCAAAGGGATCATCGAGGCATCCACAACATCCATCATCAAGGGGACATCATCGATGATCACATCAATTCCACTCAAGCAAGTATGCCGCACATCTCGGCCATCATCAAGAGCATCCAAACCGTCAAAGGTATCATCTGAACCATCCATTCCATTCAAACATGAGATCAACCCATCTATGTCCATCATAGCCCCATCACCACCATCAATCACATCATCCATGTGGCCCACACTCAAGGGATGCATAGCCTCACCTATGTCCCATCTCTTCATCCCATCCATACCATCCATTTCTCCCATAATCAATGCCCCATTCAAATATGAAATTTCAGCATGGCTGCCATTAATGGGGCCATTCAAAGCTCCACCAACCACTACCCCTAAATCCCCATCAATGCCCCCATTCAATGCTTCATCTACACCATCAATCAAAAGCATTCCACCATCATTAAAGCCTTCACCACTTTCTGAAGTGTGGGACCCATCATGAATAGCCCCCACAACCCCTAAATCTCCACCGTCCATTGCTTGAGAAAAGACAAACCAAGAAGAAGACAAGAAGAGAAGGAAAGAAGGGACAAGGAAGAGATTCATGGCTGAATCGAAAAATCGGGTACGGAGATGAGGGAGACAGCAACCAGAAGAATGTGCTCACTGTCCAAACCAGAGCCAGCCCAGACCGCAGAAGAGGCGAGCCTTGGGCGGCCCGCTGTGGGCCGCCCGTACGGACGCGCTCTCTCTCTCCGTGGGATTGGCTCCACAGTTGTTGGTAGGTGAGGCTGACAGTCCACGTCAGCAGATGGCACCCTGAGGGCCGCCCGAGGCTCTAATTCACTCTAGATTTCGCTTGAAGATGATCAGAATCATCTGGAAGGTACCCCACCTGTCCAATCATGAAGTATTACGGCCAGTACAGGTCAGATCAAGCCAAAGAGAAGGAAAATTGATCAAGAGGGGCCCACAAGCAATCTGAGCCATTCAAAGACTAGATCATCATGATCTAAACCATGGAAAAGCTTGCATGAGCCATCAAATAGCAAGATCGAAGGCTTGATCATCAAGAAAGAGGGCCAGAATCTAAGATCTGATCATCAAATGGGTCCACATGGCTGAAAAGAGCGATCTGAGCCATTCAAGTCATCATCTACACCATGAGAAGCCTTCTTAGCCTCACAAAACATCAAGAAAAGGTGCTCCAAAGCAAAGCTGAGATCTGGAAGGGACCCACGGGGCCAAATCAAGCAATCCGAACCGTTCAAGTCATCATCCATGCAGTTAAGAAGTCTCATCTCCCACAAATCATTAAAGAATGAGTCAGAAATCAAAGCATCCAGGCATCATCAAGTAATTCGAGACAAATTGAGGTTGTATATTCATTCAGAAAGTCTTGATACATCAGAAAGATAAAAGCAAAAGGGTTTTACAAGACAAGCCATACAAAGCTAAGTACAGAAGCAGGCTACAGGTCACCAACATAGTCGTCGTCATCCCTCCTCTCATCCCGCTCCCGACGATGAAGGTCCATCAGAGGAGCTGTCACCGATCCGCCAGCATATCTGCAACGACCACCTAGAACATAGAGCGGAGGAAGCAGAGGCCCCTATCCGTACAGCAAGTACCACTCGTCATAGTCGCGATCCAGGATCGTGAAACGAAACTCGGGCTGACCCACAAGTGCATCAGCTATCTCATCAGCTGGGATATGAGCAGCTGGAGGAGGTGCGAAACAAGGGACTCGAGCCACCCCAGTGATTTGTCGAAGCAGCCTCTCACTCAAATACCACTGAAATGATTCAGCGTCAGAAAGCATGATCCGGAGGCATGAAGAATCGTATGCCTCGACACGCTGAGGGGTGTAGTAGAGAGGAAAGTTGGCGTATGGGATCCGAGCAAACTACAGCAAATGAGGTCATCACAATCAGTCACAGTGCAGCACGAGGGATAAGGAAAGCAAGATACTTACATCCTCAACGGTCAATCCGTCTATATCAGCACGCCAGTTGTCCCCAGAGACTCGAGAGTTCCGCTGACGATTTTGCTGATGCCAGTACATGTGGCGATACAAAGACGGCTCAATGTCATCTCGTATCCTTGGCGCGAGATGGGCAAAATGGTTATAAAAGCAAGTCTAGGCAAGGGCACACATAACGATCAAAGAAAGAAAGAAGGCAAATGTCTCCAGGGAAGGTTAAAAAGAATACCTCTACGACAGGCCAGAAACCTGTGAAGGACCGGCTATTCGAGAGGTCTTATCCAAACCCAGGAAAACATGACTCAAGATAGCCCCGTTCCAATTGTAGGGATGGTAAAGATCCTCAACCAAATGAAGAAATTTAGGATCGATCCTCTCGTTCGCGTGACAGAAAAGGAAGGACCCGAAGGCGTAAGCAATCATGGCCCGTGCTTTGTGGAGGGCCTCTAGTTCAGTAGTAGGGGTGACGTAGCAAAGGTGTTGTAGAACCATCGCAATTTTACTTGATGGCCTTGGAATTCATCCTCAGGTGGGACGTCACCGACAAGCCGTAGCCAGTCAGTGGAAGTGATGGGAGCAAGAGAGCCGACCTAGGGAACAACTGTCTCATGGAATGGAAAATCGATTTGCATATATATATCCAGGGGAGTTATTCCTCACTCGCCACAAGGGAGTTGAAAGGTGTGGGTCACATCCCACCACCTCTCACAAAGAGCCGCAAGCAGCATGCGGTTAGCATTGTTGTTATGGAAGCGCAAGGTAAGGAGGCCAGCAAAAGGAGTGTCAGCCAGAACTCGTTCAAGCAAAGGCTGTGGGTGTTTCACCCAGTCATCCCAATGATCTCTGGTACCTCGACCCTTGATGGAGGGAAGAGGTTGGTGCTCCTTAACCAAGGAACACATATGGGCCCCTTGGCGGATAATGAAGGTCGGATCATCCTCATCGATCACCCGTCGTCCTCTTGTACCATCCGGCATTGAATCCTACAAGCTTGGCAAGGTAAGTCCCTATTCTTTACCCGTTAAGATCCAAATTATCATCCAGGAAACCTATCGGTTTGGACTCACATTCAAATGCAAAAACTAAAAGTCCAACTCCATGTGTCACCTAGGATATGTATTGGGCCCATTGAAGAAAGCAAGGCCCACCTCAAAGAGGGCTGCATGCCATGCCTTAGGAAAGGAAAGTCCATCGTCCAAGGACACATTTTGGACAACAAATGCACTTAAGTATCATGAGATCAACAAGGGATGAAGATCCAACTTCACATGAGAAGTCCCTCTTCAAAGTCCATATGTGGCCAAGGATTGGTTCACTTTTTATACCAAGGCCATGATTCTCATTTAAGATGTTCCCATCTTTTTACACATGTACATGGACAAGTGGGGAATAGGAAGGAAATGGGCCCCCAAGAGCAACCCAAATGCCCCACCTCAATGGATTGAAGGGAGCACATAACCCATTTGAAGAACACGAGGACCCATTCATTGGTTAACCATGGGCAACCCTATGTGCATCATCTTGATGAAAGTTTTGACCATAAGAGTACAACATGGCGGTCTACCCACAAATATATGAATCCAAGAAGCCAACGGTAAAAAAATTTGATGCACATAGCCCACATGAAGAACAAAGTTGGAAATGTCCATGCAAGGACAAGTTTAGGCAACTTATGTGCATCAATTGCTTTACAAAAGGGAACCATTTGAGCACAAGAGGGCATGGCTTGATGAGTCACCCAACCATCATGAAAATGGCTAAGAATGATATACATAGCCCACTTGAAGATCAAAATCCAAAATGCCCTAAAGCATGGGACAAAATTAGGCAACTTATGGGTATCATTCTTTCTCACAAATTGAAAGGAAAATCACTCATCTTTGAGAATGATGGTGGATGACCCACCAAGCACCCCAAGAGAAGTTCAAGAAGGTATGGTTGTGTGGATAGCCCACTTGATGAAAGTCATCCTATTAAGGCCGGTAACATTAAAGGAAACTCTTGAGAACCACTTTCCTACCACATGGGCAAACCATTTGAACTTAGTGAGATTGTTGAAACAACTCACTCATGAGGCTTGTAGGTGATCAAGTAACCCAAGTCCTCCATCCATCCAAAGAAAATGGCATGAAGAAAAAGAATCTTACATGCACAAAGTGTAGTGGTGCACACATGACTCAAAGAAATTCATAAGTTTCAATGAGGGCCTAAAAGCCCATCCATATGGAAAAACTCCAAGGAACCCACTACACTTTGTACATAAGGATGTACATCATAATCAAGAGATGGTGGAAGATTTGGGCTACTTGACCACAAAGGCCCAACTAAGAAATCTAGCCCACTTGAGATCCAAGTGAAGAATGGGCTAGTCACCTTGTCCATACACATATGAAGAAAGATGGGGCCACCCAAAGTGAGCCCTATGAGCCCAAAACTTGACGTGAGCCCTACCATTCCCATGGGCCCAAACCTTGGAAAGAAGATGGAAAAGAAAAGAAAGCTCCAAAGGAAATGACAAGAAAGAGAAAGCAAGAGGGAGCCCAAAATGAAGTATTGGGCCCATCAAATACACCAAGGGCCATGACTTCACTTTGAGCCCACTTGATACATATGAAAAGTGGTCCAACTCCCACGGAAAAAGATGGGATATTTTGCCATGCACACTTGATGGACATGGCGAAATTACCCTTTACATACACATGAAGGGAGTGTGAAAGAAGAAAGAAAGAATGAAATGGAAGCTTGCAATGTCCTTCTCCATGCACCACCTTTAGAAGAGATTGAAGATCTAGAAAAAGGCCAAAAAGACTTGGGCCCACCTTGGCTCCCTTGGTATATCTACATGGAGAAAAGAAAGGAGACATAAGAAGAGGCAATGAAGAAGGAAAAAGGCAAGAGAGACAAGGGAGTAGTCCATACCTTTACCACTCACCAAAGGGGGACCACCTTGTTGTCCCAAAGCTTCACTAAGGCCCACCACTTGAAAAGAGCAAGGAACCACCAAAAGAAAGAGAAAAACTTGAAGAAAGAGAGAGTATAAGAGAGAGAAGAGAGAGATTACACGTTGGAGGGGCCAAGGGTGCCCCATGTTATATAGAAAAGGGGAGGGCACCCCTTTACCCGACCCACTGGAAAGACTAGTGGGCAGAGACGGTTTGGGCGGCACCCAGGGGGCCGTCCTTCCTCCCACCTAGTTGAAACGACCCCTCACCCTCTCTCCTTGTGAAGAACTCTTCCTTGGGAAGGGTCGTTGCAAGTGAATCTTGTACCTCCATGTAAGAATGAAGTGATAAAAGAGAAGGATGATAAAAAGTAAGAATCCCACCAAAATCTCATCTTGTGAGAAATTGAGGAGAAATTAGCTTGATGATGTGGAAAAGCTCCATGAAATTTTCAAGAAAAAGAAAAAGAATTGACTTGGTCAAACAGTGATCTCAACCGTCTAAAATCATGGCCTAATGATCTGAACCATTCTAAGAAGAATCCTCAGAATCTCCAACCTTGATAACTACCTACTATACAGTTTTGGGTCCAAAGACCTTAAACTATGTCGGGATCGACATCCCGAGAGATTTTTAATAAAAACCGGTAGCGGTCTTGGTCATCCGAATCAAGATCCGACGACACCAGACATTTTTAAAAAATCACAAAAAAATGTATTTCCAGTCTCGCTCCTAAATTCTGGGTCCGAAGACCTTAAACTACGTCAGGATCAACATCCCAAGAGATTTTTAATAAAAACCGGCATCGATCCCAGCCGTTCGAGCCAGGATCTGATGACCTGGATCATTTCAACAAAAAAAAATGTGTTGCCCTATTCTGTACAAAGTTTTGGTCCGAAGACCTCAAACTACGTCGGGACCAAAATCCCGAGAGATTTTCAATAAAAGCCAGTGTTAATCTTGATCACTCAAATTGGGATTTAACAGCCTGGAACATTTTTAAAAAATCACAAAAATAATGTATGTTCAACATGTACATATTCTTGGTCCGAAGACCTTAAACTACACTAGGATTAATTTCTCGGGGGACCTTTTCCTGCTTTCAACCAAAAACTGGCATCGGCCTCAACCGCTGGGATCAAGGTTCAATAACCCGGATCATTTCCAAAAATACCAAAAAGATTTTGACCTTTCCATAAAAACCAGTATCAGTCTCAATCACTTAAGTTGAAGTCTGGAACCTTTTAAAAAAAAATTCACCATCAATTTTAACTACACAAATTCATCCCCAGCAGTCCGAAGACCTAAAACTACACTGGGATTAACTTCTCGGGGGCTTTCTTTCCCAACCTGTTCCGG